>CANTUV010000002.1:3642000-4856000 GCA_947685225.1 Garcia nutans
TAGGGATAGGGAAGTCTTGATGCATACTTATAACTCTTGAACCTAACAAAATTTATCTTGTTTAGTGTGTTTTGATTTTAGCCTTGCTTGGGGACAAGCAAGGAATTAAGTGTGGGGTAGTTGTTTAGATCATTTTTGTACTAGTTTTTAGTGTGATTTTTATGTGTTTTTAGTTAATGTTTTGATTGATTTTTGTTTTAAGTTTGTTTAAAGTGTTTATTTTAGGTTTAAGTGCAAAAACACCCTTGGAAGATCAAAACAGTGTAGGAAAAGCATGAACCAAGCAAGACATGGCCAAGCTAAATCAAGCTTGGCCGTGTCCCTCAAAGAATGGTGATGGCAGAGCTTGACACGGCCAAGAGACATGGCCAAGCCACTGGCTGTATCTCATCTAAGGAGCAAACCAAAGACCAAAGCAAAGAAGAGAAAAAGAAGCAAGTAGAAAAAGGACACACTCAATGACACGGCCAAGCCACTGGCCGTGTCACATGACACGGCTAGCAAGCTTGGTCGTGTCCCATTTCATGCCAAAGATACTTGGAGCAAGCAATGAAGGAAAGAAAAGAAACAGAAGTGGACACACTCACATGACACGACCAAGCTTGTGGCCATGTCACATGACATGTCCACTAGCTTGGCCGTGTCACTCCTTGAAGAACAAAGAAAAGAAAGAAAGAAATAAGAAGGCAGTGAAGGACATGGCCAGCAAGCTTGGCCGTGTCCCAAAGAAAAATGAGAGACACGGCCAAGCCAAATCAAGCTTGGACGTGTCACCCTTAATTTATATAAATTCTTTTGCTCGAAAGAAAGAAAGGAGGAGAGAGGAGACAGCTAGAGTTTGAGAGAGAGAAAAAAGAAAAGAGAAGGAGGGGGCAAACGCGATTTGGGATGAGGAGAGAGTGACACTCTCCTTGTCCCTTCATCTTCATCCTCCATTTTCTTATTCTCCATCTTCCATTGACAAGATCTTTGAGGTTCTTTGGGATAAATTGGGTTAAACAAGCTCTTGAAGGTTGAAGAAGCTTCATTGAAGGATTGGAGACTTGAGAAAGCTCCATTCCATCTTCCAAAGGCATAATCATTGAAAAGCATGGTGACTTGAGAAAGCTCCATTCTATATTGCAAAGGGGAATCAACCATTGAAGAGGGCTTGAGTTCTTCATCATACATCAAAGTGGAGCTAGGAGGAAGACTAGTAATCCTACTCTTGGCATCTTCACAAGGGGTTTTTCTATTCTCTCTTTTAATTCATTCCAATATTGTTTTTGTTGTATTAAGAGCTTGAGTTCTTGGTTTTGTTCCTTGGGTGAGACACGGCCAGTGGCTTGGCCGTGTCTCTTGGGTGTGTCAGCTACTGTCTTGGATTTCATTTGAGGGACACGGCCAAGCTTGCTTTGGCTTGGCCATGTCTTGCTTGCTTCATGCTTTTTCTTCATTGTTTTGATCATCCAAGGGAGTTTTTGCACTTTGAACTAAAACAAACACTTAAAACAAACTTTAAACCAAAATCAAATGAAACATTAACTAAAAACACATAGAAATCATACTAAAAACAAGTATAAAAATGTTCTTATTAAATACCCCACACTTAATTCCTTGCTTGTCCCCAAGCAAAGCTGAAATCAAAACAAACTAAATACGAAAAATTTGTCAAGTTCAAGAGTTATAAAAATCGCATCAAGACTTCCCTATCCTTAAATCCGTAATCAATATCAAATCGAACAAAATCGATGCTAATGCAATTAAGTGGCTTTCCATGCATAACCTATGTTGTCACTCCCTCACCAACTCTTAAAATGTCTTTGATCAAGGTGGTGTTTACACTCATAACAATCAATGAAAGATTATCACCATAGGCTTGCTTATCTATCAAATCTCCACCACTTAATTACAATTAAGCATCAATCAAAAGGTCTTTTATTGGGTTGTAATGGGGCTAAGGTAGAGGCATGGCATTGAGGAAATGTGAGCTTAATCATTAAATTCAAGAGCACTTCAAGAATGAAGTAACCGATCATATAAATATAACCCAACACTCCCAAAATACTTTTCTCTTATCTACCCCTTGACATTTAAAGAACTTTTTAAGGGAACTCACTTATTGTATCTTGTAACATATTCAAACCCTTATAACAAGAACAACAATTATTCTTATTATTATTCTTCTTTTTATTTGATTTTTTTTTCAATCTCAATCCTACTAAATTTAACCCCACACTTGATTCAACACAACATTTGGTCATAAATGCTCTTAAAATGCTCTTGATCTAATGAAAGGGTAAGAGTTAAAATAGCAAGGTTCAAGCTAATGATGTTGTGAAAAAGAAAGAGAAGGAAAACGAAATAGGCTCAAAATTGGCTAACTAAGGTTAAAAATAGGGTTGATCTTTTTAAGCCAAAGTGGGTTCACCTAATTGCCTTAATCATCTTGATGCCTAATTGAAATTTTTATGTAATCTTAAAATGTATGTCAAAGCAAGTTCTAGCAAATTATCAATCAAAGCTGTCCACACACAATCAAGAATAATCAGTTGATGGCTCAATTCCTCACTAGGTTGATGGTAATGCAAAGAAAAACCAACAAAATTGACAATAAGCACCTATTTTACTCAATTCTCAAGTTCATGCTTCAAAAATTCAAAGGTCATCAGTCAACAATTTATAACAATTGAACTTTCCAAAAACATTAAATTAAATAACACAAAAATAAATTAAAATTAAAAACACAAAACACAAAATGCAATTAAAAATGAAAACACAAAACATAAAATACACCCCACACTTAAAATTTCACATTGTCCTCAATGTGAGTATGCATAAACTAAAGGAGAGTTTAGATGAAACCCCGCCTTTTTTTTCACAAACCAAAAATACAATAATTAAAGACATAAAATTTAAAGAACGAATAAAATGATGGGTTGCCTCCCACCCAGCACTTCTTTAATGTCGTATTAGTTGGACGTTCAAGGCAGATGTCCCTAGTCTTGGAGGTGTAAAACCTCCTTTAGGTCCTGTATTTCCCCTCCAAAATAAAATTTGAGCCTGTGCCCATTTTTAGAAATTAAGGAGTGATGTTTAATTATGGAAAGGCTAATGTTAAAGTAAGGAAAGGCTAAATTTTTAGAAATTTATAGGAGTGATGTTTAATTATGGTTTAATATTGGAAATGCCATTAAATATGATACTAAATGATTATTTGTCATCACATTTGGTTTAGGCATTGAGGGAGGTTGATTTGCTTCATCCAAGTGGTGAAGGGCAAGTTGGAAAGATAAGGTTGGAGGTTGTTTAAGCTTACTTTGGGTTGCTATTTGAGATATGTGGAAATATAATGAAATAAATTTATATTGAGATAAATGAGAAAAGTGAGAAAAAAAATAAGAAAATAAAGCATTGTGCCTATATTGAATATGTGACAATGAGAAAGAGATTAATAATGATAAATATGAATAAATTGTGTGTCGAGTATGTTACTCAATTTTCAGAGTTTTGTGTTTGACAGTATGCCTATGATTGCCTACGGGCTAGACGCTGGGCGTTATTGTGAAAATTTTTAAGGTGAAATGACCAGGTCGTAAGCCTCAAAACTAAGTATTTAAAGCTAGGCTGGGTGAAATGACCGGGTCGTAAGCTCATGCCTAGTTGGATTATTACATTGATATATTGCCTACGGGGCTAGACACATGATATCATTATAGACCAAAACAGTAACTCTGAAATTTGAATAGCATATTAGTTATCTTTGGGCCCATGTTTGTGTTTTTTTTATGTGAAATATTTGAAAAGTATAAGAAAATGGAATGATGAGATATTCATAAGCATTGTGCATTGTCATTGCATTTGATTTTTGTTATTATCAAAGTTTGTACCACTAGACTTCAGCTTAGCACGATTGTTTACATTGCGCAAGTGACATGGTAGATTCAGCTGAGCTAGAGAGTTCTTCTAGACCAGGTCGGGTCTAGACTTGTGGTTGAGCTTGTAGAGTTGATATCGAGATCAGAAACACTGTCAGCAACATATATATATATTATGTTATTGTAAACTATAAAGAAAATTTGGGTTAAGTTATTTGAAATGGGAGTGTAAATGTGTTCTAAATTATATATATATATATAAATGTTTAAGAAATTTGGCGAAATTGAGGAGTATGGTTGAGATGGTGAATTGAAATTATTTAGGAGTGTATTCTTTTTGCAGGTTGTGTTTTGCTAAATTTTGGGAATGTTCAAATTACAGACAAAACTCTGGCAAATTTTTTTCAAAGATTTTTATATAAAATCTTTATTTTGGGTTCCTATAACGAGCAAAGAATAGTTATATACTATTTAATTTTATATATTTAGTATTTAAAATTTTATATTTGAAATGTGATAAATTTTTATTGAACCGGTCGGTGACATTTTTGTATCGTATATGCGTATTTTACATATGCTAGAAATATGTATTGTATGTATATAGGATATAAGGGTGTTACATTTATTTTGGTATCAGAGCTTAGGTTTGAGGTTCTCGACCTTGGTGGGTTGATAGAGAGAGAAAATGGGAGATATGAAAATGGTTTTTAATTGTAATACATGCATTGGCATTGGCACTAGCAGTTTTTGATCTCTGATATAGTAATTTCTGCAGTGTTTACAAATATAGGTAGTTATGGCATCTCGGATGCATCAGGCTGCTGAGGGTAGTGCAGAGAGTGTGGCTCTAGATGAGGGTAGAGATAGAGCTAGAGTTGTGTCTGCTGGTGAGGCATTTGTTTCTATGCCTGTGAGATCAGCAGCTGATGAGATTTTGCCTGGCTGGGTAAAGCATATGGTAGAGTTGTTAAGGCAGGCTCCAGTTCAGCAGCCACCGCAGCCGTAGTTGTCGGTGAGGCAGTATGATAAACTGAGAAAGTTTAGAGCTGAGAACTTTGTTGGTACTACAGACCCTACTGTAGCAGAGCAGTGGCTAGATAGGGTTCAGAAAGTATTCATTCAGTTGTAGGCTAGTCCAAAGAGAAGTTTGATTATGCCAGATCTTTTCTGCAGAGGGATGCATATGATTGGTGAAAGACGGTTCCACATGCTCTGGATGATCCACTGGTTCTGACCTATGATGATTTTTTGCGGGAATTTGAGTAGAAGTATACTCCGAGGGAGTATAAGGATGCAAAGAAGATGGAGTTTCTGAGTCTGAGACAGGATACCAAGACAGTGACAGAGTAAGAGATCAAGTTTATCTGGTTGAGTCACTATGCTGGTGGGATGATTTCTGACGAGTTTGACAGGTACAGGAGGTTTGAGGAGGGACTGAGACCCTCTATCATGTGTATCATAGCAAGCTCTCGATATCAAGATTTTTCTCAGTTGGTTGCAGCTGTCAGAAGTGTTGAGAGAGCACAAGATCTTGCAACAGCTGCCAGGGTTGAAGAGACCAAAGCTAGGAGACCCCAGAGTGAGGCAGAGTCTTCATCAGTGAAGAGAGGCCGAGGAGGATATGTTCAGAGGTTCAGTAGGAGTCAGGGGTAATTTGGCAGGTTGGTACAACAGCAGAGACAGAGACAGAGACTTGCAGTTTCAGTGGCTAATGCTCCGACCCCAGTGGTTTAGAGGCCTGCTCCACCTACTTGTGTTCATTGTAGTAAAGCACACGGAGGTGTCTGCTGGTGGAGAGGTTCTTCAGGAGTGTGTTTTAGATGTGGGTCATCAGACCATTTTATCAGAGATTATCCCGAGCCACTAGAGGATAGATAGACAAATACTGCAGCTTCTCGACTCAATGTCAGAGGAGGTCATGGTGGCAGAGGTTTTGGTAGAGGTGGTCGATCTGGGTCTAGTCTGAGAAGAGGTTCTACAACTGGAGGTAGTAGACCATATGAGGCAGGACCATCACAGCAGATTTATGTGATGCAGAGGTAGCCAGATGCTTCAGCTCTTATTACTGGTACTTTTACATTATTTGGTACTTTAGTTCTTGCATTATTAGACCCTGGGTCTACTCATTCTTACATCAGTGCATCCATCTTGCCTGTGAGTGATTTGCATTCTGAGTCCTTAGGATTTGATATTTTGATCACAAATCCTTTAGGGCATAGTGTTGTGGTGAGCAGGGTGCACCGAGATAGTCCAATTATTGTTCAGGATGAGGAGTTTCTTGGTGACCTAATTGAGATGCCTTTCAGGGAGTATGATCTGATTTTAGGCATGGATTGGTTATCCAAGCTTGGGGCTATGGTAGACTATCAGAAGAATTATGTTACTTTGAGAACATGTGATGGTAGGGATGTGATGGTATCTAGTGAGCAGAGGTATCTTTCATCCATGTTTGTTTTAGCTGTTTCAGCTGGGAGGATGATTCAAAAGGGATGTGAGGCTTATCTTGCTTATGTTGTAGATACTAGAGTAGTGGAGTCCCAGCTTGACAGTATACCTACAGTTGCCGAGTTTTCAGATGTTTTCCCTAATGAGTTGCCAGGGGTACCTCCTGAGAGAGAAGTAGAGTTTGGCATCGATTTGTTGCTTGGTACGACTCCTATCTCTATTACCCTTTATCGGATGGCACCTACTGAGTTGAGAGAGTTGAAGATACAGTTGCAGGAGTTATTGGAAAAAGAGTTTGTCCGCCCCAGTGTGTCCCCATGGGGAGTGCCTGTGTTGTTTGTGAAGAAGAAGGATGGCACCATGAGATTGTGTATTGATTATAGGCTGTTGAATAAGGTGAACATCAAGAACAAGTATCCTTTGCCTCAGATAGATGATCTCTTTGATCAATTGAAGGGAGCAGTAATATTCTCTAAGATTGATCTGAGATCAGGGTACCATCAATTGAGAGTCAGAGATGTGGATATACCCAAGACAACTTTTCGTAAGAGGTATGGGCATTATGAGTTTCTGGTGATGTCCTTTGGATTGACGAATGCACTAACAACTTTTATGGATTTGATGAACAGGGTGTTCAGACCATATTTAGATCAGTTTGTG
This sequence comes from Garcia nutans, assembly GCA_947685225.1. Classification (NCBI taxonomy): domain Eukaryota; kingdom Viridiplantae; phylum Streptophyta; class Magnoliopsida; order Malpighiales; family Euphorbiaceae; genus Garcia; species Garcia nutans. The sequence goes on from CANTUV010000002.1 coordinate 3,648,963, forward strand.
GTGGTCTTCATTGATGACATTTTGGTGTATTCGCATAATGAGGAGGATCATGATAGGGATTTGCGGATTGTATTGCAGACTTTGAAAGAGAAGCATTTGTATGCTAAGCTGTCTAAGTGTGAGTTCTGGCTCGATCGATTAACTTTTCTTGGTCATGTGGTTTCAGCAGAGGGTATTAGAGTTGATCCGAGTAAATTTGAGGCTATCTTGAATTGGAGTCCACCGAAGACTGTGACAGAGGTTAGAAGTTTTCTGGGATTGGCAGGCTATTATCATTGATTTGTGAAGGGTTTTTCTATGATAGCTACACCTCTCACCAGATTGCTTCGAAAAGGAGTTAGATTTGTGTGGACAGATCGGTGTCAGGCGAGTTTTGAGCAGCTGAGGGAGATGTTGACTCAGGTTCCTGTCCTTACCCTGCATGTGGAAGGTAATCCATATGTGATATACAGTGATGCTTAACATAATGGTTTAGGTTGTGTTCTAATGTAGGAGGGTAGAGTCATTGCTTATGCCTCTTGACAGTTGAAGCCACATGAGCTGAATTACCCGACGCATAATTTGGAATTAGCAGCAATAGTTTTGCCTTGAAGATTTGGCGGCATTACTTGTATGGGGAAAAGTGTTTCATTTATACGGATCATAGGAGTTTGAAATACCTGGATGTTCAGAGAGAGATGAATCTTCAGCAGAGACGATGGTTAAAGTTGATTAAAGACTATGACTATTTGATTGATTATCATCCTGGCAAGGCAAATGTTGTTGCTGATGCTTTGAGTCTAAAGTCTTTGGTAGGTTTGACTGCTTATTCACTCTCGTTGCTTATTGAGTTGAGAGCAATGCATGCTAGATTTGAGTCTTCTGATGATGGTGCTTTGATGGCTCAGTTGCAGTTGAGGCCAATCTTGTTGGATCATATTAGGGAGGCTCAGTTGGCAGATGAAAAAATTCAGAAAATTGTATTATTTTGTCAGAAGGGGGAGAGTCGAGACTTTTATGTGAGGGATGATGACAATCTATGGTACAGAGATAGGTTGTATATTCCTGATAATGCAGAATTGAAAAGGATGATATTAGAGGAATCACATCAGTCACTTTTTGCTATGAACCCTGGGAGTACCAAAATGTATAATGACTTGAAGCGATATTATTGGTGGTCAGGTATGAAGAGGGACATAGCAGAGTTTATATCCAGATGTCTCACTTGCTAGAAAGTGAAGGCGAAGCACCAAGTTCCTTCAGGGTTGCTCCAACCTTTATTAGTGACCGAGTGGAAATGGGAGCGAGTGACAATGAATTTTGTAACTAGACTACCTTTTGACCCTGAAGAAGCATGATGCAATTTGGGTGATAGTTGATCGGATGATTATTTGTATATCAATGAGATAGTGAGATTGCATGGAGTCCCAGTTTCTTTGGTATCGGATCGAGATCCCTGGTTTACTTCTAGATTTTGGAAGAGTTTGCATAATGCTTTGATTTCTCAATTGCATTTTAGTACCGCTTTCCATCCTCAACAGATGGGCAGTTAGAAAGAGTGATACAGATTCTAGAGGATATGTTGAGGAGCTGTATCATTGATTTTACCGGGAATTGGGATAGATTTTTACCACTAATTGAGTTTGCTTATAACAATAGTCATCAGTCTAGTATTGGGATGGCTCTTTATGAGGCATTATATGGCAGGAGATACAGGACACCTTTGTGTTGGGATGAGGTCGGAGAAGGTAAAATGGTTGGTCCCGATTTGATTAAGGAAACAGAAGAGAAAGTGAAGGTGATTCGGGGTCGTTTGAAAGCAGCTTCAGACCGACATAAATCCTATTTAGATTTGAAGAGAAGAGGCATAGAGTTCAGTGTAGGAGATAAAGTGGTTCTAAAGTTGTCTCCATGGAAGAAGATTCTGAGGTTCGGTCGAAAAGAGAAGTTGAGTCCTCGTTTCATAGGACCATATGAGGTGTTGGAGAGAGTGGGTCTAGTGGCTTATAGACTAGCGTTGCAGCCTGAATTGGGTTGAATTCATAATGTCTTCCATGTCTTTATGCTTCGGAGATACAGGTCTGACCCATCTCATATCATACTAGTGGAGTCTATTAAGGTGAATCCAGATCTGACTTACGAGGAAGAACCAGTGGTGATTTTGGCACGAGAGGTTAAAGAATTGAGGAATAAGAGGGTGCCACTTGTGAAAGTCCTTTGGAGGAATCATGCCACTGAGGAGGTGACATGAGAAAGTGAGCAGGTGATGCAGAGTCAGTTTTCCTAATTATTTCAGACTTGAGAATAGATAATTTTGAGGACGAAATTTATTTTAGGGTAAGAGAATTGTAATATCTCAAAAGTTTTAAAAATTTCTAATTTTTAGAAAATTTGATAAAATAAATTATAATTTAAAAGGATAAATTAATTAATGGTTTTAAATAAAAAATGAAGGGATTTTAAATGAAAAAGTGGAATATATATGTGATATATATATATATAATATTTATAACATATAAAAGTCAACATTTTTTAAAAGAAAAGTCAAAGTCCAATTGACATTTTTATAAATAAATTTTAGAAATTTAAAATTAATAAAATAATTTAAAAATAAATTATTTTTGAATGAAAGAGGGAATTTAGGACTTTTAATTTATTAAATAAACAATTAAATAATTAATTATTAAATTATTTTAATATATATATATATATGGTTTAAAATAAAGATGAAAGGAAGAAAGAAAATTAAAAAGGTATTTCCATCTTCTTCTTCTCCATCAAGGGCCGAACCTCCATGGGAGCTAGACCAAGGAATTTGATTCTTCCATACTCCATAAATTGAAGGATTTAACAAGTTTTAAGTGGATTTTTGGTGATTTCCACCAAATTTAGTAAGTTTTCAACTATTTTCTTTAAATTCCATGGAAAATTGAATTATGTGAGTTTTGGATTTTTGAAGTAGTATGTTATAATTGTTGGAATTGGTGTGTATGATATTATTTATAACATACCATCTCATATCATACCAGTGGAGTCTATTAAGGTGAATCCAGATCTGACTTACGGGAAAGAAGCAGTGGCGATTTTGGCACAAGAGGTTAAAGAATTGAGGAATAAGAGGGTGCCACTTGTGAAAGTCCTTTGGAGGAATCATGCAACTGAGGAGGCGATATGAGAAAGTGAGCAGGTGATACAGAGGCAGTTTTCCTAATTATGATATTATAAATAATCATTTAGTATCATATTTTATGAAATATTGCAGTTTTATTGGTTTATAGATGGTGAAGCTGATTACAAATTGTAAAAGCTATATGCTTTCCTATTTCTTAGTGTGGGTTGCATGCCCTCGAATTCGAGTCGTCACATATGTTACGTATATGATCTTTATATATTCCATATATTATTCTTTATATGTATTGTATATGTTCTTTTTATATATCTTTTGTGTATGTTCTTTATATGTTTTATATACTTTTTAAATATTATTTATATGTACTATATATTATGTATATGTTTTTTATATGTCCTATATATGTCTACATATTTTGTATATATTCTTTATATGTTGAGTTGTGAGTTGTAAAATATAAAATATAAACTACATATAAAATACATATAGCATAAATATAAATCAAAACCCAAAAACCAAATATAAAACACATATAGCATAAATATAGATCAAAATCCAAAATATAATGGGATTTGTTAAAAAAAATACCCCTAAAATAAAATTATTTTTAAAATATCTATTTTTATTTTTTTTTTAAATCTCACTTTTCAACTCTCAATTTTAAAAATATTTCCTTTTTTTTTAAAAAAAACACATCTAATGTATATCTATTATATTAAATATATATTTTATTTTTAGAGGTATATATTTGATATACATTTAGTATATAAAAAAGATATACTAAATTAATGTGATATTTTTGAAAAAAATAGTTCGAAAAAGTGTCATAGCATATTTTTTAAAATACAAACCAAATGCAAAATATATTTTTTAAATATAAACCCAATATAATAAAAAAAAAACACATAACATAAATAAAAATCAAAATCTAAACAAAAAATCAAATATAAAACACATCAAATAAATACAAATCAGATATAAAATACATATAATATAAATATAATCAAAACCAAAAATAAAAATAAAATATTAAAATCATATAAACCAAATATTATCAAAATATAAAATAATATAACATAAATATATATACATATTAGGGGTGGCTATTAAATGGTTAATGGATCAAATTTTCTCAATTCAGTTTACCAACCATTCAAATTTTCAGTCAATTCGATTGATAAATAAAAACAAGTTCAGTTTTCGGTTATCCGAATCCATTAATAGGTCAACCGTTAAAAAAAAAAAAAAAAAAAAAAAAACATTGAACTAAACTGTTTCAAGTAGCAATTATTATTGGGGTAGTATATTATATAACTAGCAGTAGTTATTTATTATTCTTTAATCTATCAAATAAGTTTAATTGGATGCTGAAAGTTAAAAAATTACATTTAGCTTTTAACAATTAAATCAAACACCTATTTGATATTATATCATATGGATAAATATCTTGAGGTATTGAGATGTTTGTTACAAAAAAATATTATATTTATAGTATAGAATTAATACAAAACAATCACCAAATAATAATTCAAATACGAAACTAATTGAAATATCAGTATCCGAGCTATAATCGTTTCAGCGGTGGATCAAAAATTTTATGGTTAGACTTTTAATAAAGAAAATTATGGAATCACAGAGTTAAAGATTTGATCATCACATGAATAAATATGGAGATCAACCAAGCCAACGAATTTTATGTCTATAATATGTATTTGTTGAAGGGTATGTATGAGTTGACCGGTACGTAACCCATGAACTACTAATTAGGCGATTAAGCAAAAATTTAATTGAATTAATTAGAATAAATTCGGTTAATTTTGAAATTAACTTAAACGAACCATTTGATTAATTAACCAAATATTCGATCAATTAACATACCAACCGAATGCTCACCTCTATAAATAAATAAATACACACACACACACACACATATATATATATATATATATATATATATCAAAACCTAAAATATATAGCAAATATAGTACTTGTATAAAACAAATATAAAACGCATACAACATAAATAAAAATCAAAACCCAAAATATGAACCAAATACGAAACACATAAATTAAATATAAAATGCATGATATAATTATAAATGAAAACCCAAAATATAAATTAAATATAAAACACATAAATCAAATGTAAATCAAATATAAAAAATGCATAAACCAAATATAAAACATACAAATTAAAACAGGTGACATAAATATAAATTAAAACTCAAATCATACGCCATATATAGAACACATATAAATTAAATATAAAACACAAATAAACCAAATATATAATATGCATTTTATATATGTTTTGTGTATTTACCAAAAATAAAAATTCTAACCTTTTCAAGTAACAAATTATATAATTATCGAATAAAAATCTAATTATTTAACTTTTAACAATTTAGAACATGGAAGAAAGCCCTGAAACTTACCTCATGCAACATTTTGATACTCTCTCCTCTTTTATTACATAGAAAGCACTAAATAAAAATCGTTTTTCCCTTATTTTGTAGTTAGTTTGATCGTGCAATTTAAAAATACAAAAGAAAAGTAAAAGTGGAAAACAAAATAAGATATAAATGAAAAAAAGCAACTTTTAACGAAAAAAAAAATCAAAAGATAATAAAATGGAATAATTTCCTCTAAAAATAAAGCCATCTCCTCTATAATGAATCGCCGAAAAAGGAAAAGAAGGAAGATGACTCGTAACCATCTAGAAATGTTGAATAAGGTCATTTACAAAAAATTGAGGCTTAGGTGTTAACTTGATTTACAAAGGTAAAAAAAACGATTTTCTCTCAGTTCCTCTTGGTGGTCTGCTTGGCCACTACAAAACTAGCCTCAGCGCCACAAATTGCCACCGACAAAATAATGAATCAGCAAATTTTAGTCACTGAAAAAACTTGCTACTCTGAACTTAAAACCGATGAGTAGTGGACATACCTAAATTGCAGTAAGTATCAGATGTATCTAACTTAAGGAAACAGAGGTTCCAAGAATCAAACACAAGACCAATTCAATTAGTCTTCCTTCCACTTGTTAACATATCTAAGGAAAGCACTGGCAGGGTTTTCCCTTGGCAAAGCCCGCACACGAGTAGATCTCCGAAGCACAGCCTCCTCCAATGCAATCTTGTGAGCTACATCTTTTGATCTTTTCTGTAATTCTATGCTGTTAAATACATTTGTAACAGAATATGTTAGGCCCAAGTTTTACATGAAATGCACAGCTATGGTTTAAGCCTAAATAATTCAAAGCACAGATCTCAAAAGCATCTGCAGATTATGAACAATTGTCTAAGGCCTCTCTCTCCATTTGATACATCCAACTCACAAGATAAAAAACAGAGCAACCTACTACTACTAGATCCCATTCAAATTGACAACAGCTATCAATAGCTAAATTGCAAGGATGAAATTTGATCAATTTGAGACTCACCATATTCTGCTGTAGAATTTCTGCAGTTGCTGAAGAGCCTTTTCTCTCTCACCTTTACAGTTTAGTGAGCCCATCAATGCATCAAGCTGTTTTGAAGTGCCAGGAGGGAAAACATCAGAATGTAAAAGAGAAAGTAAAACTTGAAAAGAAATGAAAGAAAGGAGCAGAGATAGTTAATCTTCTATATCAATACCTCTTCCTTGCAACTATAGTAGGCCCATTGCTTGGAGTCAGGGCTCTCAACAAAGATCCTCCCATCACGTCGGAACCACCAATACCTGTTATAATGTCTGTCTTTACCTAACGAATTGGTGCGCAAGACTCGCTTTTCCATCTCCCGTTCAAAATATTCTCTCTGAGTATAAACAATTTCAAGGCATATGAACAAAGACATAACAAACAAGCAACTATATCTAAATGAGCATACACAAAGGTAAGTAGAAGATAGATAACCCTTTGCTCTTTGTTTCTCTTTTCTCCCGTTCCCTTCCTCTCATTCTTCAACTGTTTAACTCCCAATTTGCTAGATGATTTTTTTACATTTTCTTCCACAACTTCCACATCTTTATTTTGCTTTGTTTTATTTGATCCCGTGTCAGAATGGTAGCTCTCACTGTCAAACATTTGTAATAAATATCAAAATGTGTAAGTCTGTAAATGACAATCATAATAAAATCAATCCCTCCCCAAAAAAAAAAGGACCAGCATGAGCAATGTGTCTATGACAATGCAAGGCCAACATGCATGTCATGTCTGTGGACATGTGCACATGTGATTGTTGCATGCATAGACATGAAAAAAACAGAAACCTTTTATCTGATGCATTGTCTTCTGGAGCTGAATCAATCTCCCCCTTTCTTTTCTTGGTTATCTCTGCATTCTCACTATAGTGTTTCCCATTTTCCAACACATCAGGATTGTTTCCTACATCACCCATACTATACCCATTCATTACTTTATCATTAACAGAATCAACCTTCGTTTTTTCCTTCTCTTCTCTTCTCTTTCTACCTTCTTCCAGTGCTTCCTCCCTCCTTGTGGCTCCAAGTGTATGAAGCTGTTCAATATGTTCATCCAACTTTTCCCTGAAAAGATCTGTTTCAAGGACTTGATTAACCAATTCTCGAAGGATCCCTAATTTGGCTTGAACATCCAAGAGACCATAGTGCCCACGCTTAATTGTCGTTATATTAGTGGATAGATCAGGAATGTCGATCATCTCTAAGAAATCACACAAACACTCTGCCCAATTAATTAATGTTATCTGTTACAAAAGAGAATAGGGGAAGATCAGAAGGCACCAAGAGCATACAACATGAACGATACACTTCCAAAGAAATCTATAGAAGACGGGAAAAAACCAAATTTCAAGAATGGTGAAAAAGGTTTTGCATTCTACCTTCAATTTTCGATTTCTTTTCTGAACAGCCAAAAGATTTTCACTGTTGTCTTTTATAAGCAACCGAAGAAGAGCAGAATGTGTTTCAACAATTAGAATCAAATTACTATCCTTATGGCAGATGGCATTTTCAAAATCTTCCAGAGAGAAAGGCCATAAGTGCAACATCCTACTAAAAGAGGAGCAAAAATCCCAGACCATTAAAAGATCACCAACGCAGTCCATCTGAATATTGAAGTCCCTTGAAGGTGAGGGACGTTCAGTAAAGACTGGATCATCTGCCCCAGGCTGCACCATAAGATCATCAATGGGAAATTTGATAGGATTTTCCGTTGGCCCATTGTCTTCTGCAAATTGATGAATAGTGATAAACCATGTATACTACAGAATAAAAAAAAAAGGAAGACTAAATTTAAACAAGAATCATAATATCAATGAAGTAAAACACTTACTGTTCTTTTCCCTGTTTTTTGCTTCAACTTCCTGACCTTCCACTTTCTTCTTTTTCTGCTTTCCAGTTTCTTTTTCTTCCTGAAAAAGATGAATATGAGACCACATGGAAATATCATCAATTGTACAAACAAACAAAAAATTGCACTGTGCACTTACCCCAGCACTTTTTCCATCTTCTACATGTTTTCTTTTTTTGTTGACTACTAGTCCATTCTGGATGAAAACTTTATCTTTTAACTCCTGAGGTGGGTCACATGAGATTCCATGCTCCTGTGCCAAATTGCTAGGTATCACCCAAGGTGCACTTCGATATGTAGATTCCCGAATAAAAGACTTCAAAATGCTTCTACTAAATGGAAATTTCTTCCATATTAGATCATCTCTATTTGCTACAGATGTTCCCATTATTTTATTATCCTTATCTAGCCATGCTACCTCATATTGAGTTTTAATAGTACCCTCCTCGAGAACCTTCAGTATTTTACAAGGACATAGATCACCACCTTTTCTTCCTTGCAATTCGGCACCCACAAACAAATGTGTTTGTAGCTTTGCGGCTATGGTATCTGCAAGATCTTTCAGAGGAAGCATACCTGAAAATCCAACCGGTCATTTATGAACTTGACAAAAGTGTGTAATTATCGGGAAAGAAAACTTGTGAAGATCTAATATAAGTTCTAAATGCGTACATAACAGCTAATACACACACACGTGTACACATATAGAATGATCATAAACTCAATGATCTTAAAGAATGTATTCGAGGTAAATGTTTTCCTTATAGACTAGAATCTCAAGAAAATCCAAATTTAATGGTCTAGTGTCATTATATTTGTACAATCACACACGTTTTATGTAAAATGCCTCTAAATTTTGCAGTAAATAGTTGATGTCCATAATTATGATAGAAAATAAAGCAGTTGAAACCATCTGCAAGGCAAAAATTTGAAATTATATTGTCATTAAAGCATTTCTGCAAATTTGTGCAATTACCTATATATTATACTGTCAAACCTATCCAACACAGCCTATATTTTTGAGACACTATTTTGAGGTTTGGAACAACTAAACTACTGAAATAGTTTTGTGAATAATGGAATATGCTACTCCTTCGCCTCTTTAACTTCTAGCCACTGTCTATTCTCAAAAAATAAATAAATCTAGCCACTGCCCTAGGAATTTGATTGCAATTGTTACCAAAACAATTAAGTCAACCTCGCACAAGACACCTAAGAAGTAAGAAATTTAACATTTCTTAACATAATTGTTTACTCCATATGGATCACCAGCATTATGTTTAAATTTAAAAAAAAGCAAGTTGAGTCATGTCCAGACAGACTTATCTTATTGTCCATTTTATCAAAACAATGCAACTTTTGGACCCTTGCCACTGCTAATTGTATGCAGCAAACATGTTTTGCAACTTAATCATAAATGAAACTGACTATAAGCATGTAGGGTATCCTAAGCAGCATACATTTTGTAAAAGTATGCTCAAAGTGAAATTAATAAACCAGTAAACAAAAGGACAATCATTTTCATGTAAGTTACTTGATGCCCACAGAACCTATTGGAGACAAATAAAAAAGGACATGTAACATAAACACAACTAGCAATATTAAACCATAACAGCATCGAGTCAGATCTTACTGTACTGTATAATCTGCAATGCAGGAGCCACAAGCTCTTTCCGTATTGCTTGAACCTTCTCAGTTGCCTGCTTTTCAGAAACCAAAGCCTCTTCAAAAGTCAAGTTAGCTTTTCCACTAATTTTACAACTCCAAATTCTCTGCCGATATAAATTTAATCGGTTCAAATACACCCTAAAAAAATTAAGGAAAACAAACAAATGCTTGGCTGCATAGAAAATATAGAACAATGGAGAAAAAAAAAACATTGTTATTAAGTAATGATCCGTCATCCAAGAACCAAAAACATTTACTCAATCATCTTGGCTCAAATCAGAACAGTTTTTTAGTAACACACACACACAAGATAAAAACAGAATCAACAAAATAAATATATTATAGTGGACACATATTATGTTGCAATCCTAAATAATATTTCCATAATATAACTTTCAAGAACTGTAAGGATACTCATAACTCCGGAATATCTCCTTCGTGAAGCGAACTTGGTATACAAGATCATGAGGTTCCAAATCCTTGGGTGGTTCCAACAAAGTGAATGGCGTTTTCTTCAACAGAGGCATCACTGGAAACCACCCACACTCACACCTACCGAATTTCACAAGGCCCTGCAAAAAATTTTGCATATGTGACACATGAACCGTGAACATCCTCCTAAATCCTAATCAATGGAGCAAAAGAAATGTAAAAGTTACGCAAAAACCAGAAAGCAAAGTGACAGCACAAAGAGCCAGCAAACCATAACAAATATATTAAATTCATTACACAGCTTAACACAGCTGACAATATAGTAATGTAACACTTCTAATCATATTTTTCTCCCTTGGTGTTTTTTTTTTTAATTCTTTTGCAATTGCAAAGGAGTTAGAAAAATGAATGAGAAAACAATAAAAAAATGAACAAGAAAGCAATAAAATAAATTGAAGATGCCATACAATGAAATTCAATTCCTTAAACACATGCCCCACAAGATGAATTTCAAAACCACTCCTAAATGAAGTTTATGCTTTTGACAAGTGATTTAGCAATAACACATTGATAAATTGATTACATTGACCTGCAGCAATACCGCAACAAATGGAGAGCTCAAAACAGAAACCCTAGAATTGGAAATAAAATAAAATAAAATAAACTTGAGTCTTGACTGTTCAAAAGAGCAGCTCCAATTTCTTTAGAAACACGGAAAAAAAAAAAAGAAGATTCAAAAGATAAACGTCTCTTTAATCCAAAATTCTCCGGTTGGTTTTCTCGCCAACCAAACATAGTTTAAAGAATGCAATTGCATGTTCCATCCCCGACCCACCAAAAAATAAATAAATAAAAATAAAAAATGAATAAAACCCAATAAAATAAAAACATGATATAGTGCAAGTCTTGTACAGAACTCGAAAATGGCGATTCATATCCATCAAAAAGAGATTTAAAAAAAAGAAAAAAATTATAAAATCACAAAATAAGGAAGAAAAAGAGAGTGAAAATGTAGTTGAAAAGGACACAAAAGTCAGATTCCCGCCAGAACCGAAATTGGGGAGTGAATAGTAAAGTGAATCAATCAAAAAGTAAAGAGAGAAACAGATCTTACAGAGAAAAGATTGTTGAATGTAAGGCGAAGAAGGAAGGGAGCGGTGGCTCTCCGCCGGGTTCTGTATTTACGTTTTATTTTATTTTTGGTTTCTCCAGAAAGAAAGAAGAAACTTTGCCACGTTTTACTTAGCTGCCTTCAATCGTCCGTCCCTCCCTTGTGGGAACTGGCAACCAAAAAAATTATTATACGCGTCTAAAAAGAAAACTATCAAATAATTGCCTATTTTTTGGTTGGTGGAATTGGGCCTTTAGATGGGCTTAGTGGACAAGTCCACTCTTCCACAAATACGTATCTATTTTCTTAATTGAAAATTTATAAAACTAATTAAAAATTTTATTTTCACTAATACGGTGGCTTTAAAAGATTTTAAGAATATAAAAGTGTCACAATGAATTATAAAAATTCGGAAGCATTAATTATTAAACTGTTTTTTCTTCTTAAATTTTATATGAATATTATATATTTTTTATATAAAATTTATAATCAACATATAAGACATATAAAATAACATATAAATCATATGAATCAACAAATAAATAATATAAATGACATATAAAATTTATACTCATTAAATAAACTTTTATATGTTATTTTAAATATTATATATATCGCATATAATTTAATAAATATAAATTCTATACTTTTATATATTATTTTATATATTATATATATTGTATATAATTTGGTAAATATGATGAATTTCATATTAAGAAATATAAACAAACTTTTATATGTTATGTATGTTGCAAATAATTTAATAAATTTGAACTCTAGATTTTTATATGTCATTTTATATGTAACACCTGGAGATTTTAGATATTATAAAAAAATTAATTTGAAGGTTAATTAAAGTATTAAGAGAGATATATGTATAGTATATACCTAATATATACCTAGTGTATATATACTATATACCCCATATATACTAATTAAATACTTTGAATTCATAATATATATATGATATACTCCTAATATATATATGATGTATATATGGAATACATATGATATATATATGATATACTTCTAATATATATATGATGTATATATGGAATACATATTATATATACATTATATATATATATGTAGGTAAAAATATATATAACCTATAAGTAAAATATATATGACATATACATAAACATGAAATATACAATATATATAAATGAAGTATAAAAGGGTGTTGGAAAAGTTGATGATGATGATGATGATGATGATAACAACAACAATAACAACAACAACAACAACAATAATAATAATAAAAGAAGAAGAAGAAGAAGAAGAAGAAGAAGAAAGAAAGTCAAACAAGGAAGAAATGTGATTGGTGAAAAATTATTTAATTATTTTATTCATATTAAGAGATGAGAATGGGAAGACTATTCATCTTCTTCTTCTTTCCCTTCTTCAATGTGAGGTTGAGGGAAAGAGAGAGAGAGAAGAGCACAAATTCTTTTCAAATACTAAATTTTACTAGAGATTTTAAGAGGATTTAAAATGGTTTTGAAGGATTGTCAAAGAAGTCAAGTAAGTATCTTTTATTTTAAACTATATTTTCTTGGTTTTATGATTATGTAAGTTTAATTTAGAGAGAGAGAAAATGTGTTTAAATTTCTAAATTTGATAGAAATGATATTAAAATGATGATTAAAGGGCAAATATGTGATAAATTGATAGTTGGTTGGTTGAAATGGACAAAGTTATAAATTTAGGATTATGGGTGAATATGTGTGAATTACTATTTTGGCGTGGATGGTTATAATTGTGAAAATAGAAGAATTTAATGTTATTTTAATATATATATATATATATGACGTTTTTATGGTTAGAAGTTGGTTATGAGCAAGTTTGGATAAAGTTGAGATTTAGGGGCGTGTTATGTAAAATTTGGATTTTGCATGGAAGTTGAGATCATTATGGAAATGATTTGTTTTGTTATTATTTTGGTACGTAAGTAATGATTTTAAGATTCAATATTGAAGATGAGGTTCGTAGAATGAAATTTGAATCAGGTAGTAAGTGGTGAATTTAGATTATTTAATGGGGTTTTGATGAGAATTGTATATATAATGATAATTTAATATACAATGAGTATGTAAGTGACTTCAAATAGATAATGTCGCTTATTATTGAACTATATATGTGTATGTTAAAGTGATAAGAGAGGTGAAGTTTAAGGTTTGACTTGGAAAAAAAGGAGGTTTGTACATATGCTTATTTACTTGAGATTTTGTTAAGTGACTTGGTATTAAGTATGCAAAATACTTGGAAATGTGGAAAATCACATAATCTATGCAATATGACAAAGTTATGTGATGAGTGTCACATTGGACAATAGTCCAATGTAGATTGATGTTTATGTAAGATATATGTGAAATATATTTATATTATGTGGTATGATGTCCAATATGACATATTTGTGACTTGTGATGAATTGTGGAACATAAGTCGTACTGTGAATGCGACTTATGAATTTATAAATTTGATGAGCTAAAAATATGAAAAATCGAGAAAAATAATGAAAATAATGAAAAATTAATAACATATGAGAAATGTGAAAAAAATGTGTGGAGTGAGTCACATTGTGAATGTGACTCAAGGATATGTTGTAATGGTCAAGATTTTAATCAGGGACATTTTAACAAATATTGAAAAATGCATAGTGTATAGTGACAAAAGTGTGATGGATAAATGCTATACGTAACGAATAGTAAATTGTGTATTTTCAAACTTTACTGAAAAGAGTATTTTTACTGTTTTACGAGATTAAAACTCGATTTAAAATCGACGGTTAAGAATGAGGGTGCACCATAGTTATTATGGGCATTCCCTCATTGGATTACAAATATTATATATATATATGTGTGTGTGTGTGTGTGTGTGTGTGTATGTGTCAAGTGTGTAGAAATTTCTTCTTTCTTCTTCTCTCCACGCCATCACCACCATCTTCACTTCTTTCTTCTTCTTTCTTTCTATGAGTTGAATCAAAACTGAAAAATAGGTTGGAAAAGTGGTGATTATCAACAAGGTATGTGCTTTTGATTTATATTTTATAAAAATATGACTTTTTACAAGTTTAAATGATTTAATTGATTGATTAAGTTATGTATAAAGATATATTGATGAGAAGTGAAGGATTTGATTATGTTTTTATCCATATGAAATGGTTAAAAGTTTAATCAAGTGAAGGTATTTGATATGAACACTTTTTATGTCAAAATATTGAGTTTGATCAATTATTATCTTAGATCTTCAATATGTTTGTGTTTAATGAAGTTAAAAGTGCAAAATACATGATTTTACTTCGAAAACAGTCCCGAAATCAATGCCACGACCGTGGCCCTTGAGTGCCACAACCGTGGGATTGAAAGTGATGCAGTTTCTTCAAAAAAATTTGAGAGAACATAAGAGTTTGAGATGCCACGACCGTGGCCTTGAAGGCCACGATCGTGGGGTCTTCAAACTTATTTTACAATTTCATTTTGGATCCCACGGGAGTGGGGTTGAGATGCCACGACCGTGGGGTAGCTAAACAGTGTTTTTGGCTTGTAATTTGTGATCTACAGGCCTCGTATGAGACTAATATGTGTATAGTCCATACTTTTGTGTTAATGTGTTAAATGTATGAAAACGAGTGATAAACTTTAGACAAGCGACACACATATATATCCTATCAAATGTTGATAAGAGTATATTACCAATGAAATGAAATAAACAATGTAGTGTTCATAAAAAATTAATGAATTGCCCAAATCATACTAAATTTATATCTAGCTTTGGATTGAATGGCTAACCAGAGGATGGATAGCCACAGTGATATTGGGCACCTCGTGCCTTTAGTGGACACATTGTGTTATCAGTGAAAGTGTGCATAATTGCCATTATAAATTCTTGAGATTGCTACACTAACATGTTATCCAAACCTATAATCTAAGTTTAGTATGTTTGGGCATAATTAATGAAAATATATGTGAACATGATAGTTGTGACTAATGAAAGAAATGTAAAATCATAGATAAGTCAATTACATGAAATTGAAGTATTGTGTTCCAGTGAAAAAGGGATTGTAATATATATATAACTGCTTACACGTGAAAGTTCTAATGAACGTAATGGAAATGATATGTTCAATGTATTGAATTAATCAAATGAATGAAAGTGTCTATGTGAGATACAAAGTGCTCTAAAGTATTTCAAATGAATGAAAGTGTCTATGTGAGATATAAAGTGCTCTAAAGGATAGTACTGAAATTAAGTGATGAAAAGTATAGCTTGACTAAAATGATCCTATATGCGAACTTGAACTTGAAAAGAAAGATTTAGTGAAAAACAAAATAAGTGTACTGTGAACAATGATATCAAATGAGAAAACAAGTCTTGAATAAAATAATTCTTAATGAGACAAGTTACAATACCGAAAGTATTGTATTATATGATAACTTTTATACAAATATAGCTATTATTTTGTGTTATCAGCATGGTATGTTGATTTGTTACTAAAATAAATTCATATATTGAAATACTTCTTAAAACTCAGTGTTATTACTATATTTTCATAAATATATTTCTTTAATATTAAGTGATAAAATATGTATATACAAGCACCACTAAGCTTTGCTTAGCGTGTTAGAATTGTTTTCTGACACGCAAGTATCAGGACATCAGAGCAAGTTAAGAACATATGAAGATCTTGTGTTTATTGTATTCGTAAGTTATAAAAGGTCTATAGATACTTCAGTTTGGCCATTTGAGAGATTGTATAAATGGGTAAACATAAGAGGATATATGTATTTAGAGAATGAAGTTTGAGAATTCTAGTGAATGATTATAAAAGAAAGGAATGTATTATTTAAGCATTTGATTTGACAAATGTATGATAGTTATCTGATTTGTAATGGATTATTGAAAATTGGTTTAAACATTGGACCTATAAGTGTTGTGATATGCAGATTGTATTATTATTTGAAAATTTTATTTATGAAGAGAGTTTCTCTGAATTGATTGGAGCATGAACAGTGTATTGAATAACATTCTCTGATAGTTTTTATATAAGAATTGTCAGAGGATGTTACATTTAGTGGTATCAGAGCATGGTTTAGGTGTTTCTGGAATGTAGAGTTATGGAGAAGTGAAATGTATTTCTAAGTTATGTGAAGTGAAGAAGTGAATCTGTGTTGTGGTACAATTGATATTCCATATTTTTATGGTAATAGAATGTTTACTAAGAATTGATTGACAATTCGTAGTGTATTGTTTGGAGTGCACTAGATCTATTTGTGGTAAAGAATGATGTGAAAAGAAAACAAGATATGAGTAGTGAAAGAGATATGTCAAAGTAACACAGTGAAAGTGTAATAATTTATTGAAATTCGTGGAATGAATTATGACAGAGAGATAAATTTCGAGCATGAAATTTCTTACGAGAATGAGAATTGTCATGTTGTACAACATTAAGTATTGATGTTCTACATTAAGTGAGTGAATATATGAGTGTCAAAGTGGAGTGATTATGATATGAGAGCATTTGGAACTGATAGTGATAAGGTTATATAAGCCTTAATAAGAGTAATATTAAATCTGAGAATGGATAATATCCATATAGTGGAAAAAGATTTCGAGGAGGTAAGAAATTATGAAAATACCCTTATAGCTCGAAATGAATTCGAGCTGTACTTTGAATGTAAAATATGGATAATGGAATGTTAAAGTGTCAAAAGTAATTGTTTTTATAATATGTCAACGTTAAGGATTGAAGTAATAGTTAAACGAAAGCACGTGAATGTATCAAAACTATTGTACAAGTGAGTATATTGGATAACAAGCCTAAAACTTATTGAAAGATTTCTATTGCCTTCTAAAACATTATCAAAACAAAAGATTGAAATGAAAAGTGATGGAAGAGTATTGGTAAAGAGGCTAGTGCTTGAATACTACTTAGTGCTATTTAATGAAATGATCTTGAGTTTATTATGAAAAGAGAGTTGTGAATTAATAAAACACCAGTACTTATGAAAGATATGATGTAATAAATAATTGTGAAAAAAAATAAGAATATAAAACTTTACTTCTATGATAGTAAAGTTCTCCGTGCATTATGTAAATGTGTATTTAACTAGAACAATGATTAAATCTATCATTGAATCATTTATGAGTTAATATTCAGTTGTGAAAGAAAATAAGGTTGAAAGGGTTATGGAAATTGAGATTTGAATATGATTGTGCTTTGAGGATTCTGTTTCCTCAATTTGTATGAGTTGAATTAATGATAACTTATTGATTAAATCAAGAAAAGAAATTCGAGCAGAGATATGCATGATTATGTGTATAGTCATGCATATATGGTTGTGTAAATGTCTATTCTTCAAACTTTGAGAAGAAATTCCAATATTGAGGTGCATGATCATTTATATGGACATGCATATATTTGTGCCCTTAAAATTGTGAAAGGCAATTTCAGTAGAGACGTGCAAGACCATTCGCATGGTTATGTATCTGGCTATGTATACTTCTGTTCTTCAAAAGTTTAGTAATGTGTATACTTTCACAGAGTAGAGTTTATCGGTGGAATTAGTAGTGAATTAATGACTACATCTTGAAAATAGTTATAAGTGATAAAAGATTGCTTATAAGATTGAAATGAAATCAATCCATTAAATGATGAAACTGAAATGTGAAGAGAACGTGAGGAAAGTATGAACAAATGTAATTGGATATGTGACAGAAGTGTAAAGGTAGAGAAAAAGATAAAAGACAATTACAAGTGATTAGTGGATTTAACATCTTCATGATGAAATAAGATAATTTCTGAAGTAAAGTGAAAAAGAAACAGCATGATAGATTGATAAATCAGTAATGATTGTATATAATGTGAAGTGCAAGTTAAAGAAACTAAAGAGGTATATACAAATGGATTGAGTAATGAAAGTAAGAATGTGAGATTTACATATTGTGTATTTAAGAAATACGTGATTTTAATATTATTTAGTGATTAAAGCCAAGGTATAGATTATATATATAGAAGTGTTAAAGAGTTACTTAATACTAATTGATTGCAAATGGAAAGAAAGGAAGTGATAATGTAAAAAGAAAAGAATGTAGTGAGATGTGAAGGTAGTGAACCCTTCTAGTGAAATGATGCATGGTAGAACAAGTTAGCAATATATACATATATGTGTGTGTATGTGAATGTGTGTATGAGACATAGAGAATAAAATATAAATGTACATGTACTCTTAAAGTGAAAGAATAGTGATAAATTCTTAATATGTTAAGAAAAGAATGAAACAAGTAAAGAGTGAAAATCTTTGTAGATTTCATTATTACAGTGGAAACATGGAAATGATTTGAAAAGATAAAGATTGATGAATAAATAAAATCAATCGAACTACTCGAAAACAAGTATAATGTGTATATGTGTTGTGTTTGAAATGATTGTTTATATCTTATACACTTACAGTAAGAAACAAACATTGTAAAGAGAAAGTATTATATTCTATTCAAAGAGAAAGTGTTATATTTCAAAATATATTATAATTGACAATACTTTGTACCATTGAAAGAAATGATACTGATGTTAAATCTAGTTTCTGGATTAGCTAAAGGGTAAATATTCAAAGTGATAGTGGGCATTTTATGCCATATTGACAGTGGGCACTCTGTGCCGTTGAGGACACTTATGTCCCATACTAACAGTGGGCACTCTGTGCCATAGAGAACATTTATGTTCCATATCGAAAGTGGGCACTTTGTGCCATAGAGGACATTTTTTTTATATATGTCCCAGTGATATCGGCAGCTATGCCATCAGTGGACGCTTTGCGTCATTGTGGACCTTTGGTTCCTTTCTCTCAGTGGTCACTTCGTGACATCATATATAGTGGGCATTCATGCCATAGTGGGCCTTTGGCCATATTGATACAGTGGGCATTTACTTGCCATCAGTGACCCGCTATCCGGAACTAGGATTTAATATTCAGTATATACAAGAAAGAACGAGATATATATGTAACAGTGAAATGTAATGATACAAATTATATATAAACCAAAACTTCTAAAGAGAGTTAAAGGTAATTATTAAATGGAGTTTGAAAAGTGTAAGTGTGTAGAGTTGAATTTTCTACAGTTCTATAATAAGATTACTCTGAAAGTGTTATATTGCTTGATATCAGATAGAAAGAAATGTTATATAAGTTAATAAAATCATTGATTGTATGTGAAATTTAAAATGACTTAAAAAGTAAATAGCTTAGTGCCATAGTATATAAATTTTGAGGACGAAATTTCTTTAGTGGGGGAGAATTGTAATGATCAAGATTTTAATCAGGGACATTTTAACAAATATTGAAAAATGCATAGTGTATAGTGACAAAAGTGTGATGGATAAATGCTATACGTAACGAATAGTAAATTGTGTATTTTCAAACTTTACTGAAAAGAGTATTTTTACTGTTTTACGAGATTAAAACTCGATTTAAAATCGACGGTTAAGAATGAGGGTGCACCATAGTTATTATGGGCATTCCCTCATTGGATTACAAATATTATATATATATATATATGTGTGTGTGTGTGTGTGTGTGTGTATATGTGTCAAGTGTGTAGAAATTTCTTCTTTCTTCTTCTCTCCACGCCATCACCACCATCTTCACTTCTTTCTTCTTCTTTCTTTCTATGAGTTGAATCAAAACTGAAAAATAGGTTGGAAAAGTGGTGATTATCAACAAGGTATGTGCTTTTGATTTATATTTTATAAAAATATGACTTTTTACAAGTTTAAATGATTTAATTGATTGATTAAGTTATGTATAAAGATATATTGATGAGAAGTGAAGGATTTGATTATGTTTTTATCCATATGAAATGGTTAAAAGTTTAATCAAGTGAAGGTATTTGATATGAACACTTTTTATGTTAAAATATTGAGTTTGATAAATTATTATCTTAGATCTTCAATATTTTTGTGTTTAATGAAGTTAAAAGTGCAGTATACATGATTTTACTCTGAAAACAATCCCGAAATCAATGCCACGACCGTGGCCCTTGAGTGCCAAGACCGTGGGATTGAAAGTGATGCAGTTTCTTCAAAAAAATTTGAGAGAACAGAAGAGTTTGAGATGCCACGACCGTGGCCTTGAAGGCCATGACCGTGGGGTCTTCAAACTTATTTTATAGTTTCATTTTGGATCCCACGGGCGTGGGGTTGAGATGCCACGACCGTGGGGTACCTAAACAATGTTTTTGGCTTGTAATTTGTGATCTACAGGCCTCGTATGAGACTAATATGTGTATAGTCCATACTTTTTGTGTTAATGTGTTAAATGTATGAAAACGAGTGATAAACTTTAGACAAGCGACACACATATATATCCTATCAAATGTTGATAAGAGTATAGTACCAATGAAATGAAATAAACAATGTAGTGTTCATAAAAAATTAATGAATTGCCCAAATCATACTAAATTTATATCTAGCTTTGGATTGAATGGCTAACCAGAGGATGGATAGCCACAGTAATAGTGGGCACCTCGTGCCTTTAGTGGACACATTTTGTTATCAGTGAAAGTGGGCATAATTTCCATTATAAATTCTTGAGATTGCTACACTAACATGTTATCCAAACCTATGATCTATGTTTAGTATGTTTGGGCATAATTTATGAAAATATATGTGAACATGATAGTTGTGACTAATGAAAGAAATGTAAAATCATAGATAAGTCAATTACATGAAATTGAAGTATTGTGTTCCAGTGAAAAAGGGATTGTAATATATATATAACTGCTTACACGTGAAAGTTCTAATGAATGTAATGGAAATGATATGTTCAATGTATTGAATTAATCAAATGAATGAAAGTGTCTATGTGAGATACAAAGTGCTCTAAAGTATTTCAAATGAATGAAAGTGTCTATGTGAGATACAAAGTGCTCTAAAGGATAGTACTGAAATTAAGTGATGAAAAGCATAGCTTGACTAAAATGATCTTATATGTGAACTTGAACTTGAAAAGAAAGATTTAGTGAAAAACAAAATAAGTGTATTGTGAACAATGATATCAAATGAGAAAACATGTCTTGAATAAAATAATTCTTAATGAGACAAGTTACAATACCGAAAGTATTGTATTATATGATAAATTTTATACAAAGATAGCTATTATTTTGTGTGATCAGCATGGTATGTTGATTTGTTACTAAAATTAATTCATATATTGAAATACTTCTTAAAACTCAGTGTTATTACTATATTTTCATAAATATATTTATTTAATATTAAGTGATAAAATATGTATATACAAGCACCACTAAGCTTTACTTAGCGTGTTAGAATTGTTTTCTGACACGTAGGTATCAGTACATCGGAGCAAGTTAAGAACAGATGAAGATCTTGTGTTTATTGTATTCGTAAGTTATAAAATGTATATAGATACTTCAGTTTGGCCATTTGAGAGATTGTATAATTGTGTAAACATAAGAGGATATATGTATTTAGAGAATGAAGTTTGAGAATTCTAGTGAATGATTATAAAAGAAAGGAATGTATTATTTAAGCATTTGATTTGACAAATGTATGATAGTTATCTGATTTGTAATGGATTATTGAAAATTGGTTTAAACATTGGACCTATAAGTGTTGTGATATGCAGATTGTATTATTATTTGAAAATTTTATTTATGAAGAGAGTTTCTCTGAATTGATTGGAGCATGAACAGTGTATTGAATTGTAACACCCCCACATCCAATACACACACACTACAAACACCCCAATGTAGTATACGTGCACTGAACATAGGAATGCTACGGATTTTCTTAACATTTTAAACATTTTAAACCATACCATAATCTTTCAATTGTATACATTATAGAAAGATAAGTAGTTAACTTGTAATACAAAACTAAATAGATATATATAGATACATTTAGTTGTTACGCAGCGGAGTTTATCAAATATTTACATATATGAAAACATTTAATTTCATATTTACAAATATACACATATGTACATTAAAATCATTACTTTACAAAATATAAAAGAGTTATACATGATTGGCAAGTCTCCTCTGATCTTTAAGTCCCAATATTCACTCTTCAATGTCTACTCTCACTGGGTCTCGAAGAACTCTCAGGTTCAACTCTATTACCTGCGCGATTAAATACTATCGCGCTAAGCCAAGGGCTTAGTAAGACAATTCATGCTAATGTTATGCTTTAGTGCAATGCAATGTTTCATATATGTATTAACAAATCAACATCAATGATACACACTCAATCAATAAAGATCATATTCAACAAACAATATTCCGTGAATAGTCCGTTTCATCATTTAAGTAATATTAACATTTTATTACATTAGAACATCATTTATGATATACATAAAACCTAGACACCTATGGGCCCATCAAGTACTTAATACGATATTTAGAATTCAGAGTTACTGCTTTGGTTCATAAACACAATTATCAAGCCCGTAGGCAACATATACATATATATCTCTATCCATGGATAGCGTAACAGACCCAGTCTCTTGGATCATCAACTCATCTAACTCGAGGAGATCCTCAACCCGGCAAGACTGTTACAAATCAAATATCTCATAATATCAATTATCATTGTGTAACAGACCCAGTCTCTTGGACCTCAATTCAATTCAATTTGAAGAGATCCTCAACCCGGCAAGACTGTTACCTTTCATTAAATAGGCATGCCTCCAAAAACCAGAACTCTGAAACTGAATATCATATTAAGCATACACTTATTTCATTATTCTCTTTATCAAACTCTTTCTCAATCTTCCTCATCAATTAGGCAAACATGCCATACATCATTCAATTATATCATCATAGCCAATCACAATGGCTTTACATCACATTTCACATCTCAATTCATATTTTGCATATAGCATCTCAACATACATTATCCATAACACACATTATCATTTACAAGATTCACATTACATATAACATACCATTGTTCAATCTCAACAATGTAATTAGGGAAAATAACAATCTACATCATTCATATTTTTAAGATCTTCCACATCCATTTGATTAGGGCATTCTTTGTTTGAAGTATGTTTAAAGTGTTTATGTTTAGGTTTAGGGACTAACCCACCTTTGAAGAACCAAAACAATACAATTAGAACAAAGAAATAAAACCCTAACCAACACATTTGAGGGACACGGGCAGCACCCTTGAGGGACACGGCCAAGCTTGTGGCCGTGTCACTCAAACCAATTGGACAGTAAGCAACACGGGCAAGGGACACGGCCAAGCTTGTGACCGTGTCTCCCAAAACCAAAATCCAGTAGTGAACATGGCTAAGGGACACGGCCATGTCTCTCAAAAACTCAACCAACACTCCCAAATTTCCTTGGCTTGGCCGTGTCTCTCCTTCCCTTTGGCCGTGTCACTCATCACCAAAACCCTAAATGTAACCAACCCTCTTCCAAATGCATTTTAACATATAATTCCCAACACAAACTCACTCAAATGGATATAACTCATGTCATAACACATATTCATCACAATAACCACTTAAACAACACATTTGAACACAAACCATCTCAAAACCCTAACTCAAACTTTACTCTTGATTTTCCACTATCAATCTTCACTTATTTTTCCATAATCACAACCAAACCAACACCAATTCCAATTTTTAACTTTAAATCAATTCTAACACTTGCAAACACATATCAAATACACCAAATCATTACATCAACAAATCACACTTCACTTTAAACATAACTTCAAAATTAACAAAGGAAAACAAGAGATTTCTTACCTTAGATGAAGAAATTTCACAAATCTCTAACCAAACTCTTTGATTGCCTCTTCAATTGAACTCTAGCATCAAGAACACTTCTCTTCCTCTCCTTCAATCACCGGCACCCAAAATGAAAAGAAAACAAAATAGCCACAAGTCAAACACTTTTCCATCTTTTAATCTCCACCAAGAGATTTCTAAAGGTAAATTACCTCAATGCCCTTAACCATTTGTTCTAACTCTCTTTTAACTTATAAGTCCTTTTATGTAATTTCACATTCAACAAAATAAATATCTCTACCCCCCTTGACTCTTCATTTGACCAATTTATATGTTATATATATCATCATATACACAACATATACCATTCTCTCTAAACCCTATTTTCTTTCCCAATTTCTTTTCTCTTGCAATTAACACATATATTCAATCCAATATAACAACAACAACAATAACAACAACATAATCAAAACTTCTAGGGCATATATGAGGATATTACATGAATAACATTCTTTGATAGTTTTTATATAAGAATTGTCAGAGGATGTTGCATATGTAGTGTGGTATGATATGATGTATATTATGTGTACGCATTGCACAATGTTATGTTTCAGAATATTAGAAATGGTACTGTACCGAGGAGGCGACCTTCGGGTGAATTATATGACACTTGCCTCCGATGTTGAGAGTGGGCGGCCTTTGGGTGATTTATGTGACACTTGCCCTCAGTGTCGATAGAGTTAGCCTACGGGTGATTATATGACACTAGCCTTGATGTCTATAGGGATGGCCTTCGGGTGATTTATGTGATACTTGCCCAGGTGTCGAGATTAATTAAATTGATATTTCTTGAACTCAGGAATTGTGCAGGAATTGGTTGGGCCCAACTTGTGAATGTGTGTATAAATGAATATGTGTGTGTTGTTGTAATCGTTTTATGCTTTTATGGTTTATAAAACCATGAGAATTGTTGATGGTCACAATTACAACTGAGTAAATGTATAGTGGATTGTGAGGTGGCATAATGTATTATGCCATCAAATTATGTATTTTAGGCCAACATCGCAAGAGTGGCATGTTGGTAAATATTATTAGTTAATAAGAGTTTGCTTAACTAATACATATTGTATTATATGGCATGGGTGTGTTTATGGTTTTAGAGTTACTAAAGAATTTTGTGTTAAGTTTTATAAATTATGTTCTGGTAGAAGTATTTAAATGTATATATATACATTATTTTAAAAATGTATCACTAAGCCGGATAACTTAGAGCGGTAGTGTATATCGTGCAGATTTTAGAAGAGCAGATCAGAGAAGTTTAAATTATGATTAAGGTTTAGAGGTTATACATGCCACGAGATCATTAGTACTACATATCATTTATAAGACTGGTTAAAAATATTTGATTTGTATAATATATTAATCATTGTAAATGTATTTGAAACAAGGGAGATTTTATATAATTCGAGTTGGTACATAATGTATATTATTTTTATTTATTGAATGATTGATTTTGTATAAAGAAATGGAGATTGAGAAGTATTATGATTTTCGAGAAATGTTTAGTGTATTATACATTTTATATGAGTGTTGAAATATTTGGCTAATTAAAGGAGAGATGATGGAATTTGAGAAATTTTATTTTGTTAGTATGTTTTCAATGTAGGTTGTGTATAAATTGATTTTGGGATTTATTGAAAATACAGATAAAACTCTGGTAAATTTTTTTCAGAGAATTTTTATTTTATATAAATATAATTATTGAATTACTAAGTATATGTGGATTTATTTATTAAATTTTTCATTTTATAAATATGCTTATCCATGAGATTAAATATAAGAATTTTCTCATGGAAATTATTGTAGCATTATTGTATTTTACATGTGTACTTTACATATACGAGGTATATGTACTATACATATGTAAGATATAAGAGTGTTACATTATATATTATATATGTTATATATAATTTATTAAATATGATGAATTACACATTAAGAAACAAATTAATACAAACTTTTATGTGTATTTTATATGTTATATATTGTAACAATCCTACCCTAAACACGTGAGATCCATACATTGTTGGTTAGTTGTCTGGTGATTCCTAAAATCAAAATCTAGTGAGACCCTTGAAAATGAGATCGAACGAAATCCTAAAATTTAAAATTTGATTAAATGGAATCAAATGATTATTAACAACTTGATTAAATACTAACAATTCATACTAAATGATTTGTACAAAGTATTAATTATTATTATGAAAGGCAATGGGGAGAAATATTTAGATATGCGTCAATTTGGGACTACATTGGTAAACTAATCGGAGAAGCCTAGTTAAAGAAATAAGGAAAACCCAAGATAACTAGTAAATGGCTTAGTTAGAAAGTAACTTAAGAAGAAAGAACCAATTTGTGAACAATTATGGATAAGAGGACTTGATTGAAGAGATTAAAAAAGAGTTGGGAAAGAAAATGGGTAAGAAGAAAGTTTAAGGATTCCATGTTGATTTTCCACCAACCAATAACAATCAAACAACTTAAATCTTTCTTTTAACCCAACTAGTTACTACCTCCACCTTCATAATATGTTGAGTAAGAAAGTTAAATTATGAAAGTAAAGATAAGGAAGTAGGCCAAGAAAAGATAATAGACATCCTAATTGGGTTTCTAAGCAATCTATCCTCTCCTCCTTTGATTATCTTCGATCATCCTCAACGATTGAGTGAGGATGATTGGAGAATGTAGATGTGAAGTGAAACACTTATCATAGCAAACCATAAAAGTTAAAGTAAAGCTCGATTTCTTTCCTTATTTTTTTAGTTCTTTTTAGTCCATGAGATAAAATAGGGTAACTGAGACATGGATATGTGTTGTGGAATGGTGAGATATAATGGGACCTTAGCTAATCCTTAAGCTCACTTGGAACTTGTTAACTATAGGCTGCTTGTAAAAGGGCTTGTATATACTTAGGCCGGGTTGCAAAATTGGATTATGATAAAGTGACCTAATTAAGATGGGTAAAACTCTTGAAGATGAACTTAGGAGTGTTAATTAAACATTAGAAGGGAAGGAAAGTAAATAATTTATAGTATACACTTTGGAAACTTAAAAGAAATGCAACATGTCATGTAAACCCACATCTTGTGACCATTATTTAGGGCATGATCTTTACTATGTCTCTTAAAAACTGTTTCACACCTTGTTGATAGTCACGAGGAGCCTTTCACGGCTACTATAGTGACTGCAAGTGTAGCAGCAAAACTGACTATAACTTTGGTTCTATTTTTAGTTAATCTTTCATGATCACTTAATAATCTTGTTGTCACGATCCTTGTCTTACAACCACAATTCACAGTCAACTTAGAGACCACGATCCATTTTGGACCTTAGGTTTTACTAACTTCTTGGATCTCGCAAACATGAATTTTTTTGAGCTATGAATAACCTTTTGAATAAGTTCCATTTGCTTAGAATAACATGCATTCATGTGACTATAATTCTTGTGTAGGCTATAAAAAGACTATGAATGTCATATAGTAAGAGAGAAACTGTTGGGAACCTTAGAAGCTTAAGGTTCGGTGCTAAGCAAAGGTAAAAAGAATCTAAGGAGCCAAGGTGAGATATAGTAACTTCTTTTCTTAAATGTGATACTCTAAGTTCATAAGCATTGACAATGTAACCTCAAGCATTTGAGTTGAGCCTTAAATCTTATGACCTCTAATTATTGATTCATAAGTTGATTTGATTTCCAACTCCATCACCTTATTTGATTCTTTAACTTAAGAAAGGTGCCATATATTTTGCTAAAGCACTTCCTAATAGTCTTAAAATCTCTATTATGCTTTGACATATTATTTATAATCCATATCTTGAACTCATTAAGTTAATACAGAGAAAGGACATTGAGTCTTGGTCCTCTTCTCCTCCCTTCTATTATTTGTGTTCCAATTTCCATTAGTTAATATGATGTGAATCCATTTATTATCATTGGTGAATTATAAGTAGCATGAAACATATGACAGAGCCTAGGACTATAAATAAGCCAAGCTACTTGAACTCAGCTTGGGTCTCAACTCGATAAAAACTCATTCAAACTTGAACTCATTTCGAAATAAGATGAGCTCAAGCTACTTGTTTATTAAATAAGCCAAGCCCAAACTAAAAGATACTCAACTCGTTAGTCTTACAAGCTAGCTCATTTAAGAAGCTTGTAAACTTATATTGCAAGACAACTTGACTATATGTCATACATTTTATATAATTAAATAGTTTAGAATTTCACTTTAGTTATTTTGATGAATATTATTAGTAATACTACTTATTAAACTGATTTATTAATTGATAGTTATTAGTATTACATTTCTTGTGGCTCAACTCTCAAAAACAAAATAATACTATATTTTGATTAAGTTTAAATGATTGAATTTCTACTAATTTTAAAAAAATAATAACTATTTTTTAATAAAGTAAGCATAACTACTAAGTCATATTAAGAAATTTATTTTTCTTATAAATGTTAATATATTATATTTATAAATTTCATTATTAGTCCTATCTTATAAAATTAGTTTATATTTATTAGTACTATATATCTTATATGATGTGATTAACTATGTCTCAGAAATATAATAGTCCTAAGTCCTATATATTGAATAACCAACTTATGTGAGGTAAGATTTTACTAATATTTGTTTCATAAAAAAATTTAACTATTTTGATAAAGTATTTATAATAATTGACTCATAATAAATATATTTATTTTTTACACATATTATATTTTAAAGTAATTTTAGACTTGCAACTTAATTATTATTACAAATATTATTATTAGTATTGTATATTAATATTACATTCCAACTAATAGTTACTGATATTCAATAAATTTTTTATATATAAATATTAATGTCAAGTGGACCATGGGTCTGTTCTTGATAGCTCAGGGTTTGGGTACCTATAAGACACTGAGAGAGAGAGAGTGAGGCTCTGCTGGTGAAACTCTGATGCTTAAGTTAGAGCTCAATTTGTTTGAATGTAAAGAGAGAGTTATGAGAGTGTCTAGAGCTTTTTACCTGTGGGGGGTTACCGCTTATTTATAAATGATGGAGGGGGACAATATTAGTGTTGTGTCCTGGGCCAATACGATATATGCATATTATTACATTCAATAAAATAAAATGAGAAATTCCATTATCATGTACGTGTTTATTATTTTAATATGATTAAAATCATATGAATATATAATTCAACTTTATGTTATCAAGTATATGACTTGATAGTAAAATCTTAAAGTAATATGAATTTTATTCTAAATTATCCCTAGTCGATCACTATTGGTGGAACGATAATGAATAAAAACTAGCATGTAGTTTAATTAATGATCATATTTTGTTGATCATGAATATGAGATATTAAGTCAAAATATAAGTACATGTGAGAGAATATTGTACTGGATAGACCTAAAATGAGAATAATATATGTATTAATGTCATAAGTAATTCTCATCATAATAGTGTTAAATAATCCTTTGACCTAAAATTACTATGGTTCCCTAAATGAGAAATTTTGTGTTTGACATAATTCCATTTTATCTTTACACAAATTTAATAAGGATTATTATTGGACATTTAATGAGTCATTGAGAGGGATATTGATGACGACGTGGGCTCTAGGGACTCTTGGCTCAGGCTCGATTCTACTACTAGCTCTCCTATCTGCAAGACAAGAGAGAGAGGATCAGGCTCTAGCGGGGAGACTCTAATACTTAAGTCAGAGATCGGTTTGTCTACTAATAAGTGAGTTAAAGAAATTAGAAAATACTCTTTACCTGTGGGGATCCACCTTTATTTATATTTAAAGGGGTAAGGGAAAATGTTGCGTGTGTTAGCAGATCTCCAGGATGTGTCAATGTTGTAAACAGCTACATTAGAGATTTATCTCCTGTACATCTAGAGCTTGGTAATGAATAGAGATGTCCAACATCAGGCTCAATATTCTCTAGATGCTCAATAATAACTACAAAAGATCAGAGTAAAGGTCCACTCTTCTCCGACAGTTTGGATAGAGAATTCGGTACTTAAGAGCTCGGTATATAAGGGGTGGTACTGGATATAGATGATCTAGATGTGATTTGTTTTTCTCATATCATGAGAGGGATATTTCTAGGCCTCATGACAAGTAAGACTGAGAAATATGTAAGGCCATTCTCAAATAAATTAATAAGAGTTATTAATATTATTTGTTAAGTAAGTTTACTTAGAAATTAGGAAATTTTGATCAAACAATATAAGGAGGACATATTCCATGCCTTATGATTTATCTAAGATATCATGTAATAAAAGGATTAAATATCTAATTATAAATTAAGATTAGTTGGATCTCCAATCTTCACTTAATGTTTTGATAGAGGCCGCTTATGATTTATGTGATTAAAATAAATATTTAGGCCCACTGCTAATATTAAGTGAACATACATGGTCGCACACATAGAACAAACTAAAATAGGCATAATAATCTGAGTTCATTTAAATGCATTCTTAGAAATGTTATAAAAATTAAAATGTTTTATTTATGTAATGATATATATACACATATACATATATATATAAACATTTAAAGATGCATAATTATTCTTTCCCTAATGGTGAAGGAAACCTAACGAGGTTATAAATGTATATATAAATATTATTTTTCCAAAATGATTTAGGGAATTTTGAATTATATATATTAGATATATATTATTTATTAATTATTGAGGATAAGTAATAAAAACAAATTCGAATAGAGTTAGGATATAAAAACCTTAACAAATTCACCCAAGAAGCCTATATATATGTTATAATCCCATAAGTTAAATGAATTACGTCTTTGAGAGAAAAAAAACATAAAGAGAGAAACTCATACAATTTTGAAGAGAGTCTTCAAAAATCTAGTGCTAGCACATAACCATCTATATTTGCTCAATTTGTTCGTATAGATACCGTAAATGGTGTTTGTGAACAACAACATCTAGGGATCTATTTGGAAGAGATTGAAATTCGCTTCAAGAGGTAAGATATTTAACCCTTCATTCGATTTAATTGAAAAGCATAGACCTAGGTAGGATTTTCATCGATTATATTTTATTTATTTCGTTGCTTGATCATGTTTGATATCAATGGAAACCCAACATTTAACTTTCGATAAGTGTAAATAGATATCACATATGTGTCATCGTACATCTCGAATGTGTTAGTGGCTTGTTGG
The DNA here is from genome assembly GCA_947685225.1 of Garcia nutans. Classification (NCBI taxonomy): domain Eukaryota; kingdom Viridiplantae; phylum Streptophyta; class Magnoliopsida; order Malpighiales; family Euphorbiaceae; genus Garcia; species Garcia nutans. The sequence continues at coordinate 3,680,602 of CANTUV010000002.1, forward strand.
ATAGCTCACCAGGCATATTACCTAGTCAGGTGGTTCTTTGAGCTCAGTGCCATGGTACCACCTAAGTAGAGAGCTCGGCTGGTGTGACGTGTGGTAGACACTGAGTGAGCACATTACTCATGGAGCATGGTACCGAGGTTTGATACTTAGGGGTGGAGTATGGTACTGGGGTTCGGTACCTAGGGCTGGAGTGTGCTACCAGGGTTTGGTACCTAGGAGGTGAGCACATTATTTATAGAGTGCATTATCAAGTTTGGTACCTAGGGGTGAAGTGCAATACTGGGACTCGACACTTAAAGGGTGAGCATATTACTTATGGAGTGCAGCACCAGGGTTTAATACCTAGGTTGGTATCATAAGTCCCCCTGGTGCCCTAGCATTCATGCTAGGTGCAACATAGTAATTCATGCCAGCACGTAGGGCTACAAGGCATGCATGGTATCAAAACCTAGTGCATTTGAGGTTTTAGATGTGGTCTCGGAGTGTTAGTTTTTATGGCATGCCTTGTTTCATATTAAATTTTTTAGGTCATACGCAGGGCACTTTATTAGATATGCATTAAGCATTAGTGTAAGTGTGTATAGGGCACTATCTTAGGCATGCATAGGGCATTAGTTGAGGCATATATGAGGTACCAACTTGGGGCATGCATAGGGCACTAGCTTGGGCATGCATGAGGCACTAGCTAGGGTGTGCATAGGCATCAAATGGAGCATGCATAAGGCATTAGCTTGGGCATAGGCCACTAGCTTGGGCATAGGCCACCAGCTTGGGCATGCATAGGGCATTAGCTAGGGTGCACATGAGACACTAGCTTGGGCATGCATGGGGTACCATTTGGGGTACACATGAGGCACTATCTTAGGCATGCATGAGGCACCAGCTGGGGAGTGCATGAGGCACCAGCTTAGGAGAGCATGGGGCACTAGTTAGGGTGCACATGGAGCACTAGCTGGGGTATGCATCGGGCACTAGCTTAGGCATGCATGGTGCACTAGTTGGGGCATGCATGGGGCATTAACTGGGGCATGTATTGGCAACAAGTTTGGGCATGCATGGAGCACTAACTGAGGTGTGCATGAGGCACTAGCTTGGGTGCATATAGGGCACTAGCTAGGGCACACATGAGGCACAAGCTTGGGCATACATGGGGCATTGACTGGGGCACACATAAGGCACTAGCTTGGGCGTGCATAGGCACTAGCTTGGAGCACAAATGAGGCACTAGCTGCTTGGTTGTGCATGGAGCATTAGCTAAGGCACTAGCTTAGGGACACATGGGGCATTAACTGGGCATGCATAGGGAACTATCTTAGGCATGCATTAGGCATCAACTTGGGCATAAAGCACTAGCTAGGGCAAGCATGAGGCACTAACTAGGGTGCGTATGGGGAATTTTGTTTTTTTCCCATGCTCACTACATAGTTTATAGAGTGTGCTTTGGGCACTCATTTTTATCATGCTCACCACATGGTCTTTTGAGTATGCTCTAGACACTCCTTTTTTGTCATACTCATCACATGGTCTTTTAAGTGTGCCTTAGGCACTTTGTTTTTTGCCGTGCTCATAGCATGGTTTTTAAAGTGTCCTTTGGACACTTATTTTTTTGTTGTACTCACCTCATGGTCTCTAGAGTGTGCTCTAGGCACTTTGTTTATTTTTTGTCATGCTCACTGTATGGTCTTCAAAGGATGATCCAGGCACTCATTTTTTGTCGTGCTCATCGCATGGTCTTTCAAGTGTTCTTTTGGCACTTTGTTTTTTATTGTGCTCACTGCATGGTCTTTAGAGTGTGCTCTGAGCACTCATTTTTTTTTGTGCTTAACACATGGTCTTTTAAGTGTGCTTTGGGCATTTCAATTTTTTCCCAAGCTCACCGTATGGTCTTTAGAGTTTGCTCTGGGCACTTATTTTTTGTCATGCTCATCGCATGGTCTTTAGAGTGTGCTTTAGCACTTTTTTTTGCCGTGTTCACTGCATTGTCTTTAGAGTGTGTTCTGGGCACTCATTTTTTATCATGCTCACTGGATGGTCTTTTGAGTGTATAATACTCTTATACTCGATATGCGTATAGTACATACACCCCGTATATGTAAAATGCATATACAACATATAAGAATGTCAACATCCTTATCCTTTGAAAATTTTCCTTAAATTTTAGAAAAATATTGTATTCCTTAAAATACACTTTAATGGACAAGTAAATATACATATTAGTAATTAATTATCAAAAATATAAATTTTAAATAAAATCTCGACATTTTCCAAAATCACAAACTCAACCTGCATAAAATTTTATACTTCCAAATATAACCTCAACCACAATGCTCCAACATTTGACCAAAACATCCATCATCATATAATCATATGAATATACATAATTATAAAGTGTTTAAATATTTACATTTCATAAACCCAACTTTACTTCTATACATTTAACAATATAATATAATGTACATAGTATTAAAAAGTTTAACAAAATAGTTATTTACATGATATGTATGCTGGCACTGATATTGTGGCACAAAATCAATCTTCTAGTACTAAATACTAGTCTAGACCTAGTTTGGTCTAGTAAGACTCTCAACCTCTATCCTATCACCTATGCGATAAGCAAATTATGCTAAACTAATAGCCTAGTGTGAGCGGGGATTTTTTTTCCCACTCCCAGTGGAATGGTTCTTGCGACTTCAGCACTGTTTAGGCTCGGGGCCTTAGAGAACACGGACCTAAGTCCGGAGAAAATGGAGTCGCCACCCGGATGGGCAAGGAAAAAGAAAGGGGTGGATGACTCGATTCCTAAGGAATCCCCAACCCCCTAATGGGTTTGGAAAGTTGGGTACGTATGGGAAAGATGAGAAATGGCCTAGCACTCCTACAACGCCAGGTTCATTGGAACCGGCCTCCTTTACAGGTCTTAATATTATAAAATTCTTAAATATAACAACATTATCCATATTACACACAAAAATTGAAAGAAAGCATCATTATATTAAAATCAAAGCAATGTCCAAACAAAGCAAATAAATGGACACCCATCCAAGGATGGAAACATGTCCTTACATCTCATGCCTAAGTAGGACACTTACCGAAAGGTAGAAACATGTCCTTTACATTGGTTCTAAAATAGAAAAGCAATTTAAATTACATGATATTTAACTAATGAGGTATCCAACAAGTGGAAACATACCTCTTACAACATTTGGAAATCTAAATAAATTGATAAAAGTAAATAATCATTCATCATAAATAAATCATTAAATATTAATAGAAAGTAAACATCCATCCATGATAAATTAAATGAACCAAGCATTGAACTTAAATAAATTAAAGCATAAGAAATAAATCAAAGTATAATCAAATATAGAATTGAATAAGGCAAATAAAATTCCAATTATAGCTACTGTGAATTTTTTTAAGGAATTAAAATAGATTAAGATTTTATGTTTTAAAATATTGGTAAAGTTCTTTGATTAACCAAATTAAGGTTTGAATGGTGAAATCATGAAACTTAGGTTTGGACACTTTAAAATATTAAGTTTTATGGTTTGCGGCTATTCATTGAATTATGGTTTCAAACTTACTGTGCAAAATTGTAAAATTTGTGTTTGTATGGTTTTTAAAGTTTTAAAGGATTAGGGTTTAGAAAAAAAATTAGGGTTTAAGGTTTTAAAGGGGTTAGGCTTTACTATTTTGAATTTTGGAATTGAATTAGGGTTTTAAGACTTTTGAATTAGGGTTTCGGGTAATGAGTTATTTTTAGGATTTGGCAAAAACAATTGATAATTTTATGAAGTTTTATGAATTTAAACAAAGCGATTTAAAGTTTATAAAAAACAAAAAAAGATATTTTTAAGGTTTTGGGAAGGAAACAGAACACAAATTGAAGTTTTGATAATTTGGAAAGCAAATCTTAGTTTTGGGGTTTTGATGAAATAAAACTAATATCTTTAAACTTTTAGAAAATAAAGCCACGATTTAAGATTTTTAAGCCTTAGAAAAAGTGAATTGAGCTCCTAAAATTTTTGAATTAAAAGAAACAAAGTGATAATTAAGCTACTGTGAAAAAAAAAACAAAAGAAATTAAGAATTCGAACCTTATTTTGTAAGTTTTACCAAAAATTGCTTCTTGGATGAACAAGGTCAAAGACAAGCCTTTTTGTCTTTGAATTGCTTGAATTGTTTTTCGGCTCTCTCAAAAAAACTGCTTGATTCTCATTTTTCCTTCACAGTTTCGGTTTCCACTTCTTGATCCAAGTTCCTGTCCAATTTTATTTTTTTTCCTCCTCTTTTTTTTGTGTTATTTAGTCCATATTTATAGAAGTTTTATATCCTTCATTCCTAATTATTCATGGCATCTTTATTGAATAAGAAAAGGAAACCGAAACCTAATTGTATTAGGTTTCGAAAAATTTGCGTCGAAAAAATTTTGCTGGAAAAAAACTGCTACGAAAAAACTGCGCTGGCAAAAAAGTTGCGGTAGATGGATGCGGCAGCGCCAGCGGAACGAGCCCGTAGGCCATTTTGCCTGTAGAAAATTCCTGCGGGTGAAATGCCCACGGGCCCGCACTGACTTTGTCGTCGCTGATTTTTTTTGTTATTTTTTATTATTTTTGAATTTTTATTCATTTCACCATTTTTTACTAAAATAGATATTAAAATTAATTAAGATAACATAAAAATTATTTTGGACTAACTAAAATATATCGGACAATACAAAAATTATTTTGGACTAATTAAAATATATTGGACCTGACCGGGTAAAAAATTAAGGCTCTACAGTTTGCCCTTGCTTGAATGATCTAAAAATTTAGTGAAAGAGAGTGAAAAGCAATAAGACTTAATTTTTGATTAGATGATTATTTGAATTTGTTTTGGGTTCTGGACCCAGTTCGAGTTTTGGACTTGATTTGGGTACTTGTACCAGAGATTGGGTACTTAGACACGAGCTTGAATTTGATTTGGATACTTAGACCCAAAATTGAATTTGATTTGGGTACTTGGACCCGAGACTGATTTGATTTGGGTACTTGGACTCGAGATTGGGTACTTGGACCCAAGACTGATTTGATTTGGGTACTTGGACCCGAGATTGGATTGAATTTGGGTACTTGGACCCGGGATTGGGTACTTGGACCCCAGATTGAATTTGATTTGGGTACTTGGACCTGAGATTGATTGAATTTGGGTACTTGGACCTAGGATTGGGTACTTGGACCCGAAATTGATTTGATTTGGGTACTTGGACCCGAGATTAGGTACATGGACCCGAGATTGGGCACTTGGACTGTAACACCTCTATACCCTGTATACGTACCAAGCATGCTTAAACGATCGTAATATACGTATACTGAATATAGAAAATGCCACGATTTAAAAAAAACACAACAAATATCTTTGTAAACAAGTGAAACCAATCTCAAACAAATAAAAGAAATCCAAAAGACACTATATATAAAATTTTTAATAATTCACAGGGGAAGGTATTACAAATATGTTATAAATCAAAGTTTACAAAACATATAATATATACATGATTGGTAGCTCTTCTCTGATCTTTAAGTCCCAAAATGAAATCTTCAATGTCTACTCTCACTCGGTCTTGAAGAACTCTCAGGTTCAACTCTGTCACCTGCGCGATCAAACACTATCGCGCTAAGCCAACGGCTTAGTAGTACAAATTATGCTAGTATTATGCTTAAGTGCAATATAATGTCACACATTTTAATAACAAATCCACATCATAGATGGAAGGCTAACAACATACCTTTATATTTCATAAATCACACACATAGAAGCACATCACATTACCACATCATACTACATTCAATGTCATAACAATATTCATATTACATCTTCATAGTTCCATTGATTTTACCATTCAAGAATCACATTATATACAAAGACAAGCATGGGCCCAAAACACTCTAATATGCCATTCAATTTTTAGAGTAAATGTTTTGGTTTAATCATCACATTTATCATTATCATAAACCCAACTAGGCTTCAAGGATTAGGTTCAACCAAGCTTCAAGGGGAACAAAGCATGCTAAGTCTCAACCCAACTTGGCTTCAAGAACCAACCCAACCTAGCTTCAAGGGTTGTAACATCTCAATTAGGCTTCAAGGACTAGACCCAACCAAGCTTCAAGGGGAGTAAAACATGTTAAACTTCTACCCAACTTGGCTTCAAGGATCAAGCCCAACCTAACTTCAAGAGAGTGTTACTATCATTAGGCATGCCACCAACAACAAACTCTGAAAATTGAATAACACATTAGCCACACAATTCATTTATTATTTCATTCTCAATTCTCATCATCAATTAGGCAAACATGCCTTATATCTTTCAATTGAATCATCATAGCCAAACACAATGGCTTCACATCACAGTTGAGTTATCATAGCCAATCACAATGGCCTCATATCATAGCATATCTCAATACCCATCTTAGCAATTCCTCTTTCAAATGTACAATCATTTGTATCATCATATCACTCATATAATACATATATATATATCATCATTGATATAAGCATAGCAAAGTACATTCTTCACAAGAATCGACAATGCAATAATACAGGATGTGTACTTACCTCAAAAGCAAATTACACAACTCAAAACACTCCCTTTCCCAAGGTTCTTATGCTTCTTAAATCAATGACAAATCACCTTCTTCAAGACCTAATCCAACAAATATAACACACACTTACTTAAGGATACACAAGAAGTAATCAAGTTAAGAGTTAACTAGGGCAATCTCTACACATGACACGCTCAACCACACGGGCGTGTTCCTGGCCGTGCCCTAACTCCACAACACAGAAGCTATTACACGTTCATGACCACGGGCGTGTCACTGGGCGTGTAATACATACTGCCTCACACAAATACATCAACATGTCCAACAACCTGAACGTGCTCCTGGCCGTGTAAATTCTCCAATCTCACAGTAGTTATGACACGCTCAATAACACGGGCGTGTTACTGGCCGTGTCAAACCTACTGCCACATAGAACAATTGACACGCCTAAGAACCCTGGACGTGCTCATGGGCGTGTCAGGCTAAAAATCCAAAATCCGGCCAAAACAACCAAACATCCAACAAAACACTTCTTCCACCAACATTCACTTCAAACAATCTTAACAAAACATACCCAAAAACCATATTAAACTTGCAACAACACCAAAACAAACCACAACACACACATAAAACACAAATCACAAACATCATCAAAATCCTAGACACAACTCAACATCATCTCATCCAATCAACTTACTCTTTTCTTCAATTTATCCTTAAAATCCATGATCAAAACAATCAAACACCCTTACACATATCAAAATCAACCAACACACTCTTAAAAATCTATCAAACTCATAACACAACTTCAAATAAGCAAGTATCTCAAAAGAGGACTTACCAAAGTTATAAAACTTCTTGAATCATCACTTGATCACTTAAATCTTCCTTCAATTTGAGCTTAACACATCAAGATCTTCTCTTTGTCTCTTGCTTTCCTTTGTCTATGGAGGAGCCGACCAACAACAATGGAGAAAGAAGAAAACATGAAGAAAACAAAGTCAACTCCTCTTTAAATCTCCACCAAGTGTTTCATCAAGAGCAATTACCTAAACACCCTTCTACCAATAGTTTTGATTTCCTTTAACACACTTGCCCTTTTAAGTCATTTCACAAATCTCAAATAAAATATCTTCTTCCCTTGACCACTCTTTTGACTTACATATATGTTATATATATTATCATATAAACAACATATACATTCCATTAACAAAATCATTTCCTTTGCAAAAACATATATACATTAAATTCAAATCAAACCACAATTATATCCATACTTCTAGGGTACATTTAGGGATATTACATGGATCCAAGCTTGGATTTGATTTGGGTACTTAGACCCGAGATTGGGTAGTTGGACCCGAGCTTGAATTGATTTGGGTACTTGAATGGGTGCTTGGACCCGAGATTGGGTGCTTGGACCCGAGATTGGGTACTTAGACCCGAGCTTGAATTGATTTAGGTACTTGAACCCTAGATTGGGTGCTTGGACCCGAGATTGATTTGATTTGGGTACTTGGACTTGAAATTTATTTGATTTGGGTACGTAGACCCGAAAATGGGCGCTTGGACCCGAGAATGGGTACTTGGACCCGAGATTGAATCGAATTTGGGTGCTTGGACCCATGTTGAATTGGAATTGGGTACTGGGGCCCGAGATTGGGTACTTGGACTCGAGATTGGGTACTTGGACTCGAGATTAGATTGAATTTGGGTTCTGGACCCGAGCTAAGTTCTGGACTTAGAAGAGATTCTAGGTTCTGGACCTAATCAAAATTTGAGTTCTGGACCTGAGCTAAGTTTTGGACTTAGAAAAGATTCCAGGTTTTGGACCTAAGGGTATTTTTGGTTATGGAGCAGATATTGAATTTAATTTGGGTGCTTGGACCCGAGACTGAGTTGATTTGGGTACTTAGACCAGAGATTAGATTTGATTTGGGTACTTAGACCCGAAATTGATTTGATTTGGGTACTTGGACCCGAGAATGGGTGCTTGGACCCGAGATTGGGTACTTGGACCCAAGATTGGATTGAATTTGATTTGGGTACTTGGACCCGAGATTGGATTGATTTGGGTACTTGGACCCGAGCTTGAATTGATTTGGGTACTTGGACCCAAGAATGAGTTTGACTAACCTTTTATCAGTTGAGAAGTCTGACTGCTCTGGCCGTTCTATGCATTGTGGTTCTTCACCCTCAAAACAGATCTTCACCTTTGAAAATGGATCTTCCTTCTTTGAGATCGGGTCTTTACCCTTGAAATTGGATCTTTATCCTTTAAATTAGGTCTTTTCCTTGGCTTCAGCTCTTTTAGCTGGACTGAACTTTTGTCTTTTGTATCTTCATTCTTTTGAGAATTCTAATTTTCTTCTTTTTTTATTCTGTCTTGTTCTTTCTTTGCACTTTTGCAAAAAAGTCAACCCTTTTTAGTCAGCCTTCATATCCTCTCCTTTTCCCCCTGCGTGGCGAGATATTTGCAAGTGAGTTTGAAAATATTTTATATATAAACTCAAAAAATTGAAAAGGAGAAACTTTGCCCCCTGTGTAGGCTTAAACCCATGATTTTTCTATACGGACTTTGATTGATGTTGTTGTTGTCTAGTTCTTCACACAAGTACGCATTTCTTCTCTTTGCAAAATTACTGGAGCTTTCTCAAGCAATGGGCTTTCTATGCCCCCCTGATTTGATATCTTCTTTTGATTGCTTGCTGTTCATTTTGACAAGGAATAGACAACACAAGACTAGAAAGTGCGATGTGATATGCTCATGTATGCATAATATGCATGAATGATACTTACAATGGTTTTATTGACTCACAGACTGAGGTGATCAGCAGAAGTGTTCTCATTGATTCCCTTTTGACATTTGTTCAAGTCTTGCATTGGAATGATCGAAAGCTTTGCATTTGTGGCTTTTATCTTCAAGATGTTGAAAACATGAGTGGAGGCCCTAAGCAGCAGAGTCGGGGATTCATCTATTTCAAACTATGTCTCAACATGTCAGTTGGTAGTTTCTTCATGACCTTGCCAATAATCATTTCCTTTGTCTGATGTGTCCTTTGGAGGTTCAACATACTCCCCTTAGCTTGAAGGCTTTGTATGACAAAACACTTTTTTTCTTTTTCTTTTTCTTTTTTTTTTTAATTTTTGAATTTTTAATTTTGAAATCAAATGTTGGCTTTGCCAAATTAATGTCAATGTACCTCAGGACTTGATTTTTCAAATTAACATATCTATAATATGACAACCCTAGTTACCGTACTAAACTCGGGAATTATTTCTATTTAAGCAAGAACTGTTGCACTTCAGATAGACATATACACATTACTTGGTCAAAGGTCTCATTTGAGTTTAAATATTGTCTATCTCATATGCATGCTTATCCAAACTATCTCCACTAATAGACTCTACCTACCAAGAGAGATCAACAGGTCTTTGATAGGCTTGAAATGAGATCTATGAGGGACATGGGTTTAAATGAAGGCCATTTTGAGATTGGAGCTGGTGTGACACAATGGACAAACCTTCACACTACAAATTTCTTGTTTGAACTTTAGGCAGTTGGGAGGCAATCTAGCTAGACTCCAAATTCCTTCTATCTTCTTGGCATTAATCTGGATCTTAGTTTTTGCCTTTGCAAAAAGTTTGGATCCCATACTCTTCCCTTTTCTTTCTCTTTCCTTACTCTTCCCTTTCTTTTATCATTTTTTCCTTCTTCCTTGTAAGACTGTCAAGTATAGAACTTTCAAGAACTGGATGGTCTTTCTCCTTTTTCTTTAATTTTGATCAAATCTTTAGTTGGGTTAGACCAATTCAAGTAAAAATGTCTTTATGATCCAAATGGAAGCCTTTTGCTGCTTTAGGTAAAAGAGAACTCAGTTGGCTTTCTGAGCCTCCTTTTTAGATTTTTATCTTTCTCTTTTCTTTTTGTCCTTTTTTCTTATTGTCCTTTTTTCCTTTCTTTTTTTTATTCTTTTTTCTTTTTTTCTTCTTTTTTCTTTATTCTTTTTGGTTTGGTTCTAGCTCTAAGAGAGTTGTCTTGTTTGTACTGACTTGGGCTTCCAATAATGGATGAATGGAGTAACATAAATCTTCTTTAACAGAGATAAATCATTTGTTACTCTGATGTTGATGTTGTCTTGATATATTGGAGATAGTAAGTGAACTTCAACTACCCTTATGGTTTTGAGAACATCAACTATCCTTATGATATTGACTAATCATTGCTTTCTTTGATCTTCTTGCCTCTTTATCTTAGTGATTATAAGACTTGTCAAAAGTGTCACAACAACTCAGGGTAGGTTATTGGGGTTTGTAAACCAATGAAAAGAAAGCTAAAATTTTATGAAGGCTCAAAGGGACAACTAGAGATTGATATTTAATTGGGTGGATACTAGTTGTTGGCTAACCAAACAATGCCTAGATCATCTCTCCCTTAAATAAGTAGAGTTGCAGTTTCTCCTCGAAAGTTTGTCAAAGCGTGTTCTAAGACTGACTAGGACCTAGACAAAGGTAATTATGCAGGAGCCCTCTCTAAGTAAGCATACACAACTCAATGCTATAGAGCAATTCCCTCACCTAGTAAAGTCATTCAAGTCATGGTGCCTAGACACATTAATTTATGAACATCAAGCTAGATTCCTCATTGGTTGAGCACCAAAATGAACAAAGACCAATAAAATTTTTGATGAAAGTAATTTATTCAAGCAACTTTAAATTTGAAAAACAAGATTGTTCCAATTTAAATATTAAAGAAAGTAAAATTGAAAAACAACATTCAAGCTAAGGAAAGTTCATTGAGTTTAAGCTTCTTTTCCCTTCACATCTTCAACATTCCCATCTTGAAAGGATAATAAAACAAAATCCTCTTCTAATCCTTTTCCTACCATGAAGGTTGTCGGTGGTGGCACCCTATTGAACCTTGGAAATGGCTTACCTTTGGTATTGGGCTTATTCGGCTCAGGCAACTTGCTATTATCAATTAAATTCTAGATCTCATGCCTCAACTTCTTACAATTGTCTGTTTCGTGTCTAGACCTTTGATGGAATTGGCAAAATGCATTAGTATCAAAGTTAAGTGGAAGAGGATTAGGCAAAGGATGAGGAGTCAAGGGTTGTACAATCCCTTCTTTTGTAGCTTATTGAGAACCCAAGACAGTGGCTTCCCTAATTCTAAAAACTGTCTCATTCCTCCTTGACTAGTGACATTAACATCAGCTTCCTTTTCTCAAACATTTATATACATAGATATATATATAATTTAAAACACACCTACTCTCCCATTTCAAATACATTGACCCAAACATTCTTTATAATATACAATATGTAAAATCCAAAACATAATATATTATGCATAAAACTAAAAAATGTACAATAACATAAAAATATATACATGCTGCTGGCAGTGTTTCTGATCTCGATAGCAACTCAACAAGCTCAACTATAAGTCTAGACCCGACCTGGTCTAGAAGAACTCTTTGGCTCAACTGGGTCTACCCTGTCACCTGTGCGATGAAAACATTCGAGCTAAGCCGAAGCCTAATGGTACAAACTTTGATAATAACAATATAACTCAATGCAATACCAATGCATAATACATATAGATGTCACATCATTCCACTTTCTTATATTTTTCAAATATTTCATAATCACAACTCAGAACATTATATTGCTCAATTGTATCACAATTCCTAATTCACATTAAAACAAAGACATGCAAGGGCCCAAAAAGGATCTAATATGCTATTCAAATTCAGAGTTACTGCTTTGGTCCATAATGACACCATGTGTCTAGCCCTGTAGGCAATATATATATCCATGGATAATGTAACAGCCCTAGTCTCTTGGACCTCAACCCGGCTAGACCCTTAGGCCCCAGTATCTTGGTCCTCAACCCGGCTAGACTGCTACAGTTTTTGAGGCTTACGACCTAGTCTTTTCACCCTAAAAACATCATATTTATCAGCTGGCCGGGCTTACGACCCAGTCTTTTCACCATTCCTGCGTGTAGCCAGTAGGCAATCATAAGTATGCCGCCAAACCCAAAACTTTGAAAATTGAATAACATACTAGGCACACAATTTATTCATATTTCTCATTATTAATCTCTTTCTTATTTTTACATATTCAATCTAGGCACGTTGCATTATTTTCACATTTTTTTTCTCACTTTTCTCATTTTTCACATCTTTCTCATTTTTCTTACTTTTCTCACTTTTCTCATTTTTATCAATATCAATTCATTTCGTTATTCCACATATCTCATTTTTTGCATTCACAACACAATACCCAATTACTTTAGGTATTTTCACATAATATGCATATTTTACATTTTACACAATTTAGCCATTATCAATGGCTTTTCACTATGCATTTAACACATATATGACATTACAAATGCCATATCACATTATTCATACACAATCAATAAACCAAGTAGCTTAACACATTTTCCAACCAAAATGTGTTAAGTCCAAATGTTATGCAAATATAAACATTATATTCAAAGTTTGTACATAACTCCACTAACAAACCAAAGCAAGCTAAAAACAACCTTCAATCCAATCTTTCCAACTTGCCCTTCACCACTTGGATGAAGCAAATCAGCCTCTCTCAATGCCTAAACCAAATGTGATAACAAATAATCATTTAGTATCATATTTAATGGCATTTCCAACATTAAACCATAATTACACATCACTCCTATAAATTTCCAAAAATTTAGCCTTTCCTTACTTCAACATTAGAATTCCATTCTACTACAATTAAATTAGTGTTTTAAGTTTATTTATATTATTAAAAACATATTTTAATACATTTAAATCATTTACATTATAAAAATACACTCTTATACATAAAATCTCAAAAATGGCATAACCTTCCCCCATTGAAGGTTTTCCAATCCAACACAATCCATTACTCATTCCAAGCTTATATTCATCACTTTTAACACTAAACAACATGCTTAAACAAATAAAATTACACAATTCAACCACTTTGGAAAATCACTTTTCCAAAACCCTAAATCTCCACTTCCATTCTCAAACTCCAACCCAACACCACCAAATCAAATATTTGACTTTAAAATACTTGTTTATGAATAAAAAAAACTCATTTGGAAACAATTTTCACAATTAAAATTCATGTTTTCAAAACTCTAAAAATCCATAACCCTAAATTCTCTCTCTTCACCATTCTTTAACCAAACTCCATCATCTCTTCAATCTAACCCTAGAATCATTGTTAACTACCCAAAATAACATCATACACACCAATTCCAATAATTATAACATACTACATCAAAATCTCAAAACTCACATAATCTCATCTTCCATGGAATTCAAAGAAAAGAGATGGAAACTTACTAATTTTGGTGGAAATCACCAAAAATCCACTTGAAACTTGTTAATTCCTTCAGTTTATGGAGTATGGAAGAATCAAATTCCTTGGTCTTTAAGCTCCCATGCAAGACACATCCTTGAAGAAGAAGAAGAAGAAGAAGATGAAGACTTTTAATATTCTTTTCCTTTTCATCTTTTTTTTAACCACATATATATATTAAAATAATTTAATATTTAATATTTAATTATTTTTTAATAAATTAAAAGTTCTAATTTCTCTCTTCCATTCAAAAATAATTTATTTTTTAAATTATTTTATTAATTTTGAATTTATAAGATTTAATTACCAAAATACCCTTTTCTTTTAAAAAGTGTTGACTTTTATATGTTATGTATATTTTGCATATATATTATATATATATTCCACTTTTTCATTTAAAATCCCTTCATTTTTTATTTAAAACTATTAATTTAATTTATCCTTTTAAATTATAATTTATTTTATCAAATTTTCCAAACATTAGAAATTTTCAAAAATTTTAGGATGTTACAGTGCTCTAGGACTTTTTTTTAATCCATGATGTGTGTTTATAATCTTTTTTCAGCATTATCTCAATATGTATAATGAAGCTCGGTGGCTTGTGGTCTTGTGTGTGTGGGCTCGGTGGCAATTTTTTTCTTTTTCATAGTACTTGTACATTTTGATAAAAATTGCAAAAGTAAAAGTAAAAGATTAGCAAAGAGCATTGCCACTTATTTTGAGGCTAGCTATTGATAGCACCCTTTATGCTTTGGAGTGAATTGATGTCCTATTGAATGTTAAGGAACATGCCTAAGGCTATATCATCCATGATGATGAATAGCTAGTCCACGCTCACTGTACAATTGATGACAAGTGGACCTCAGGACTGTTCCTATTAGCTATGGGTTCGAGCACCTACAAGACAGAGAGAAAGGGCTTGACTCTGTTGGGAGACTCAAATACTTAGGTTAGAGCTCAATTTTTCTGAATGTAAAGATAGAGGTATGAGAGTGTGAGTAGAGATTTTTTTCCATACTCCTGATGGAATGATTATTGCGACTTCGACATTGTTAGGCTTTGGGCCTTAAAGAACGTGGGCCTACACTCGGAGAATAGGAGTTGCCACTTTACGAGCCAGGAAAAAGATAGAAGGGATGGATGACTTGATTCTTAAGGAATCTCCAATGCATACTGTGTTTGAAAAGTTAGGCACGCATGGGGAAGATGAGAAATAACCTAACATCTCCTAATGCCCTATTCACTAGAAAATACCTCCTTTTTAGGTCTAAATATTATTAAAATTTTATATTATTATAATATTATTTACTTTACAAGCAATTAAAGTAAATAAATGAGAAAATAAAACCAAATCATAAATCAAACAATCAAATGATAAAATGGGCACCCATGTAAGATGGAAACATACCTTTACAAATGTCCAAAATTCATAAAAATGAGTATCCACATAGAGTGGAAACATACCCTTAAAAATATTCCAAAATAAAATATAATAATGAAAGAAATAATTTAAATAAATAAGGCACCCACAAGTGGAAATATGCATTTTACAAATCCCTTAAAATTACAATACATCCAAAGAAGGAAATCATAATTAAAAGCAATATACATAATACGTAAAATATTCAATTAATTGACATAAGTGAACATAAAAAGGAGGAAAACCATCATATTCACATCCTAATCTAGGTGAGATAAAAGAATATATATGAACAAAATATTTAGTATGCTTAATTGGTAATTAGGGTTTTTATTTAGAAATTAAGATTTCATTATAAAATAAGGGATTAATCAAGGAAATTATGGTTTAATCATGAAATTAAGGTTTTGATTGTAAAATCAAGGATTAGTCATGAAATTAGAATTTTGGTTGTAAAAACTAAGGGTTAATCATTAAATTATATGAATCAAAACAACAAAACAAAATAAAATAAATCTGCAAAATTATATAACAAATAAGAATGATAGTTCATTAAATTGAATAAGTTTTAGTATTAAAGAACATACCGATGTTGTTGGCTCCATCAAATAATAAAATTGAACCAAGCCTTGTTTGAGCAACATAATTCCTTTGTCGAAACCAATATGGAAGTTTGCTTGATAATTCTACGATTGGTTTGGATCAATTAAGCTTCAGTTGAACCAATCAATCTTGAGATTATTCATGGTATTCTTGATTTTTGGCTACTGTCAATTTTTTAACTCTCTGTCTTTTATTTTTTTTTCCTTCTCATCTTTAGTTGCTTTTAGTCGCTGTTAATTTTTGATCCCTCATTATTCATTTAACCCCCTTTTTTTTGTATTGTTAAATTTGGGTTGCAGTTAGCGTTAATTCGATTGGAAACTCCATATGTTATCAGAATTATGTTTATTTGAATAAGCTCGAGTTTAATTATATTTAGAAAAAAATTAAAGTGCCGGGCTGGACAAATTAATTATGAGACCCATGGTGAATTGGCCATGAGCCATGGCCAATTTGCCATGACTCACTAATTCACTATGGCCAATTCACCATGACTTAAGGCAAATTTGCAACAGTCTAGTAATTTGGGTTTTCTGGGCTTTTTTTTTAATTGAGATTGGATTTATTCTCGGGCTAAAATTAAGGGTATTTTGCCTCTTGTTTGAATGATCTTGAATTTTTTAAAAGTCAGTGAAAAGCAATTTGATTTTCCAGATGTTTCAATAAATTTGGACTGATCTTGGATGGTTCAATAAATCTGAGTTGGTCTGAGTACTTCAAATAAACTTGGGATCTTCTAATGGATGCTTCAATAAATTCAAACTGGTTTGAGTGCTTTAAATAAACTTAGAACCTTCTAATGGATGCTTCAATAAATTCAAGCTAGTCCAATTACTTCAAATAAACCCAGGACCTTCAATTGGTTGCTTCAATAAATTTGAACTGGCTTGAGTGCTTCAAATAAACTTGGGACCTTCAAGTGGATGCTTAAATAAATGTAATATCCCGAGATATACCTTAAAAGTTTTGGAGGAGTTGTTGTATTTGGATTTAATGTATATGTGATGTATATGTATATGTCTAATTGTAATATCCCTAAGTGTGCCTAGAAGTTATGATAATATTGTTATAATTGATTTGAATGTGTAATTGATAAGTGGTATATTTGTATAGGGTTTGGTTGAATGGTAAAAGTATTTGAGAGAAATGAATATGTGTATTTGCAAAGGAAAGAATTGTATAGAGAGAGATAGTGTATAGGTTGGGTTTATGGCAATATATATGACATATATGTTGGTCAAAGTGCTTAGTCAAGGGAAGAAGATATTTAAATTGTTGAATGTGAAATTACCAAAATGGGCAAGAGCTTGTAAAGAGAATTAAAATGTGTATGAGGGTAAGATAGTAATTTTCTTTTGGAGGAGTATTTAATGCCTATTGACTTTGTGTTTTCTTCATCATTTCTTCTTCTTTTTCCTTGTGTGGCCGGCTCACCTAAGACAAAGGAAAGCAAGAGAGTAAAAGAAGGGTTTGATGTTCTAAGCTCCAAAGTTGAGAGAGATTCCAAGTAACCAAGTTGGAATTTCAAGGAATTTCATCATTTTGGTAAGATTTCTCTTGTTTGCTTTGGTTCTTTTTGAAGTTGTGTATGGATTGAGTTAGGTTTATGGATAGTATAATTAAGTGTGTTTGTGTATGGTGTGTGTAAAAGTGTTGAAATGGAATTAAAGATAAGAAGCTAGGTTGGTGTTGGTGATGGAAGAGTAAGAGTTGTGTTTAGTGAATTTTTTTTTTCTGTTTTACAATTAGTAAAGGCTGTGACTTGTATGATTTTTAATTAATTATAGAAAAATGTTCTTAAAGTGAATTTTTGATATGTTGTGCCTCTATGAGTCTAGAATGACTGAAAAATATGTTGATTCGATTTTGGAATGATTATGAGTTTAGAAAGATTATTTTTATTAGACCTGTTCCAGCAGGTACCTTAACTGAGACAGCTATATTTCGGGATTTTTAATAAAATGTAGAAAAATCATATCCAATTGAATTTTGGATATGTTGTTTCTTAGTGAGTCTAGTATTTGAGAAAAATAATTTGGAACCACGTTGATTGAATTTGATTTATGGAATTCACAAAGTTCAGAACTGCTGCCAGGATGCAGGGCAATTGGGGCAGTCTGGTTAGGTGAACTATTTGACCAAGATTTTGTGTTCAGTTTGATCTGAAATTTTAAAGGAATGATTTTAAGATACAAAACTAAATTCTGTAAAAATTGTAGAATTTTTAGTCAAGTAGATTATTTTATACAATTTTTCAAAATAAGGATAAAATGGAGTCTTAAACCAGAATGTACTATTCATATGGTCATTTTGCTAATATTCCTTTTGGATTAGATTGTGAAGAGGTTGAATTGCCCTAACCGTGTCCCTCAAGTGGTGCTGCCCGTGTCCCTCAAAGGTTTTGAAGAGATTGGGTTGCATTAACCTAAATGTGGAGAATTCTTGGAAAGAAAAGAAATGTATAGATTGATGGGACTAGTTCTTGAGGTAAGTACCAATACATATGATTGTATTTAATTACATAATTCGAGGCTTAACACATTTGTTTGCAAATGTGTTAAGTGATCTATTATATTGTTAACATAATTGGACTAAGGTGATGATTGAATGATGTGAAGGATGTGAAGATCATTAACAAGGTAAGCATAAACCCTATTTGATTGTATATCCTTATCTGTCTTTGAACATTAACACATTGGGATGAAAGTGTTAAATAAGCTATTATATTGTGAATGTAAATGAAGAATATATATAAAGGATGAAATATGAAATGGGAAAGGTAGGAAGAAATGAGGATCATTCTTAAGGTATGTGCAATTTGTTATGATAAATGCTCTAGTAATGAATGATGTTAATGTGTTTTGAGAAGTGAGAAAATGTCATGTTATATGCATTGTGAATCTTGTGTATGGCGATGTATTATATGAATAATATACTTTAAAATGTGATATCAATGATGTTATATGTATCATATGGATTGAGATATGATATGATATGAAGCCATTGTGATTGGCTATGATAATTCAATTGAAAGAGATAAGGCATGTTGGCCTAATTGATGATGAGATTGATAATGAAATAATAAATGAATTGTTTGTTTAATATGTTATTCAGTTTCAGAGTTCTGGATTTGGGTGGCATGCCTAAGAAATGATGAAAGGTAACAGTCTTGCCGGGTTGAGGATCTCCTCATATGTGTTGAGTTGATGGTCCAAGAGACTGGGTCTGTTACACTATGAGAATTGTGAATATGAGATATATGATTTGTAACAGTCTTGCCGGGTTGAGGATCTCCTCATATGTGTTGAGTTGATGGTCCAAGAGACTGGGTCTGTTACACTATCCATGGATAGAGAGACATGTATATACATTGCCTACGGGCGTGATGATTGTGACTATGAACCAAAGCAGTAACTCTGAACTTTGAATAACATATTAGTGTTTTGGGCCCGAGTCTGTCTTTATTGTCAATGTGAAATGCAAGTATTGAAATATTGATTGTGAGTATTAAAAATGAATTATGCTTGGTGAATTGTGAATAATATAATGTTATTAAGTGTAATATGTAAATGAATTGTGGTTGATGATAAAGGTTGTCTTTATTGGAAATATGATTTATGATTGGTATGATATGTAAAGTGTGTATTGCAATAATGGTTGGTGTGGTATATATATAATGTAGGGGTATTAATATATTGGTTTTGAGTATTGGTGATGCATTGGGGTTGGTAATAATATTATGTATATTCATATACATCATATATGAAATTAGCTAGGATATATTAAAGATAACATTAGAAAGAAAAGAAGAAATGATAAGAACTAATTATATATTGAATCGATGTATCATTATATATCAATACTTCTATACTATATGTTTATATTTTATATTTGGACTACTAAGCTCTCGGGCTTAGCGCGGGTGTTTATTCGCGCAGGTATATAGATGGAAGATATGAAATCTTTTGTTATGCCACAAGAAGAGTAAAGTTTGTCGAGACCAACTAAAGGGTAATGCATACATGTATAAATTTTAATTATGATGTATTTCTGACGAGAGAGTATTTATATGTATAAATGAAGTTTTAATAAAGATAATGATTTTGTAAATGTTATTTAAATTAATGTATTATGGTTTGAACTCTGTTATAAATATTTTAAAAGGTAACGAAAAGTGGCATCCTTATACTTTATATATTTACTGTATGTATACTAGGTATACGCATAGTACTTATATAGGGTATCGGGGTGTTACAATTGTTTTGGTATCAGAGCTTAGGTTCGAGATTCTCGGCCTAAGTAAAATTAAAAAGAAAAAGTTTTGAAACGCTTAAAATGAATTAAAAAGAAGAGTTTTGAAAATGAAATTTGTAATACATGCATATGCATTCACACCTAGGTTGGTCTCGGAGGTGGCATTATATGATTTGTAGTATATCTATGTTATATGAAATGGATGTTAATGTGTGAATGATGTTTTACATGAAAATAAAATTAGAAAATGAAATGATATGAATTTATATAAGTCTAGTTGATAATTAAAAATGGAAATTTACGCTAGTAAAGGAAAGTGTTGAATATGTTGAAGTATAAAGAAATGAAATGGAAAATAAAGCTGAAAATGAGATGGAAACAAAATTAAGATTAGAATATGTACTCTCTCTTCTACACTTTGAATCTCTTTATAATAAGGTTGTGTTGGGTTAGTTAGATGGAGGAAATATTGCTGGATTGATAATATTGAAAGATATGTTATTGAAATGAAAAGAGTATGGTGGGATATGGAATGAGTTGATGAGTATAGATAAAGTGTGACTATTTAAAGTTTAGGATATATATATAAAGTTAAGGTTTTGTTAAAAAATAAAAATAAAATAATATTGGTTAAGTAAGAATATCAATTGGTATTGTTGTTATAATGCAAACATTGTGAATTCAAGGTTAGAAATGTGAGATGCTTGGATATTATGAAAGCTCATGGTAATGGTAATAATATATGATATTTGAGATTTTTCGAAATGAGCTTAATAATTGGGGAAGAAATATGTGTTGATATTGCTTTGTGATATATAGATATATATATATATATATATCCGAGATGTTTTTAAAGTTGATTTTAAGAAAAGATGAGTTTGGTAAATTGAAGTTTAAGCAAAGTAGTAAGTTGAAAAGTTAAAGTCCTACTAGAATTTGATAAAGATTGATTGGATATTGATGGTTTAATGTATATTCAATACCTGAGCCAGGTGAAATGATTAATATTGCACATGAAAGTATTATGACTTAAGTAATGTGATTGATGGTATGAGAATTTGTTTTGAAGTAAAAAGAGAAATAGATAAGCAAATGAAAAGGAGCTATTTTAAGTCATTTTATTGCAAAAAAAAAAGAGCATATAATTAAGTGTATAGGAGCTATTGGGCTCAATGTGTATATTATTGGGTGTAATGTACATATGTATAAATATATGGGTAATATATATATATACGTTGAATGGTAAACAAACGGATATAAAGATGATATATTAAATGCATTTCAAAATAAAGGTGAGAGAGATGTCACCTTGGTAAGGTGACTAAGAATTTGTGAAGTATTATTATGGTTAGGATATATATATGTGTGGAATTGATAAATAACTTAAGCCATGTCAAAAAGGGATAAAAATGATGTTGTGCAATGAGAAGAAATAAATGTAAAATACTTGAGTTGTCTTGGAAAAACAGTCCCGGATTGGATGCCACGGCCGTGGTAAGTGAGGGCCACGACCGTGGGGTTACAAACATGACTGTGTCTTTATGCATTTTGGTAGCACAGAAGAGTTTTCTATGCCACGACCGTGGCTCTTGAAGGCCACGACCGTGGGGACTTAAATGTTGATATGACCTGTAATTTGTGATCTAAAGGCTTAAAAATGAGACTAATATATGAATGTATTATATGTTGTGATGTGCATAAGGTGAGTTTGTTGAGGCATCAATGTCATTGAGTAATGAATTGCATATGAAATGAGAAATGTAATGAAATGATTATAACACTTGAGCAATTACATAAAATGAATATGGTTTGAGAAGCTATGAATAGTAAGTACAAAACCCTATTTGATTTCATATATTCATATGACTTTGAACCTTAAACCATTTGATTATAAATGTGTTAAGAAATCTATTATATCATTGATACCTATGAATAATGCTATATGTGTATAATGTAAATTGCTATGAATATATCAATAAGAGTATATGAAATGTGAGAGCATTCAATAATGTATATGCTATGATGATGAAATGAGAATTTATTTGGGAAATATTGGACAGTAATATGGTTATAGGTTTAAAGTAAGTGTATGAGGAAATGTTTTATGTATACAGGTATAGAAAGAGATTGTAATGGAAGAAGAAAGTATAATGTATGAAATTTCGAGAAGAGATAAATTGGAAATAGAGTAATGAACGAACTTGGGTAAAAATTGTATATGATCAAATGTTGTGCATAGGAGATGTTAAAGATAACATATTTGAATATGAATTAGGCTATTAATGATCAAGTAATCAAGAACAAAGTGTTTTGAAGTGAAGTTGGAATGTGCTAAATCTTGATGTAGCCAAAGTTTGGAGAATGGATATATAATCCTTGTGATCCAACTTAGCAGTGTAATTGAAAAGTTTGGAAACAGAATAATTAAGGAATAGTATTGATCTATAAGTTACAAATGTGACCATTAAGCTCTTATGGCCATATGATTTGTTTAATGTGTGTGGTCGGTTAGCTTTGTTATCCACAGAATTTGGATTGAAATGATTTGATTGTAGCACAATTTTGGTAAAACAGGCAATTATGTTTCTAGTATCATGGTTGAAAGTTATGATTGGTAAATGTGTATCTTATAACTTTTGTGTTAACAATTTGGTTATAATTTTGAAAAGTAAAGAAAGGAAAGAGAATTGTGATAATATTTTGAGTTATGAATAATGTAATAAAAAGGCAATTATTGTAATTATAGTAATGTTATAAAAAGGTGAAGAGATGATAAATGGGAAAAAGTGTAATTTGTGATTGAAAGTTATATTGAATATGTTTATGGTATGAGTTGAATAAGTGGATGGTTATAAAGTTTAAATGAGTGAATTATGAGTAATAAATATGGTACGAGATAATCTTGCGAATTTGGTGGAAATTGTACTAAGATAATAGAAGATAAATTATGTGTATATTGAAAGATAATTGGAAGTGATTTGTTATTAATGATCATAGTTTCAAAAAGTTGAATATGGAGTTAAAGGAATTAGAAGGTGGAAATAAGTTGGATCTAATGGAATTAAGTTATATATATTGTGAAATCCAATGATAAATTTAAATAAGTTAATTGTTGGTTTGAATCAAACCAGATTGAATGTGGTATATTGAGACAAATTGATCGAATGATCTAGATTTCACCAAGGTGGTGAATCAATGATTTTTTTTAGGGTAAATTAAGAGAATAGTTATAAAGAGATGAAGTGGTAAAGTATTTGAATGTAATAATGGGACGAAGATGATTGGATTCTTGTACATAGATAAGGTATTTGGGATTGTAATGAGTTATTTTGAATATTGGATAAAATGTAATAAGATATATATATTATGACAAGTTATGGAATTGAAAAAGATGATTGATTCTAGGAGGAAGAATACACATTATGTGATTGGATGAAACCAGAATATAAGAATACTATTCATAATATATGAAGATTTAAGATGGCGTATTGTTAAGAAGGGAGTGTTATTGAACTGGTTAATTTCGAGGACGAAATTATTTAAGGGGGAGAGAATTGTAATATCCCGAGATATACCTTAAAAGTTTTGGAGGAGTTGTTGTATTTGGATTTAATGTATATGTGATGTATATGTATATGTCTAATTGTAATATCCCTAAGTGTGCCTAGAAGTTATGATAATATTGTTATAATTGATTTGAATGTGTAATTGATAAGTGGTATATTTGTATAGGGTTTGGTTGAATGGTAAAAGTATTTGAGAGAAATGAATATGTGTATTTGCAAAGGAAAGAATTGTATAGAGAGAGATAGTGTATATGTTGGGTATATGGCAATATATATGACATATATGTTGGTCAAAGTGCTTAGTCAAGGGAAGAAGATATTTAAATTGTTGAATGTGAAATTACCAAAATGGGCAAGAGCTTGTAAAGAGAATTAAAATGTGTATGAGGGTAAGATAGTAATTTTCTTTTGGAGGAGTATTTAATGCCTATTGACTTTGTGTTTTCTTCATCATTTCTTCTTCTTTTTCCTTGTGTGGCCGGCTCACCTAAGACAAAGGAAAGCAAGAGAGTAAAAGAAGGGTTTGATGTTCTAAGCTCCAAAGTTGAGAGAGATTCCAAGTAACCAAGTTGGAATTTCAAGGAATTTCATCATTTTGGTAAGATTTCTCTTGTTTGCTTTGGTTCTTTTTGAAGTTGTGTATGGATTGAGTTAGGTTTATGGATAGTATAATTAAGTGTGTTTGTGTATGGTGTGTGTAAAAGTGTTGAAATGGAATTAAAGATAAGAAGCTAGGTTGGTGTTGGTGATGGAAGAGTAAGAGTTGTGTTTAGTGAATTTTTTTTTCTGTTTTACAATTAGTAAAGGCTGTGACTTGTATGATTTTTAATTAATTATAGAAAAATGTTCTTAAAGTGAATTTTTGATATGTTGTGCCTCTATGAGTCTAGAATGACTGAAAAATATGTTGATTCGATTTTGGAATGGTTATGAGTTTAGAAAGATTATTTTTATTAGACCTGTTCCAGCAGGTACCTTAACTGAGACAGCTATATTTCGGGATTTTTAATAAAATGTAGAAAAATCATATCCAATTGAATTTTGGATATGTTGTTTCTTAGTGAGTCTAGTATTTGAGAAAAATAATTTGGAACCACGTTGATTGAATTTGATTTATGGAATTCACAAAGTTCAGAACTGCTGCCAGGATGCAGGGCAATTGGGGCAGTCTGGTTAGGTGAACTATTTGACCAAGATTTTGTATTCAGTTTGATCTGAAATTTTAAAGGAATGATTTTAAGATACAAAACTAAATTCTGTAAAAATTTTAGAATTTTTAGTCAAGTAGATTATTTTATACAATTTTTCAAAATAAGGATAAAATGGAGTCTTAAACCAGAATGTACTATTCATATGGTCATTTTGCTAATATTCCTTTTGGATTAGATTGTGAAGAGGTTGAATTTCCCTAACTGTGTCCCTCAAGTGGTGCTGCCCGTGTCCCTCAAAGGTTTTGAAGAGATTGGGTTGCATTAACCTAAATGTGGAGAATTCTTGGAAAGAAAAGAAATGTATAGATTGATGGGACTAGTTCTTGAGGTAAGTACCAATACATATGATTGTATTTAATTACATAATTCGAGGCTTAACACATTTGTTTGCAAATGTGTTAAGTGATCTATTATATTGTTAACATAATTGGACTAAGGTGATGATTGAATGATGTGAAGGATGTGAAGATCATTAACAAGGTAAGCATAAACCCTATTTGATTGTATATCCTTATATGTCTTTGAACATTAACACATTGGGATGAAAGTGTTAAATAAGCTATTATATTGTGAATGTAAATGAAGAATATATATAAAGGATGAAATATGAAATGGGAAAGGTAGGAAGAAATGAGGATCATTCTTAAGGTATGTGCAATTTGTTATGATAAATGCTCTAGTAATGAATGATGTTAATGTGTTTTGAGAAGTGAGAAAATGTCATGTTATATGCATTGTGAATCTTGTGTATGGCGATGTATTATATGAATAATATACTTTAAAATGTGATATCAATGATGTTATATGTATCATATGGATTGAGATTGTTAGGAAATCATAGAGATCACTGCAAACAAAAACACGCAGCGGAAAAATATTTGATCTCTGATTTCCCACCAGGATCCATGCTGTTCGTTTAATTCGACAAAAGTGTTTAAAGAACTAACCTGTTGATGATTCGAAATCACAGTTTGGAAGAGATGCCTCGATCGCGAAACACCCTCTATCGCGTATCCACACGAATGCTACCGTTTGGAGTGCTAGCTCTCTGCAACGGCGAAGGCTGGAAAAACGTTTTCTCTAAAAACGTATTAGGGTTACCTTTTTCATTCCTCTTTGTTTTATTGTTACCTCTGAGAAGACTTAACGTCTGGAGTGAATATAATCACTCCAGAATCCAATTCAAAATTGGATACGGAAAGTCAAATTCAGAATCCAAGTCTAATTAGGATTCTGAATACATTATCTAATAATATATATAATTGGATAAGGTAAGTCAAATTCAGAATCCAAATCTAATTAGGATTCTGAATATATTATCTAATAATATATATATATATATAAATGAAAATAATAATAATAATAAATATTAATATCTAATATTAATATTATTAATATTATATCCAGCCCAAAACGCATTCTTGTGTGTGACCCGATAGGCCCATATTAATTGGCAGTCAATTTAATCTCTATTAAATTAACAAGTCATAATTGGCCTCTAGCAAGGCGTTACAACTACCCAATTAATATAAGGAATGTCCAATTTGCCTAATAATAGTATATGCATTAATCCCTTTGTCACACGATATCTAGCTTGAACATAAGTCATGGTCAACGTCATACTTATATTGTCCAAACTTATGATTACTCGATCTCCAAGTAGACTGATAAAAACAAATGAAATTGATCACACTATCAATTCATTTGAGCACGGCCATGCATTTCACAGTCTCACTTATCGAGGGGCCCAAAAGATATCTCTCTCAAAGAGAGGGACAAATTCTATCTTGATTGTTCATTATCCTCTACATAATTTCTATCATATATGAACATAACATTTATTACTATCCAGTTACGGATAATGTTTGATCATGTCAAAATATAATAGTCCTTATATTGGAAACTATGACAATCTCAAGTCAAAGAATTAATACATAACTATCATGAGATTTACTTATGACACTAACCCATGTAGTAATCTCATGATGGGTCTATCCAATACATTGTTCTCTAACAAGTATCTATGAAAATGATTTGTATAACTATACACATAACCATCTAATGATTATCAAATCAATGTTCATACTGGTTAAGAATTTTTTTTTTATCTCTATAACAATAATAAACCAGGGACAAATATCAAAATTGTGTAACATGCAAACAAACAATAATGATAATAAAACCTCATTTATTAATAATGAATGTATAACATAAAGATCCAAATAAATGGCCTAGGGCACATACACTAACAATCTCCCACTTGCACTAGGCCTACAAATTTCTAAGATCCATAGATCTAGTGTGCTGATCATGCTTGACCCGTGAGAGAGGCTTTGTTAATGGATCTGCTATGTTATCATTTGTGTCAACTTTGCATATCTTGATATCTCCTCTATCGATAATGTCTCGAATGAGGTGAAAACGCCTGAGTATATGCTTAGACCTTTGATGAGATCTAGGCTCTTTTGCCTGTGCTATGGCACCATTGTTGTCACAATAAATGTCCACAGGATTTGCAATGCTAGGCACCACTCCTAGCTCAGTGATGAATTTCTTCAACCAGACTGCTTCCTTAGCTGCATCTGATGCTGCTATATACTCAGCCTCTGTTGTAGAATCAGCCACAGTGCTTTGTTTTGAGCTCTTCCAACTAACAGCTCCACCATTCAATGTGAATGTAAAACCTGACTGCGATCTAAAATCATCTATGTCAGTTTGGAAACTAGCATCTGTGTAACCATTTACAACTAGCTCATCTTCCAAACCTCCATAAACCAAGAATACATCTTTAGTCCTTCGAAGGTACTTAAGAATATTCTTGACAGCTGTCCAGTGACCTTCACCAGGATCAGCTTGAAATCTACTAGTTGCGCTTAATGGATATGAGACATCTGGTCTAGTACATAGCATGGCATACATAATAGATCCTATAGCAGAAGCATAAGGAATCTTATTCATTCGATCTCGCTCATCAGATGTCATAGGACATTGACTCTTGCTGAGATGAATGCCATGAGACATAGGCAAGAATCCCTTTTTGGAATCTTGCATGTTGAACCTCTTCAACACTTTATCTATGTATGTACTTTGACTCAGGCCAATTATCCTTCTAGATCTATCTCTATAGATCTTTATACCAAGGATATAGGCAGCCTCACCTAAGTCTTTCATTGAGAAAAAATTCCCTAACCAAGTCTTAACCTTTTGCAAGGTAGGGATATCATTCCCAATGAGTAATATGTCATCCACATATAAGACTAAAAACACTACTGCACTCCCACTAACCATCTTGTAGACACAAGGTTCATCTTCATTCTTGATGAAACCAAAGTTCTTAACTGTTTCATCAAAATGAAGATTCCAGCTTCGAGATGCTTGCTTCAATCCATAAATGGATTTTTGAAGCTTGCAAACCTTTGTAGAATTCTCAGGATTTACAAAACCCTCAGGTTGTGTCATATACACATCCTCAAGCAAGTTTCCATTAAGGAAAGCGGTTTTGACATCCATTTGCCATATCTCATAATCATAGTATGCTGCAATGGCAATGAGAATTCTAACAGACTTAAGCATAGCAACTGGTGAAAAGGTTTCATCATAGTCTATACCATGAGTTTGCTTGAAACCTTTTGCAGCAAGCCTTGCTTTATAGGTCTGCACATTCCCATCCATGTCAGTTTTCTTCTTGAAAACCCATTTGCAACCAATAGTCTTAATACCCTCTGGAGGATCAATTAAAGACCAAACTTGGTTGTCAAACATAGATTGCATCTCAGATTTCATGGCTCCAAGCCATTTGTCTGAATCTGGACCTGACACAGCTTCTTGATAGGTAGTAGGCTCATCTTGATCTATGAGCATTACTTCACTATCATCAGTCACAAGAAATCCATATCTCTCTGGATGACGACGTGTCCTATCAGACCTGCGAGGGATTTGTGTTACATCTTCAGACTCCACAACTATTTGTGGTTCTGAAATAGGCTCTATAGACGGCTCAATGATTTCTTGTGGTACTTGAGTTTCCTCAAGTTCTACTATACTCTCACTAGTTCTCTTAGAAAGAAATTCCCTTTCCAAAAAGATCCCATTTCGAGCAACAAACACTTTGTTCTCTGAAGGAGTATAGAAATAGTATCCTTTAGTTTCCTTAGGATACCCCACAAAATTACATTTGATAGACTTTGGAGCTAACTTATCTGAAACTGGTCTTTTCACATAAGCTTCACAACCCCAAATCTTAAGAAAAGACAAACTAGGTGTCTTACCTGTCCATATCTCATATGGTGTCTTTTCAACCGCCTTAGATGGTACACGGTTCAGAATGAATGCAGCTGTCTCTAAGGCATAACCCCAAAAAGATAAAGGAAGATCCGCTTGACTCATCATTGATCGAACCATATCTAATAGAGTTCGATTTCTCCTTTCAGAAACTCCATTCCACTGTGGAGTTCCTGGAGGAGTCAGTTGTGAAACAATTCCACAATCCCTTAGATGATCATCAAACTCTTGGCTCAAATATTCACCACCTCGATCTGATCGAAGTAGTTTAATTGTTTTACCAAGTTGATTTTGTACTTCATTTTGAAAAGTTCTAAACATTTCAAAAGACTCATGCTTATGTTTCATTAGGTAGACATAGCCATACCTACTGAAATCATCAGTAAAAGTAATGAAGTATCGAAATCCTCCTCTGGCACTAATGCTAAAAGGACCACATACATCTGTATGTATCAAGCCCAATAAATCATTAGCCCTTTCACTATGACCAGTAAAAGGATCCTTTGTCATCTTACCAAGCAAACAAGACTCATATGTTTCAAATGATTCAAAATCAAATGAATCTAATAATCCATCTTGATGGAGCTTAGAAATGCGTTTCTCATTTATATGGCTAAGGCGACAATGCCATAAATAAGTAGGGTTTAACTCATTTGGCTTAGTTCTCTTAGAAGTTATGTTATAGATATTATTACCATTAGAATCATCAAGATTAAGGATATAAAGGCCATTATAAGAATTTGCAATACCATAAAGCAGATCATTTTTATCAAAAATAGAACATTTCTTATTCTTAATCAAAAATGAATAACCTTCATCATCCAAAACAGATACTGAAATAAGATTCCTACTCATAGTAGGAACATAAAAGCAATTGTTCAAAATTAACAAAAACCCATTGGGCATAACAAGCTCATAAGTTCCTACAGCTATAGCAGCAACTCTTGCTCTATTGCCAACACGTAGGTCCACTTCGCCCTTCTTCAGCATCCTACTCCTTTTGAGTCCCTGCATATTTGTACAAATATGAGATCCACATCCGGTATCTAATACCCAGGAAGAAGGAATAGATAAATTAATTTCTATAACATAAATACCTGAAGATGTAGTCGCACTACCCTTCAACTTCTTTAACTCATCCAAATAGAGTTGACAATTTCTCTTCCAATGCCCAGGCTTGTTGCAATGGAAACAAGTCGCTTCCTTAGGAACTTTAGTCTTAGGTACAGGTTTTGGTTTAGCTTGTCCCTTGGACCCTTTAGCACCTTTTGCCTTACCCTTGCCTTTAGTATCTTTGGCTTTCTTTTTCATTTGTTTAATATTGACATTCAATATTTGGGTAGGCTTTTTGATATTCCCCTCAGCAGTTTTGAGCATACCATGTAGCTCAGGAATGGATTTCTCCATGTCATTCATGTTATAGTTCATGACAAACTGTGAGAAACTGCTAGGCAATGAATGTAGGATCAAATCCGTGGAGAGTTCTAAACTCAGGGGATATCCAAGTCTAGCAAGGTGATCTAGATAGCCTTTCATCTTCAAAACATGAGCACTAACAGATTCACCTTCAGACATTTTGCAGTCAAATAATGCAACAGCGGTGTTAAACCTATCTTGCCTAGCCTGTTGTTGGAAAGCTTGTTTGAGATGCACACTCATCTCATAAGCCTCTAAGTGTTCCAGATCCTTCTGAAGTCCTGGACACATAGTAGCCAACATAAGACATCCTATGTCATTGGAATCATCCACATGCTTCTTATGCTTACTCTTAGCAGCATTAGAAGCATCGGCAGGAGGTGGGTCAGGGATAGCTTCATCAAGCACGTAGGACTTTTTCTCTTGTTTGAGAACAATTCTCAGGTTCCTAAACCAGTCAACAAAATTAGTCCCACATTCTTTCAGTTTTTCCTTCTCAAGGATAGATCGCAGTGATAAGGTGGAATTGTTATTAGCAGCCATCTGTTGATAAATATGCAAAGTCAAATTTTAATTAATAATGAGGTTAAAATTATTTAAACTCCTACTAAAAAATATAACCCTCTAAAGAAATATTTTAGTAGGCTAAGATCCGTATTTCACTTAATTCTAAACTCAGCTTTGGCGTGATGCTTAAAATCAAGTTATTTAGGTAGGTAACATCTTTACCAATTACATCTCATGTAACTCTTAGTAATTATGGAATATTGACATCATATGTCATAGCATGTTGAATTCCATCTAATGCCTTAGGCCCAAAACCATTTTGATAGCCTAATTAAGTATAACCAATTTTAAAACATATGAGTAGCACTATTACTCATCCTACTTAGCTAGGAATGTTTAAAGCATATTGCTTTGGCAATACCTACTTTAATACAATCTTAGTTTTGATAGGTGTTCAAAACGTGGATGGCATTTAGACTTAAATTATTAATGAGGGTTCAACTAAATTATTATCATGTCTTGCATTACATATCATTATATTTTAGCATCCTATATGCATATATATAATTTATCACATAAGCATCATATACCAAATGACAAAATATGTAAACGTGACATAGCATGGCCAAACTAAATATGATCTTCAAGAGACCAAATGAAGATCATAAAGGCAACCCTAGGTGAAAAACCTATCTATTACAACACTTACAATATTACATATCTTCAAAACTTGAGCTTGTGCTTCCATCACCATGGAACCATCTTCTCCTTGGTATGAATCTCCATCACAAACATTGTAGCTTGAATCTTCATATATTACAATAAAAGAAAATCTAACTACTAGTAAAATAAATTACAACAAAATAAACGACACGCAGGCCGTATTTACCCAAAATAAAGATATGAATAAACCAATCACATAGGTCATAAGGCCATGCTATGCACCATGCCAAGACATCAAACAAACATAACATATTCATCACCAACATGTTAAATAGAAACAAATATATTGACATTCTTAATGTCGCGGTAACGAACTATAGGGCGCGAACATACGGCGGTCCCGCTAGCCGGTCAGCGGGCGGGGCTCCCGCTGGCCGGTCAGCGGGCGGGGTTCCGAAGGGGCAGCGCCCCTCGAAGCCAAACAGAAATGTTAATCTCATTAACATTTTTCTTTGGCGAAACCCTAAAACAGAACCGTTAATCTCATTAACCTTCTTACTGTTTTATTTCGAATATGTACAACCCATTACAGAATCATTACCAAATGTTTATATCACATATAAACTTAATCGTTTTCATCATATGAAAATCATTTTAATCAACCAATCATATATACGTGATCATCTCATGAAAACGAAATTAAAAACACCAATCCTTTCTCATCATATGAAAAACGAATTAGGGTTTTACAGAAACGAAACCAAAAACCAATCCTTTCTCATCATATGAAAAACGAATTAGAGTTTTATAGTTAACATGCCATACGTAAACAATATATATCACCATAATCATATCAACATGGCATTTTCGACTTAAACGAAAACAACAAGTGGCTCTGATACCACTGTTAGGAAATCATAGAGATCACTGCAAACAAAAACACGCAGCGGAAAAATATTTGATCTCTGATTTCCCACCAGGATCCATGCTGTTCGTTTAATTCGACAAAAGTGTTCAAAGAACTAACCTGTTGATGATTCAAAATCACAGTTTGGAAGAGATGCCTCGATCGCGAAACACCCTCTATCGCGTATCCACACGAATGCTACCGTTTGGAGTGCTAGCTCTCTGCAACGGCGAAGGCTGGAAAAACGTTTTCTCTAAAAACGTATTAGGGTTACCTTTTTCATTCCTCTTTATTTTATTGTTACCTCTGAGAAGACTTAACGTCTGGAGTGAATATAATCACTCCATAATCCAATTCAAAATTGGATACGGAAAGTCAAATTCAGAATCCAAGTCTAATTAGGATTCTGAATACATTATCTAATAATATATATAATTGGATAAGGTAAGTCAAATTCAGAATCCAAATCTAATTAGGATTCTGAATATATTATCTAATAATATATATATATAAAAATGAAAATGAAAATAATAATAAATATTAATATCTAATATTAATATTATTAATATTATATCCAGCCCAAAACGCATTCTTGTGTGTGACCCGATAGGCCCATATTAATTGGCAGTCAATTTAATCTCTATTAAATCAACAAGTCATAATTGGTCTCTAGCAAGGCGTTACAACTACCCAATTAATATAAGGAATGTCCAATTTGCCTAATAATAGTATATGCATTAATCCCTTTGTCACACGATATCTAGCTTGAACATAAGTCATGGTCAACGTCATACTTATATTGTCCAAACTTATGATTACTCGATCTCCAAGTAGACTGATAAAAACAAATGAAATTGATCACACTATCAATTCATTTGAGTGCATTTCACAGTCTCACTTATCGAGGGGCCCAAAAGATATCTCTCTCAAAGAGAGGGACAAATTCTATCTTGATTGTTCATTATCCTCTATATAATTTCTATCATATATGAACATAACCTTTATTACTATCCAGTTACGGATAATGTTTGATCATGTCAAAATATAATAGTCCTTATATTGGAAACTATGACAATCTCAAGTCAAAGAATTAATACATAACTATCATGAGATTTACTTATGACACTAACCCATGTAGTAATCTCATGATGGGTCTATCCAATACATTGTTCTCTAACAAGTATCTATGAAAATGATTTGTATCACTATACACATAACCATCTAATGATTATCAAATCAATGTTCATACTAGTTAAGAATTTTTTTTTATCTCTATAACAATAATAAACCAGGGACAAATATCAAAATTGTGTAACATGCAAACAAACAATAATGATAATAAAACCTCATTTATTAATAATGAATGTATAACATAAAGATCCAAATAAATGGCCTAGGGCACATACACTAATAGAGATATGATATGATATGAAGCCATTGTGATTGGCTATGATAATTCAATTGAAAGAGATAAGGCATGTTGGCCTAATTGATGATGAGATTGATAATGAAATAATAAATGAATTGTTTGTTTAATATGTTATTCAGTTTCAGAGTTCTGGATTTGGGTGGCATGCCTAAGAAATGATGAAAGGTAACAGTCTTGCCGGGTTGAGGATCTCCTCATATGTGTTGAGTTGATGGTCCAAGAGACTGGGTCTGTTACACTATGAGAATTGTGAATATGAGATATATGATTTGTAACAGTCTTGCCGGGTTGAGGATCTCCTCATATGTGTTGAGTTGATGGTCCAATAGACTGGGTTTGTTACACTATCCATGGATAGAGAGACATGTATATACATTGCCTACGGGCGTGATGATTGTGACTATGAACCAAAGCAGTAACTCTGAACTTTGAATAACATATTAGTGTTTTGGGCCCGAGTCTGTCCTTATTGTCAATGTGAAATGCAAGTATTGAAATATTGATTGTGAGTATTAAAAATGAATTATGCTTGGTGAATTGTGAATAATATAATGTTATTAAGTGTAATATGTAAATGAATTGTGGTTGATGATAAAGGTTGTCTTTATTGGAAATATGATTTATGATTGGTATGATATGTAAAGTGTGTATTGCAATAATGGTTGGTGTGGTATATATATAATGTAGGGGTATTAATTTATTGGTTTTGAGTATTGGTGATGCATTGGGGTTGGTGATAATATTATGTATATTCATATACATCATATATGAAATTAGCTAGGATATATTAAAGATAACATTAGAAAGAAAAGAAGATATGATAAGAACTAATTATATATTGAATCGATGTATCATTATATATCAATACTTCTATACTATATGTTTATATTTTATATTTGGACTACTAAGCTCTCGGGCTTAGCGCGGGTGTTTATTCGCGCAGGTATATAGATGGAAGATATGAAATCTTTTGTTATGCCACAAGAAGAGTAAAGTTTGTCGAGACCAACTAAAGGGTAATGCATACATGTATAAATTTTAATTATGATGTATTTCTGACGAGAGAGTATTTATATGTATAAATGAAGTTTTAATAAAGATAATGATTTTGTAAATGTTATTTAAATTAATGTATTATGGTTTGAACTCTGTTATAAATATTTTAAAAGGTAACGAAAAGTGACATCCTTATACTTTATATATTTACTGTATGTATACTAGGTATACGCATAGTACTTATATAGGGTATCGGGGTGTTACAATAAATCTGAGATTTTAGAAATTTTGTTGATCCAAGTCTGGAGTTTTATTTAAAAGCTTCAAAAAAATATGGATTAAATTCTTAATCTTCTTTAAAAAGAGTTTGGGTACTTTAAATAAACTCGCAATATCTGCAAAAAATAATTCCAAAAGTTAGCAAAAAATTTAGCTATTTTTTAACTGTTTGCTTTGTTGGGTACCTCCTTATATACCTTTGCCCCTATGTAGAAAAATATTTTTACTGATAAAATAGATTTTTAGACACATAAATTTTCACCAACAATAAATATTGAAGTATTGTGGTTCTTGTGACTCTGTAAATTGGATGACTACTTGAAGCACTCATGATTCTGTAAATTCAGATGAATTATTTATTCAACTTTTCTTTAAACCAATAATGCACATATTAATAACTATCATCTGTTACAAATTCAATAATACTTATAAAGTCCAAAAGCAATTCATTCAATGATACCTTATCAAGAGCAAGTCATATGTTACAAATTAAGTTTCTCTTTCTCTTTCCTTTCCTTTCCTTTATCTTTTGTTTTATTATCATCTATTTTACTTTGTCATAAACCTAACAAGTTTGCATCCTCTATATAAAGGCTAGTATAGTTTTTTTTCAACAATCAACTTTAAAACCTCCTTTTTCCATCCAAAGAGTTATAAACACTTCTTGTTTCTTTGTCTTAAGCACATCTTCAATTTTCAAATTCTTTAATTTACTCTTTGCAAATGGAGAAAATTCGTCACATCGTTAGGACTGGTACTCATGCACATACTGACTTACTCCATTATATTCAGGCCCACAAACAAGGTATGGTTTCAATTTTGGCTGCATTGTCTCAACACCATAGCTAGGGCAAAAAAAATTCAAGTAAATGCTATCTTTTTGCCATTTTATTTCAATTTAAACACTTCAAAGACAAATTATGTTAGTAAAAGTTCAAAGAAAATTCATTAAGGAAAACATTAAAACATTAAGGAAAAATTAGGATGCCTAAAATAAATTACTGGGACCTATTCTTTTGCATGTATATAAAAAATAATTAAAGAATTAAAGAAAAGCTTCTTAGAAAAATAAAGGACAAAGGGAAAATATCTAAGATAAATTATTATTAGAACCTATCTTGGACATATGAGAGGAATTAACAGTACAAAACAACAAAATAAAACAAACTCATAAAAGGAAAACCTATAAAAGGAAGTTCTTTAAAAAAAAGGTCCTAAGAAAAAAAATAAATTACTAGGTCCTATTTATTTTGCATGAGAAAAATTAAGAGCATAAATTATAACTTATATGCTTTGTTACAGGCTAATAGCTGTGATGTCCGCGGTGGCGAATGTGTCTATATAGCCCATAAATGGTATAATAAAGCACCTCATCCAGTTAAACAGATGATCAGAGAAAGTGGGTTTGAGGACTTTATTTTGCAATTGCCATGCTAAAATTCTATATTGACAGATGTGTGATCTAAGCATTGGTAGAATGGTAGATGAATACCACCCATACTTTTCACTTGCCAGTATAAGAAATGACAATTGGCCTGATTGAATTTTTTGCTATTTCAGGCATTTCGTGTCATAGTATCCCGACCCCTTTTCTAGATGACCCCTGACTTATGACTAGATCCACCATTTGCTAGGTGTTAGGCCATTATTGAAAGAACCAAACAAAATAAAATATGAACTGATCTGAGATTACTGGATGGCATACACTAGGCCTATATCTGGTCAGAGGTTGAATAGGATACTCATTGATTCTTGCCGTACTTACTTGGGCCTACCATTTTGTGTAGTACTAAATCAACTATTCATTTATTGGTATTATGGGCTCTTGTAATTCTTGATCTAGTTCCACATTGTAACTGGGTAGAAGCCAACCTTTTCTGCATATACCATGACTTTGATAAACTGTGCTAGAATGAATGTTCATACTTCAACTTTATGATCATCATCAAGGTATGTTGTCTTTTAAAGCATTTTAATTAGCAAATTTCCATAATTTTGATTTTTATTAACTTTTCAAATTTGGACATATGAGCACCGCCTTAGATTCTTGGTGTTTCTAAATGATGGGTCAGGTACCCAACATTAAGGTTCTGGCTATCTGGGCACAAATAGAAACTTAGTTCTCACCATATTCATTCCCCACCACTACCGTTTAGGCAAAATGACTTGGGAAAAGGTAACAAAAAATTTTAATATTGAAATTTTCAAAAAATAAAATTAGCTTATGTTGAGCTTATTTCAATCAACCATTGTTTTGATCTTTGACAATCAAATTGGTAAAGGACTAATAATTTCAAACAAGTTTATTTTTGTAGCATCAGTACCCGAGCAGCTGTGCAATCGCCCAAACTACCATGCGACTGCATGACAGCATAACTTCAACAGAAAGCATAAAACCAAACGATAATATGAAAAGAAGTCTTGCCGAGCAAAAAATGGAAGACTGAACATAGAATGTAGCATGAGCAAGGAAAATTGAACATATATATAATGTCGAGCTATAGAGCATGAGCACAGATCTACCGAGCATGGAACTGCCGAGCAGAAAGTCGATCTAATATGCAGACTTGCCTAGTGAAAAGCATAGAATTGAATGAACATTTAGAATGCCAAGCTAAGCCATATATCTGTTAAGCTGAGCACAGTGCTGATGGAACAACTGAACTTAGCAAGAATTGCAATTCCATACCGAGCCAAGCAAATCAATTACAACAAAACAGCTAAGTCCTCAAGAAAGAAGAAACTACATAATTTCCACAGAAGAGTTCGCGGTCTCAGTTAGTAGTGAAATTAGAATGCCAAACCTATCGAGCTCCCACCCAGGAAATTGAGTGACCACCCATGATAAAGATCAAAAATTCTAAGTAATATAAAAGAGATAGCGGTTAGACATTGCGGTGCTTCCTCGACGCTCAATATCTTGTGCGCCTGCCCAAATGAATCGAGCCACCGCATGAGTCTGACAAATTTGACTATGAGAGCTAAAATACTTAGACTAATAAGAATTTAACACGTGGAAAGAGAAGTTTGAATTCAATGATAATGTTGTGTTGAGCGACCGCACACCAAGTCGGCGACCGTGAACATATAGGCATGGCAACTGGATTCTGTCAGACAACAAAATTCGATCGTTGGAAGTAGCCATTATTCAGAGCTTTTTGAACTATGTGACCACACACCTAGCTGAGCGACCACACTCAAAGCTTCAAACACATAATTAGTGGGAGACAGGCACTAATCATATGGGAACCACCTCAAACGGCTAGTTTAAGCCAAAAGGCTATAAAAACCACATTAAACTTCATTTTTGTAGTTAGAGAACACCTTGATTGATATTATAATTTCATTGAACAACATTTTTCATTATCTTGTCTAAAGATTAAAGGATCAAACACCATAAATTCTAAGAGTGTTGGGTGTGAGCATTAAAACACTATTAAAGTTTGAGTATGGCTTGGAAACACTTAGGTTGTAAGAGTGAGCCTAGAAAAACTCTTGTAAGGGTTGTGAGGATTGATCTCAAACCATTGTTAAGTTGGTGTGAGCTTGTGAAAAACACTAAGTTAGAGTTAAGCTTGTAAAAACTC
Organism: Garcia nutans; assembly: GCA_947685225.1. NCBI lineage: Eukaryota > Viridiplantae > Streptophyta > Magnoliopsida > Malpighiales > Euphorbiaceae > Garcia > Garcia nutans. The sequence continues at coordinate 3,719,685 of CANTUV010000002.1, forward strand.
AAGTATAGTGAAACCTTAACAAGTTATTAAGGAAGTGGATGTAGGATCAAGGTAAATCCAAACCACTATAAATCTCTTGTGTTTATTCTGCTACTCTCTACTTAATCTTCTTCTATATCTTCTACATTTCTTATTTGTTAATTTTTGAAATTTCCATTAACTCTCAAACAACCAATTCACCCCCCTCTTGGTTGCCATCTTGGGACAACAATTGGTATCAGAGCTTAAAAAATTTCTTAAAGTTAATTGTGAAATTTGAACCACAATGGCAACTTCTTCTTCATCCACCTTAAATTCTTATGGAAATCTCAACTCTATTCTTAGACCCTACTTTGATGGAACAGATTATTCCTATTGGAAGCACAAAATGTTCTTATTCCTAGATAGTGAAGGAATTGAGCTTAGGGATTTTGTTGAAAATGAGTGGAAGCCTCCTACTCATGAAGTTAATGGTGTCCAAGTTCCTCTTTCCAAACCACAATGGTCGAATGTCAATGTGAGAGATCGATTCAAGAACCACAGGGCAACCTCTATCTTGATGAACTGTATATCAAGAGAAGAAGGTGGGAGAGTTCAACATCTCACTTGCATTTGGAAGACTCTTGAGAAGTATCATGAGGGTACTACCCAAGTGAGGCTCACTAAGAAGCAAATGCATATACATGAGTATGAGCTATTCAAGATGAAGCCAAATGAAAATGTTACCGACATGACTAATCGCTTGCTTGCCATCGTCGATGAATTAAAGAAATATGACAACATATATGATCAAGATGAAGTCAATAGCAAAATCTTGAGAGCACTTAGAGCAAAGAAGAACTTTGAATATAAAGTTTCTTCAATTGAAGAAGCACATGATCTTAGCTCTTTGAGAATAACTGAACTTGTCAAAAAACTACTCACCTTTGAGTTGCACATCGAAAGAGAAGAAGAACAAGGTGAAAAAGAGAAGAGGAAACCAATAGCTCTCAATGTAACACCCTTATACCCTATATACATACAATACATAACCTAGTATATGTAAAATATGCATAAACGGTACAAAAATGTCACAATCTGATTTAATAAAAATTTTGTACTTTTCTAATTTATAATCTTAAATACTTTTAAATGTATATTTAAATAACAAATAAAATATTATTAGAAATCATAGGTTCTAAATTAAGCATTTTTTTATAAAAATCTCTGGAAAAAATTTGTCAGAGTTTTGTCTGTAATTTGGATATTCCCAAATTCAACAAAACCACAACCTGCATAAGATAATACTCCCAAATAATATCAAATCACCATTTCACCCATACTCCTCAATTTCTCCAAATTTCACAACACATTTATACATATACATATATATAAGTTTTCAAAACACATATCAACCCACATTATAAAGTTTTTAACACATTCTTTATTATTTACAATATATATATATATATATATCAAAACATACTATAATATATGAAATATCAAAATGTAATAAAAACATATACATGCTGACAGTGTTTCTGATCTTGATGCCCAAAAAATTAACTCTACACTAAAAATCTCAAATCTAGACCCGACCCGGTCTAGATGAACTCTCCGGATCTACCGGATCTCCCCTGTCACCTGCACGATGAATTATAATTGCGCTAAGCCAAAAGCCTAGTGGTACAAACTTTGATAGAAACAAAACTGTAAAATAATTCCAATGTACAATGCTTATGTATATCATGACACCATATGTCATATCATTTCATTTTAAATATCTTTTTCAATCATTTTACATTCATATAAAATAAACATAAACATGGGCCCAAATAATCTAATATATTATTCAAATCCCAGAGTTACTGTTTTAGTCCATATTGACACCCAGTGTCTAGCTTGAAGGCAAGTGACGCCTAGCGTTTATCCCGAAGGCAATTCATAGTGATGCTCAGCATCTAGCCCGAAGGCAAGTGACGCCCAATGTCTAGCCTGATGGAAAATCAAATAATTTCTTAAAAGCTAGCCCCAAACACAAATAATGAGGATAACCTCATAGGCATGCTACCAAACATAGAACTCTGAAAATTGAATAACATACTAGTCACATAATTATTATATATGTTTCATTATCAATATCTTTCTCATTTTCTCATAATTCATTAGGCACATTGCCTCTTTTCTTATTATCAATTAGGCACATTGCCTTATTTTCTCATTTATTTCAATGTCATCTCACTTCATATCATCATATACCAACATATAATCATAATGTACCACATTTTACATTTACAACACATTACCTAATTATTTTTGGTATTTTCACATAATTCCTATATGAATCACATTTTATGCACTTTAGCCATTAACAATGGCTTCTTAACAATGCCCTTAATGCAAACACAACAAATAGCATTACCCAAACACTTTGGGTCATTTTCACATAATACACATATTTCACATTTTACACAATTTAGCCATTAACAATGACTTTTCACAATGCATTTAATATATATATGACATTACACATGTCATAACACATTATTCATAAATACTCAAAACATCAAGTAGCTTAACACATTTTCCATTTCAAAATGTGTTTAGCCCAATGTAATACAAACATGTCCAATTCATCCAAAGTTTGTACTTACCTCTAAAAACAACCAAAAGCAAGCTCAAACACCACCTTAAACCAACTCTTCCAACTTGCTCTTCAACACTTGGATTGGGAAAATCAATTCTTCTCAATGCCTATACCAAATGTGATCATAAATAATCATTTAGTATCACATCCTAAGGCATTTCCAATCTTAAATCATAATTAAACATCATTTAATCAAAAATTCCAAAGTTAAGGCTAACCTCACTTTACCTTTGGAATACCATACTAGGCTATTCAATTTGGTATTTTAAGTTTATTGATATTATTAAAAACATATTTTAACATGTTTAAACCTGTAACACCCCTGTACCCCATATACGCACAATACATACAACCACATCCATAATATATGTATATCAGATACATGAGTGTCACGGTTTATATTAAACAACCCAATCTTTCAATTTAACAATATGATATGAGAAAGCTTAAAACATTCAAGTTATATTATAAAACATACTAGATAAAATATTTATTTATTTGGCAGCGGAAAATGTAGTGGTATTTACATATATATATACATCAAAATCAATATTTACAAAATATATAGAGTTTATACATGTTTGGCAGTTCGTCTCTGATCTTGAAGTCCACTATCAACACTTCACAAGCCTAGACTCAACTCGGTCTAGCTGAACTCTCCGGTTCTACCCTGTTACCTGCGCGATGAACCACAATCGCGCTAAGCCAATGGCTTAGTGGTATAAACCACAATAATGATATGCTTTAATGTAATGCCAATGTCATACATTCAAATATTATAAACAATACATAAGAATATCCTATTTCAAAACCTTACATTAAATCTTATTATTCATTTGTTTCACCATTCATGATTCTCATTTAAATAAAGACAAGCATGGGCCCAAAAGAAACTAATATGCCATTCAACTTTCAGAGTTAATGTTTTGGTTCAATTATCACATTTATCATCCCAACTAGGCTTCAAGGATTAGGCCCAACTAAGCTTCAAGGGGAGCAAAGCATGCTAAGCATCAACCCAACTTGGCTTCAAGGACCAAATCGAACCCAACTTCAAGGGTTTGTAACATCCCAACTAGGCTTCAAGGACTAGACCCAACCAATCTTCAAGGGGAGTTAAACATGCTAAACTTCAACCCAACTTGGCTTCAAGGACCAAGACCAACCCAGCTTCAAGGGATTGTTACTATTAGGCATGCGACCAACAACAAAACTCTGAAAATTGAAAAACACATTAGGCATACAATTCTTTCATTCTTTCATTATCAATTCCATTCTCATTTCCTCATAATCATCTAGGTAAACATGCCCCAATTATTTCATTTGTACTTACCTCAAGAGCAACTCACACTAATCTAAACACTTCCTCTTCCAAGAATCCTCCAACACTTGGATTAGGGCAACTCAATCTCTTCAAAACCTAATCAAAAAGGGATGATACACACCTACTTAGAGGTACACATGAGATAATATAGATAAGAACCAACTAGGGTAAACTCTACACATGACACGCTCAACAACACGGGCGTGTCCCTGACCGTGCCCTAAACTCACAACACAGAAGCTTTGACAGGCTCAGTGATATGGGCGTGTCACTGGCCGTGTCAATCTTCCCTCAACACAGTGGCTATAACATGCTCATTGACATGGGCGTGTCACTGAACGTGTCAATCCACCAACAACACAGTAGCTATGACACGCTCAGTGACATGGGTGTGTCACTGGCCGTGTCAATGCTACTACAACACAGAAGCTGTGACATGCTCAGCCAATATTAAACTTTATGTCTCTCCTCTTCAAATCTGAATAAGATTTTTGTTGATTTGAAGCTGCTTTCAACCGATCCCAAATTATTTTCACTTTCTCTTCCGTTTCTTTAATCAAATCGGGACCAACCAATTTGCCTTCTCCAACTGCATTCCAACATAGAGGCGTTCTGCATCTTCTACCATACAATGCCTCAAGTAGGGCCATTCCAATACTGGATTGATAACTGTTGTTGTAAAAAAATTCCATCAATGGCAAGAATCTATCCCAACTTCCAGAGAAATCAAAGACACAGCTTCTCAACATATCCTCTAAAATCTGTATCATTCTCTTTGATTGCCCATCTGTTTGCGGATGAAAAGCAGTGCTAAAGTGTAATCGAGAACCCAAAGTAGCATGCAAACTCTTCCAAAACCTTGAAGTGAATCGCAGATCTCGATCAAACACCAAAGAAATTGGGACTCCATGCAACTTCACTATCTCACTGATATACAGCTCAACCAACTTCTCCAAAGAATAGTCCATCCAAACTGGAAGAAAATGACCTGTCTTCATCAATTGATCAACAATCACCCAGATGGCATCATGCTTCTTCTAAGTCAATGGCAACCCAGTCACAAAATCCATCGTTATTCGCTCCCATTTCCATTCAGGCACCGATAAAGGTTGGAGCAACCCGGTAGGAACTTGGTGCTCGACCTTCACTCTCTAACAAGTGAGACATTTAGATACAAACTCTGCTATGTCTCTCTTCATACCTGACCACCAATAGTGTTGCTTCAAATCATGATACATCTTAGTACTTCTAGGGTGCATAGCAAAAGCCGACTGATGTGCTTCCTCTAAAATAATCTTTCTCAATCTTGCATAATCAGGAACACACAATCTATCTTTGTACCAAAGGCTACCATCATCCCTCACAAGAAAATCTCGGCTCTCCCCCTTTTGGCAATCGGATACAACTTTATGAATTTTCTAATAAGCCAACTGGGACTCTTTAATCTGATCCAATAACACCGGTCTCAACTGCAACTGAGCCAGCAAAGCACCATCACTACAAGGCTCGAAATTAGCATACAATGCTCTCAACTCAACAAGCAATGAGAGCGTAAAAGCAGTCAAACCTGCCAAAGACTTTTGACTCAAAGCATCTGCAACAACATTCGCCTTACTAGGATGATAGTCAATTAAACAATCGTAGTCTTTGATCAACTCCAACCACCGTCTCTACCAAAGATTCAGCTCTCTCTGAATCCCCAAGTATTTTAAACTCTTGTGATCTGTATAGATGAGACACTTTTCTCCATACAAGTAGTGTCGCCAAATCTTCAAAGCAAACACTATAGCTGCCAACTCCAAATCATGCGTCAGATAATTAAGCTCATGCGGCTTCAACTGCCAAGAAGCATAAGCTATGACTCTACCCTCCTGCATCAAAACACAACCTAAACCATTATGTGAAGCATCACTGTAAATCACATATGGCTTATCTTCCATAGGCAAAGTAAGAACAGGAGCTTGAGTCAACATCTCCTTCAACTGCTCAAAACTTGCTTGACACTGATCAGTCCACACGAATCTAACTCCCTTCCGAAGTAATCTGGTGAGTGGAGTAGCTATCAAAGAAAAACCTTTCACAAACCGTCAATAATAGCCTGCCAAACCCAGAAAAACTTTAGTCACTGACTTCGGTGGACTCCAATTCAAAATGGCCTCAACTTTACTTGGATCAACCCTAATACCATCCGCTGAAACCACATGACCTAGAAAAGTCACTTGATCAAGCCAAAACTCACACTTCGACATCTTAGCATACAATTGCTTCTCTCTCAAAGTCTACAACACAATCTGCAGATGCTTATCATGATCCTCTTCATTATGTGAATACACCAAAATATCATCAATAAAGACCACCACAAACTTATCTAAATATGGTCTAAATACCATATTCATCAAATTCATAAAAGCTGCTGGTGCATTCGTCAATCCAAAAGGCATCAACAAAAACTCATAATGCCCATACCTTGTGTGAAAAGCTGTCTTAGATATATCTTCAGCTCTGACTCTCAACTGATGGTATCCTAATCTCAAATCAATCTTAGAAAACACTGCTGCTCCCTTCAACTAATCAAAAAGATCATCAATCCTAGGCAAAGGATACTTATTTTTGATAGTCACCTTGTTCAACTGCCTATAATCAATACACAATCTTAAGGTACGATCCTTCTTCTTTACAAATAAAACAGGTGCTCCCCACGGAGACACACTAGGGTGAACAAACCCTTTATCCAACAACTCCTGCAACTGCACCTTCAACTCTCTCAACTCAACAGGTGCCATTCGATAGGGAGTAATAGAGATGGGAGTGGTACCAGGCAACAAATCAATACCAAACTCAACATCTCTCTCAGGGGGTAACCCTGGCAATTCTTTAGGAAACACATCTGGAAATTCAGCAACTATGAGTATACTATCAAGTTGAGAACCCACTACTCTAGTATCTACAATATGAGCAAGATAAGCCTCACTTCCCTTCTGAATCAACCTCCTAGCTGCAACAGCTGAAATAAACATGGATGCAAGTTGTCTCTGCTCACTAGATACCATTACACTTCTACCATCACTGGTTCTCAAGGTAACACACTTCTTTTGACAGTCTACCACAGCTCCATGCTTAGACAACCAATCCATGCCTAGAATCAGATCATACTCCTTAAAAGGCATTTCAATCAAACCACCAAGAAACTCCTCACCTTGCACCACAACTGAACTATCTCAGTGCACCTTGCTAACAACCACACTATGCCCTAAAGGATTTGTCACCATGACATCAAATCCTAGGGACTCAGTATGCAATTCAGTCACAGGAAAGATAGATGCACTTATGTATGAATGAGTAGATCCTAGATCAATCAAAGCAAGAATAGAAATGCCAAATAAATAAAATATACCCGCAATGACAGCTGAAGCATCTGGCTGCCTCTGCATCACATACACTCGCAGAGATGACCCAACCTCATCTGGCCTACTACCTCTGGATGTAGAGCCTCCTCTCTGACTGATCCCAGGTCGACCACCTCTACTGAAACCTCTGCCCCCTCGACCATCTCTGCTAACACTAGGTCGAGAAGCTGCAGTATCAATCTATCTATCCTCCTGTAGCTCAGGGCAATCTTTGATAAAATGAGCTGGTGACCCACATCTAAAACATACTCCTGATCCACCCATCTTCCAATAAGCACCCCCATGTGCCCTACCACAATGGACACATGTAGGTAGAATGGATCTCTGAACCATTGGAGTTGGAGCACTCGCTATAGAAATTGTATGTCTCGGTCTCTGCCTCTGATATTGAACTGACCTACCAGACTGCCTCTGGGTCCTACTGATCCTCGGAACAAAACTTCCTCGGCCTCTCTTCATAGATGAAGACCCTGCCTCAAACTGGGGTCTCCTAACTCTAGTCTCCTCTTCAGTAGCAGCTGCTGCAATACCCTATGCTCTCTCAACACTTCTAGCTGCTGTAACCAATTGAGAAAAGTCTTAGTACCGAGAACCAGGAACAATACACATAATAGAGGGCCTCAATCCCTCCTCAAATCTCCTACACTGGTCTATCTCATTTGAAATAATCCCACAGGTATAGTGACTCAACCGAATATATTCAATCTCATACTCTGTCATTGTCCGGTTATCTTGCCTCAGATTCAGAAATTCCATCTTCTTGACATCCTTATACTCCCTCAGAGTATATTTTAGCTCAAACTCCCATAGAAAATCACTATAAGACAATGTCGGTGGATCATCTATAGCATGAGTAACCGTCTTCCACCAATCATAAGCATCTTTCTGCAGAAGGGATCTAGCATAATCAAACTTCTCTTCAGGAGTGGCTTGCAACTGGATGAATACCCTCTGAACTCTATCCAACCACTGCTCAGCTACTGCAGGATCTATAATTCCAAAGAAATCCTCAGTCCCATACTTTCTCAATTTTGTCATAATGCCTCACCGGCACTTGTGGCTGTGGTGGCGGTGGCGGCTGCTGCACTGGAGCCTGGCTCAACAAATCTACTACATGCTGTAACCAAACTGGCGAAATCTCATCAACAGCAGGTCTCTCTGGCACAAAAGCAGGTTGGTTGGATATGATTAAAGAAACGGAAGAGAAAGTGAAGATAATTCGGGATCGATTGAAAGCAGCCTCAGATCAGCAGAAATCTTATTCAGATTTCAAGAGGAGAGACATAGAGTTTGATGTTGGAGATAAAGTTTTTCTGAAAGTGTCTCCTTGAAAAAAGATTTTGAGATTTGGTCACAAAGGAAAACTAAGTCCTTGTTTTATTGGACCTTATGAGGTATTGGAGAGAGTTGGACCAGTTGCTTATCGACTTGCTTTGCCGCCTGAATTAGATAGAATTCATAATGTCTTCCATGTTTCTATGTTGCGGAAGTATAGATCAGATCCATCTCATGTTTTACCAGTTGAATCTATTGAGGTGAGTTTGGATCTGACATTTGAAGAAGAACCAGTTGCTATTTTGGCACATGAAGTGAAAGAGTTGAGAAATAAGAAAGTGCCACTTGTAAAGATTCTTTGGAAGAATCATACAAAGGAAGAGGCAACTTGGGAGAGTGAGCAAGCGATGCGAGATCAGTATCATCAATTGTTTCAGACTTGATATCAGGTAATTTCGAGGATGAAATTTCTTTTAGAGGGGGAGCAATGTAATATCCCAAAGTATACCCTAAAAGTTTTAGTATTATTGTTATAATTGGATTAAGTGTTATAAGTGTACATGTTCATATGAGAAGAGATAAAAGATAAGAAGAGTGTATATGTTGTATATACATAGATATATACAAAATATACAAGTCAAAATGTGGAAGTCAAAAGAAGATTAACTAATGATTTTAATTAATTAATTAATTAAGTGGAATTTGAGTGAGTGGAAGTGGATGGAGATATTTTGAATATTTTAATATTATTTGCTTGGAGGAGAGGGTTTTAAGGAGAGAGTTATTAAGAGTTTGACTTTGCTTTCTTTCTTTTCTTCTTGTTTCTTTCTTCTTCGTGCATCTTCATTTCTTTTCTTTCCTTCTCTTTTCTTTTCTTTTCTTTTGGCCGGCTATCAAAGAAGCAAGAGAGCAATAGAGAGTTTTGTTTTCCAAGATCAAATTGAAGAATATTTCAAGTGATCAAGTTGGAAATTTGAGAAGTTTCATTAACTTTGGTAAGTTTCTTCTTGATTCTCTTGTTTTATTTTAAGTTGTGTTTGAGTTTGGTGTTGGATTATTAAGAGCATGAATATGTTTGATTGGGGCGTGTTTGAGAGTGTTGGGTTTAATTGATTGTGGTTTTGGAATTGAATTGAGGAGAAGGAATTAGGTTTGGTGTTGGAAGAGTAAGAGTTGTATATTGGTAATTGATGTATGTTGTGAGTTTGATTAATTCTTTATCTTAGATTTTCAAGTTGTTTGTGTTTAATTAAGTTTAAAGAAGTGTGTTACCTTGAGAACCGGTGATGGTAGAAATGTGATGGTGTCTAGTGAGCAGAGACAACTTGCATCCTTGTTTGTATCAGCTGTAGCAGCTAGGAAGTTGATTAGAAAAGGGTGTGATACTTATCTTGCTCATGTTGTGGATACCATAGTAGTGGGTTCTCAACTAGATAGTATACCCACAGTTGCAGAATTTCCAGATGTGTTTCCTAAGGAGTTGCCAGGGTTACCCCTTGAGAGAGAGGTTGAGTTTGGTATCGATTTGTTGTCTGGTACCACTCCCATCTCTATTACTCCTTATCGAATGGCACCTGCTGAGTTGAGAGAGTTGAAGGTGCAGTTGCAGGAATTGTTGGATAAAGGGTTTATTCGCCCTAGTGTTTCTCCATGGGGAGCTCCTGTTTTGTTTGTGAAGAAGAAGGATGATACTTTGAGGTTGTGCATCGATTATAGGCAATTGAATAAAGTGACTATCAAGAATAAGTATCCTTTGCCTCGGATTGATGATCTCTTTGATCAGTTGAAGGGAGCAGCAGTGTTTTCCAAGATTGATTTGAGATCAGGGTACCATCAACTGAAGGTTAGAGCTAAAGATATTCCTAAGACAACTTTTCACACAAGGTATGGGCATTATGAGTTTTTAGTGATGCCTTTTGGATTGACGAATGCACCTGCAGCTTTCATGGATTTGATGAATAGGGTGTTTAGGCCCTATCTAGATCAGTTTGTGGTAGTCTTCATTGATGATATTTTGGTGTATTCGCATAATAAAGAGGAGCATGACAAGCATTTGCAAATTGTATTACAGACCTTGACAGAGAAGCAATTATATGCTAAACTGTCGAAGTGTGAGTTTTGGCTGGATCAAGTGACTTTTCTTGGTCATATAGTTTCAGCAGATGGTATAAGAGTTGATCCGAGTAAAGTCGAGGCTATTTTGAATTGGAGTCCACCAAAGTCTGTGACTAAAGTTAGAAGTTTTCTGGGTTTGGTAGGCTATTATCGACGCTTTGTGAAAGGTTTTTCTTTGATAGCTACTCCACTCACTAGATTACTTAGAAAGGGAGTTAGATTTGTGTGGACAGATCAGTGTCAAACAAGCTTTGAGCAGTTGAAGGAGATGTTGACTCAAGCTCCTGTTCTTACTTTGCCTGTGGAAGATAAACCATATGTGATTTACAGTGATGCTTCACATAATGGTTTAGGTTGTGTTTTGATGCAAGAGGGTAAAGTTATAGCTTATGCTTCTCGGCAGTTGAAGCCGCATGAGCTTAATTATCCGACGCATGATTTGGAGTTAGCAGCCATAGTGTTTGCTTTGAAGATTTGGCGACACTACTTGTATGGGGAGAAGTGTTTTATCTCTACGGATCATAAGAGTTTGAAATATTTGGGTGTTTAGAGGGAGCTGAATCTTCGGCAGAAACGGTGGTTGGAATTGATTAAAGACTACGATTGTTTGATTGATTATCATCCTGGTAAGGCAAATGTTGTTGCAGATGCCTTGAGTCGGAAGTCTTTAGCAGGTTTGACTATTTATTCGCTCTCGATGCTTGTTGAGTTGAGAGCATTGCATGCTAGTTGTGAGCTTTGTAATGATGGTGCGTTGTCAGCTCAGTTGAAATTGAGGCCAATGTTGTTGGATCAGATTAAAGAGGTTCAATTGGCTGATGAAAAAAATTCAAAAAGTTGTGTCAGATTGCCAAAATGGAAAGAGCCCAGATTTTCTTGTGAAAAGTGATGGTAGCCTTTGGTTTAAGAATAGGTTGTGTGTTCCTGATGATGCTAGTTTAAGAAAGATTATTTTAGAAGAGGCACATCAATCGGTTTTTGCTATGCACCCTGGGAGTACAAAAATGTATCATGATTTGAAGCAGTATTATTGGTGGTCAGGTATGAAAAGAGACATAGCGGAGTTTGTATCTAAGTGTCTCACTTGTCAGAAGGTGAAAGCTGAACATCAAGTTCCATTAGGGTTGCTTCAACCTTTATCAGTGCCTGAATGGAAATGGGAGAGAGTGACAATGGATTTTGTGTCTGGTTTGCCATTGACTCAGAAGAAGCATGATGCTATTTGGGTGATTGTTGATCGGTTGACAAAGACAGCTCATTTTTCTTCCATTTAGAATAGATTATTCTCTTGAGAAGTTGGCTGAGCTGTATATCAGTGAAATAGTGAAATTGCATGGAGTCCCCATTTCTTTGGTGTCTGATCGAGATGCTCGGTTTACTTCAAGGTTTTGGAAGAGTTTACATGGTGCTTGGGGTTCTCGATTGCACTTTAGCACTGCTTTTCATCTGTAGACAAATGGGCAGTCAGAGAGAGTGATACAGATTATTGAGGATATGTTGAGGAGCTGTGTTATTGATTTCTCTGGAAGTTGGGATAGATTTTTGCCACTTGTGGAATTTGCTTACAATAACAGTCATCAATCCAGAATTGGAATGGCACCTTTTGAGGCTTTGTATGGTAGAAGATATAGAACGCCACTGTGTTGGAATGAAGTTGGAGAAGGCAGATTAGTTGGTCCTGATTTGATTAAAGAAACGGAAGAGAAAGTGAAGATAATTCGGGATCGATTGAAAGCAGCCTCAGATCGGCAGAAATCTTATTCAGATTTGAAGAGGAGAGACATAGAGTTTGATGTTGGAGATAAAGTTTTTCTGAAAGTGTCTCCTTGGAAAAAGATTTTGAGATTTGGTCACAAAGGAAAACTAAGTCCTCGTTTTATTGGACCTTATGAGGTATTGGAGAGAGTTGGACCAGTTGCTTATCGACTTGCTTTGCCGCCTGAATTAGATAGAATTCATAATGTCTTCCATGTTTCTATGTTGCGGAATTATAGATTAGATCCATCTCATGTTTTACCAGTTGAATCTATTGAGGTGAGTTTGGATATGATATTTGAAGAAGAACCAGTTGCTATTTTGGCACATAAAGTGAAAGAGTTGAGAAATAAGAAAGTGCCACTTGTAAAGATTCTTTGGAAGAATCATACAAAGGAAGAGGCAACTTGGGAGAGTGAGCAAGCGATGCGAGATCAGTATCCTCAATTGTTTTAGACTTGATATTAGGTAATTTCGAGGACGAAATTTCTTTTAGAGGGGGAGAATTATAATATCCCAAAGTATACCCTAAAAGTTTTGGTATTATTGTTATAATTGGATTAAGTGTTATAAGTGTACATGTTTATATGAGAAGACATAAAAGATAAGAAGAGTGTATATGTTGTATGTACATAGATATATACAAAATATACAAGTCAAAATGTGGAAGTTAAAAGAAGATTAACTAATGATTTTAATTAATTAATTAATTAAGTGGAATTTGAGTGAGTGGAAGTGGATGGAGATATTTTGAATATTTTAATATTATTTGCTTGGAGGAGAGGGTTTTAAGGAGAGAGTTATTAAGAGTTTGACTTTGCTTTCTTTCTTTTCTTCTTGTTTCTTTCTTCTTCATGAATCTTCATTTCTTTTCTTTCCTTCTCTTTCCTTTTCTTTTCTTTTGGCCGGCTATCAAAGAAGCAAGAGAGCAATAGAGAGTTTTGTTTTCCAAGATCAAATTGAAGAAGATTTCAAGTGATCAAGTTGGAAATTTGAGAAGTTTCATTAACTTTGGTAAGATTCTTCTTGATTCTCTTGTTTTATTTTAAGTTGTGTTTGAGTTTGGTGTTGGATTATTAAAAGCATGAATATGTTTGATTGTGGTGTGTTTGAGAGTGTTGGGTTTAATTGATTGTGGTTTTGGAATTGAATTGAGGAGAAGGAATTAGGTTTGGTGTTGGAAGAGTAAGAGTTGTATATTGGTAATTGATGTATGTTGTGAGTTTGATTAATTCTTTATCTTAGATTTTCAAGTTGTTTGTGTTTAATGAAGTTTAAAGCATAGAATACATGAGTTTGGTCCGAAACAGAAGCATTTTGGATGCCACGCCCATGGCCCTTGGATGCCACGACCGTGGGGGTGTTAAGCAATTGGACAGATTCGTTTTCTAACCCACGCCCGTGGGGGTTTGTGAGATCACGACCGTGGGGTTGTGAGGCCACGGCCGTGGGGTTATGAGGCCACGACCGTGGGCCCTAGTTAGTGGTTTTGGTTTATAATTTGTGATCCATGGGTCTAGTATGAGGCTAATAGGTGAATAATTGTATTGGAATTCATGTTTATGTTTATATAAGTGTGTATTATTCCTTTTGAATTAGGTTGTGAAGAGGTTGTATTGCCCTAACCTAAGCGTTGAGAATTCTTGGAAGAAGAAGTGTATAGATTGGTGTGAGTTGCTCTTGAGGTAAGTACAAACTTACATGGTTGCATTCATTTACATGATTTTGAGACTTAACACATTTGGTTATAAATGTGTTAAGTAATTTACTATATTGTTAATACAATTTGATTAATGTTATGATTTGTATAATGTGAAAGATATGATGATCATTCAAAAGGTATGTGCAATGCAATTGGTTATGATGAATACTTTAATGATGAATTGTTTTAATGTGAATTGAGATTGATGAAATGTGAAGCCATTGTGGTTGGCTATAATGATTCAAATGAAATAAATGGGGCATGTTTGTCTAGATGATGATGAATGTTTAATGCAAATGGTTATGTATACTCTATTGATGAGATGTGAAGCCATTGTTGTTGGCTATAATGATGAAAATGAGATAATTGAGGCATGGTTGCCTAAATGATGATGAGAAAATGAGAATGAAATTGATAATGAAATAATGAATGAATTGTGTGTCTAATGTGTTATTCCATTTTTCAGAGTTTTGTTGTTGGTGGCATGCCTAATGGTAACAATCTCTTGAAGCTAGGTTGGATCTAGTCCTTGAAGCCTAGTTGAGATGTTACATCCCTTGAAGCTAGGTTGGATTTGGTTCTTGAAGCCAAGTTGGGTTGATACTTAGCATGCTTTGTTCCCCTTGAAGCTTGGTTAAACCTAATCCTTGAAGCCTAGTTGGGCTAATGATAATGATAAATGTGATAATTGAACCAAAACATTAACTCTGAAAGTGAAATGGCATATTAGTGTCTTTTGGGCCCATGCTTGTCTTTGTTTCAATGTAAATCATGAGTGATGAAATAATTGAATAAAATAATGAAATGTAGTGTGATGAACAATATAAAGATATCATTTGTGAATATTGTCTTATTTGTTGAAATGTGTGACATTGGCATTGCATTGAAGCATATTATTATTGTAGTTTGTACCACTAAGCCGTTGGCTTAGCGTGAATGTGGTTCATCGCGCAGGTGATAGGATAGAGCCAGAGAGTTCATCTAGACCGAGTCGAGTCTAGACTTTGAGGTTTAGAGTGTGGACTTAAAGATCAGAGACAAACTGCCAAACATGTATAAACTTTATGTTTTGTAAAACTTATATTTTGATGTATATATATATATAAGTAAATACCGCTACATTTTTCGCTGCATATTGAATGAACATTTTTATTTATTATGTTCTATGATATAGCTTAAATGTTTAAGTTTGCTATTATTATTGTATAAAGGGATGACTGGTTTGTTTAGTAAACTGTGGCATTCCTATATTCAGTATACGTATATTACCATTGTGGTAGCATGTAGTGTGCGTATACGGGGTATAGGGGTGTTACAAGCAAAGCATGCTAAGCATCAACCCAAATTGGCTTCAAGGACCAAATCCAATCCAGCTTCAAGGGATTGTTACTATTAGGCATGCCACCAACAACAAAACTCTAAAAATTGAAAAACACATTAGGCACACAATTCTTTCATTATTTCATTATCAATTCCATTCTCATTTCCTCATAATCATCTAGGCAAACATGCCCCAATTATTTCATTTGCATCATTATAGCCAACAACAATGGCTTCACATCTCATCATTAGGGTATACACAACCAATTGCATTGTACATATAATTTGAATGATCATCATATCTTTCACATTATGCAAATCATAGCATTAATCAAATATATCAACAATGTAATAGATTACTTAACACATTTACAACTAAATGTGTTAAGTTCCAAAGTCATGAAAATGTATACAATAATGTAGGGTTTGTACTTACCTCAAGAGCAACTCACACTAATCTAAACACTTCCTCTTCCAAGAATCCTCCAACACTTGGATTAGGGCAACTCAATCTCTTCAAAACCTAATCCAAAAGGGATGATACACACTTACTTAGAGGTACACATGAGATAATATAGATAAGAACCAACTAGGGCGAACTCTACACATGACACGCTCAACAACACGGGCGTGTCCGTGACCATGCCCTAAACTCACAACACAAAAGCTTTGACACGCTCAGTGACATGGGCATGTCACTGGCCGTGTCAATCTTCCCTCAACACAGTGGCTATGACATGCTCATTGACATGGGCATGTCACTAGACGTGTCAATCCACCAACAACACAGTAGCTATGACACGCTCAGTGACATGGGAGTGTCACTGGCCGTGTCAATGCTACTACAACACAAAAGCTGTGACACGCTCAGTGACATGGGCGTGTCACTGCTTGTGTCACCCATCCACAAAATAGAACCATTGACACGCCCAAAGACTTGGCCGTGTTCATGGGCATGTCAGGCCAAAAATCTTGATTCCGGCAACAACTACACCACATCTAGCAAATCTCTTACTTTCACCATCTTCCACTCCAAACAAACTTAACTAAACACACCAATAAACCATAACAACTTGCAAAAAAAAAAAAAAATTAAAGCATACATCTAACACAAATCACAACCATCACATACCCAAAACACAACACTTGCTTTCTTTCACCAAACTTAACCTTTCCTTCAAACCAATCCCAAAATCAACACCAATAAGATCAAACACTCTCAAATACACCAAAATCAAATATACACATACCATCCACAATCAAACACCAAACTCAAAACACAAACTTAAAAAGAAAACCAAGGAATCAAGTGGAAAACTTATCAAAAGTGATGAAAACACTTAGAATTCCAACTTGATCACTTGAAACACCCTTCAATCTTGAGTTTGGAAGAGCAAAAATCTCTCTTTCCCTCTTACTATGGAGATGGCCGGCCAAAGAGAAGGAAGAAGAAGAAGATGAAGAAAGAAGAGCAAAGTCAACTACTCACAACCACTCTTAACCATACAATTGTCTCTTTCAATATCAACCAAGCAATTTTTAATAATATTATATATAAATATCCACTTCCACTTAACTCAATTCCCATTTCATTTAATTTAATATAAATTAATTATTTCTTTTGACCACTCATTAATTGACTTGTATATGTTGTATATATCTCTATATATACAACATATACACACTCCTCTAACCTTTCTTATCTTCCCACTTAAACATTTATACCTTAAATCATTTAATCCAATTTCAACAATAATCATTCCAAAAATTTTAGGGTATAGTTTGGGATATTACAAAACCAATTACATTACAAAAATACATATGACCAAAACCCTATAATGGTATAACCTTCCCCCATTGAAGGTTTTTCATTCCAACTCAATCCATTTATCATTTCAAGCTTATATTCATCACTGTTATTACTAAAAAACATGCTTTAACCAATAAAATCAAACAATTCAACAACTTTGAAAAATCACTTTTCCAAAATCTTAAATCAATAATTCCATTCTCAAACTCCAATCAAACTCAACCAAATTCAATATTTGACTTTAAAATACTTGTTTATGCATCAAAATCAATTTGTACAATTAAAATCCATGAATACAAAAGTCCAAAAGTTGCATAACCCTAAACTCTCTCTCTTTACCAATCCTTATCCAAACTCAATCATTTCTTTAATTCAACCTTAAAATCATTGTTAATCACTTAAAATAACTTCATCCATACCCAAATAGACAATTAAATCTTAGAACTTCAAAAACCCAAAAATACACATAATCACAATTTCCATGAAATCCAAAGAAAGAAGTTGGAAACTTACTAATTTTGGAAGAAATCGCCAAAAATCCACTTTGAACACTTGAAATACTGCAATTTGTAGAGTATGGAAGAAGCAAAATCTTGAGATCACCATCCATGGAGGGTCGGCCTTATGAGAAGAAGAAGAAGATGAAAAAAAAATTAATTTCTCTTTCTTTCCACCTTTATTTATATCCATATATATATTAATTAATTAAAAATCCAAAAATACATCTTCCATTCAAAAATAAATTATTTTTGAATAATTTAAATAATTTTAAATTTTCAAAGTTTAGTTATAAAAATGCCATTGGATTTGACTTTAACTTTTTAAAAATTTGACTTTGTATATGTTATAAATATTTGCATATATATCACATATATATTCCACTTTTTCATTTAAAAACCCTTCATTTTTCATTTAAAATTATTTATTTAATTTATCCAATTAAATTTTAATTTATTTTATTAAATTTTTAAAAATTAAAAATTTTTAAAAATTTGAGAAATTACACTTAAAGCAATTAAGGAAGTTGAGAGCTCAAGCAATGAAGATAGTGATGATGAAGCAGAAATGACATTATTTTCAAAAAGAATGAATTATTGGAAAAGAAAGAGAAGATTGCAAGCTAACAAAGGTACAATTTCTAAATCCTCCTTCAAAGATAAAGACAAAAAGAATGAGGTGAATGTAGACCCTTAATTTTTGACCCAATCCGGTCCAATATATTTTAATTAGTCCAAAATAATTTTTGTGTTGTCCAATATATTTTAATTAGTCCAAAATAATCCTTGTGTTATCTTAATTAAATAATATTAGTTTTAGTATTTAGTTTTTATAATTAATAAAAAAAATAAATAATAATAAACAAATAAATAAAAATAAAAATCGGCGACGAAAAATTTCGTCTCCGAAAAGGGGTCGGACGAAACGGCCTTGGGCCATTTCGCTCGCAGGATTTTCCTGCGGGCGAAATGGCCCACAGGCAGTTTCACTCCCGTAGCCCGCAAATTCCCACGGCAGTTTTTTCGCCAGCAAAATTTTTCTGCAGCAGTTTTTTTTTCGCCGGCAAAATTTTTTCGACGCAATTTTTTTCGAAATCAAATTCAATTTTGTTTCGGTTTTCTTTTCTTAATTAATGTTAGATTCCATAAACAATTAAGATTAATCACCAATATCATCTATAAATAGGACTAAAAACAACACAAAAGGGGGGAGAAAAAAGGAGTGAACTGAGAAAACTTTGAATCGATCGCATTAGGAGAAACCTTTGGCAGTGAAATCAATCGGACTTTTTGAGAGAAGAATAAGCAACTAAACAATCAATCCATCAAAGGAAGCCATCTTGCCTTTGTCCTTGTTCATCCAAGAAGTAATTTTTGGTGGAACCAACAAACGAAGGTATGAATATCAAATCTTTTTTTTCTTTACAGTAGCTTGAATCATTAAACTCTTTCTTTTGATTTTAAAAACCTTAGAACCCTAATTTACTTTTTTTAAACATTAGAATCTTAAACCGTCTCCTCTATTTTCAAAAAACCTAAATTACTTTTTCTGTTTCTTCAAAATATCAAAACCTTAATCTACTTTCTAACTTTTCAAAACCTTAAATCATTTCATTAATTTACCAAAACCCTAATCTGCTTTCTAATTTTCGAAAACCCTAAATTGAATCCTTTTTTTTCCAAAAACACTAAAAAATATCTTTTCTATTTCTATAAACCTTAAATCATTTTGTTTATTTTCATAAAGCTTCATAAAACTATAAAATTGTTTTTCCAAATTCTAAAATCAAATACATTCTCCGAAACACTAAAAACCCTAATTCAACTTTAAAACCAAGACAGTAACCTCAAATTAGCTAACATTAAACCCTAGTTTTTTTAAACCCTAACTCCTTTAAATCTTAAAACCTTATAAACCTAAATATTAAAATTCAAACACAGTAAGCCTAAAAACAACAATTCAGTAGCTACTAATCATAAACCTAATGTTTTAAAGTGTCCAAACCCTAATTTCATGATTTCACTCCTCAAACACTAATTTGGTTAATCAAAGAACTTTATCAACCTCTTAAATTATAAAACTTTAATCCATTTCAATTCCTTTAAAATTTTTAGTAGCTTAAAACTATAAATTCCAAAACCCTAAACATATTAAATAAAGAATCTTAGATAGAAACAGTAGCCCTAATTTGAATCTTTACTTGCTTTATTTAATTTTATATTTGATTATATAGTCTATTATATGCTTTAATTTATTTTCAATGCTTTGTTGGTTTATTTAATTTCAATGATTGATTTATTTAATTTATCATGGATGGATGTTTATTTTATATCTTGATTGATATCTTTGATGAATGATTTATTTATGATGAATGGTTATTTATCTCGTATCGATTTATTTTTAATTTGCAAATGTTGTAAGAGGTATGTTTCCACTTTGTGGGTACCTCATTAGTTAAATATCATGTAATTTAAATCACTTTTATATTTTGGACCAATGTAAAGGACATGTTTCTAACTTTCGGTGGATGTCCTATTAGTTTAGACATGGATGATGTAAGGACATGTTTCCATCCTCGGATAGTTGCCATTTATTTGCTTTGTTTTTTACTTTGATTTTTAATATAACGATGCTTTATTTCAACTGTTGTGTGTAATATGGATAATATTGTTATATTTAAGAATTTTATAATATTAAGACGTGTAAAAAAGGCCGGTTCCAATGAACCGGGCGTTGTGGGGGTGCTGGGCCATTTCTCACCTTTCCCACACGTACCCAACTTTTTAAACCCATTAGGGGGTTGGGGATTCCTTAGGAATTGAGTCATCCACCCCTTTCTTTTTCCCGGCCCGTCCGGGTGGCGAATGGACCTAGGTCTGTGTTCTGTAAAGACCTGAGCCTAAATAGTGCCGAAGTCTCAAGAACCATTCCACCGGAAGTGGGGGCGAAAATCCCTGCTCACAGTGGCGACTCCACTGGGGATAAGAGAAGTTGATTCCGTTGGTCTTTATATTATTCTATTCTTTTCTTATAATGATGTTATCCATTGCATCATATTAGATTGCATCGTGTGCGTGAGTTAGGATGCCCGTGTTACCCGCGTTGTGTTATGTAAGGGATATCATACTTTCACTCAAGGTATGGAGATCGAGCATTGCATAACCACTCATAGCCTCATATCATTTGGTATATACTTGCTATGAGAACCTAAGCTTTTTAACCTAAAGACTAAAGCTCATGTAGTTGGCCTAGCTACTTTCCTTAGGTTTTACCCCAAATGCATGTTGTTTGACTATGGTTAATTTATCTTGGCTTAAATCATGGCTTATTTGGTTTATTCATTTTCTAATATGACCCAAGTGTATTTGCAAGCTCAAATAAATTTTTCTTTCAAATCCAAAAGACCAAAGCAATTTTCAAAATTTATCAAAATGGTCTTTGGATATAAAACTTTTCCAAAACAAGTTAAAAATTCTTTTTCTCAACCCAAATGCAAAGCCCAAAATACATTTTTTCTAAAATCTTTTTACAATGGGCTTAGAAATAAAATTATTTTCATCCAACCTTTTCTTACAAAGTGCTTGCAAATTATTTAGGTCAATTACGAAATACCAAAAATCAATTGTCAACCTAATTTATACTAAGAGTTGTTAATCATGGGCTTGTTTTTTGCATGAATCATTAGTTACTTTTTCAAGTGAGAAATCTATTTATAATAAACCTCTTAATTTAGTTTTAATCCAATATAGCATAAAAGCTACATTAGTTGGTTGAATGGATTAAAACCTAATTAATGGGAATTATCATGGATCAATTTCCATTTTTAAAAATATAACTATTGGTTAAAACGTCCGAGGGAATTATTCGAAAATAAGATACCCCATGTTGGTATTTTATTAACTATATACCTAGGAAAAGAGACTCGCCATTCGTGTGTGGATGTTATAAGGTTGGAAGGAACGTCCTATTTGTCCTTGTTTATTAATCATTTGTGCATACATGCATGCATGCATGCATACATTTGCATCTCATATCATTGATCCTCTCTTGCTCACAGCCCTAGATTATGATAGTTCAAAAGCTTATGACAATCCGACCTATGCCGGAAGCGAAGAATCTAGCAACGACTCAATCACTTGCTCACCAAAAATAATGGATCCCGAACAAATTCAAAGAATGGTGGATGAAGCCCTCAATGCCAAAATGGAAGAAATAAAAGAGGCCCTAGTTGAGACCATGAAGAACCAATTGACTGCAATTTTAGAAAATCATGCCGAGGCATCTGCTAGCACTAAGAAGCCAAAGGACAAAGGGAAGACTAAAGTTGGTGAAGTGGTTTTTGATGATGAAAAGGTGATCATTGATGATGATAATGATTGGGCTCAATACTACCAAGATCCTCAAGACAAGAAGAAAGAAACAAAGATTGTTGAAAGATCAACTATGGAGAAAACCAAAACTCCTGACATTGAAAAGATGATTGCTGGTTTAAAAAAGAAGTTTGAGAAGAAACTGAAAACTGAGGAAATGTCTGAAGTTGACAAATTATTTGAGCTAGATGAAAAAGTTTCGTACAAGTTCAAGATGCCATCTTTTGTGAAGTTTGATGGAACCAAAAATCCTCATCTCCATGTGAAGCAATATATCTCTGCCATGCAGTCCGCCTGAGCTACTAAGGCTCAAACTCTTAGGTACTTTATGTTCTCATTGGACCTTGTTGTCTAAAATTGGTTCAATACATTAGATGATGGAACACAAAAGAGTTGGGATCTGCTTACAAAGCCTTCATCCAACAATATGGATACAATGTCGAGATGGAAGTTACCTTAATGGAAGTGGAGTCCATTAGGCAAAGGTCGAATGAGAATTTTGTGGATTATGTGAAGAGATGGAGAAACAATGCCGCTTTGCTCAAGAAGAGGCTCGATGAATCCGATCAAATAAGGATGATTGTGAGAGGGGTGTTGCCTAGTCTTCATGAGAGGATGTCTCATACACTCATCTGTGATCTCAAAGACCTTCTCCAAGCGAGTTTGCAAATTGAAGAATGGGAAAGAGAGAAGAACCATTTTTCAACAAGAAGGAATGAGAAAGGAAACTATCAGTTTAGTAGCCAAAGCATGCAAAAGGCAGTTGGTGTTAATGTTACTAACCAAGGAACAAGGAGATAGTTTTTGAAATTAGGGAAATCGATGTCTTGGGTTCTCAATAAACTTCAAAGAAAGGGATTGCTACAACCTTTAAATCCTCGTCCTTTGCCTAACCCTCTCCCACCTAATTTTGACACTAAAGAATTTTGTCAATTTCACCAAATGAAAGGGCACGGCACAGATAAATGTGTGAGGTTGAGACATAAGATCCGAAATCTAATCGATAATGGGAAGCTGCCTGAGCCCAATAAGCCAAACACCAAAGACAACCCATTACCAAAGTTCAATAGGGTACCGCCGCTGGCAACCTTCATGATTGAAGGAGGTTTGCATTAAGATTTTGTCATGTCTTCTTTCCAAGATGTGGGTGGAGAAGCAACCAAAGAAGAAGAGGTATTTGGTGAAATTAAACAAGCTATGGTGAGTAAAGAAGTAACAATTTGTGTTGCAAATGGATTTTGGGATTCAAGTGATAGTGATGATGATCTTGTATCCAATAAGGAGGAATGGACTTGGTCCGAGTGTGAATGGGGATTTTCTCCTCCACTCCCGGTGGAATGGTTTTTGCGACTTCGGCACTATTTAGGCTCGGGGCCTTAGAGAACACGGACCTAAGTCAAGAGAAAATGGAGTTGCCATCCGGACGGGCTAGGAAAAAGAAATGGGTGGATGACTCGATTCCTAAGGAATCCCTAACCCCCTAATGGGTTCGAAAAGTTGGGTACGTGTGGGGAATGTGAGAAATGGCCCAGCACCCCCACAACGCCCGGTTCATTGGAACCGACCTCCTTTACAGGTCTTAATATTATAAAATTCTTAAATATAACAATATTATCCATATTACACACAATAATTGAAATAAAGCATCAATATATTAAAAATCAAAATAATGTCCAAGCAAAACAAATAAATGGACACCCATCCAAGGATGGAAACATGCCCTTACATCATCCATGTCTAAGCTAAATAGGACACCCACCATGAGGTAGAAACATGTCCTTTACATTGGTCTAAAATATAAAGCAAATTAAATTACATAGAACTTAATTAATGAGGTACCCACAAAGTGGAAACATACCTCTTACAACATTTGGAAATCAAAATAAATAGCTAAATTAAATAACCATTCATCATAAAGAAATCATTCATCAAAGATATTAAATATCAATGAAAATAGAAAGTAAACATCCATCCATGATAAATTAAATAAATCAATCATTGAACTTAAATAAATCAAAGCATATAAAATAAATCAAAGCATATAATGAACTACACAATCAAATCTAAAAATAAATAAAGCAAGTAAAGATACAAATTAAGGCTACTGCTTCTATTTAAGATTCTTTATTTAATGTTTAGAGTTTTGGAATTTATTTGTTTAAGCTACTGTATGTTTTAAGGAAATTAAAATGGAATAAGGTTTTACAATTTAAGAGATTGATAAGGTTCTTTGATTAACCAAATTAGGGTTTGAGGGGGTAAAATCATGAAATTAGGGTTTGGATATTAAAACATTAGGTTTATGATTTACGGTTACTGGATTATTATTTTGGATTTATGGTGTTGAATTTTAATATTTAGGTTTATAAGGCTTTAAGGTTTTAAGGATTAAGGTTTAGGAAAACTAGGGTTTAAAGTTAGCTAGTTTGGGATTACTGCCTTGATTTTGAAGTTGAATTAGGGTTTTTAGTGTTTCAGAAAATATATTTGATTTTATAGTTTGAGAAAACAATTTATGGTTTTATAAAGTTTTATGTGATTTTTAGAAGCTGTAAGGTAAATTTAGGGTTTGGATATGTAACAAAACATTTAGAATTTTGGAAAAGAATTATGAGAAAACCACTTTAGGGTTTTTAAAAGCCTTTGGAAATAAACAAAACAATTTGAGGTTTTTGAAAACAAAAGAGACAATTTAGGGTTTTTGGGGACAGAAGGAATAAATTAGAGTTTTTTTGGTTTTGGGGAAACAAAAGGATGATTTTTAGGGTTTAAGAACGATTTAATGTTTTTTTGGAAAAACAAAAGAAACGAATTAGAATTTTAGGGTTTTAGGGTTAAGAAGAAACAGAAGAAATCACTTATGTTATTGAAACAAAGATCAATGTTACTACATGTTTATAGATCAAGGTTTTGTGTGTATATTTTCAGGAATCAAAGAAACAAAGCTACTGTAAGAAAATAAAACAAAAAGAGATTAGAAATTCAAACCTCCATTTGTTGGTTTCACCAAAAATTACTTCTTAGATGAACAAGAACAAAGGCAAGATGGATGCCTTTGATGGATTGATTGCTTGTTTGCTTATCCTTCTCTAAAAAGTTCGATCATTTTCACTGCCAAAAAGTTTTAAAGTCCGATCTCTTTTTCTAAGTTTTTTCTTCACTTGATTGTCTTCCCTTTTTCTGTGATTTTTATTGTTATTTATAGGAAATTTAGATGCTTAATTCAACTTGTTTACAGAAACTAACATTAACTAAGAAAAGAAAATCGAAACCAAATAGAATTTGGTTTCGAAAAAAATTACGTCGGAAAAATTTTGCTAGCGAAAAAATACTGCTGCGGAAAAATTTTTCTGGCGAAAAAACTACTGCCAGGATTGCCGTAGAAATTTGCGAGCGTTGGCATGCTGGGCATTTCGCCCGCAGGAAACTCCTGTGGGCGAAATGGCCCAAGGCCATTTTGTCCTAACTTTTCGACGATGAATGTTTTCGTCGCCGATTTTTTCGTTGCCGATTTTTATTTTTATTTTTGTTTATTTATTTATTTATTATTATTTATTAATTATAAAAACTAAATACTAAAATAAATATTATTTAATCAAGATAACACAAATTATTTTAGACTAATTAAAATATATTGGACAACACAAAAATTATTTTGGACTAATTAAAATATATTGGATCGGACTGGGTCAAAAAAATTTTTTGGTCAAAAAATCAGCAGCGCACAAGCTGTCGGGCCCGTGGGCTGTGCTGGCAGCAATTGCGCTGGCAAAAAAGGGTGCAACGGGCTTATTCGCCCCCAGATGCCATCTGCGGCGCAATGAGATAGCCCAATTCACCCCCAATGCCATTGGCTGCGAAATTGGTATCCCAATTCGCCCCCAGATTATTTCTGCTGTGAATTAGGCTGTCGCGGCCGCAAGATGCTTGCCGATCCGTCCCATTTTAAATATTTTTTATTTTTTTATTTTTTTTATTTTTTATTTTTTATTTTTATTAAAAATAACTATGAAATAATATTAGTAATTAAAATATTATTAAAATAAATAAAATGCCACAAAAAATTATTTTAGACTATCGAATTTGAATGGGTCAAAAATTAAGGGTCTATAGTTTGCCCCTTGCTTGAACGATCTAAGACTATGGCAAAAGAGAGTGAAAAACAATAAGACTTAATTTTGATGAGATGGTTACTTGAATTTGATTTGGGTACTTGGACTTGAGGTTGAACTTGATTTGGGTACTTGGACCTGAGACTAGATTGAATTTGGGTACTTGGACCCAGGATTGGGTACTTGGACCCGAGATTGGGTACTTAGACCTGAGATTTAATTTGATTTGGGTACTTGGACCCGAGATTGAATTTGATTTTGGTACTTGGACCCAGGATTGGGTACTTGGACCCGAGATTGGGCACTTGGACCCTAGATTGATTTGATTTGGGTACTTGGACCCGAGATTGGGTACTTGGACCCTAGACTAAATTTGATTTGGGTACTTGGACCCGAGCTTGAATTGGATTTGGGTACTTGGACCCAAGATTGGGTACGTGGACTCGAGATTGAATTGAATTTGGGTGCTTGGACCCGAGACTAGATTGAATTCGGGCACTTGGACCCGAGAGTAGATTGAATTTGGGTACTTAGACACGGGATTGGGTACTTAGACCCGAGATTAATTTGATTTGGGTACTTGGACCCGAGATTGGGTACTTAGACTCGAAACTGATTTGATTTAGGTACTTGGACCCGAGACTGAATTGAATTTGGGTACTTGGACCCGAGACTGAGTTTGACTAACCTTTTATCAGTTGAGAAGTCTGACTGCTCCGGCTGTTCTATGCATTGTGGTTTTTCACCCTCAAAATGGATCTTCATCATTGGACCTTGGATCTTCATCCTTAGCATCGGATCTTCACCTTTGAAAATGGATCTTCATCCTTGGAGATTGGGTCTTCACCCTTGTAAATGGATCTTCATCCTTGGAGATCGGGTCTTCACCCTTGTAAATGGATCTTCATCCTTGGAGATCGGGTCTTCACCCTTGTAAATGGATCTTCATCCTTGCAGGTCAGGTCTTCATCCTTGAAAATGGATCTTTATCCTTTGAGATTGGGTCTTCACCCTTAAATATGGATCTTCATCCTTTGAGATCGGGTCATAACCCTGAAAAATGGATCTTCATCCTTGGAATCAGGTCTTCACCTTTGAAAATGGATTGTCATCCTTGGAAATTGGGTCTTCACCCTTGAAAGTGGATCTTCATCCTTGGAATCAGGTCTTCACCTTTGAAAATGGATCTTCATCCTTGGAAATCGGGTCTTCACCCTTGAAAATGGATCTTCATCCTTGGAATCAGGTCTTAACCTTTGAAAGTGGATCTTTATTCATTGGAGATCGGGTCTTTACCCTTGAAACATGGATCTTTATCCATTGGAGGTCGGGTCAATACCCTTGAAAAATGGTTCTTTATCCATTGGAGGTCAGGCCTTTACCCTTGAAACATGGATCTTTATCCATCTTTACCCTTGAATCATGGATCTTTATCCATTGGAGGTCGGGACTTTACCCTTGAAATATGGATCTTTATCCATTGGAGGCCGGGTCTTTACCCTGGCTTCAGCTCTTTTAGCTGGACTGATCTTTCATCTTTTGCACCTTCATTCTTTTGAGAATTCTAATTTTCTTCTTTCTCATTCTTTATTGTTCTTCTTTTTTGCAAAAATTCAGCTATCTTTAATTGGACCTTATATCCTCTCCTGCCTCTTGTGTGGCAAAATATTTGCAAGTGAGTTTGAAAATGTTTTATGTATAAACTCAAAAAATTGAAAAGGAGAAACTTTGCCCCATGTGTAGGCTCAAACCAAAGATTTTTTTCATGCAAGCTTTGATTGATGTTTTTGTTGTCTAGTTCTTCACACAAGCACGCATTTCTTCTCTTTGCAAAATTACTAGAACTTTCTCAAGCAATGGGCTTTCCATGCCCCCCTGATTTGATATCTTCTTTTGATTCTTTACTTCACAGAGTGTTTGTTGTTTACTTTGATAAAGAATAGACAATACAAGACAAGAAAGTGTGATGTGATATGCTCATGTATGCCTGATATGCATGATAATACTCACAGCGGTTTCATTGACTCATAGACCAAGGTGATCAACAGAAGTATTCTCATTGACTCCTTTTCGACGCTCGTTCAAGTCTTGCATTGGAATGATAGAAAGCTTTCCATTTATGGCTTTTATCTTCAAGATGTCGAGAACATGAGTGGTAGAGGCCCCAAGTAGCAGAGTCAGGGATTGATCTATTTCAAACTATGTCTCAGCATGTCAGTTGATAGCTTCTTCACGACCTTGCCAATAATCATTTCCTTTGCCCAATGTGTCCTTTGGAGGTTCAACATACTTCCCTTAACTTGAAGGCTTTGTATGACAAAACACTCTTTTTTTTTTGAATTTTGATATTGAAATGAAATGTTGGCTTTGCCAAATTAATGTCAATGTACCTCAGGACTTGATTTTCCAAATTAACATATCTATAACATGACAACCCTAGTTACCATACTAAACTCGGGAATTATTTCTATTTAAGCAAGAACTGTTGCACTTCAGATAGGCACATACACATTACTTGGCCAAAGGTCTCATTGAGTTTAAATACTGTCTATCTCATATGCATGCTTATCCAAACTATCTCCACTAATAGACTCTACCTACCAAGAGAGATTAGCAGGTCTTTGATAGGCTTGAAATGGGGTCTATAAGGGACACTGGTTAAATGAAAGCTATTTGTAAGTTGGGGCTGATGTGACACAATGGACAAACCTTCACACTACAAATTTCTTGTTTGAACTTTAGGCAGTTAGGAGAAATATTGCTAGACTCTAAATTCTTTCTGTCTTCTTGGCATTAATCTGGATCTTGATTAGGATAGTCTTTGCCCTTGCAAAACGTTTAAGACCCAAATTCATTTCTTTTCTTCTTTTCCCTTTTCTTTCCTCTTTATTTTTCTTACTCTTCCCTCTTCTTTCTCTTTCCTTACTCTTCCCTTTCTTTTATCATTTTGTCCTTCTTTCTTGTAGGACTATCAAGTATAGAACTTTCAAGAACTGGATGGACTTCCTCCTTTTTCTCCAATTTTGATTGAATCTTTGGTTGGGCTGGACCAATTCAAGTAAAAATGTCTTTATGAACCAAATGGAAGCCTTTTGCTGCTTTAGGTAAAAGAGAACTCAGTTGACTTTCTGAACCGCCTTTTTAGGTTTTATTTTTTTTTCTCTTTTTTCTCTTTTTTTTTCTTTTTTTTCTTTTTTTTCTTTTCTTTTTCTTCTTTTTTTTGTTTGTTTGTTTTTGTTTATTTTTTTGTTTGGTTCTAGCTCTAAAACAGTTGTCTTGTTTGTACCAACTTAGGCTTCCAATAATGGATGAGTGGAGTAACATAAATCTTCTTTAACAGGGATAAATCATTTGTTACTCTGATGTTGTCTTGATATATTAGAAATACTATGAAAACTTCAACTACCCTTATGGTATTGAGAACTTCAATCACTCTTATGGTCTTGAGAACTTTAGCCGTGTCATATTCTACCAAAATTTATTTTGAGGTGACATGGCTAAGCTCGATTTAGCTTGGTCATGTCTTGCTTGATTCATGCTCTGTAATATCCCAATGTATACCTTAGAAGTTTTGAATATTGTTGTTGTTTTAAATTGGATTGAATGTATATGTTAATTTGCAAGAGAAAAGAAATTAAAAGAAAGTGTATATGTTGTATATATGGAAGTATAAATAACATATATATAAGTCAAATGAGTGGACAAGGGAAGAGGATATTTATTTGTTATGTGTGAAATTACTATAAAGGGCACTTGATTAAGAAGAAAGCTAAAACAAGTGAGAAGAGGGTATATTGGTAATTGTCTTTTTTGGAACACTTGGTGGAGATTTAAAGAGAAGTTGATTTTATTTCTTCATCATCTTTTCTTCTTTTCCATGTGTGTGGCCGGCTCCTCCAAAGACAAGAGAAAGCAATAGACCAAGAGAGGATTTTGGATGTTCTAGGCTCATATTGAAGGAAGATCTAAGTGATCAAGTTGGTGATTCAAGAAATTTCATTACTTTGGTAAGTCCTCTTTTGATTTCTTTGCTTATTTGAAGTTGTGTGTGAGTTTGATAGATTATTTAAGGGTGTGTTGATTGATTGTGAGATGTTTAAGAGTGTTTGATTAAATTGATTATGGATTTTAAGGATGGATTGAAGAAAAGAGTAAGTTGGTTGGAAGAGATGGTATTATAATTGTGTTTAGGGTTTGTGTTGATTGTTATATGTTGGTTTTAGGGTTTTGAAGTGATAAGTGATAAATTGTATTGTATCATTTTGGATTAGGTTTTGGAAGAAGGTGATTTGCTCTAATTTGAGAAGTGAAGAATTCTTGGAAAAAGAAAGTGTTTAGAGTTGTATAAGTGGTGCTTAAGGTAAGTACAAACTATATGATGTTTAAACTTAACACACACTTGTTTGT
This sequence comes from Garcia nutans, assembly GCA_947685225.1. NCBI lineage: Eukaryota > Viridiplantae > Streptophyta > Magnoliopsida > Malpighiales > Euphorbiaceae > Garcia > Garcia nutans. The sequence continues at coordinate 3,750,385 of CANTUV010000002.1, forward strand.
AAATGTGTTAAGGAATTTAATTCATTGTTGAGGTATATTAGTAGTGTAAATATTGTGATGAGCATGCAAGATATGTGTTAATGACATTGATTATATCTATTTGAATAAGGTTATGTTGTGCACAATGTGTTTTAATTCAATAAAAAGAGACTTGGCCATGTTTAGGGTTTTTATTAATGAGAGACATGGCCAAACTAAAGAAGAGACACGGCCAAACTAAAGATTTTTGGGAGACACGGCCAAGTTTAAGGAAATTTGGCCGTGTTGGATAAATTTTGGAGAGACACGGCCACTGGCTTGGCCGTGTCCCTTGCCCGTGTCTGCTACTGCCTGATTTCATCCTTCATTTTGGTTTCTTTGAATTTAAGGGAGACACGGCCAAGCTAGGGGAGTCTTGGCCGTGTTGGAGCTTGTGTAGGGAGACACGGCCACAAGCTTGGCCGTGTCCCTTGAGTGTGTTAGCTACTGTGATTGTTCCTTGCTCTTTTTGCATTGTTTTGATTCTTCAAAGGTCTTTTTGCACCTAAACAAAAAAATAAACATTTTAACCATACTTGAAACAAAAATGATCCAAACAAATGTATGTGATAGATTCTAAATCTATGAATAATGTAAAGTGTTAGGTATATATATCAATGATGAAATGAGATGTGAAGCCATTGTGATTGGCTATGATAACTCAAATGTGATATGAAGCCATTGTGATTGGCTATGATGATTCAATTGAAAGAAATAAGGCATGTTTGCCTAGATGATGATGAGAATTGAGAATGGAAATGATAATGAAATAATAAATGAATAGTGTGGCTAATGTGTTATTCCATTTTCAGAGTTTGTTGTTGGTGGCATGCCTAATATTAGTAACATTCTCTTGAAGTTAGGTTGGATTTAATCCTTGAAGCCTAATTGAGATGTTACAACCCTTGAAACTAGGTTGGGTTGGTTCTTGAAGCCATGTTGGGTTGATACTTAGCATTCTTTGTTCCCCTTGAAGCTTGGTTGAACCTAATCCTTGAAGCCTAGTTGGGATTATGATATTGATGAATGTGATAATAGAACCAAAACATTAACTCTGAAAATTGAATGGCATATTAGTGTATTTTGGGCCCATGCTTGTCTTTGTTTAAATGTGGTTTATTGATGTTGAAATAATTGAATAGTGAGATTCATGGAAGGACTTTGAAAAATGAGTATGAATTGTGAAATGCAAGGGTGTGGTATTATATTTCTACCTATGATGTTGCCTTTATTAGTAACATGTGTGACATTGCATTGCATTAAAGCATAATGATAGAATGCTTTGTATTACTAAGCCGTTGGCTTAGCGTGATAGTGTTGATCGCGCAGGTGACAGAGTTGAACCCGAGAGTTCTTCGAGACCGAGTGACAGTAGACATTAAAGAATCTATTTTGGAACTTAAAGATCAGAGAAGAGTTGCCAATCATGTATAACTTCTTTATATTTTGTAAAGTATTATTTATAATGTAAATATATGTATATTTGTAAATATGGATTTGATGTATTCCTATATGTAAATATTTTATAAATTCCGCTGCATATTAAGTAAATGTATATATCTATTTTGTTTTATATTGCAAGTTAATTACTTATTTTCTATAATGTATATAGAAGAAAGGTTATGGTATCTTTTAAAATGATTTGAATGTTAAAGAAAATCGTAGCATCCCTATGTTCAGTGCACGTATATTACAATGTGGTGTTTGTAGTATGCATGTACCGGATGTGGAGTGTTACATGCTCTTCTTTCCTTGTTTTGATCTTCCAAGGGAGTTTTTTGCACTTTAACCACTTTTCACTTGCAACTGCTTTTTCTTTCTTTGATTCTTTAATGATTGTTGCAGGCTGTTGGCTCGTTTGATCACAAGGCTGGACCTTCTTTCACTGCCCTTTCATTTGCTCATTCTAGCCTGCCGAATATGCCATCTCATCTGCAGGGTATCGATGTGAACTACCTAGTACGTTCCTCATTTCATAAAAGTTTATGCTATATGTATGCATGATTATGTATGCTCTCACCTTTTTCCTTCTTGGCTCACAACGGAAGCTCGAAGAACAAAATAAGAAACTTCAAGAAGAATTGGTTGCAAGTCGTCAGAAAGCTTATCATTTTGAAAGTTTATATCATCAATCCGAACAAAATTTCTGTGACTTTCGATTTCAAGGAATGAGGGATCCCGGTGCTTCTTCATCGAGAGGCCCCAAGAATGATGACCATGAGATCCTTTCGTCTGCTTCTGATGAGGACCATGACAAATTGGAACTCCAAGGCAATAGGGATTTTAGTGCTTCTGCTTTGGATGATCCCGGGACGAGTAATTTGCCCCCTCCTCCAACAGGTGAGGACTTTTTCAAGTCTTTATTTGGTGACCCACCACCACCCTCTTAGTGATATGTAAATATTGTAGCAATTGTAAAACATTCTACAATAATGAAAAATATACAATTTTCCTCTTTACTGTAATCCTCTTTTTTTTTATCTTTTATTATTTTTCGTTACTGCAAATTTTTTTTTTCCGTTACTGCCAATTTTTTCTTTTTTTTATATAGTACATCATAATTAATATCCACCTTATTTGCTAAACCAAATCCAAGGTGGTAAAGAAAATTGTCACTTCCTTTCCTTGTGCCATATGATCTTATCCTTTTCCATCATCTTTTCCATTTCACTTTTGGAAAAGGTTTATTTTCTTTTATATAAACCACCTTGCATGCCCTTTTCAATTCATAAACCAAAAATCTCTCTCTTTCAACATGAAGACTCCTTTTAGCAATTTTAATTCTCCTTTATTCATCAACCATGATCGAGCACCATTTAAAGAAAATAAAAATTCTATTTAAGAATATGGATGCCATCCATTGGAAGCAAATTTCATGGTCAAAGCTTGATGCTTTAAAATGTTTTCAAAATGTCAAATTGGACCACTCCTTCTTACATGCCGTGGCTTCCTTCTGGGATACGGATTCTAGGGTATTTAGAATTAATGGCGTTGAAATATGTCCCTTGATTGAAGAATTTGAGGCCATCCTTGGACATCCCAATAATCAATAAATGGCGTTACCCACATTGATTTCTAAAACTCAACAGAAGATGCAGATGATATTTCAAATTCTGAAACCTGAGATTCTTCGGTTGATGAGAGGTGAAAAAATTCTACTTGCTCCTTTGATTGACTTTTGTTCCTCTCATTTAGCTCCTACTAAGGCATGGGGATGAATGCTTTGTCTTTGCTTGCTCGACCAATTATTGCTTGTTTCTTCTGACGGTGATATTTATTCACGAGTATTGGATATAATGGACCAAATGGAAGGAGGCTTGTCGCCAGTACCTGTGATTTTAGCAGAGACCTTAGTTGAATTAGACTGATTTAAATCAGGATTGTCAAAGAGACTGACTGGGAGTCCGTTGCTGCTTCAGGTAATTACCTAAACTGCCCTTTCGGGTTTTCAATTTAGGCTTTTTTTTATTGCTCTAACTTTTGCCTAGTCCGCCCATGCGGGTTTTCAGAACTAGCAAGCTGTCCTAATTTTTGCCTAAGCTGCCCTTGCGGGTTTTCAACTCAGCGGACTTCTCTTTTTTTTTTTTAACTTAATTCTTTCTTCACAGATTTGGCTTCAGGAGCATCTTTGTTTACTTGATACTCCCTCCATGGATTTTGCCAGATATCTGCCACGTCATCATTCTGCTAGGAAGCTACTCCATCCTGCTTCTTCATATGCTGACTGGGTTGACTGGATCCATTCACGCTCTGAAGTCAATATCCGTTGGTTGGTACCTTAGTGGAAGATTTCTTGTATCACCATGCGGACATACTTGATGTACGTTCCTCTTGCTGCTCTTCGTCAAGGTACATACTATGATCCTCGCCGACTTGGGCATCAGTATGGAGCTGAGTCTCGTGATTCTGACTTTGCTCCTGACCTAGACATGCCTTGCTTGACTGAAGCCTACTTGGATCGGCTAAGGCAAAGCTGGCCTACACGTTACACTTATCGTCTGCCATAGCTTTTACATTTTTCAATTCAGAAAGTGTTTTGTTAGGATGAAAAATAACTAAAGTAATAAAAGATGCATCTTTTCCATTTATAATTTGTCATAACCTTTTGCAATTATGATTATTTATTTCATCCGTATTTGGTCAAATAGTTATAACAGTGCACATAGAACAAATTTAATCATTAATTCTATTTTATTAAATTGGGGAACAACCAAACATAAAGCCAGCATACACAAGATCACTCATGTTGCCAATTAGCCCTTTTGGGTTTTCTAATTGATGATTTTCTCTCATTTGACCCAAATTGTTGCCTAACCCGCCCTTTCGGGTTTTCAGAACTAGCGGACTGCTCTAACTTTTGCCTAGGCTGCCCTTTTTGGATTTTCAACCTAGCGAGCTCTTTTTCTTTTATTTTGATTTTTATCATACATAAAACTTCTTCAACCTGTCAATGTTCACTGGCTCACTAAATTCATTCCCATCCATGTCTGATAACTTCACCGCACCTTTGCTCATGACTTGTTTCACAACATATGGCCCTTCCCAGCTAGGTCTGAACTTCCCTCTTGGATCATATACATTAGGCTTACATTGCTTCAACACCAAATCTCCAACTCTGAATTTTCTAACCTTAACCCTTCTATTGTAGGCCCGAGCTATCTTCTTTTGATACAGTTGGGGATGATACATTACTTTTAACCTTCTCTCTTCTAATAGAGCTAATTGTGTGTATCTGCTTGCTACCCATTCCGTTTCAGGCAGTTCAGCTTCCAAGACTACTCTTAACGACTTGATCTCGATTTCAATTGGCAATACTGCTTCCATCCCATAAACCAAAGAGAACGGTGTCATCACAGTAGGTGTTCACACACTCATCCTATATCCCCATAAAGCAAAGGGAAGCATTTCTGACCAGTCCCTGTAAGTCTTAGTCATCTTGGAAAGAATTTGCTTAATTGTCTTGTTCGTTGCTTCTACTGCACCATTAGCTTTTGGTCTATAAGGAGAGGATCGATGATGATGGATTTGGTACTTGGAGAATAAATCCTTAACTGCTCCTTGAAACTGTACCCCATTGTCTGATATTACACTGTGCGGGACCCCATATTTGCAGATGAGATTCTTTTCGATAAACCTAGCCATTTGACTTGCACCCAGCTTGTTGAAGGATTCGGCTTTGACCCATTTTGAAAAATAATCTATTACTACCACAATAAAACGGTGACCGTTTGAGGATGTCAGATGTATTTCTCCTATAATGTCGATACCCCAGGTGCCAAATGGCCAAGGTGAAGACATTGAATGCAGTTCTTCAGGAGGCATGTGATTCAAGTTACCATACATCTGACATTGTTGGCACTTCTTGACAAACTCAATACAGTCTCTCTCCATGGTCAACCAATAGTAACCTTATCGAATAATCTTCTTAACTAGGGCCAAACCACTCATGTGCAGACCACAACTTCCAGCATATATTTCAGACATGATGCGCTCCACTTCTGGCTTTCTTAAACATCTCAAATGCACTCCATCAGGCCATCTTCAGTATAACTCTCCATGGAAGGTGATGTATGTAACACCCCCATATCCAATGCACACACACTACAACCACAACAATGTAGCATAAGTGCACCAAACATAGGGATGCTACGGTTTTCTTAACATTCAAAACATTTTAAACTTGATACAATACCCTTATCATTATACATTATAGGAAAGTAGATCATTTACTTATAAAACAAAACATATTAGTTATATATATATATACATTTAAATATTACACAGCGAAAGTTATAAAATATGTACATATTTACATATTAAACATTTCTTTACAAAATATAAAGAAGTATACATGATTGGCAAGTTTGCTCTGATCTTTAAACTCCCAAAATGGATTCTTCAAGGTCTATTCTCGCTTGGTCTTGATGAACTCTCGGGTTCAACTCTATCAACTCTATTACCTGCGCGATTAAACACTATCGTGATAAGCCAACGGCTTAGTAAGATAATCATGCAAATGATAAGACTTAGTGCAATGCAATGTCATTTCTCAATCCATATTATACATGTAACATCATATATGCAAAACTAACAACATACTTTCACATTACATATCACATTTCAATATCTTTTCATATACCTCATTAGTATTCATTTAACCATTCATAATCAACACTAAACAAAGACAAGCATTGGGCCCAAGACACACTAATATGCCATTCAATTTTCAGAGTTAATGCTTTGGTTTTGTTATCACATTTATCAATATCATATACCCAACTAGGCTTCAAGGATTAAGTTCAACCAAGCTTCAAGGGGAGCAAAGCATGCTAAGCTTCTACCCAACTTGGCTTCAAGAACTAACCCAACCTAGCTTCAAGGGTGGTAACATCTCAATTAGGCTTCAAGGATTCAATCCAACCTAACTTCAAGAGATTGTTACACTTATTAGGCATGCCACCAACAACCAACTCTGAAAATGGAATAACACATTAGCCACACAATTCATTTATTATTCAATTATCATTTCCATTCTCAATTCTCAACAACATTTAGGCAAACATGCCTTATTTCTTTCAATCACATCATCATAGCCAAACACAATGGCATTGTCTCATATCATGTCTTATTTGAATTATCATTGCATCTTTGATATACATTTCAATGTATATTACTTATGAAACACATTACTATTCACAATGCATAACATAAACAATGCAATTAGGGCAAAGAACAATTGATATGATTCATAGCTTTAGGACCTTACACATGCATTTGATTATATCATTCATTGATTCAAGTGTGTTTAAAGTGTTTAGGGTTAGGTTTAAGGACCAACCTACCTTTGGAGAACCAAAGCAATGCAAGAAGAACAAAGAATTAAAACCCTAACCCACACAATTGAGGGACACGGGCAGCCACTTGAGGGACACGGCCAAGCTTGTGGCCGTGTCACTCAACTCAATTGGACAGTAAGCAACACGGGCAAGGGACACGGCCAAGCTTGTGACTGTGTCTCCCAAAACAAAAATCCAGTAGTGAACACGGCTAAGGGACACGGCCGTGTCTCTCAAAAACTCAACCAACACGCCCAAATTTCCTTGGCTTGGCCGTGTCTCTCTTCTCCTTTGGCCGTGTCACTCATCTCCAAAACCCTAAATGTAACCAACCCTCTTCCAAATGCATTTTAACATATAATTCCCAACACAAACTCACTCAAATGGATATAACTCATGTCATAACACATATTCATCACAATAACCACTTAAACAACACATTTGAACACAAACCATCTCAAAACCCTAACTCAAACTTTACTCTTGATTTTCCACTATCAATCTTCACTTATTTTTCCATAATCACAACCAAACCAACACCAATTCCAATTTTTAACTTTAAATCAATTCTAACACTTGCAAACACATATCAAATACACCAAATCATTACATCAACAAATCACACTTCACTTATAACTTCAAAATTAACAAAGGAAAACAAGAGATTTCTTACCTTAGATGAAGAAATTCCACAAATCTCTAACCAACACCCTTGATTCCTTCTTCAATTTACTTCTTGCCTCAAGAACACCTCCCTTTCTCTTTGCTATTTGGAGAGCCGACCACTTCAAGAAAGAAAGAAGAAAAATGCACAAGTCAAACACCTTTTCTTCTTTTAATCTCCACCATGCATTTCATTTCAAGCAATTACTCATATACCCCTCATCACTTAACTTAGCTTTTGTCTCTTATAAACCCAATTAAGTAAATTCACATACCATATAAAAAAATCTCCTCTTGCATTGACTCTCTCTCTTTGACCATTTTATATGTTATATATATCACCATATACACAACATATAAACTTATCTCTAAACCCTAAATTTCTCCCAAAACACATATACATATACATTCTTTTCCCAATTTAAACCAACAACAACAACAACAACAACAACAACAACAACATACAAAACTTCTAGGGCATGCATAGGGATATTACAATGTATTGCAATGACCACCTCCTTATGGCTCTTCTCTCTTTCTTTGTTGCCCCTTGCGGGTATTCTCTTTCCTCCAAAAATTGCCTTATAGTATCATACCATGCATCATGGTCCGTATCAACTTCCATGATTGTCTCATATTCATTGCAAGGAGTTGATGAACTGGTCAAGATCAGAGGCTTAAGGAATAAACTGGCAGGATTTTCCCATACCGAAGCCAATGTGGCTAGGGCATCAGCCTTCTGATTTTCTTCTCTTGACAGGTGTATAAACCTACACTCCTTAAAATTCTTCTTCATCATGGTCAAATAATGGTGGTATGGTTTCAATTTTTCCTCTTTCAACTCCCACTCTCCATTTACTTGGGATACTACTAGCAATGAATCGCTATAAACTTCCACCTTATCCACCTTCATAATCATTAGGGTTTCCAAACCAAAAATACACGCTTCATACTCCACCATGTTATTGGTTGCCCTAAATTTCAACTTCTTGGCTAAAGGGATAAGTTCCCCTTTGGGCGATTCTAGTATAACTCCCAAACCTGCTCCTTTCCTATTTACCGCTCCATCAAAATACATTTTCCACCCTTGTACTTCAATTACTTCTAAATATTCATCTGGAAATTTCAAGATTACCTCTTCACTTTCTGGTAATGGTTGTTGAGCCAGGAATTCTGCCACCGTTCTTCCCTTGATTGTTTTCCTGGTTACATACTCGATCTCAAATTCTTCTAATATTATCAACCATCGACCATATTTCCCAATTAAAGAGGGTGTCTCCCTTAAGTACTTCATTGGATCCAACCTGGAAATTGCTTGCACACTATACGATTGAAAGTAATGCTGCAACTTCTTAGAAGACCAAACCATGGCTATACATGTCTTTTCAATGATACTATACTTAATTTCATAAGGTGGGAGCTTTCTACTCAAATAGTAAACAACATGCTCAATCCCCGACTCATCTGCTTGGACTAGCATGGCTCCTATCGACTCTTCTTCAACTGCTAAGTATAGTAATAGAGGTTTTCCGGGTTTAGGTGGTTTCAAAATAGGTGGATTCAACAAATACTCTTTTATTCGGTCAAAGGCCTTTTGACATTCTTCATTCCATATGACCGGCTGATTCTTTCTAAGCAACTTGAAGATAGGCTCACAGATTGTTGTGAGCTTTGCTATAAATCTGCTAATGTAATGCACTTTACTAATGAATCCCCAAACTTCTCTCTCCATCTTTGGGGCTGGCATATCCCTAATTGCTTTAACTTTGTCAGGATCTATCTCAATGCCATTCAGACCAATTACATGTCCCAACAATTTACCTGAGGTAATACCGAATACACACTTCTTCGGATTTAATCTTAGCTTATATTTCAAAGCTCTATTGAAGAATAATTCCAAGTTCTGGAAGTGTTGCTCCCTTGTATCCGACTTCACCATCATATCATCAACATATACTTCAACTTCTTTGTCCATCATGTCATGAAATAGTGTGGTGGCCATCCTTTGGTAGGTTGCTCCAGCATTCTTTAAGCCGAAAGGCATCACCCTATAACAAAATATACCCCATGCAGTAGTGAAGGCAGTTTTGGCTTTATCCTCTTGGGAAATTAACACTTGATTGTATCCGGAAAATCCATCTACAAACGAGTGTAGCATGTTAGAGGCCGCACTATCAATGAGAACATCTATATGAGGTAAAGGAAAATCATCCTTAGGGGAAGCCTTGTTTAAATCTTTATAGTCCACGTAGACCCTTATCTTTCCATCTTTCTTTGGCACGTGTACTATATTGGCTAACCAATCTGGATATTCTACCACTTCAAGGAACTTCACTTGTATTTTCGTAGTGACCTCTTCTTTAACCAATTCAGCCCACTCAGGTCTTAATCGCCTAAGCTTTTATTTGACAGGTTTTATGTGAGTGTAAGTAGGAATATGATGCTCGGCTATGTCCCGATCTATCCCCCGCATATCCTCATAAGACCAAGCAAACAATTCTTCATATTTTTTGAATATTTTTTCAAATCTCTCTCTCTCATCAGGAGTAAGGTTGGATGCTATGCTAATGTTTTTAGGATTTTCAGTTGTTCCCAAATTTAATGATTGCGTGTTAACAGAATTAATATTAAAGATGCTCATGTAACTGCTATTTGAATGTATGCAACCATCAGGAGAAACATCACACAAGTAAGCAAAATTAGACTTTATTGCATTCATTTTGGAAAAGAAAACATCATCATCCTCATACAAAGTAGACGAATTAAAATCAAAATCACAATCATTGTTCTCAGAATCATAAAGCAGGATGTCTTCAAACTTCTCTTCAATCAGGGTAGCAATCTCTTCCAGAGTCTTCTCGGCTTTCAGGGCAGCTTCATTCTTCTCTTTTGGATTGGATTCTTTGTTGGTTGACAAGGTGAGCTCTTTCTTCGCTTGCTCCACTAGCTCAGCAACATCTGCAAAAATTTCAAAACCTGGAATTAACTTACCCATGAACATGATCGGCTCGGGCTTTTCTTGGAGTGGTCCCATATCTGGAGCTTTGACAAAGATCTCTTCAAGTGGTGGGAAGGTCATCTTCTCACTCTTCTTTGGCTGGACATCATTGTCTTCATCATATCCTAACCCCTTCTTGGAAGTTTGAGTCCTAAAATATGGCAACTTTTTCAAACCAGCCTTTCCCTTTCCAAGACCAGCTCCAGGAAGGTAGTTCATGTTCTTCATCATATTCAAAACTTTGGAGTCCACTACTTCATCATCAGAAATTGCAGCCACTTGAAAACCATTGAGAGACCTCTCAACCATTAGAGCGTTAACAATCTCATTATCTTCAGCTTCAATGACCACTGTCTCATTTTCGTTGGGAAATTTGATCTTTTGATGAAGGGTGGAAGGAACTCCACCAAGAGGGTGAAACCATGGTTGCCCCAAGAGTAAGGCAAAGGTAACTGGTATGTCTAAAACAACAAACTCAACAATAGATTCAATTGGACCAACCTTGACAGCCGCTTTGAAAGTCCCTTCGGCATGCCTCTTAGTGTTGTCATAAGCATGAATTGTCACCTCGGTTGGGTTTAGATCTCTTGTTGACATGGCTAGCTTTGGCAATATCTTAAGTGGACAAACATTTATGGCGGACCCATCATCAACCATTACACAAGGAGTTCTCTTCCCCTTGACTTCTATTTTGATAAAGAGAGGGCGGATGTGGTCTCTCCCCTCCTCCGGTAAGTCCGCATCTGAAAAAGAAACTGCTCCCATACTAACTTCACTCTTTTCTTGGATTTCCTCACATTTCATTACTTCCCCAAGTTTTATGAAGTTGATCAACTCCTCCGGTGTTGTGGAGGTAGAAATTGGCATGCTAGCTAAGGCTTTGGCCATAGTTTCTCGGTGCCTTTTAGAAGTAGCTAATAAGTCCCAAATGCTAACACTTGCTTGGGTTCTTTTCAATTGCTTGAGCACAACATCATCTTCTTCTATTTCAACTTCCTTCCCCTTATTAGTTTCTATGTCCTTTGGTGGTGGCCTTGTGTAAGGCTTACTGGATCTAGTATTCATCACCTCATCTTTTTCGGGCTCAGACCAAGTCTACTCCTCCTTCTTGGGTATAATATCATCATCACTATCTCTTGAATCCCAAAACCCATTGACAACACAAATTGCTACTTCTTCACCCATCATAGCTTGTTTAAGTTCCTCTTCTTCTTTGGTTGCTTCTCCACCCACATCTTGAAAGGAAGACATGACAAAGTCCTCATGCAAACCTCCTCCAATCATAAAGGTTGCCGGCAGTGGTACCCTATTGAATTTTGGCAATGGGTTGTCTTTGGTGTTTGGCTTATTGGGCTCGGGTAGCCTCCCATTATCAATTAGGTTTTGGATCTCATATCTCAACCTCACACATCTATCCATGTCATGTCCTTGCATTTGGTGAAATTGACAAAATGATTTGGTGTCAAAGTTAGTTGGGAGAGGGTTAGGCAAAGGACGAGGATTTAAGGGTTGTAGCAATCCTTTTGTTTGAAGCTTGTTGAGAACCCAAGACATCAGTTTTCCCAATTCTGAAAATTGTCCTTGTCCCTTGGTTAGTAGCATTAACACAGATGGCATTTTGCATGCTTTGGCTACCAGGTTGATAGCTCCCTTTCTCATTCCTTTTTGTTACAAAGCGGCTCTTCTCCCTTTCCCATTCTTCAATTTGCAAACCAGCTTGGAGAAGGTCTTTGAAATCATGGATGAGTGTATGAGACATCCTCTCACGAAGAGTAGGCAACACCCCTCTCACAATTGTCCTTATTTGATCAGATTCATCGGGTCTCTTCTTGAGTAAAGCGGCCTTGTTTCTCCATCGCTTCACATAATCCACAAAATTCTCATTTGGCCTTTGCCTTATGGACTCCACTTCCATTAAAGTAACTTCTAACTCAACATTATATCCATATTGTTGGATGAAGACTTTGTAAAGTAGATCCCAACTCTTTTGTGTTCCATCATCCAAGGTATTGAACCAATTTTGGACGACGGGGTCCAATGAGAGCATAAAGTACCTTAGGGTTTGAGCCTTAGTAGCCTGGGCGGACTGCATGGCAGTGATGTACTGCTTCACGTGAAGATGAGGATTTCCGGTGCCATTGTACTTAACAAAGGAAGACATCTTGAATTTATAAGGGACCTCTTCATCTTGTTCAAATAGTTTGTCGATCTCAGACATCTCTTCGGTTTTCAGCTTCTTCTCAAATTTCTTTTCTAAATCAGCAATCATCTTTTCAACATCGGATGTCTCGGTCTTTTCAATAGTTGCCCTCTCAACAGCCTTCGGTTCTTTCTTCTTTTCTTGAACCTCTTGGTAGTATTGAGCCCAATCATCATCATCATCAATGATCACCTTTTCATCATCAAAAACCACTTCACTAACTTTGGTCTTCCCTTTGTCCTTTGGTTTCTTAGTGCTAGCAGATGCCTCGGCATGATTTTCTAAGATTGCAGTCAATTGGTTCTTCATGGTCTCAGCTAGGGCCTCTTTGATTTCTTCCATCTTGGCATTAAGGGCTTCATCTACCATCCTTTGAATTTTTTCGGGCTCCATTGCTTTAGGTGAGCAAGTGATTGAGTCGTTGCTAGATACTTCATCTCCGGTGCAGGTCGGATTGTTGCAAGCTTTAGAACTATCGTAATCCAGGGCTGTGAGCCAGAGAGGATCAATGATATGAGATGCAAATGTATGCATGCATGCATGTATGCACAAACAATTAACAATTAAGGATAAATAGGACGTTCCTTCCAACCTTATAACATCCACACACGAATGGCAAGTCTCTTTTCCTAGGTATATGGTTAACAAAATACCAACATGGGGCATCTTGTTTTCAAATAATTCCCTCAGACGTTTCAACCAATAGTTATATTTTCAAAAATGGAAATCCATTCATAGTAATTCTCATTAATTAGGTTTTAATCCATTTATCCAACTAAAGTAGCCTTTATGCTATATTGGATTAAAACTAAATTAAGAGGTTTCTTATAGATAGATTTCTCACTTGAAAAAGTTAACTAATGGTTCATGCCAAAAACAAGCCCATGGTTAATTTGTTCTTAGTGTAAACCATGCCCACAATTGATTTTTGGTATTTCATAATTGACCCAAATATTTTTGCAAGCTCTTTGTAAAAATGGTTGGGTGAAAATAGTTTTGTTTCTAAGCCCATTGTAAAAGATTCTAGAAAAATGGATTTTGGGCTTAGTATTTGGGCCATAGGCCAAAGAATTTTTGATTTGTTTTTAGAAAAGTCTTCTGTCCAAAAGCCATCTTGAAAAATTTTGAAAATAGCTTTGGTCTCTTGGACTTTAAAGAAAAATTTATTTTGAGCTTATAATATACTTAGGTCATATTAGAAAAAAAAAAAAGCAAACCAAATAAGCCATGATTTAGACTAAGATAAACTAACCATAGTCAAACAACATGCATTTGGGGTAAAACCTAAGGAAAGTAACTAGGCCAATTACATGAGCTTTAGTCTTTGGGTAAAAAGGCTTAGGTTCCCATAGCAAGTATATACCAAATGGTACGAGGCTATGAGTGGTTATGCCATGCTCGATCTCCATACCTTGAGTGAAAGTATGGTATCCCTTACATAACATAACACGGGTAACACGGGCATCCTAACTCACACACACGATGCAATCTAAGATGATGCAATGGATAATATCATTATAAGAAAGAATAGAATAATATAAAGACCAACGGAATCAACTTCTCTTATCCCCAGTGGAGTCGCCACTGTGAGTGGTGCTTTTTGCCCCCACTCCCGGTGGAATGGTTCTTGCGACTTCGGCACTGTTTAGGCTCGGGACCTTAGAGAACACGGACCTAAGTCCAGAGAAAATGGAGTCGCCACCTGGATGGGCCGGGAAAAGAAAGGGGTGGATGACTCGATTCCTAAGGAATCCCCAACCCCTTAATGGGTTCGGAAAGTTGGGTATGTGTGGGGAAGGTGAGAAATGGCCCAGCACCCCCACAACGCCCGGTTCATTGGAACCGGCCTCCTTTATAGGTCTTAATATTATAAAATTCTTAAATATAACAACATTATCCATACTACACACAATAAAAAGAAAGCATCATTATATTAAAATCAAAGCAATGTCCAAACAAAGCAAATAAATGGACACCCATCCAAGGATGGAAACATGTCCTTACATCACATGCCTAAATAGGACACCCACCAAAAGGTAGAAACATGCCCTTTACATAGGTTCTAAAATAGAAAAGCAAATTAAATTACATGATGTTTAACTAATGAGGTACCCACCAAGTGGAAACATACCTCTTACAACTTTTGGAAATCTAAATTAATTGATAAAAGTAAATAATCATTCATCAAAGCTATTAATCAAAATATAAAATAAACATCCATCCATGATAAATTAAATAAATGAAGTATTGAAATTAAATTAAAGCATAAGAGATAAATCAAAGTATAATCAAGTATGAAATTGAATAAAGCAAATAAAAGTTCAATTATAGCTACTGTGACTTTTTATGGAATTAAAATAGATTAGGGTTTTATGTTTTAAAAGGTTGGTAAGACTCTTTGATTAACTAAATTAATATTTGAATGGTGAAATCATGAATCTAGGGTTTTAGACACTTTGAAATACTTTTAATTTGTGGTTTTAAATGGTGATTCATTGTGTTTTTAAGCTACTGTGTAAAGTTGTAAAATTTGTATTTTTATGGTTTTTAATTTTTTAAAAGATTAAAGTTTAGAAAAAGTTAGGGTTTAAGGTTTTAAAGGGTTTAGAGTTTATTATTTTAGGTTTAGAAGTTGAATTTGGATTTAGTGTTTTTAGAATTTATGGTTACGGGTGATGTATATAACTTTTAGAATTAAAAATCAATTTGATACTTTTATGTGATTTTACGAAAATAAACCAAACAAATTAAAGTTTTTATAAATAGAAAATATTTATATAATTGGAAAAAGTGTTTTTAGGGTTTTTTTTATGAGAAACAGAACATGTTTTAAGATTTTGTAAATTTAAAAAACAAATTTTGGTTTTGGGGTTTTGAAGAAATAAAACTAATAACTTTAAATTCTTTGGGAAATAAAGCAACGGATTAATGTTTTTAAATTTAAAAAAACTAAATTAAAGTTCAAACATTTTTAATTTAAATTTCATAGATTTGCTACTGTGTAAAAACAATTAAAGAAAATCAATTAACACATACCTTCTTTTGATGATTCCTCCAAAAACAATTATTCTTGGATGAACTAGCTCCAAAGACAAACCTGTTTTGCCTTTGAATTGCTTAAATCGTGATGCTACTCCTTTAAAAATCAATTGAATTGAATTTATTTATTTTCCTTCACTGATTTGGTTTTCTAATTTCCAAGCTACTGCCAATAATTTTCCTCCCCCTAAATTAACTGCCTTTGGTCCTTATTTGTAGTGGTTTGAGGTTGTTTATTCCTAATTAGTTAAGGTAAGTAATATTAATAAAAAAAAAGAAACTGAAACCTAATTGAATTAGGTTTCGAAAAATTTGCCTCAGAAAAATTGCGCTGCCGAAAAAAATTGCCGCAGGAAAAAATGTGCTGGCAAAAAAAAACTGCCGTAGTTTGGGCAGATTGGGGCGTCGCCCGCAGGAAATTCCTGAGGGCGAAATATCCCACGGGCCCGTGCGACTGTTTTTTTGCTGCCGATTTTTTCGACTTCGATTTTTATTTTTATTTTTTTGATTTTATTTGTTTATTTTTATTTTTTATTAATAAAAATTAGATAATAAGGCAAAAATTATTTAATTAAAATTATTTTGGACCAATTGGACAACAAAAATCATTATGGACTAAATAAAACATATTGAACCGGATTGGGTCAAAAATTAAGGGTCTACAGCTCAATTCGCCCCCAGATGCCATTGGCTGCGAAATTGGTGTCCCAATTTGCCCCCAGATTATTTTTGTGGCGAATTGGGCGCGCGGCAGTACTGCCGCGCGACGCTCGCTGATCAGTCCTATTTTTTTTATTTTTTATTTTTATTAAAAATAACTATGAAATAATATTAGTAATTAAAATATTATTAAAATAAATAAAATATCACAAAAAATTATTTTAGACTATCGGATTTGAATGGGTCAAAAATCAAGGGTCTACCGAGCCCGAAGAAGATGAAGTAATGAACACTAGATCTGGTAAGCCTTATGCAAGGCCACCACCTAAGGAGGTAGAAACTAATAAGGGTAAGGAAATTGAAGTAGAAAATAAAGAAGAGGAAGATGATGATGTGCTCAAGCAATTGAAAAGAACCTAAGCAAGTGTTATCATTTGGGAATTATTAGCTACTTCTAAAAAGCACCAAGAAAGCTAGCATGCCAATTTCTACCTCCACAACACCGGAGGAGCTGATTAGCTTCATAAAAATTGGAGGAGTAATGAAATGTGAAGATGTTTAAGAGAAGAGTGAAGTTAATATGGGAGTAGTTTCTTTTTTAGATGCGGATTTACAGGAGGAGGGGAGAGATCACATACGCCCTCCCTCTCTTTATCAAAAAAGAAGTCAAGGGGAAAGAGATTCCATGTGTAATGGTCGATGATGGGTCTGCTATAAATGTTTGCCCACTTAAGATATTGCTAAAGCTAGCCATGTCAACAAGGGATCTAAACTCGATCGAAGTAACAATTCGGGCTTATGACAACACTAAGAGACACGCCGAAGGGACTTTCAAAGCTACTGTCAAGGTTGGTCCAATTGAATCTATTATTAAGTTTGTTTTTTTAGACATACCAGTTACCTTCACCTTACTCTTGGGGCAACCATGGTTTCATCCTCTTGGTGGAGTTCCTTCCACCCTTTATCAAAAGATCAAGTTTCCCAACGGAGATGAGACAATGGTCATTGAAGCTGAAGATAATGAGATTATTAACACTCTAATGATTGAGAGGCCTCTCAATGGTTTTCAAGTAGCTACAATTTTTGATGATAAAGTAGTGGACTCCAAAGTATTGAATATGATGAAGAACATGAACTACCTTTCCGGAGCTGGTCTTGGAAAGGGTAAGGCCGGTTTGACAAAGCTGCCAGACTTTAGAACTCAAACTTCTAGGAAAGGGTTGGGATATGATGAAAACAATGATGTCCAGCCAAAGAAGAGTGAGAAGATGAGCTTCCCACCACTTGAAGAGATCTTTGTCAAAGCTCCAGATATGGGACCACTCCAAGGAAAGCCCGAGCCAATCATGTTCATGGGAAAGTTGATCCCGGGTTTTGAAATTTTTGCAGATGTGGCCAAGCTAGTGTACCAAGTGAAGAAAGAGCTCACCCTATCAGCCAACAAAGAATCCAATCCAAAAGAGAAGAATGAAGTTGTCCTGAAAACCAAGAAGACTCCGAAAGAGATTGTTGCCCTGGTTGAAGAAAAGTTTGAAGACATCTTGCCTTATGATTTTGAGAATAATGATCTTGATTTTGATTTTAATTTGTCTGCTTTGTATGAGGATGATGATGTTTTCTTTTCCAAAATGAACACAATAAAGTCTGATTTTGCTTACTTGTGTGATGTTTGTCCTGATGGTTGCATACATTCAAATAGCAGTTACATGAGCATCTTTAATATTAATTCTGTTAACACACAATCATTAAATTTGAGAACAACCAAAAATCCTAAAAACATTAGCATAGCATCCGACCTTACTCCTGATGAGAGAGAGAGATTTGAAAAAATATTCAAAAAATATGAAGAAGTGTTTGCTTGGTCTTATGAGGATATGCCTATAATAGATCGAGATATAGCCAAGCATCATATTCCTACTTACACTCACAAGAAACCTGTCAAACAAAAGCTTAGGCGATTAAGACCTGAGTGGACTGAATTGGTTAAAGAAGAGGTCACTAAGAAAATACAAGTGAAGTTCCTTGAAGTGATAGAATATCCAGATTGGCTAGCCAACATAGTACACGTGCCAAAGAAAGATGGAAGGATAAGGGTCTGTGTGGATTATAGAGATTTAAACAAGGCTTCCTCTAAAGATGATTTCCCTTTACCTCATATAGATGTCCTCATTGATAGTGCATCCTCTATCGTGCTACACTCGTTTGTAGATGGATTTTCTGGATACAATCAACTGTTAATGGCTAAAGTGGATAAAGCCAAAACTGCTTTCATTATTACATGGGGTATATTTTGTTATAGGGTGATGCCATTCGGCTTAAAGAATGCTGGGGCAACCTACTAAAGAATGGCCATGTAATATCCTCATGTATACCTTAGAAGTTTTGATTATGTTATTGTTGTTGTTGTTATAAATTGGATTGAATATATATGTGTCAAATTGCAAGAGAAAAGAAATTGAGAAGAGAATGGTTATGTATTTGTGTTTTGGGAAAGAAAAGAGGGTGTAGAGAGAAGTGTATATGTTGTTTATATGGTTGTATAATTAACATATATATAAGTCAAAGGTGGAGTCAATGCAAGAGGATATTTTTGTGTGACATGTGTAATGACTATAATGGGCACATATGAGACAAAAGGTTAATTAATTGGTTGAGGGCATTTTAGTAATTGCTTGGATATAATCTCTTGGTGGAGATTTAAAGAAGGAAAGAAGAGTTGACTTGTTCATTCTTCTTCTCTTCTCATATGTGTGCCGGCCATTGAAGAAAAGAGAGAGCAAGAGAGGTGTTCTTGAAGCTAGAACCAAATTGAAGAGGCAATCAAAGGGATTGGTTAGAGATTTGTGAAATTTCTTCATCTAAGGTAAGAATTCTCTTGTTTCCCTTTTGTCAATTTTGAAGTTGTGTCTAAAAGAAATTGTGATTTATTGATGTGATGATTTGGTGTGTTTGATATGTGGTTATAAGTGTTTAAAGTGATTGTAAGTTAAAAGATGGAATTGGTGTTGGTTTGGTTGTGAATATGGTAAGATATGTGAAGGTTGATTGTGGAAGATCAAGTGGGAAGTTGGTTTTAAGGTTTGGTATTGGTGAATGTTTTAATGTAATGTTTATGTGTTGTTTAAGTGGTTAATGTGATGAATATGTAAGATATGTGTTAATAACATTGATTAGAACAAATTGAATGAAGTTATTGTTGTGCAAAGGGTGTGTAAATGCAATTGAAAGAGTTTTGGCCATATGTAGGGTTTGTGTTCATGAGTGACACGACCAAAACCATGAAGAGACACGGCCAAGACTAAGAATTTTTGAGAGACACGGCCATGTCTATGGAAATTTGGCCGTGTTGAATAGATTTTGGAGAGACACGGCCACTGGCTTGGCCGTGTCCCTTGACCGTGTTTGCTACTGCCTGAGTTGTGTTGAGAGACACGGCCGTGTCCTTGCCCGTGTCTGCCTCGGGAAGTTTTGGTTTTGAGAGACACAGCCACAAGCTTGGCCGTGTCCCTTGGGTGTGTTTGTTACTGTGATGGTTTTAGTTTTTCATGCATTGTTTGATTCTTCAAAAGTCTTGTGCTCCTAAACATTTTATATACACTCTAAGTACTTTGTAATCAAAGAATGACCTAAACAAATGTATGTGGATGATTCTAAACCTATAAATAATGATCTTTGGATTAGGTTTTGAAGAGATTGTGTTGCATTAACCTAAATGTTGAGAATTCTTGGAAGAGGAAATGCATAGAGGAATGGGAATAGTTCTTGAGGTAAGTACCAATACATATGATTGTATTTAATTACATAATTTGAGGCTTAACACATTTGTTTGCAAATGTGTTAAGTGATCTATTATATTGTTAATATAATTGGACTAAGATGATGATTGAATAATGTGAAGGATGTGAAGATCATTAACAAGGTAAGCATAAACCCTATTTGATTGTATATCCTTATATGTCTTTGAACATTAACACATTGGGATGAAAGTGTTAAATAAGCTATTATATTGTGAATGTAAATGAAGAATGTAAATTGCTATATATATATATATAAAGGATGAAATATGAAATGGGAAAGGTAGGAAGAAATGAGGATCATTCTTAAGGTATGTGCAATTTGTCATGATAAATGCCCTAGCAATGAATGATGTTAATGTGTTTTGAGAAATGAGAAAATGTTATGTTATATGCATTGTGAATCTTGTGTATGGCAATGTATTATATGAATAATATACTTTGAAATGTGATATCAATGATGCTATATGTATCATATGGATTGAGATATGATATGATATGAAGCCATTGTGATTGGCTATGATAACTCAAATATGTTGTGAAGCCATTGTGATTGGCTATGATAACTCAAATATGTTGTGAAGCCATTGTGATTGGCTATGATGATTCAATTGAAAGAGATAAGGCATGTTTGCCTATTTGATAATGATAGAAATGGGTTGAGAAAGTAATGTTAAAAGATATAAATGAGCGAACCTATCTGCTTCCTGCGGAACCATGCGGACCCAGAGAGCTGGGCAACCGATCTTGGACTACCGACCTGGTTGGGGGAAGGTTCAGTACAGTCAGTATTATATGTACCTCTTTGCCTCCTGCGGAACCATGCGGGCCCTGTGGTTGGGCAACCGAACTTGGACTACCGACCTGGTTGGGGAAAGGTACATTACTGATAGTCTTATACGTTCCTATCTGCCTCCTGCGGAACCATGCGGACCTTGTGAGTGGGCAACCGAACTTGGACCACCGACCTGGTTGGGGGAAGGATCGTATTTGGTAGTTTTATACGTACTTATCTGCCTCCTGCGGACCCCTGGGATTGGCAGTGGCCTGAGGCCCAGTGGGCAACCGACCTGGTTGGGGGAAAGTTCGTATATGATGTTATAGTTGTTGGCTATATTGAGAAACTTTGAATGTGTATAATAGATGATGATATAAATATTGAAATAATGATATGAAGTATAATATGTAAATGAATTGTGATTGATGATAATGATTATCTTCATTGGAATGTGATTTATGATTAGTATGATATGTATTGTGTGTATAGCAATATCGATTGTGAGTATAAATGATGAATCATGATTGGTGAATTGTGAATAAAATAATGTCATGAGATATAATATATCATGTGTGTATTGATATAGTGATTGTAAGAATTAGTAATGGATTATGGTTAGTGAGATAAATGTGTATATATGCATATATTATATGAAATTAGTCAAGATATATAAAAGGTGTAATCAAAAAGGGAAAACATGATAAGAAACTAATGATACATGAAATTGATATATCATTATATGTTAGAATGTTTATAATATAAGTTTATATTTTATATTTGTACTACTAAGCTCTCGGGCTTAGCGCGGATGTGTACTTGCGCAGGTAACTAGGTGGAAGATATGAAGTCTTTTGTTATGCCACAAGAAGAGTAAAGTTTGTCGAGACCAACTAGAGGGTAATGCATACATGTATAAATTTTAATTATGATGTATTTCTGACGAGAGAGTATTTATATGTATAAATGAAGTTTTGATAAAGATAATGATTTTGTAAATGTTATTTAAATTAATGTATTATGGATTGAACTCTGTTACAGGTTTTTAAAAGGTAACGAAAAGTGACATCCTTATACTTTATATATTTACTGTATGTATACTAAGTATACGTATAGTACTTATATAGGGTATCGGGGTGTTACCGGCCACCACACTATTTCATGACATGATGCACAAAGAAGTTGAAGTATATGTTGATAATATGATGGTTAAATCGGATACAAGAGAACAACACTTTCAAAACTTGGAATTATTCTTCGATAGAGCCTTGAAATATAAACTAAGATTGAACCCGAAGAAGTGTGTGTTTGGGGTTACTTCAGGTAAATTATTAGGACATGTGATTGGTCTGAATGGCATTGAGATTAATCCTGACAAAGTTAAAGCAATCAGGAATATGCCAGCCCCTAAGAAGGAGAGAGAAGTTTGGGGATTTATTGGTAAATTACAATACATTAGCAGATTCATAGCAAAACTCACAACAATTTGTGAGCCTATCTTCAAATTGCTTAAAAAGAATCAGCCGATCATATGGAATGAAGAATGTCAAAAGGCCTTTGAGTGAATAAAAGAGTATTTGTTGAATCCACCTGTTTTAAAACCACCTAAACTCAGCAAACCTCTATTACTATACTTAGCAGTAGAAGAAGAGTCAATAGGAGCCATGCTAACTCAAGCAGATGAGTCAGAGATTGAGCATGCAGTTTACTATTTGAGTATAAAGCTCCTACCTTATGAAATTAAGTATAGTATCATTGAAAAGACCTATATAGCTGTGATTTGGTCTTTTAAGAAGTTGCGACATTACTTTCAATCGTATAGTGTGTAAGCAATTTCCAGGTTGGATCCAATGAAGTACTTAAGGGAGACACCCTCTTTGATTGGGAAATATGGTCGATGGTTGATAATATTAGAAGAATTTGAGATTGAGTATGTAACCAGGAAAACAATCAAAGGTAGAACGGTGGCAGAATTCTTGGCCCAACAACCATTACCAGATAGCAAAGAGGTAATCTTGAAATTTTTGGATGAACATTTAGAGGCAATTGAAGTACAAGTGTGGAAAATGTATTTTGATGGAGCAGTAAACAGGAAAGGAGCAGGTTTGGGAGTTGTACTAGAATCGCCCGAAGGGGAACTCATCCCTTTAGCCAAAAATTTGAAATTTAGGGCAACCAATAACATGGTGGAGTACGAAGCTTGTATTTTTTATTTGGAAACCCTAATGATTATAAAGGTGGATAAGGTGGAAGTTTTTGGCGATTCATTGCTAGTAAATGGAGAGTGGGAGTTGAAAGAGGAAAAATTAAAATCATACCACCATTACCTAACCATGATGAAGAAGAACTTTAAGGTGTGTAGGTTTATATACCTATCAAGAGAAGAAAATCAGATGGCTGATGCCCTAGCCACGTTGGCTTTGGTATGGGAAAATCCTGTCAGTTTATTTCTTAAGCCTCTGATTTGACCAGTTCATCAACTCCTTGCTATGAATATGGGACAATCATGGAAATTGATACAGACCATGATGCATGGTATGATACTATAAGGCAATTTTTGGAAGAAAGAGAATATCGGCTGGGGCAACAAAGAAAGATAGAAGAGCCATAAGGCGGTGGTCATTGCAATACATCATATTCCATGGAGAGTTATATCAAAAATGGCCTGATGGCATGCATTTAAGATTTTTAAGGAAGCCTGAAGTGGAGCGTATCATGTCAGAAATACATGCAGGAAGTTGTGGACCGCATATGAGTGGTTTGGCCCTAGTTAAGAAGATTATTCAGCAAGGTTACTAATGGTTGACCATGGAGAGAGATTGTATTGAGTTTGTAAAGAAGTGACAACAATGTCAGATGTATGGTAACTTGAATCACATGCCTCCTGAAGAATTGCATTCTATGTCTTCACCCTAGCCATTTGCCGCTTGGGGTATCGACATTATAGGAGAGATACATCCGACAGCCTCAAACAGTCACCATTTCATTGTGGTAACAATATATTATTTTTCAAAATGGGTCGAGGTCGAATCCTTTAACAAATTGGGTGTAAGTCAAATGGCTAGATTTATTAAAAAGAACCTCATTTGCCAGTATGGGGTCCCGCACAGTGTGATATCAGACAATGGGGTACAGTTTCAAGGAGCAGTTAAGGATTTATTCTCAAAGTATCGAATCCATCATCATAGATCCTCTCCTTATAGACCAAAGGTTAATGGCATAGTAGAAGCAACAAATAAAACAATTAAGCAAAATTTGTCCAAGATGACCAAGACTTACAGGGATTGGTCAGAGATGCTTCCCTTTGCTTTATGGGGATATAGGACAGGTGTACGAACACCTACTGGAATGACACCATTCTCTTTGGTTTACGGGATGGAAGCAGTGTTTCCAATTGAAATAGAAATCAAGTCATTAGGAGTAGTCTTGGAAGCCGAACTGCTTGAAATAGAATGGGTAGCAAGCAGATACGCACAGTTAACTTTACTAGAAGAGAGAAGGTTAAAGGCACCGTATCATCACCAACTGTATAAAAAAAAAAGATAGCTCGGGCCTACAATAGAAGGGTTAAAATCAGAAAACTCAGAGTCAGGGATTTGGTGTTGAAGCAATGTAAGCCTAATGTATCTGATCCAAGAGGGAAGTTCAAGCCTAGCTGGGAAGGGCCATATGTCATGAAATGAGTCATGAACAAAGGTGCAGTGAAGTTATCAGACATGGACAGGAAGGAGTTTAGTGAGCCAGTAAACATTGACAGGTTGAAGAGGTTTTATGTATGATATATATATAAAAAAAGAAAGAAAAGAGAGAGCTCGCTAGGTTGAAAACCCACAAAGGGCAGCCTAGGCAAAAGTTAGAGCAGTCCACTAGTTCTAAAAACCCGAAAGGGCGAGCTAGGCAACAATTAGGGCTAAATGAGAGAAAATCGTCAATTAGAAAACCCAAAAGGGCTAGTTGGCAACAAGAGTGATATTGTGCATGCTGGCTTTATGTTTGGTTGTTCCTCAATTTAATAAAATAGAATTAATGTTAAAATTGTTCTATATGCTCTGTTATACGTATTTGACCAGATGTGGATGAAATAAATAAACACAATAGAAAAAAGTGATGACAAATTATAAATGGAAAAGAAGCATCTTTTATTACTTTAATTATTTTTCATCCTAACAATACACTTTCTAAATAGATAAATGTAAAATCTATGGTAGACGATAAATGTAATGTGTAGGCCAGCTTTGCCTTAGCCAACCCAAGTAGGCTTTAGTCAAGCAAGGTATGTCTAAATCGGGAGTAAATTTAGAATCGCGATGCTCAGCTCTGTACTGACGTCCAAGTCGGCGAGGATCATAGCATGTACCTTGACGAAGAGCAGCAAGGGGAACATACATCAAGTATGTCCGCATGGTGATACGAGAAATCTTCCACCAAAGTACCAACCAACGGATATTGACTTCAGCGCGTGAGTGGATCCAGTCAACCCAATCAACATATGAAGAAGCAGAATGGAGTAGTTTCCTAGCAGAATGATGACATGGCAGATATATGGCAAAATCCATTGATGGAGTATCAAGCAAACAAAGACGCTCCTGAAGCCAAATCTGTGAGGGAATAATTAAATTAAAAAAAAGTCCGCTAAGTTGAAAACCTGCAAGGGCAGCTTAGGCAAAAATTAGGACATCTCGCTAGTTTCGAAAATCCACATGGGCGGACTAGGTAAAAATTAGAGCAATAAAAAATATATATAATAAAAAAAGAGGTCTGCTAAGTTAAAAACCCACAAGGGCAGCTTAGGCAAAAATTAGGATATCTCGCTAGTTTCAAAAACCTACATGGGTGGACTAGGCAAAAATTAGAGCAATAAAGAAAAGAAGAAAAAAAAAAGAAAACCTAAATTGAAAACCCGAAAGGGAAATTTAGGTAATTTCCTAAAGCAGCAACGGACTCCCAGTTAGTCTCTTTGTCAATCTTGATTTAAGCTGGTCAAACCCAACTAAAGTCTCAGCTAAGATCACAGGTACCGGCGACAAGCCTCCTTCCATTTGGTCCATAATATCCAATACTCGTGGATTAATATCGCCATCAGAAGAAACAAGCAAGAATTGGCCAAGAAAGCAAAGACAAAGCATACGTCCCCATGCCTTAGTAGGGGCCAAATGAGAGAGACAAAAATCAATCAAGGGAGCAAGTAGAATTTTTTCACCTCTCATCAACTGAAGAACTTCGGGTTTTGGAATTTGAAATAACATCTGTATCTTCTGTTGAGTTTTGGAAATCAATGTGGGCAATGCCATTTGTTGATTATTTGGATATCCAAGGATGGCCTCAAATTCTTCAATCAAGGGACATATTTCAAAGCCATTAATTTTAAATGCCCTAGAATCCATATTCCAAAAGGAAGACATGGCAAGTAAGAAGGAGTGGTCCAATTTAACATTTTGAAAATACTTTAAAATATCAAGTTTTGACCACAAAATTTGCTTTCAGTGAATGACATCCATATTCTTAAATAGAATTTTTATCTTCTTTAAATGATGTTCGATCATGGTTGATGAATGAAAGAAAATCAAAATTGTTAAAGAGAGTTTATTACGTTGAAATGGAAAGTCTTTTAGCTTCTGTATGAAATTAGGCGTAAAAGGTGATTTATATAGGGAAAATAATCTTTTCCAAAATTGATAAGGAAAAGGTGATGAGAAAAGGGCAGAACCATGTTGTATAAGGAAAGGAATTGGCAACGAATTTACTTTACCGTGTTGCATTTGGCTTTTGTGGTGATGTTGTATAAATATTGAAATATGAAAAAGAAAATATAATAATTGTGATGCAGTAATGATGAAAAGTTAAAAAAAAAGGTCAGTTACAGTAAAGTTTGAAATTATGTATTATTATTTTTATGCTTATTGTATAATGTTCATACAATTGATACAGTTTATACATTACTAAGAAGGTGGTGGTAGGTCATCAAATAAAGCTCTCAAAAAATCATCGCCTGTTGGAGGAGGGGCCAAATTACTCTTCCCGAGATCGCCTGAAGCGGGAGCACCAAAATCCCTATTACCTTGGAGTTTCGATCTATCACGGTCCTCATCGGAGATAGACGAAAGGATCTCATGGTGATCAGTCTGGGGGCCTCTAGATGAAGAAGCGTCAGGATCCCTCATCCCCTAAAATCGGAAGTCTCAAAAATTTTGTTCTGATTGATGATACAAATTTTCAAAATGAGAAGCCTGCTGACGACTTACGGCCAACTCTTCATGAAGTTTCTTATTTTGATCTTCAAGCATCCGCTGTGAGCCAGATAGGAAAAAGATAAGAGCATAAATAATCATGCATACGTATAGCATAAGTTACCATAAAATAAGAGAACTTACCAGGTAATTCATATCAATGCCCTGTGGATGAGACGACATATCTGGCGGGCTAGAATGAGCGAATGAAAGGGCAGTAAAAGGAGGTCTAGCCTCATGATCAAATGAGCCAACAGCCTGCAATAATCATTAATGAATCAAAAAAGAAAGAAGCGGTGGTAAAGGAAGAATGGTAAAAGTTTTACCTGAGAAGTACTAGTCCCGAGATGTGGAATGAACTCTCCTGCATCTCCAAGATGGTCCTCTCCATCTCTACCCTCATTTTCTTCAGGAATTTCCCGTACACCAACAAGAGATACATCAAAGTTCAAGAGCCTTCTATGAATAAAATGGGCATAAAATGCACCTAGTAGATGGAGAAATGTCTCAACACCATAACCGTACCGAGCTGACCACCATGCATCCTCCGACATTGACATAATATTTAAAGCATATTCTGGGCAATGCATTGGATCCCTCCGCTGCTCTGGACCAAGAAACCACTCATAAACTCTCTCTTTGAGAAACCAGCCACTAGACACTGGGCCAGCAATGACTCGACGAGTATGTTGGAAAGAGAGCGCATCCTTCATGAAGGGAGACCAATTTGTCCGCTCTTCTAGGTTCCACCAGGCCAAATTCACCTGCAAAATAACATAAGGTAAGTAAACTTTCATATAAAATTTAAAGCATACTAATGTTATTTTACCTGATCCCAGGTTAAGTGGCTTAACACAAAGCGGTGAGTATGCACATGGTGAAAGCCGGGAATGTCCACATGATCTGACCACCAGAGATTCAACCTCAGATGCCCAATCCTCTCTCAGGAAATACCAGGCACCCTCACAAGGTTATGTTCGTATGCCCATGCCTACAATAATAGTAAAGATCAAATTCGTGCAAGAAGAGAGTGGAATTGACATTGGTAGAAGAAGAATACCTCGACAACCTCCATCAAGCCGACAAAAGACTTCTTATTTCAGAAAATTTTATCAAGACCATGGTAAAGACAGGCAAGACTAGTTTCACCCCAGCCAGAAGATGGTACCGTCCTAAAATAAGAAAGGGCCTTCAACACTGACAAGTGGATGGAGGATTCAGTGCTGCCTAAGATGGTCGACCCAAGCAAATATAACAAAAATCCTCGAGCATACTGTTGGGCTGTGTCTCTGTGAACCCGTCCTTCGTAGTTCATCCAATAACTACGAATTGGCTCGATTTTTATCTTAAAAGGCCTTTTATACGATGGTTCCATACCAATTAATTGCTGATTTTCTTCAAATGTCAAAATATCGTTTGTCAGAGGAACCGGAACACCATCATATCGAAGGCCGGTTATAGCAGTAAAATCGACCGGACCAATTGTCATCTCTCTAATGGGCAAGTGAAAAGTATGAGTTGTGTCCAACCATCATTCTTCAAGTGCCTGGACTATGCTCTGGTCTATCAGATACTCCTCGGATGGCAATTGTAAGATGAAGCTCTCAAAGCCTTAATCTCTGATAATCTGCCTTACCCGAGAGGGCACTACATCATACCATTGTCGGGCTTTGTAAATACACCCTCCGGCCCAAACAACGCAACGATCATGCTAACACGGAGCCAAGTAAGTTAATACCAGGTAAGTACATATTATTCTACCTGCTTAAATTAATTTATTTTTCCTAAATTTTCTAAAGAATAATAATATAAATATATAAATAAAAAAATAAAGGCAAACACAATAATAATAAAAGAGCATAATATAAAAACATAAATCAAAAAATCAAAAATAATAATATAAACAAATAACATAAAAATAAATAAAAAAAAGAAGAAAAATAAAAAAGAAGAAAAGAAATAGAAAGACGAAAAATCAAGAAAAAAGAAAAATAATTACCGCACTCTTTTGGTTTGAACTATGATGAAGCGGCATCCAGGCTAGCAGATATATATTTTCATCTTCATGATGCCGAATAAACTCTAATAACTCAGCATTAGAATGAGTTTCTGACCTTGAAGCATGAATTTTTTTGAAAACTATGTGCTAAATTTGAAAGAATTTGAGAGAATTATAGAAATTATCGATTTTGTTGTGAATGAAATGAAGGAATTCGTTGGTTTATACAGAGAAACGGCAAGGAAAAAAATAAAATTCAAAAGTAAGTTTACTGTTCATGAATAGTAAACTTTAGTGTTCATGAATAGTAAAGTTTACTATTTATGGATAGTAAATTTTACTATTTATAAATAGTAAATTACTATCTACTACTATTTACAAATAGTAATTTACTATTTATGATTAGTAAATAGTGTATGAATAGTGCCTACACAGTAAAAAAACAGTAAATTCAATTATTCAATTTAATCATTCAAATGCTTGCATGTGTATAAATATTTTTATATGCAGGAGGCAAAGGAGAAGACATGTGCATAAAAATTAGTCAAACTTTTTGAACCCAAAAAATTATTTTTTACAGATAATTATATCTTTATTAGCTCGGGTCTAGAACCCAAATTATCCTTAGGTCCAAAACCTAGAATCTTTTCTAAGTCCAGAACTTAGCTCGGGTCCAGAATCCAAATTACTCTTAGGTCCAGAACCTAGAATCTTTTCTAAGTCCAGAACTTAGCTCGGGTCTAGAACCCAAATTACCTTAGGTCCAGAACCTAGAATCTTTCCTAAGTCCAGAACTTAGCTTGGGTCCAGAACCCAAATTATCCTTAGGCCCAGAACCTAGAATCTCTTCTAAGTCCAGAACTTAGCTCGGGTCCAGAACTCAAATTATTCTTAGGTCTAGAACGTAGAATATCTTCTAAGGTAAGAACTTAGCTCGGGTCCAGTACCCCAATTATCCTTAGGTCCAGAACCTAAAATTATTCTTAAGTCCAGAACTCGAACCGGGTCCAGAACCCAACATGTAATATCCTCATTTATGCCCTAGAAGTTTTGCATATTGTTGTTGTTGTTATTGTTATAAATTGGATTGAATGTATATGATGGGATAAGAAAAGAATTAGGGTTTAGAGAGAATGGTATATGTTGTGTATATGATGATATATATAACATATAAATGGGTCAAAGGAAGAGTCAAAGGAAGAGAGATATTTTTATGTGATATGTGTAATTACTATCATGGGCATACATGAGACAAAAGTTAAGTTAAATGATTAAGGGCAATTTGGTAATTGCTTGAATTGAATCACATGGTGGATATTTAAAGAAGAGTTGACTTTGGTTTATTCATAATTTCTTCTTCTTCTTCATGTGTGTGGCCGGCTCCTCCATAGAGAAAGGAAAGCAAGTGGTGAAGAGAGGATCTTGATGTGTTGAGCTCAAATTGAAGGAAGATTAAGTGTTCAAGTGTTGATTCAAGAAGTTTTAACTAAGGTAAGATCTTTCCTTTGATTTCTTTCCTACTTTTGAAGTGGTATGGGAAGTTAATTAGGGTTTGATGATTTGATGATGAGATGTGTTTATGATTTATTCTCAAGTGTTGAAATGGAAAGAAGCTAGGTTGGTGTTGGTGATGGAAGAGTAAGAGTGTGTTTAGTGAATTCTTTTTCTGTTTTACAATTAGTAAAGGCTGTGACTTGTATGATTTTTAATTAATTATAGAAAAATTTCCTTGAAGTGAATTTTTGATATGTTGTGCCTCTATGAGTCTAGAATGACTGAAAAATATGTTGATTCGATTTTGGATAGGTTATGAGTTTAGAAAGATTATTTTTATTAGACCTGTTCCAGCAGGTACCTTAACTGAGACAGCTCTATTTCGGGATTTTTAATAAAATGTAGAAAAATCATATTCAATTGAATTTTGGATATGTTGTTTCCTAGTGAGTCTAGTATTTGAGAAAAATAATTTGGAACCACGTTGATTGAAATTGATTTATGAAATTCACAAAGTTCAGAACTGCTGCCAGGATGCAGGGCAATTGGGGCAGTCTGGTTAGGTGAACTATTTGACCAAGATTTTGTGTTCAGTTTGATATGAAATTTTAAAGGAATGATTTTAAGATACAAAACTAAATTCTGTAAAAAATTTAGAATTTTTAGTCAAGTAGATTATTTTATACAATTTTTCAAAATAAGGATAAAATGGAGTCTAAAACCAGAATGTACTATTCATATGGTCATTTTGCTAATACTCCTTTTGGATTAGATTGTGAAAAGGTTGAATTGCCCTAACCGTGTCCTTCAAGTGGCTGACCGTGTCCCTCAATTGTGTAGGTTAGGGTTTTAATTCTTTGTTGTTCTTGCATTGTTGAGATTGAACAATGTTATGTTATGCATTGTGAATGGTAATGTGTTTCATGAGTAATGTGGAATGAAATGTTGATATTTATGAATGATGCTATGTGAGATATAATGTGATCATGGATGAGATAAATATATACTTGAATAATGAAATGTTATATTGTGAAATGAAATGTGAAGCCATTGTTATTGGCTAAGGTGATTCAATGGAGATAAATGAGGCATGTTTGCCTAAATGATAATGAGAATTGAGAATGAATTGTGTGGCTAATGTGTTATTCCATTTTCAGAGTTTGTTGTTGGTGGCATGCCTAATAAGTGTAACAATCTCTTGAAGTTAGGTTGGATTGAATCCTTGAAGCCTAATTGAGATGTTACCACCCTTGAAGCTAGGTTGGACTTAGTCCTTGAAGCCTAGTTGGGTATATGATATTGATAAATGTGATAACAAAACCAAAACATTAACTCTGAAAATTGAATGGCATATTAGTATGTCTTGGGCCCATGCTTGTCTTTGTTTAGTGTTGATTATGAATGGTTAAATGAATATTAATGAAGTATATGAAAAGATATTGAAATGTGATATGTAAAGTGAAAGTATGTTGTTAGTTTTGCATATATGATGTTACATGTATATTATGGATTGAGAAATGACATTGCATTGCACTAAGTCATATCATTTGCATGATTATCTTACTAAGCCGTTGGCTTAGCGCGATAGTGTTTAATCGCGCAGGTAATAGAGTTGATAGAGTTGAACCCGAGAGTTCATCAAGACCAAGTGTGAGTAGACCTTGAAGAATTCATTTTGGGAGCTTAAAGATCAGAGCAAACTTGCCAATCATGTATAATTCTTTATATTTTTGTAAAGAAATGTTTAATATGTAAATATGTAAATATTTTATAACTTCCGCTGTGTAATATTTTAATGTATAATGAATAGGGTATGGTATCAAGTTTTAAAGTGTTTTGAATGTTAAGAGAACCGTAGCATCCCTATGTTTGGTGCACTTATGCTACATTGTGGTGTTGTAGTGTGCTTGTACCAGGTGTGGGGGTGTTACAATAAACCTTTACTTTATTTTGTACTAGAAGTGTAAATCTTATTTGCAGGTTGTAGTTGAGGTCATAAGGGGGATTTATTGGGAGTGTATTGAGAATGATTTTGTTTGCATTGGTTTGTGTAAAATGTTTTTTAAAAAAAAAAACTAGTTTTGTCGACACTTGGGACTCAATTTTTAGGCAAAACTATGGCAAAATTTCTATTAAAATTGGAACTAAAATTTGACTAAGTAAAATTGGTAGCAACATTAGGTTAGTGTGGCGCCTCTACTCAGCTTACACATGTAGGTCGGGAAGGGGTGTTACAATTGTTTTGGTATCAGAGCCTAGGTTTGAGATTCTCAACCTAGGTAAAATGTAATAAAAAGACTATTTTGAACTTTAAAAGTGGTTTTTGAATAATATACATGTTTGGGATTGGCAACCTCTGATCTTTAATAAGTTGTATTCTGCTGTGTTTGCAGACATAGGTTGTGATGGATCCTCTTCTGCGTCAGTCAGCTGAGGGTAGTGCAGAGAGTGTTGCTCCTGATGAGGGAGCTAGGGTTGATAGTGCTGAGGAGGTACCTGCTTCGGTATCAGGGAGACCAGCTGGTGAGGAGGTTCCACCAGTCTGGCTTAGGCATGTGGTAGATGCTTTGAGGCAAGCACCAGTGCAACCACCGCCACCACCCCCACAGCCTTTGGTGTCAGCAAGGCATTATGACAAACTAAGGAAGTATGGAGCCGAAGATTTTATAGGTACTACTGATCCAGCAGTAGCTGAGCAATGGTTAGACAAAGTTCAGAGAATCTTTGTTCAATTGCAAGCTACTTCAGAGGAAAGGTTTGATTATGCAAGATCCTTGTTGCAGAAGGATGCATATAGTTGGTGGAAGACAGTGCCTCATTCTATGGATGATCCACCTACCTTATCCTATGCAGATTTTCTGAGAGAATTTGAATTGAAGTACACTCCAAGGGAGTATAAAGATGGGAAGAAAAGAGAGTTTTTAGATTTGAGGCAAGATCACCGGACCGTAACGGAGTATGAGATTGAATTTATTCGGTTGAGTGAGTATGCTGGGGGTATTATTTCAGATGAGATAGATCGATGTCGGAGATTTGAGGAGGGATTGAGGCCCTCTATCATGTGTCTGGTAGCTGGATTCAGATATCATGATTTTTCCCAGCTTGTGGCAGCAGCTCGAAGTGTAGAGCGAGCCCAGGGTATTGCAGCGGCTGCTTCAGAAGAAGAGACCAGAGTAAGAAGGCCCCAGTTTGAGGCAGGGTCTTCATCTGCTAAGAGAGGTAGGGGAAGTTTTATTCCTCGAGTTAGCAGGAGTCAGAGGCCAGCGGGTAGGTCGGCACAGTTTCAGAGGCAGAGATTTAGACCTACAGCTTCAGTGGCGAGTGCTCCGACCCCAGTGACTCAGAGATCCACTCTACCAGTATGCATTCATTGTGGTAGGCCACATGGTGGTCCTTGTTGGAAGACTGGTGTGGCAGGAGTATGCTTCAGATGTGGGTCTCCCGATCATTTTGTTAGAGATTGCCCTGAGAGGCAAGAGCAGATGTCAGCTGATACTGCAGCTTCTCGACTTAGTGTGAGGGGAGGTCGAGGAGGCAGGGGTTTTGGTAGAGGTGGCAGATCCGGGTTCAGTGCTAGA
Source organism: Garcia nutans (assembly GCA_947685225.1). NCBI lineage: Eukaryota > Viridiplantae > Streptophyta > Magnoliopsida > Malpighiales > Euphorbiaceae > Garcia > Garcia nutans. Next base: position 3,784,666 of record CANTUV010000002.1, read on the forward strand.
GGAGGTGCTATATCCAGGGAGAGTAGGCCAGAGGAGGTTGGTTGTAACACCCCTTCCCGACCTACATGTGTAAGCTGAGTAGAGGCGCCACACTAACCTAATGTTGCTACCAATTTTACTTAGTCAAATTTTAGTTCCAATTTTAATAGAAATTTTGCCATAGTTTTGCCTAAAAATTGAGTCCCAAGTGTCGACAAAACTAGTTTTTTTTATTTTTAAAAACATTTTACACAAACCAATGCAAACAAAATCATTCTCAATACACTCCCAATAAATCCCCCTTATAACCTCAACTACAACCTGCAAATAAGATTTACACTTCTAGTACAAAATAAAGTAAAGGTTTATTGTAACACCCCCACACCTGGTACAAGCACACTACAACATCACAATGTAGCATAAGTGCACCAAACATAGGGATGCTACGATTCTCTTAACATTCAAAACACTTTAAAACTTGATACCATACCCTATTCATTATACATTAAAATATTACACAGCGGAAGTTATAAAATATTTACATATTTACATATTAAACATTTCTTTACAAAAATATAAAGAATTATACATGATTGGCAAGTTTGCTCTGATCTTTAAGCTCCCAAAATGAATTCTTCAAGGTCTACTCACACTTGGTCTTGATGAACACTCGGGTTCAACTCTATCAACTCTATTACCTGCGCGATTAAACACTATCGCGCTAAGCCAACGGCTTAGTAAGATAATCATGCAAATGATATGACTTAGTGCAATGCAATGTCATTTCTCAATCCATAATATACATGTAACATCATATATGCAAAACTAACAACATACTTTCACTTTACATATCACATTTCAATATCTTTTCATATACTTCATTAATATTCACTTAACCATTCATAATCAACACTAAACAAAGACAAGCATGGGCCCAAGACATACTAATATGCCATTCAATTTTCAGAGTTAATGTTTTGGTTTTGTTATCACATTTATCAATATCATATACCCAACTAGGCTTCAAGGACTAAGTCCAACCTAGCTTCAAGGGTGGTAACATCTCAATTAGGCTTCAAGGATTCAATACAACCTAACTTCAAGAGATTGTTACACTTATTAGGCATGCCACCAACAACAAACTCTGAAAATGGAATAACACATTAGCCACACAATTCATTCTCAATTCTCATTATCATTTAGGCAAACATGCCTCATTTATCTCCATTGAATCACCTTAGCCAATAACAATGGCTTCACATTTCCTTTCACAATATAACATTTCATTATTCAAGTATATATTTATCTCATCCATGATCACATTATATCTCACATAGCATCATTCATAAATATCAACATTTCATTCCACATTACTCATGAAACACATTACCATTCACAATGCATAACATAACATTGTTCAATCTCAACAATGCAAGAACAACAAAGAATTAAAACCCTAACCTACACAATTGAGGGACACGGTCAGCCACTTGAAGGACACGGTTAGGGCAATTCAACCTCTTCACAATCTAATCCAAAAGGAGTATTAGCAAAATGACAATATGAATAGTACATTCTGGTTTTAGACTCCATTTTATCCTTATTTTGAAAAATTGTATAAAATAATCTACTTGACTAAAAATTCTAAATTTTTTACAGAATTTAGTTTTGTATCTTAAAATCATTCCTTTAAAATTTCAAATCAAACTGAACACAAAATCTTGGTCAAATAGTTCACCTAACCAGACTGCCCCAATTGCCCTGCATAATGGCAGCAGTTCTGAACTTTGTGAATTTCATAAATCAATTTCAATCAACGTGGTTCCAAATTATTTTTCTCAAATACTAGACTCACTAAGCAACAACATATCCAAAATTCAATTGAATATGATTTTTATACATTTTATTAAAAATCCCGAAATAGAGCTGTCTCAGTTAAGGTAACTGCTGGAACAGGTCTAATAAAAATAATCTTTCTAAACTCATAACCTATCCAAAATCGAATCAACATATTTTTCAGTCATTATAGACTCATAGAGGCACAACATATCAAAAATTCACTTCAAGAACATTTTTCTATAATTAATTAAAAATCATACAAGTCACAGCCTTTACTAATTGTAAAACAGAAAAAGAATTCACTAAACACACTCTTACTCTTCCATCACCAACACCAACCTAGCTTCTTATCTTTAATTCCATTTCAACACTTGAGAATAAATCATAAACACATCTCATCATCAAATCATCAAACCCTAATTAACTTCCCATACCACTTCAAAAGTAGGAAAGAAATCAAAGGAAAGATCTTACCTTAGTTAAAACTTCTTGAATCAACACTTGAACACTTAATCTTCCTTCAATTTGAGCTCAACACATCAAGATCCTCTCTTCACCACTTGCTTTCCTTTCTCTATGGAGGAGCCGGCCACACACATGAAGAAGAAGAAGAAATTATGAATAAACCAAAGTCAACTCTTCTTTAAATATCCACCATGTGATTCAATTCATGCAATTACCAAATTGCCCTTAATCATTTAACTTAACTTTTGTCTCATGTATGCCCATGATAGTAATTACACATATCACATAAAAATATCTCTCTTCCTTTGACTCTTCCTTTGACCCATTTATATGTTATATATATCATCATATACACAATATATACCATTCCCTCTAAACCCTAATTCTTTTCTTATCCCATCATATACATTCAATCCAATTTATAACAATAACAACAACAACAATATGCAAAACTTCTAGGGCATAAATGAGGATATTACAATTCTCCCCCTCTAAAAAGAAAATTTCGTCCTCAAAATTACCTGATATTAAAGCTGAAACAATTGCGGATATTGCTCTTGCATGGATTGTTCACTTTCCCAAGTTGCTTCTTCTTTTCCATGATTCTTCCACAAAATCTTCACAAGTGGCACTCTCTTGTTTCTCAATTCTTTCACATCACGTGCCAAAATAGCAACTGGTTCCTCTTCAAATGTCAAATCAGGATTTACTTCAATTGACTCAATCGGCAACACATGAGATGGATCCGACCTATACCTCCTCAACATAGAAACATGAAATACGTTATGAATACGATCCAACTCAAGTGGCAAAGCAAGTCGATACGCCACTGGCCCAACTCTTTCTAACACTTCATACGGCCCAATGAAATGAGGACTCAATTTTCCTTTCCGACCGAACCTCAAAATCTTCTTCCAAGGAGATACTTTCAAAAACACCTTATCTCCAACATCAAACTCTATGTCTCTCCTCTTCAAATCTGCATAAGACTTCTATCGGTCTGAAGCTGCTTTCAATCTGCCTCGAATTAGCTTTACTTTTTCTTCAGTTTCTTGAATCAAATCAGGCCAAATTAACTTACCTTCCCCAATTTCACTCCAACAAAGAGGTGTCTTACATCGTCTGCCATACAATGCTTCAAATGGTGCCATACCAATGCTGGATTGGTGACTGTTGTTGTATGCAAACTCCACAAGAGGTAAAAATCTATCCCAACTTCCAGTGAAATCAATGACACAGCTTCTCAACATGTCTTCAAGAATCTGTATCACCCTCTCTGACTGTCCATCCGTCTGTGGATGAAAAGCAGTGCTAAAGTGCAGTCGAGAACCTAAAGCACTATGCAAACTCTTCTAAAATCTGGAAGTAAACCTGGGATCTCGATCAGACACTAAAGAAGTTGGAACACCATGCAGTCTCACAATCTCATGGATATACAACTCAGCCAATCTCTCCAAAGAGTAATCCATCCGAACCGGAAGGAAATGAGCTGTCTTAGTCAATCTATCCACAATCACCCATATGGCATCATGTTTCCTTTGTGTCAATGGTAACCCAGACACAAAGTCCATTGTCACTCTTTCCCACTTCCATTCTGGCACTGACAACGGTTGAAGCAACCCGGTGGGAACTTGATGCTCTGCTTTAACCTTCTGACAAGTGAGACATTTTGATACAAACTCAGCAATGTCTCTCTTTAACCCAATCCACCAATAATGCTGTCTCAAATCATGATACATCTTGGTATTGCCCGGATGCATAGTAAACATCGACTGATGAGCTTCTTCCAAAATAATCTTCTTCAAATCAGCATCATCGGGTACACATAATCTGTTTTTAAACCATAGGCTCCCATCACTCTTCACAACAAAATCTCTACTCTTTCCACTCTGACAATCTGAAATAATCTTCTGAATCTTCATATCAGTCAACTGAGCTTCTCTGATCTGATTCAACAAAACTGGTCTCACTTGCAATTGTGCCAACAATGCACCATCATCACAAGGTACAAAGCTAGCATGCAATGCTCTCAATTCAACAAGCAACGAGAGCGAGTAAACTGTTAAACCAGCTAAAGACTTCCGACTCAAGGCATCAGCAACTACATTTGCTTTACCTGGATGATAATCAATCAAACAATCGTAGTCTTTAATCAATTCTAACCATCTCCTCTGACGAAGATTGAGTTCTTTCTGGACACCCAAATACTTTAAACTCTTATGATCAGTGTAAATGAAACATTTCTCCCCAAACAGATAGTGGCGCCAAATCTTCAATGCAAACACAATGGCAGCCAATTCCAAATCATGGGCCGGATAGTTAAGCTCATGCGGTTTCAACTGTCGAGATGCATAAGCTATAACTTTCCCTTCCTGCATCAATACACACCCCAAACCTCTATGTGAAGCATCACTGTAAATCACATATGGTTTGCCTTCAACAGGTAAAGTAAGAACAGGCGCTTGAGTCAACAACTCTCTCAACTGCTCAAAACTAGCCTGACACTGATCTGTCCACAAGAACCTCACTCCCTTACGAAGCAATCTGGTGAGTGGAGTAGCTATCAAAGAAAACCCTTTTACAAACCGCCGGTAATAGCCTGCCAAACCCAGAAAACTTCTAATCTCTGTCACAGACTTGGGTGGACTCCAATTTAAAATGGCTTCAACTTTACTCGGATCAACTCTAATGCCTTCAGCTGAAACAATATGTCCGAGAAAAGCGACTTGATCCAACCATAACTCACACTTCGACAATTTGGCAAACAACTGCTTCTCTGTCAAAATCTGCAATACAATCCGCAGATGCTTGTCATGTTCCTCTTCATTCCGCGAATACACTAGTATATCATCAATGAAGACCACTACAAACTGATCCAAATAGGGCCTAAACACCCTATTCATCAAATCCATAAAAGCTACAGGTGCATTCGTTAGACCAAAAGGCATAACTAGAAATTCATAATGCCCATACCTGGTCCGAAAGGCGGTCTTCGGAACATCCTCAGCTCTGACTCTCAGCTGATGGTACCCAGATCTCAAATCAATTTTAGAAAACACAGCTGTACCTTTCAATTGATCAAAGAGATCATCGATTCTAGGCAAAGAATATTTATTTTTAATAGTCACCTTGTTCAATTGCCTATAATCGATACACAACCTCATAGTACCATCTTTCTTCTTCACAAATAGCACAGGAGCTCCCCAAGGAGAAACACTGGGGCGAATAAATCCTTTGTCCAACAACTCCTGTAATTGCACTTTCAACTCCCTCAATTCTGCTGGTGCCATTCTGTAAGGAGTAATAGAGATAGGAGTGGTACCAGGCAACAATTCAATACCGAACTCCACCTCTCTCTCAGGAGGCAATCCTGGCAACTCCTCTGGAAAAACATCAGAGAACTCTGTAACTGTGGCAATACTATCAATGGCAGAACCCTTCACTCTAGTATCCATCACATGTGCAAGGTAGGCGTCACACCCCTTTCTAATCAATCTCCTAGCTGCAACAGCTGAAACAAACAGAGATGCTAACTGTTCCTGCTCATTAGATACTATCACATCTTTACCATCACCGGTTCTCAAAAAAACAATTTTCTTTTTACAGTCTACCACCGCTCCATGTCTAGATAGCCAGTCCATGCCTAGGATCACATCGTATTCCTTAAATGGGATCTCAATCAAGTCTCCAAGAAACTCCTCACCTTGCACCCTCACTGCACTATCTCGGTGCACCTTACTCACAACCACACTATGCCCTAAAGGATTTGTCACCAATACATCAAATCCTAGGGACTCAGCATGCAAATCAGACACAGGCAAAATAGATGCACTAATATAAGAATGTGTGGAACCCGGATCAATTAAAGCAAGTACTGATATATCAAATAAAGAAAAAGTACCAGCTATGACTGCCGAAGCATCTGGTTGCCTCTGCATAACATACATCCGCTGGGAAGAACCAACCTCCTCTGGCCTACTCTCCCTGGATATAGCACCTCCTCTAGCACTGAACCCGGATCTGCCACCTCTACCAAAACCCCTGCCTCCTCGACCTCCCCTCACACTAAGTCGAGAAGCTGCAGTATCAGCTGACATCTGCTCTTGCCTCTCAGGGCAATCTCTAACAAAATGATCGGGAGACCCACATCTGAAGCATACTCCTGCCACACCAGTCTTCCAACAAGGACCACCATGTGGCCTACCACAATGAATGCATACTGGTAGAGTGGATCTCTGAGTCACTGGGGTCGGAGCACTCTCCACTGAAGCTGTAGGTCTAAATCTCTGCCTCTGAAACTGTGCCGACCTACCCGCTGGCCTCTGACTCCTGCTAACTCGAGGAATAAAACTTCCCCTACCTCTCTTAGCAGATGAAGACCCTGCCTCAAACTGGGGCCTTCTTACTCTGGTCTCTTCTTCTGAAGCAGCCGCTGCAATACCCTGGGCTCGCTCTACACTTCGAGCTGCTGCCACAAGCTGGGAAAAATCATGATATCTGAATCCAGCTACCAGACACATGATAGAGGGCCTCAATCCCTCCTCAAATCTCCGACATCGATCTATCTCATCTGAAATAATACCCCCAGCATACTCACTCAACCGAATAAATTCAATCTCATACTCCGTTACGGTCCGGTGATCTTGCCTCAAATCTAAAAACTCTCTTTTCTTCCCATCTTTATACTCCCTTGGAGTGTACTTCAATTCAAATTCTCTCAGAAAATCTGCATAGGATAAGGTAGGTGGATCATCCATAGAATGGGGCACTGTCTTCCACCAACTATATGCATCCTTCTGCAACAAGGATCTTGCATAATCAAACCTTTCCTCTGAAGTAGCTTGCAATTGAACAAAGATTCTCTGAACTTTGTCTAACCATTGCTCAGCTACTGCTGGATCAGTAGTACCTATAAAATCTTCGGCTCCATACTTCCTTAGTTTGTCATAATGCCTTGCTGACACCAAAGGCTGTGGGGGTGGTGGCGGTGGTTGCACTGGTGCTTGCCTCAAAGCATCTACCACATGCCTAAGCCAGACTGGTGGAACCTCCTCACCAGCTGGTCTCCCTGATACCGAAGCAGGTACCTCCTCAGCACTATCAACCCTAGCTCCCTCATCTGGAGCAACACTCTCTGCACTACCCTCAGCTGACTGACGCAGAAGAGGATCCATCACAACCTATGTCTGCAAACACAGCAGAATACAACTTATTAAAGATCAGAGGTTGCCAATCCCAAACATGTATATTATTCAAAAACCACTTTTAAAGTTCAAAATAGTCTTTTTATTACATTTTACCTAGGTTGAGAATCTCAAACCTAGGCTTTGATACCAAAACAATTGTAACACCCCTTCCCGACCTACATGTGTAAGCTGAGTAGAGGCGCCACACTAACCTAATGTTGCTACCAATTTTACTTAGTCAAATTTTAGTTCCAATTTTAATAGAAATTTTGCCATAGTTTTGCCTAAAAATTGAGTCCCAAGTGTCGACAAAACTAGTTTTTTTTTTAAAAAAAAAACATTTTACACAAACCAATGCAAACAAAATCATTCTCAATACACTCCCAATAAATCCCCCTTATAACCTCAACTACAACCTACAAATAAGATTTACACTTCTAGTACAAAATAAAGTAAAGGTTTATTGTAACACCCCCACACCTGGTACAAGCACACTACAACATCACAATGTAGCATAAGTGCACCAAACATAGGGATGCTACGGTTCTCTTAACATTCAAAACACTTTAAAACTTGATACCATACCCTATTCATTATACATTAAAATATTACACAGCGGAAGTTATAAAATATTTACATATTTACATATTAAACATTTCTTTACAAAAATATAAAGAATTATACATGATTGGCAAGTTTGCTATGATCTTTAAGCTCCCAAAATGAATTCTTCAAGGTCTACTCACACTTGGTCTTGATGAACACTCGGGTTCAACTCTATCAACTCTATTACCTGCGCGATTAAACACTATCGCGCTAAGCCAACGGCTTAGTAAGATAATCATGCAAATGATATGACTTAGTGCAATGCAATGTCATTTCTCAATCCATAATATACATGTAACATCATATATGCAAAACTAACAACATACTTTCACTTTACATATCACATTTCAATATCTTTTCATATACTTCATTAATATTCACTTAACCATTCATAATCAACACTAAACAAAGACAAGCATGGGCCCAAGACATACTAATATGCCATTCAATTTTCAGAGTTAATGTTTTGGTTTTGTTATCACATTTATCAATATCATATACCCAACTAGGCTTCAAGGACTAAGTCCAACCTAGCTTCAAGGGTGGTAACATCTCAATTAGGCTTCAAGGATTCAATCCAACCTAACTTCAAGAGATTGTTACACTTATTAGGCATGCCACCAACAACAAACTCTGAAAATGGAATAACACATTAGCCACACAATTCATTCTCAATTCTCATTATCATTTAGGCAAACATGCCTCATTTATCTCCATTGAATCACCTTAGCCAATAACAATGGCTTCACATTTCATTTCACAATATAACATTTCATTATTCAAGTATATATTTATCTCATCCATGATCACATTATATCTCACATAGCATCATTCATAAATATCAACATTTCATTCCACATTACTCATGAAACACATTACCATTCACAATGCATAACATAACATTGTTCAATCTCAACAATGCAAGAACAACAAAGAATTAAAACCCTAACCTACACAATTGAGGGACACGGTCAGCCACTTGAAGGACACGGTTAGGGCAATTCAACCTCTTCACAATCTAATCCAAAAGGAGTATTAGCAAAATGACCATATGAATAGTACATTCTGGTTTTAGACTCCATTTTATCCTTATTTTGAAAAATTGTATAAAATAATCTACTCTACTAAAAATTCTAAATTTTTTACAGAATTTAGTTTTGTATCTTAAAATCATTCCTTTAAAATTTCAGATCAAAATGAACACAAAATCTTGGTCAAATAGTTCACCTAACCAGACTGCCCCAATTGCCCTGCATCCTGGCAGCAGTTCTGAACTTTGTGCATTTCATAAATCAATTTCAATCAAAGTGGTTCCAAATTATTTTTCTAAAAACTAGACTCACTAAGAAACAACATATCCAAAATTCAATTGAATATGATTTTTCTACATTTTATTAAAAATCCCGAAATAGAGCTGTCTCAGTTAAGGTACCTGCTGGAACAGGTCTAATAAAAATAATCTTTCTAAACTCATAACCTATCCAAAATCGAATCAACATATTTTTCAGTCATTCTAGACTCATAGAGGCACAACATTTCAAAAATTCACTTCAAGAAAATTTTTCTATAATTAATTAAAAATCATACAATTCACAGCCTTTACTAATTGTAAAACAGAAAAAGAATTCACTAAACACACTCTTACTCTTCCATCACCAACACCAACCTAGCTTCTTATCTTTAATTCCATTTCAACACTTGAGAATAAATCATAAACACATCTCATCATCAAATCATCAAACCCTAATTAACTTCCCATACCACTTCAAAAGTAGGAAAGAAATCAAAGGAAAGATCTTACCTTAGTTAAAACTTCTTGAATCAACACTTGAACACTTAATCTTCCTTCAATTTGAGCTCAACACATCAAGATCCTCTCTTCACCACTTGCTTTCCTTTCTCTATGGAGGAGCCGGCCACACACATGAAGAAGAAGAAGAAATTATGAATAAACCAAAGTCAACTCTTCTTTAAATATCCACCATGTGATTCAATTCAAGCAATTACCAAATTGCCCTTAATCATTTAACTTAACTTTTGTCTCATGTATGCCCATGATAGTAATTACACATATCACATAAAAATATCTCTCTTCCTTTGACTCTTCCTTTGACCCATTTATATGTTATATATATCATCATATACACAATATATACCATTCTCTCTAAACCCTAATTCTTTTCTTATCCCATCATATACATTCAATCCAATTTATAACAATAACAACAACAACAATATGCAAAACTTCTAGGGCATGAATGAGGATATTACATTGGTTCTTCCCAGAGGATGTATGTTATGCAGAGGCAACCAGATGCTTCGGCAATCATAGCTGGTACTTTTTCTTTATTTGATATATCAGTACTTGCTTTAATTGATCCGGGTTCCACACATTCTTATATTAGTGCATCTATTTTGCCTGTGTCTGATTTGCATGCTGAGTCCCTAGGATTTGATGTATTGGTGACAAATCCTTTAGGGCATAGTGTGGTTGTGAGTAAGGTGCACCGAGATAGTGCAGTGAGGGTGCAAGGTGAGGAGTTTCTTGGAGACTTGATTGAGATGCCATTTAAGGAATACGATGTGATCCTAGGCATGGACTGGCTATCTAGACATGGAGCGGTGGTAGACTGTAAAAAGAAAATTGTTTTTTTGAGAACCGGTGATGGTAAAGATGTGATAGTATCTAATGAGTAGGAACAGCTAGCCTCCTTATTTGTTTCAGCTGTTACAGCCAGGAGGTTGATTAGAAAGGGATGTGAAGCCTACCTTGCTCATGTGATGGATACTAGAGTGAAGGGTTCTCCCATTGATAGTATTGCCACAGTTACAGAGTTCTTTGATGTTTTTCCAGAGGAGTTGCCAGGATTGCCTCCTGAGAGAGAGGTGGAGTTCGGTATTGAATTGTTGCCTGGTACCACTCCTATCTCTATTACTCCTTACAGAATGGCACCAGCAGAATTGAGGGAGTTGAAAGTGCAATTACAGGAGTTGTTGGACAAAGGATTTATTCGCCCCAGTGTTTCTCCTTGGGGAGCTCCTGTGCTATTTGTGAAGAAGAAAGATGGTACTATGAGGTTGTGTATCGATTATAGGCAATTGAACAAGGTGACTATTAAAAATAAATATCCTTTGCCTAGAATCGATGATCTCTTTGATCAATTGAAAGGTGCAGCTGTGTTTTCTAAAATTGATTTGAGATCTGGGTACCATCAGCTGAGAGTCAGAGCTGAGGATGTTCCGAAGACCGCCTTTCGGACCAGGTATGGGCATTATGAATTTCTAGTTATGCCTTTTGGTCTAACGAATGCACCTGCAGCTTTTATGGATTTGATGAATAGGGTGTTTAGGCCCTATTTGGATCAGTTTGTAGTGGTCTTCATTGATGATATACTAGTGTATTCGCGGAATGAAGAGGAACATGACAAGCATCTGCGGATTGTATTGCAGATTTTGAGAGAGAAGCAGTTGTTTGCCAAATTGTCGAAGTGTGAGTTCTGGTTGGATCAAGTCGCTTTTCTCGGACATATTGTTTCAGCTGAAGGCATTAGAGTTGATCCGAGTAAAGTTGAAGCCATTTTAAATTGGAGTCCACCCAAGTCTGTGACAGAGATTAGAAGTTTTCTGGGTTTGGCAGGCTATTACCGGCGGTTTGTAAAAGGGTTTTCTTTGATAGCTACTCCACTCACCAGATTGCTTCGTAAGGGAGTGAGGTTCTTGTGGACAGATCAGTGTCAGGCTAGTTTTGAGCAGTTGAGAGAGTTGTTGACTCAAGCGCCTGTTCTTACTTTACCTGTTGAAGGCAAACCATATGTGATTTACAGTGATGCTTCACATAGAGGTTTGGGGTGTGTATTGATGCAGGAAGGGAAAGTTATAGCTTATGCATCTCGACAGTTGAAACCGCATGAGCTTAACTATCCGACCCATGATTTGGAATTGGCTGCCATTGTGTTTGCATTGAAGATTTGGCACCACTATCTGTTTGGGGAGAAATGTTTCATTTACACTGATCATAAGAGTTTAAAGTATTTGGGTGTCCAGAAAGAACTCAATCTTCGTCAGAGGAGATGGTTAGAATTGATTAAAGACTACGACTGTTTGATTGATTATCATCCAGGTAAAGCAAATGTAGTTGCTGATGCCTTGAGTCGGAAGTCTTTAGCTGGTTTAACAGTTTACTCGCTCTCGTTGCTTGTTGAATTGAGAGCATTGCATGCTAGCTTTGTACCTTGTGATGATGGTGCATTGTTGGCACAATTGCAAGTGAGACCAGTTTTGTTGAATCAGATCAGAGAAGCTCAGTTGACTGATATGAAGATTCAGAAGATTATTTCAGATTGTCAGAGTGGAAAGAGTAGAGATTTTGTTGTGAAGAGTGATGGGAGCCTATGGTTTAAAAACAGATTATGTGTACCCGATGATGCTGATTTGAAGAAGATTATTTTGGAAGAAGCTCATCAGTCAATATTTGCTATGCATCCGGGTAATACGAAGATGTATCATGATTTGAGACAGCATTATTGGTGGATTGGTTTGAAGAGAGACATTGCAGATTTTGTGTCGAAATGTCTCACTTGTCAGAAGGTTAAAGCAAAGCATCAAGTTCCAACCGGGTTGCTTCAACCGTTGTCAGTACCAGAATGGAAGTGGGAAAGAGTGACAATGGATTTTGTGTCTGGGTTGCCATTGACACAAAAGAAACATGATGCCATATGGGTGATTGTGGATAGATTGACTAAGACAGCTCATTTCCTTCCGGTTCGGATGGATTACTCTTTGGAGAGATTGGCTGAGTTGTATATCCATGAGATTGTGAGACTGAATGTATATGATGGGATAAGAAAAGAATTAGGGTTTAGAGAGAATGGTATATGTTGTGTATATGATGATATATATAACATATAAATGGGTCAAAGGAAGAGTCAAAGGAAGAGAGATATTTTTATGTGATATGTGTAATTACTATCATGGGCATACATGAGACAAAAGTTAAGTTAAATGATTAAGGGCAATTTGGTAATTGCTTGAATTGAATCACATGGTGGATATTTAAAGAAGAGTTGACTTTGGTTTATTCATAATTTCTTCTTCTTCTTCATGTGTGTGGCCGGCTCCTCCATAGAGAAAGGAAAGCAAGTGGTGAAGAGAGGATATTGATGTGTTGAGCTCAAATTGAAGGAAGATTAAGTGTTCAAGTGTTGATTCAAGAAGTTTTAACTAAGGTAAGATCTTTCCTTTGATTTCTTTCCTACTTTTGAAGTGGTATGGGAAGTTAATTAGGGTTTGATGATTTGATGATGAAATGTGTTTATGATTTATTCTCAAGTGTTGAAATGGAATTAAAGATAAGAAGCTAGGTTGGTGTTGGTGATGGAAGAGTAAGAGTGTGTTTAGTGAATTCTTTTTCTGTTTTACAATTAGTAAAGGCTGTGACTTGTATGATTTTTAATTAATTATAGAAAAATGTTCTTGAAGTGAATTTTTGATATGTGGTGCCTCTATGAGTCTAGAATGACTGAAAAATATGTTGATTCGATTTTGGATAGGTTATGAGTTTAGAAAGATTATTTTTATTAGACCTGTTCCAGCAGGTACCTTAACTGAGACAGCTCTATTTCGGGATTTTTAATAAAATGTAGAAAAATCATATTCAATTGAATTTTGGATATGTTGTTTCTTAGTGAGTCTAGTATTTGAGAAAAATAATTTGGAACCACGTTGATTGAAATTGATTTATGAAATTCACAAAGTTCTGAACTGCTGCCAGGATGCAGGGCAATTGGGGCAGTCTGGTTAGGTGAACTATTTGACCAAGATTTTGTGTTCAGTTTGATCTGAAATTTTAAAGGAATTATTTTAAGATACAAAAATAAATTCTGTAAAAAATTTAGAATTTTTAGTCAAGTAGATTATTTTATACAATTTTTCAAAATAAGGATAAAATGGAGTCTAAAACCAGAATGTACTATTCATATGGTCATTTTGCTAATACTCCTTTTGGATTAGATTGTGAAGAGGTTGAATTGCCCTAACCGTTTCCTTCAAGTGTCTGACCGTGTCCCTCAATTGTGTAGGTTAGGGTTTTAATTCTTTGTTGTTCTTGCATTGTTGAGATTGAACAATGTTATGTTATGCATTGTGAATGGTAATGTGTTTCATGAGTAATGTGGAATGAAATATTGATATTTATGAATGATGCTATGTGAGATATAATGTGATCATGGATGAGATAAATATATACTTGAATAATGAAATGTTATATTGTGAAATGAAATGAGAAGCCATTGTTATTGGCTAAGGTGATTCAATGGAGATAAATGAGGCATGTTTGCCTAAATGATAATGAGAATTGAGAATGAATTGTGTGGCTAATGTGTTATTCCATTTTCAGAGTTTGTTGTTGGTGGCATGCCTAATAAGTGTAACAATCTCTTGAAGTTAGGTTGGATTGAATCCTTGAAGCCTAATTGAGATGTTACCACCCTTGAAGCTAGGTTGGACTTAGTCCTTGAAGCCTAGTTGGGTATATGATATTGATAAATGTGATAACAAAACCAAAACATTAACTCTGAAAATTGAATGGCATATTAGTATGTCTTGGGCCCATGCTTGTCTTTGTTTAGTGTTGATTATGAATGGTTAAATGAATATTAATGAAGTATATGAAAAGATATTGAAATGTGATATGTAAAGTGAAAGTATGTTGTTAGTTTTGCATATATGATGTTACATGTATATTATGGATTGAGAAATGACATTGCATTGCACTAAGTCATATCATTTGCATGATTATCTTACTAAGCCGTTGGCTTAGCGCGATAGTGTTTAATCGCGCAGGTAATAGAGTTGATAGAGTTGAACCCGAGAGTTCATCAAGACCAAGTGTGAGTAGACCTTGAAGAATTCATTTTGGGAGCTTAAAGATCAGAGCAAACTTGCCAATCATGTATAATTCTTTATATTTTTGTAAAGAAATGTTTAATATGTAAATATGTAAATATTTTATAACTTCCGCTGTGTAATATTTTAATGTATAATGAATAGGGTATGGTATCAAGTTTTAAAGTGTTTTGAATGTTAAGAGAACCGTAGCATCCCTATGTTTGGTGCACTTATGCTACATTGTGGTGTTGTAGTGTGCTTGTACCAGGTGTGGGGGTGTTACAATAAACCTTTACTTTATTTTGTACTAGAAGTGTAAATCTTATTTGCAGGTTGTAGTTGAGGTTATAAGGGGGATTTATTGGGAGTGTATTGAGAATGATTTTGTTTGCATTGGTTTTTGTAAAATGTTTTTTTTTTAAAAAAAACTAGTTTTGTCGACACTTGGGACTCAATTTTTAGGCAAAACTATGGCAAAATTTCTATTAAAATTGGAACTAAAATTTGACTAAGTAAAATTGGTAGCAACATTAGGTTAGTGTGGCGCCTCTACTCAGCTTACACATGTAGGTCGGGAAGGGCTGTTACACAACACCTCAACTATCTCAAAAATTAAGTCTTATTACTTTTCACTCTCTTTTACTAAAGTCTCAGATCATTCAAGCAGGGGGCAAACTGTAGACCCTTAATTTTTTACCCAGTCCGGTCCAATATATTTTAATTAGTCCAAAATAATTTTAGTGTTGTCCAATATATTTTAATTAGTCCAAAATAATCCTTGTGTTATCTTAATTAAATAATATTAGTTTTAGTATTTAGTTTCTATAATTAATAAATAATAATAAACAAATAAATAAAAATCGGCGACGGAAAATTTTGTCGCAGAAAAGGAGTCGGACGAAATGGCCAGCAAGCAGTTTCGCTCCCGCAGCCCTCAAATTCCCACGGCAGTTTTTTCGCTAGCGAAATTTTTCCGCAGCAGTTTTTTTTCGCCAGCAAAATTTTTTCGAAACAAAATTCAATTTGGTTTTGGTTTCTTTTTCTTAATTAATGTCAGATTCAGTAAACAATTAAGATTAATCACCAAAATCATCTATAAATAGGACTAAAAACAACACAGAAAGGGGGGAGAAAAAAGGAGTGAACTGAGAAAACTTTGAATCGATTGCATTAGGAGAAACCTTTGGCAGTGAAATCAATTGGACTTTTTGAGAGAAGAATAAGCAACTAAACAATCAATCCATCAAAGGCAGCCATCTTGCCTTTTTCCTTGTTCATCCAAGAAGTAATTTTTTGTAGAACCAACAAATGAAGGTATGAATATCAAATCTTTTTTTCTTTACAGTAGCTTGAATCATTAAACTCTTTATTTTGATTCTAAAAACCTTAGAACCCTAATTTACTTTTTCTAAACCTTAGAACCTTAAATCGTCTCCTCTATTTTTAAAAACCCTAAATTACTTTTTCTATTTCTTTAAAATATCAAAACCCTAATCTACTTTCTAACTTTTCAAAACCTTAAATCGTTTCATTAATTTACCAAAACCCTAATATGCTTTCCAATTTTCCAAAACTCTAAATTGAATCCTTTTCTTTCCAAAAACCCTAAAAAATACATTTTCTGTTTATATAAACCTTAAATCATTTTGTTTATTTTCATAAAGCTTCATAAAACTATAAATTGTTTTTCCAAATTCTAAAATCAAATACATTCTCAGAAACACTAAAAACCCTAATTCAACTTTAAAACCAAGATAGTAACCTCAAATTAGCTAACATTAAACCCTAGTTTTCTTAAGCCCTAACTCCTTTAAACCTTAAAACCTTATAAACCTAAATATTAAAATTCAAACACAGTAAGCCTCAAAACAACAATTCAATAGCTAATAATCATAAACCTAATGTTTTAAAGTGTCCAAACCCTAATTTCATGATTTCACTCCTCAAACACTAATTTGGTTAATCAAAGAACTTTATAAACCTCTTAAATTATAAAACTTTAATCCATTTCAATTCCTTTAAAATTTTCAGTAGCTTAAACCTATAAATTCCAAAATCCTAAACATATTAAATAAAGAATCTTAAATAGAAACAGTAGCCCTAATTTGAATCTTTACTTGCTTTATTTAATTTTATATTTGATTATGTAGTCTATTATATGCTTTAATTTATTTTCAATGCTTTGTTGGTTTATTTCATTTCAATGATTGATTTATTTAATTTATCATGGATGGATGTTTATTTTATATCTTGATTGATATCTTTGATGAATGATTTATTTATTATGAATGGTTATTTATCTTTTATCGATTTATTTTTAATTTCCAAATGTTGTAAGAGATATGTTTCCACTTTGTGGGTACCTCATTAGTTAAATATCATGTAATTTAAGTCGCTTTTATATTTTGGACCAATGTAAAGGACATGTTTCTACCTTTCGGTGGGTGTCCTATTAGATTAGACATGGATGATGTAAGGACATGTTTCCATCCTCGGATGGGTGTCCATTTATTTGCTTTGATTTTTGTTTTGTTTTTTAAGATAACGATGCTTTATTTCAACTGTTGTGTGTAATATGGATAATATTGTTATATTTAAGAATTTTAAAATATTAAGACCTGTAAAGGAGGTCGGTTCCAATGAATAGGGCGTTGTGGGGGTGTGGGCTATTTCTCACCTTTCCCACACGTACCTAACTTTTCGAACCCATTAGGGGGCTGGGGATTCCTTAGGAATTGAGTCATCCACCCCTTTCTTTTTCTCGGCCCTTCCGGGTGGCGACTCCATTTTCTCCGAACCTAGGTCCATGTTCTCTAAGGCTCCGAGCCTAAACAGTGCCGAAGTCGCAAGAACCATTCCATCGGGAGTGGGGGCAAAAATCCCTACTCACAGTGAAGTGTTATGAATGTGACAAATCAGGTCATATCAAATCGGATTACTTCAAGTTAAAAAACAAGAAGTGGGACAAAGAAAAGAAGAAATCTCTCAAAGCTACATGGGATGACTCTTCCTTAAGTGAAGAAGAAGAATAAGAGAGGAAGAAATTGCCAATCTATGTCTCATGGCTATTGAGGATGACTCAAATGAGGTAGGTACTCAATCCTTGAATCTTATTGCATATGATAATAATGATGTTGATGATGCTTTAGATGGCAATAATATGATTGAACACATGAATCTTAGAGTAGAAAAATATTACTCTAAAATGAAATTTTATAAGGATAAATGCTCAAGTTAGAAAAGGATTTTGTGTACTTAAAAAAATTCTACATTAGAATTAAAGACCACAAATGAACAATTGATTGATGAAATGAATAAAAACTCAAATAGCTTAGAGGTTATTGTAGACCCTTAATTTTTGACCCAATCCGATCCAATATGCTTTATTTAGTCCAAAATGATTTTTGTTGTTTAATTGATCCAAAATAATTTTAATTAAATAATTTTTACCTTAGTATCTAATTTTTATTAATAAAAAATGAAAATAAACAAATAAAAATAAAAATAAAAATAAAAATCGGAGTCGGGAAAAAAATCGGCAGCGAAAAGTGGTCGCGCGGGCCCGTCGGGCCAACAGTAGCTCGCCCGTAGGAATTTCCTGCGGGCGAGTTATTTCGCTCGCAGGCTCCTGCACCGCAGGAAATTCCTGCTGGCCGGTCAGCACAGTTTTTGTCAGCGCAAATTTTTTTGACGCAATTTTTAGAATTCTAATCCAATTAGGTTTTAATTTCTTTTTTTTATTATTATTACTTACCTTAATTAATTAGGAATAAACAACCTAAAACCCACTATAAATAAGGATGAATTAAACCAAATTGAGGGAGGAAAAAAAACACATAGTGACTTTAGGATTTGAAACCAAATCAAGAAGGAAAAGGAAAAACTCAATTCAATTGATATTAATAGCAGCAGTAGCACGGCAAAGGGGGATTCAAAGGCAATCAAAGCTTGTTTTTGGAGCTAGTTCATCCAAGAAGAGTTATTTTTTGGAGAATCAACAAAAGAAGGTATGTTTTGATTCTTTTGATTTATATGTTCACAGTAGCAAAATCCACAAAATTTAAGTTTTCAAATCAAAAATCTTAGAGCTTTATTTTAATTTTTCCAAGATTTCAACACTAAAACGTGAACTTCTTTTCTAGAAAGACTTAAAATTGTTATTTTTTCTTCTTAAAAACCTTAAACACTCATTTAACATATTTTTCTACAAAATCAAAATCAAATTATGTTTCTATTAAAATTTTAAAGTAGGTTCTTTTTCACTCAAAAACCCTTAAAAAAAATCTTTTCTACTTATAAAAACTTCAATCCATGTGTTTAAATTCATAAAATCTCATAAAATATCAAATTGCTTTTTTAAAACCTTAAAAAATATACTGAAAACACAATTCGTGCTTATGATTTTGATTTTGATTTTAATTTGTCTGTTTTGTATGAGGATGATGATGTTTTCTTTTCCAAAATGAATGCAATAAAGTCTGATTTTGCTTACTTGTGTGATGTTTCTCCTGATGGTTGCATACATTCAAATAGCAGTTACATGAGCATCTTTAATATTAATTCTGTTAACACACAATCATTAAATTTGGGAACAACTGAAAACCCTAAAAACATTAGCATAGCATCCGACCTTACTCCTGATGAGAGAGAGAGATTTGAAAAAATATTCAAAAAATATGAAGAAGTGTTTGCTTGGTCTTATGAAGATATGCCTGGGATAGATCGAGACATAGCCGAGCATCATATTCCTACTTACACCCACATTAAACCTGTCAAACAAAAGCTTAGACGATTAAGACTTGAATGGGCTGAATTGGTTAAAGAAGAGGTCACTAAGCAAATACAAGTGAAGTTCCTTGAAGTGATAGAATACCCAGATTGGCTAGCCAACATAGTACCTGTGCCAAAGAAAGATGGGAGGATAAGGGTCTGTGTGGACTATAGAGATTTAAACAAGGCTTCCCCTAAGGATGATTTTCCTTTACCTCATACAGATGTACTCATTGATAGTGCAGCCTCTAGTGTGCTACACTCGTTTGTGGATGGATTTTCTGGATACAATCAAGTGTTAATGGCCCAAGAGGATAAAGCCAAAACTGCCTTCACTACTACATGGGGGATATTTTGTTATAGGGTGATGCCTTTCGGCTTAAAGAATGCTGGAGCAACTTACCAAAGGATGGCCACCACTTTATTTTATGACATGATGCAAAAAGAGGTTGAAGTATATGTTGACGATATGATGGTGAAGTCGAATACAAGGGAGCAACACTTCCAGAACTTGGAATTGTTCTTCGATAGAGCTTTGAAGTATAAGCTCAGATTAAACCCAAAGAAGTGTGTATTTGGTGTTACCTCAGGTAAATTGTTGGGACACGTAATTGGCCCGAATGGCATCGAGATAGATCCTAAAAAAGTCAAAGCAATCAGGGATATGCCGGCCCCTAAGACGGAGAGAGAAGTTCGGGGATTCATTGGTAAACTACAGTATATTAGTAGATTTATAGCAAAGCTCACAACAATCTGTGAGCCTATCTTCAAGTTGCTTAGGAAGAATCAGCCAATCGTATGGAACGAAGAATGTCAAAAGGGTTTCGATCGAATAAAGGAGTATTTGTTGAATCCCCCTGTTTTGAAACCGCCTAAACCCGGCAAACCTCTATTACTATACTTAGTGGCAGAAGAAGAGTCGACAGGAGCCATGCTAGCACAAGCAGATGAGTCGGGGATTGAGCATGCAGTCTACTATTTGAGTAGAAAGCTCTTACCTTATGAAATTAAGTATAGTATTATTGAAAAGACATGTATAGCCATGGTTTGGTCTTCTAAGAAATTGCGGCATTATTTTCAATCATATAGTGTGCAAGCAATTTCCAGGTTGGATCCAATGAAATACTTAAGGGAGACACCTTCTTTAATTGGGAAATATGGACGATGGTTGATAATACTAGAAGAATTTGAGATCGAGTATGTAACCAGAAAAACAATCAAAGGTAGAGCGGTGGCAGAATTTCTGGCTCAACAACCATTACCTGAAAGTG
Source organism: Garcia nutans (assembly GCA_947685225.1). NCBI lineage: Eukaryota > Viridiplantae > Streptophyta > Magnoliopsida > Malpighiales > Euphorbiaceae > Garcia > Garcia nutans. The sequence continues at coordinate 3,805,667 of CANTUV010000002.1, forward strand.
AAGAGGTGATCTGGAAAATTTATTTTGATGGAGCAGCAAATAGGAAAGGAGCAGGTTTGGGAGTTATATTAGAATTGCCCGAAGGGGAACTCATCCCTTTAGCCAAAAAGTTGAAATTTAGGGCAACCAATAATATGGTGGAGTACGAAGCTTGTATTTTCGGTTTGGAAACCCTAATGATTATGAAGGTAGATAAGGTGGAAGTTTATGGTGATTCGTTGTTAGTAGTATCCCAAGTAAATGGAGAGTGGGAGTTGAAAGAAGAAAAATTGAAACCATACCATTATTACCTGACCATGATAAAGAAGAACTTTAAGGAGTGTAGGTTTGTACACCTGTCAAGAGAAGAAAATCAGATGGCTGATGCCCTAGCCACATTGGCTTCGGTTTGGGAAGATCCTGTTAACTTATTCCTTAAGCCTCTGATCTTGACCAGTTCATCAACTTCTTGTTATGAATATGAAACAATCATGGAAATTGATACAGACCATGATGCATGGTATGATACCATAAGGAGATTTTTGGAAGAAAGAGAATACCTGCCGGGGGCAACGAAGAGGGAGAGAAGAGCCATAAGGAGGTGGTCACTGCAATACATTACCTTCCATGGGGAGTTGTATCGAAGATGGCCCGATGGGGGTGCATTTGAGATGTTTAAGAAAGCCCGAAGTGGAGCGCATCATGTCAGAAATACATGCGGGAAATTGCGGTCCGCACATGAGTGGTTTGGCCCTAGTTAAGAAGATTATTCGACAAGGTTACTATTAGTTGACCATGGAGAAAGATTGTATCGAGTTTGTCAAGAAGTGCCAACAATGTCAAATGTACGGTAACTTGAATCATATGCCTCCTGAAGAACTACATTCAATGTCTTCACCCTAGTCCTTTGCCACCTGGGGTATTGACATTATAGGAGAAATACATCCAACAGCTTCAAACGGGCACCGTTTTATTATGGTAACAATTGATTATTTTTTGAAATGGGTTCAACAAGCTGGGTGCAAGTCAAATGGCTAGGTTTATCGAAAAGAACCTCATCTGCAGATATGGGGTCCCATACAGTGTGATATCAGACAACGGGGTACAGTTTCAAGGGGCAGTTAAGGATTTATTCTCCAAGTACCAAATCCATCATCACCGATCTTCTCCTTATAGACCAAAGGCTAATGGTGCAGTGGAAGAAACAAACAAGACAATTAAGCAAATTCTGTCCAAGATGACCAAGACTTACAGGGATTGGTCAGAGATGCTTCCCTTTGCTTTATGGGGATATAGGACGAGTGTGCGAACACCTACTGGAATGACACCGTTCTCTTTGGTTTATGGGATGGAAGCAGTATTGCCAATTGAGATTGAGATCAAGTCATTGAGAGTAGTCTTGGAAGCGGAGCTGCCTGACACAGAATGGGTAGCAAGCAGATACACTCAGTTAGCTCTATTAGAAGAGAGAAGGCTAAAGGCACTGTATCATCACCAACTGTATCAAAAGAAGATAGCTCAAGCTTACAATAGAAGGGTCAAAATTCGAAGATTCAGGGTTGGTGATTTGGTATTGAAGCAATGTAGGCCTAATGTATCTTATCCAAGAGGGAAGTTTAGACCCAGCTGGGAAGGACCATATGTCATGAAACAAGTCATGAGCAAAGGTGCGGTGAAGTTATCAGACATGGATGGGAATGAATTCAGTGAGCCAGTAAACATTGACAGGTTAAAGAGGTTTTTTGTATGAAAAATAAATAAAAAAAAAGAGAGAGCTCGCTAGGTTGAAAACCCAAAAAGGGAGGCCTAGGCAAAAGTTAGAGCAGTCCGCTAGTTCTGAAAACCCGAAAGGGTGGGCTAGGCAACAATTAGGGCTAATGAGAGAAAATCGTCAATTAGAAAACCTGAAAGGGCTAATTGGCAACAGGAGTGATCTTGTGTATGCTGGCTTTATGTTTGGTTGTTCCCCAATTTAATAAAATAGAATTAATGATTAAATTTGTTCTATGTGCACTGTTATAAGTATTTGACCAGATACGGATGAAATAAATAATCATAATTGCAAAAGGTGATGACAAATTATCAATGGAAAAGAAGCATCTTTTATTACTTTAGTTATTTTTCATCCTAACAAAACATTTTATGAATTGACAAATGTAAAATCTATGGCAGTCGATAAGTGTAACGTGTAGGCCAGCTTTGCCTCAGCCGGTCCAAGTAGGCTTCAGTCAAGCAAGGCATGTCTAGGTCAGGAACAAAGTCAGAATCATAAGGCTCAGCTCCATACTGACGCCTAAGTCGGCGAGGATCATAGCATGTACCTTGACGAAGAGCAGCGAGGGGAACATACATCAAGTATGTCCGCATGGTAATATGAGAAATCCTTCACCAAGGTACCAACCAACGGATATTGACTTCGGAGCGTGAGTGGATCCAATCAACCCAGTCAACATAGGAAGAAGCAGGATGGAGTAGTTTCCTAGCAGAATGATGACGTGGCAGGTATCTAGCAAAATCCATGGAGGGAGTATCGAGCAAACAAAGACGCTCCTGAAGCCAAACCTGCGAAGAAAGAATATATAAAAATAAAAATAAAAAAAGGAGGTCCGCTAAGTTGAAAACCTGCAAGGGCAGCTTAGGCAAAAATTAGGACAGCTCGCTAGTTCCGAAAACCCATATGGGCGGACTAGGCAAAAATTAGAGCAATATAAAAAAAAAACCTAAATTGAAAACTCGGAAGGGCAGTTTAGGTATAATTACTTGAAGCAGCAGCGGGCTACCAGTCAGTCTCTTTGACAATCCTGATTTAAATCGGTCTAATCCAACTAAGGTTTCGGCTAAGATCACAGGTACCGGTGACAAGCCTCCTTCCATTTGATCCATGATATCCAATACTCGCGGGTCAATATCGCCATCAGAAGAAACAAGTAAGAATTGGCCGAGTAAGCAAAGACAAAGCATGCGTCCCTAGGCCTTATTAGGAGCGAAATGAGAAGAACAAAAGTCAATCAAAGGAGCAAGTAGAATTTTTTCACCTCTCATCAACCGAAGAATCTCGGGTTTCAGAATTTGAAATAACATCTGCATCTTCTGTTGAGTTTTGGAAACCAATGTGGGTAATGCCATTTGCTGATTATTGGGATGTCCAAGGATGGCCTCAAATTCTTCAATCAAGGGACACATTTCAAAGCCATTAATTCTAAACACCCTGGAATCCGTATCCCACAAGGAAGCCGCGGCATGTAAAAAGGAGTGATCCAATTTGACATTTTGAAAGCATTTTAAAACATCAAGCTTTGACCATGAAATTTGCTTCCAATTGTTGGCATCCATATTCTTAAATAGAATTTTTATTTTCCTTAAAGGGGAGCCAAAATTGCTAAAGAGAGAGTATTCACTTTGAAAGAGAGATTTTTGGCTTATGAATTGAAATATGGCATGCAAGGTGATTTATATAGAAGAAAATAAACCTTTTCCAAAAGTGAAATGGAAAAGATAAGACCATATGGCACAAGGAAAGGAAGTAATCATAATTTCTTTTTCCATTCTGGATTTGGTTTAACAAAGGAAGTGGATATTAATTATGATGTATTATATATATATATATAATTTAAAATTACAGTAAAGAGGAAAATTGTATATTTTTCATTATTGTAAAATGTTTTACAATCATTTCAATATTTACATATCACTAAGAGGGTGGTGGTATGTCACCAAATAAAGACTTGAAAAAGTCGTCGCCTGTTGGAGGAGGCAAGTTACTCAATCCCGGGATCATCTGAAGCAGAAGCACTAAAATCCCTATTGCTTTGGAGTTCTGATTTGTCATGGTCCTCATCAGAAGCAGACGAAAGGATCTCATGGTGATTAGCCTGGGAGCTTCTCGATGAAGAAGCACCGGGATCCCTCATTCCTTGAAATCGGAAGTCTCAAAAATTTTGTTCGGATTGATGATATAAACTTTCAAAATGAGAAGCCTGCTGATGACTTGCAGCCAACTCTTCTTGAAGCTTCTTGTTTTGATCTTCGAGCATCCGCTGTGAGCCAAGAAGGAAAAAGGTAAGAGCATACATAATCATGCATACATATAGTATAAACTATTGCAAAATAATAAATGTACCAGGTAATTCATATCAATGCCTTGCGGATAAGATGGTCCAGCCTCATGATCAAACGAGCCAACAACCTGCAATGATCATTGAAGAATCAAAGAAAGAAAAAAGCATTTGCAAGGGAAAAGTGGTTAAAGTACAAAAACTCCCTTGGAAGATCAAAACAAGGAAAGAAGAACATGGATCAAGCAAGACATGGCCAAGCCAAATCAAGCTTGGCCGCATCACCTCAAAGGAAATCTTGGCAAGAACATGACACGGACAGGAGACACGGCCAAGCCACTGGCCGTGTCTCACCTAAAGGGCAAAGCGAAGAAAGACCAAGCAAAGAGAGAAGGGAAGCAGTAGGTGACACGGGCAGGAGACACGGCTAAGCCACTGGCCGTGTCTCACCTAAAGGGCAAAGCCAAGAAAGACCAAGCAAAGAGAGAAGGGAAGCAGTAGGTGACACGGGCAGGAGACACGGCCAAGCCACTGGTCGTGTCTCACCTAAAGGGCAAAGCCAAGAAAGACCAAGCAAAGAGAGAAGGGAAGCAGTAGGTGACACTGGCAGGCGACACGGCCAAGCCACTGGCCGCGTCACATGACACGACCACAAGCTTGGCCGTGTCCCATCCTAAGCCAAGAATAAAGAAGAACCAAAGAAAAAACACAGAAGCTGACACATCCAGGGGACACAGCCAAGCCACTGGCCGTGTCACTCCCATCTTCAAAGAACAAAGAAGACCCGATCTCAAAAGATGAAGATCCATTTTCAAGGGTGAAGACTCGATCTTAAAGGATGAAGATCCATTTTCAAGGGTGAAGACCCGATCTCAAAAGATGAAGATCCATTTTCCAGAGTGAAGACCCTGTCTCAAAGGATGAAGATCCATTTTGATGGTGAAGAATCACGATGCATAAAACAGTCGGAGCAGTCAAACTTCTCAAATGATAAAAGGTCAGTCAAACTCAATCCCGGGTCCAAGTACCCAAATTAAATCAATCTCAGGTCCAGAACCCAAATTTTCCTTAGGTCCAGAACCTAGAAGTATCCTGGAGTCCAGAACTCGAATCCAGGTCTAGAACCCAAATTTTCCTTAGGTCCAGAACCTAGAATTATCCTCGAGTCCAGAACTCAAACCGGGTCCAGAACCCAAATTTTTCTTAGGTCCAGAACCTAGAATTATCCTCGAGTCCAGAACTCGAACCGGGTCCAGAACCCAAATTTTCCTTAGGTCCAGAACCTAGAAGTATCCTTGAGTCCAGAACCCAAATTTTTCTTAGGTCCAGAACCTAGAAGTATCCTCGAGTCCAGAACCCAAATTTTCCTTAGGTCCAGAAACTAGAATTATCCTCGAGTCTAGAACTCGAACCGGGTCCAGAACCCAAATTTTCCTTAGGTCCAGAACCTAGAAGTATCCTCGAGTCCAGAACTCGAATCTGGGTCCAGAACCCAAATTTTCCTTAGGTCCTAAACCTAGAATTATCCTCGAGTCCAGAACTCGAACCGGGTCCAGAACCCAAATTTTCCTTAGGTCCAGAACCTAGAATAATCCTCGAGTCCAGAACTCGAATCCGGGTCCAGAACCCAAATTTCCCTTAGGTCCAGAACCTAGAACATCCGTGAGTCCAGAACTCAAATTGGGTCCAAGTACCCAAAATAAGTCGCCATATCAAAAATTAAGTTTTGTTGCTTTTCACTCTCTTTCACTAAGGTTTCAGATCATTCAAGCAGGGGGCAAACTGTAGACCCTTAATTTTTGACCGAATCCGATCCAATATGCTTTATTTAGTCCAGAATGATTTTTTTTGTTTAATTGATCCAAGATAATTTTAATTAAATAATTTTTATCTTAGTATCTAATTTTTATTAATAAAAAATGAAAATAAACAAATAAAAAATAAAAATAAAAATAAAAATCGGAGTTGGGAAAAAAATCGGCAGCGAAAAGTAGTCGCGCGGGCCCGTCGGGCCAACAGCAGCTCGCCCGCAGGAATTTCCTGCGGGCGAAATAACTTCCCGCAGGAAATTCCTGCAGGCGAAACGACTTCCCACAGGAAATTCCTGCAGGCTGGCACGCTGGAAGGCCCACGGCTGGCACGCCCACGGGCCCGTCAGCACAGTTTTCGCCACCGCAAATTTTTTTGACGCAATTTTTAGAATTCTAATCCAATTAGGTTTTAATTTCTTTTTTTTATTATTATTACTTACCTTAATTAATTAGGAATAAACAACCTAAAAACCACTATAAATAAGGATGAATTAAACCAAATTGAGGGAGGAAAAAAAATACATAGTGACTTTAGGATTTGAAACCAAATCAAGGAAGGAAAAGGAAAAACTCAATTAAATTGATATTAATAGCAGCAGTAGCATGGCAAAGGGGGATTCAAAGGCAATCAAAGCTTGTTTTTGGAGCTAGTTCATCCAAGAAGAGTTATTTTTTGGAGAATCAACAAAAGAAGGTATGTTTTAATTCTTTTGATTTATATGTTCACAGTAGCAAAATCCACAAAATTTAAGTTTTCAAATCAAAAATCTTAGAGCTTTATTTTAATTTTTCCAAGATTTCAACAATAAAATGTGAACTTCTTTTCTAGAAAGAATTAAAATTGTTATTTTTTCTTCTTAAAAACCTTAAAACACTCATTTAACATATTTTTCTACAAAATCAAAATCAAATTCTGTTTCTATTAAAATTTTAAAGTAGGTTCTTTTTCACTCAAAAACCCTTAAAAAATTATCTTTTCTACTTATAAAAACTTCAATCCATGTGTTTAAAATCATAAAATCTCATAAAATATCAAATTGCTTTTTTAAAACCTTAAAAATTATACTTTAACCGAGAATCCAATTTCAAAGCCTAAAATCCAAAAATCATCTTTTAAACCTAAAATAATGAAACCTAACCCTTTAAAACCTTAAACCCTAACTTTTTCTAAACTTTCAACCCTTTAAAACATAAAAATCATAAAAACACAAAAAACTCAAAAAATCACAGTAGCTCAATTTACTATTTCAAAATCATGAATTAAAAAATATTTCAAAAGTGTCTAAAACTCTAGTTTTCTTATTTCATCATTCAAATCTTAATTTGTTTAATCAAAGTGTCTTGCCAACCTTTAAAAAAACATAAAACCTAATCTATTTTGATTACCTAAAAAGTCACAGTAGCTTAAACTTTAGAATTTCCAAAGCCTTAACACATGAGATAAATAACCCTAAATAGAAATAGTAGCTATACTTGAACTTTTATTTGTTTTATTCAATTCCATATTTATTTATACCTTGATTTATTTCTTATGCTTTAATTTATTTGATTTTAATACTTGATTTATTTAATTTATTATGGATGATTATTTACTTTTATCAATCAATTTAGACTTCCAAAAGTTGTAAGAGGTATGTTTCCACTTGGTGGGTACCTCATTAGTTAAACATCATGTAATTTAATTTTCTTTTCTATTTTAGAACCTTTGTAAAGGGCATGTTTCTACCTTTTGGTGGATGTCCTATCTAGGCATGTGATGTAAGGACATGTTTCCATCCTTGGATGGGTGTCCATTTATTTGTTTTGTTTTGTTTGGACATTGCTTTGATTTTAATATAATGATGCTTTCTTTTTATTGTGTGTAGTATGGATAATGTTATTATACTTAAGAATTTTATAATATTAAGACCTGTAAAGGAGGCCGGTTCCAATGAACCGGGCGTTATGGGGGTGCTGGGCCATTTCTCACCTTCCCCACACGTACCCAACTTTCCGAACCCATTAGGGGGTTGGGGATTCCTTAGGAATCGAGTAATCCACCCCTTTCTTTTTTGCCGGCTCGTCCGAGTGGCGACTCCATTTTCTCCGGACTTAGGTCCGTGTTCTCTAAGGCCTCGAGCCTAAGCAGTGCCGAAGTCGCAAGAACCATTCCACCAGGAGTGGGGGCGAAAATCCCTGCTCACAATTATGATAAAAAAAATGAAATTTTGAATAATGAACTAAAAGAACTAAAAGGATCAATTTCAAATTCTCATAAGGGAAAAGAGGCACTAGACACATTAATAGATAATCAAAGGTCACCCTCCTTGAAACGTGGTTTAGGATTCAATGACTCATCTGATGCCACATCAAGTAAACCAACATTTGTGAAAGCATCTACAACTCAAACCTCTAGTGTTGAAGTTGTAAAGAACACAACTGCATAAATTAAACCTAATATTCCTAAAGGGACTACATTAGGATCACAAGACTCTAGAACTAAAATTCCAAGAGCAAATCATGCATTCTTGTATACTAGACATACATACAAGCATAAAATTGCACAAAAACAATCTCACACTTGCAATTGCATGTATAGTCCATTGAATGTCAATAGAAAATTGCATATGAAATTTGGACACAAAAGCATATTTTACTGTAATATCCCAAAGTATACCCTAAAAGTTTTGGAATAATTATTGTTGTATTTGGATTAAATGTATATGTTTAATGGAAAGAGAAAAGAAGTAAAGAGAGAGTGTATATGTGGTATATATAGATATATATATAACATATACAAGTCAAAGTAATGAAAGTCAAAAGAAGATTAATTAATTAGTGGAAAATGGAAATTAAGTTAGTGGAAGAGAAATTTTAAAATATTATTTTTTTAATTTAAAATTGCTTGGTGGAGATTTAAAGAGAAAGAGTTGACTTGGTTTTTGCCATTCATTTTGTTCTTTGTTTTTGTTTCTCTTTGGGTTGGCCGGCTGTCAAAGAAGCAAGAGAGGAAGAGAATTTTTGATTTTTCTAAGCTCAAAATTTAGGATGTTTCAAGTGATCAAGTTGGAAATCTAAGAAGTTTCATCATTTTTGGTAAGTTTCCACTTGATTCCCTTGTTTTATTTTAAGTTGTATTTAAGTTTGATGGTTGATTGTTGATAGTTTGAGTATGTTTGATTGTGGTGTGTTTGAGAGTGTTGGGTTTAATTGATTGTGATTTTGGAGTTGAATGGAAGAGTAAGAGTTGTGTTTATGTTATGGTTGTGAATTGGTAATTGATGTATGTTGTGAGTTTGAGCAATTATTATTGTAGATCTTCAAGATGTTTGTGTTTAATGAAGTTTAAAGCATAGAATACATGAGTGTAATCTGAAACAGAAGCATTATGGATGCCACGACCGTGGCCCTTGGATGCCACGACCGTGGGGGTTTTAAGCAAAGTGGGTAGATTCGTTTGCTATGCTACGACCGTGGGGTTGTGAGGCCACGACCGTGGGGTCCTAGATAGTTGTGTTGGCTTATAATTTGTGATCTATGGGTCTAGTATGAGACTAATAGGTGAATAATTGTATTGGAATTCATGTGTATTTGTAATTAAGTGTGTACTATTCCTTTTGGATTAGGTTGTGAAGAGGTTGAATTGCCCTAATCTAAGTGTTGAGAATTCTTGGAAGAGGAAGTGTATAGATTGGAATGAGTTGTTTTTGAGGTAAGTACGAACCCTACATTATTGCATACATTTACATGATTTTGAGACTTAACACATTTGGTTGTAAATGTGTTAAGTAATTTATTACATTGTTAATACATTTGATTAATGTTATAATTTTTATAATGTGAAAGATATGATGATCATTCAAAATGTATGCTCAATGCAATTGGTTATGAATACTTTAATGATGAATTGCTTTGATATGAATTGAGATATGATAAGATGTGAAGCCATTGTGGTTGGCTATAATGATTCAAATGAAATAATTGTGGCATGTTTGCCTAGATGATGATGAATGTGAATTGAGATATGATAAGATGTGAAGCCATTGTGGTTGGTTATAATGATTCAAATAAAATAAGTGGGGCATGTTTGCCTAAATGATTATGAGAAAATGAGATTGAAATTGATAATGAAATAATGAATGAATTATGTGTCTAATGTGTTATTCCATTTTCAGAGTTTTGCTGTTGGTGGCATGCCTAATAGTAACAATCTCTTGAAGCTAGGTTGGGCTTGATCCTTGAAGCCAAGTTGGGTTGAAGTTTAGCATGCTTAACTCCCCTTGAAGCTTGGTTGGGTCTAGTCCTTGAAGCCTAGATGAGATGTTACAAACCCTTGAAGCTAGGTTGGGTTTGGTTCTTGAAGCCAAGTTGGGTTGATACTTAGCATGCTTTGTTCCCCTTGAAGCTTGGTTGAGCCTAATCCTTGAAGCCTAGTTGGGATAATGATAAATGTGATAATTAAACCAAAACATTAACTCTGAAAGTTGAATGGCATATTAGTTTCTTTTGGGCCCATGCTTGTCTTTGTTTAAATGCGAATCATAAATGGTGAAATAAATGAATTATAAGATATAATGTAAGGTTTTGAAATATGATATTCTTATGTATTGTTATTATATATGAATGTGTGACATTAGCATTACATTAAAGCATATTGTTATTGTGGCTTGTACCACTAAGCCATTGGCTTAGCGCGATTGTGGTTCATCGCGCAGGTGACAGGGTAGAACCGGAGAGTTCATCTAGACCTAGTCGAGTCTAGACTCTGAAGTGTTGATTGTGGGCTTAAAGATCAGAGATGAACTGCCAAACATGTATAAATTTTATGTTTTGTAATCATGTATTTTAATGTATTTATAAAAGTAAATACCACTACATTTTCCGCTGGTTTATAAATAAACATTTTATTTATTGTGTTTTATAATGTAATTTGAATGTTTTATAATATAACTTAAATGTTTTAAATTTGCTCATATTATTGTATACAGGAAAGATTGGTTTGCTTATTATCAACCATGACACTCCTGTATTCGGTATACGTATATTACAGGTGTAGTAGTATGTAGTGTGCGTATACGGGGTATAGGGGTGTTACAATTGTTTTGGTATCAGAGCCCAGGTTTGAGATTCTCAACCTAGGTAAATTGTAAGAAAAAGAAAATTTTGAGTTTTAAAATATTATTTTTAAATAAGATACATGTTTTGGTATTGGCAGTCTCTGATCTTTGATGAGGTATATTCTGCTATGTTTGCAGATATAGGTAGTGATGGCGTCTCAGTCGCGTCAGTCCATAGAAGGTAGTGCTGAGAGTGTAGCTCGTAAAGAGGGTAGAGATGGAGCTAGGGTTGAGAGAGCTAGTGAGGCAGCTGCCCTTGTGCCAGAGAGATCAGCTGCTGATGAGGTTCTGCCGGTTTGGTTAAGGCATGTGGTAGAATTGTTGAGGCAAGCTCCAGTGCAGCCGCCACCTCCACCACAACCACGAGTGTCGGTGAGACATTATGATAAGTTGAGAAAATATGGGGCTGAGAATTTTCTTAGTACTACAGATCTTGCAGTAGCTGAGTAGTGGTTGGATAGAGTGCAGAGGGTATTTATTCAGTTGCAAGTTACTTCTGAAGAGAAATTTGATTATGCTGATGATTGGTGGAAGACAGTTCCACATGCTATGGATGATCCACCTATGTTGTCTTATAGTGATTTTCTGAGGGTGTTTGAGCAGAAATATACTTTGAGGGAGTATAAGGATGTCAAGAAGATGGAATTTTTAAATTTGAGACAAGATAACCGGACTATGACAGAGTATGAGGTAGAGTTCATCCGGTTGAGTCACTATGCCGGTGGAATTATTTCAGATGAGATTAACCAGTGTAGGAGATTTGAGGAGGGGTTGAGGCCCTCTATTATGTGTATTGTTGCTGGTTCTCGGTATCAGGATTTTTCTCAATTGGTTGCAGCAGCTAGAAGTGTTGAGAGAGCACAGGGTATTGCAACAGCTGCTACTGAGGAGGAGACCAGAGTTAGGAGATCTCAGTTTGAGGCAGGGTCTTCATCTATGAAGAGAGACCGAGGAAGTTTTATTCCGAAAGTCAGTAGGAGCCAGAGGCAGTCAGGTAGGTCAGTTCAGTATCAGAGGCAGAGATCGAGACCTACAGTTTCTGTAGCGAGTGCTCCGACTCCAGTGATTTAGAGATCCATTCCACCTATATGTGTTCATTGTGGTAGGACACATGGGGGTGTTTGTTGGAAGACGGGTGGATCAGGAGTATGTTTTAGATGTGGGTCACCAGCTTATTTTATTAAAGATTGCCCTGAGCTACAGGAGGATAGACAAACTGATACTGCAGCTTCTCGACCTAGTGTCAGCAGAGGTGGTCGAGGGGGCAGAGGTTTCAGTAGAGGTGGTCGACCTGGGATCAGTCAAAGAGGAGAATCTACATCTGGAGGCAATAGGCCAGATGAGGCTGGATCTTCTCAGAGAGTGTATATGATGCAGAGGTAGCCAGATGCTTCATCAGTCATTGTGGGTACATTTTCTTTATTTGGCATTTTAGTTCTTGCTTTGATTGATCCAGGATCTACTCATTCATACATAAGTGCATCTATCTTGCCTGTGTATGAATTGCATTCAGAGTCCTTAGGATTTGATGTTTTGGTGACAAATCCTTTAGGACATAGTGTTGTGGTGAGTAAGGTGCATCGTGATAGTTCAGTTGTGGTGCAAGGAGAGGAGTTTTTGGGAGATTTGATTGAAATGCCTTTTAAGGAATATGATTTGATTTTAGGCATGGATTGGTTGTCTAAGCATGGAACTGTGGTAGATTGTCAAAAGAAGTGTGTTACCTTGAGAACCGGTGATGGTAGAAGTGTGATGGTAGCTGGTGAGCAAAGGCAACTTGCATCCTTGTTTGTGTCAGCTTTTGCAGCTAGGAAGTTGATTAGAAAAGGGTGTGATGCTTATCTTGCTCATGTTGTGGATACCAGAGTAGTGGGTTCTCAACTTGATATTATACCCATAGTTGCGGAATTTCTAGATGTTTTTCCAGAGGAGTTGCCAGGGTTACCCCCTGAGAGAGAGGTTGAGTTTGGTATTGATTTATTGCCTGGTACCACTCCCATCTCTATTACTCCTTATCGAATGGCACCTGCTAAGTTGAGAGAGTTGAAGGTGTAGTTGCAGGAGTTGTTGGATAAAGGGTTTGTTTGCCCTAGTGTTTCTCCGTGGGGAGCTCCTGTTTTTTTTTAAAGAAGAAGGATGGTACTTTGAGGTTGTGCATCGATTATAGGCAATTGAACAAAGTGACTATCAAGAATAAGTATCCTTTGCCTAGGATTGATGATCTCTTCGATCAATTAAAGGGAGCAGCAGTGTTTTCCAAGATTGATTTGAGATCAGGGTACCATCAGTTGAGAGTCAGAGAGGAAGATGTTCCTAAGACAGCTTTCCGCACAAGGTATGGGCATTATGAGTTTTTGGTGATGCCTTTTGGATTGACGAATGCACCTGCAGCTTTCATGGATTTGATGAATAGGGTGTTTAGGCCCTATCTAGATCAGTTTGTGGTAGTCTTCATTGATGATATTTTGGTGTATTCACGTAATGAAGAGGATCATGACAAGCATCTGCGGATTGTATTGCAGACCTTGTGAGAGAAGCAATTGTATGCTAAACTATCGAAATGTGAGTTTTGGCTTGATCAAATAACTTTTCTGGGCCATGTAGTGTCAGTAGATGGTATAAGAGTTGATCCGAGTAAAGTTGAGGCCATTTTGAATTGGAGTCCACCGAAGTCTGTAACTAAAGTTAGAAGTTTTCTGGGTTTGGTAGGCTATTATCGACGGTTTGTGAAAGGTTTTTCTTTGATAGCTACTCCACTCACCAGATTACTTTGAAAGGGAGTTAGATTTGTATGGATAGATCAGTGTCAAGCTAGCTTTGAGCAGTTGAAGGAGATGTTGACTCAAGCTCCTATTCTTACTTTGCCTGTGGAAGATAAACCATATGTGATTTACAGTGATGCTTCACATAATGGTTTAGGTTGTGTTTTGATGCAAGAGGGTAAAGTCATAGCTTATGCTTCTCGGCAGTTGAAGCCGCATGAGTTTTATTATCCGACGCATGATTTGGAATTGGCAGCTATAGTGTTTGCTTTGAAGATTTGGCGACACTACTTGTATGGGGAGAAGTATTTCATTTATACAGATTATAAGAGTTTGAAATATTTGGGGGTTCAGAGAGAGCTTAATCTTCGGCAAAGATGATGGTTAGAGTTGATTAAAGACTACGATTGTTTGATTGATTATCATCCTGGTAAGGCAAATGTTGTTGCGGATGCCTTGAGTCGGAAGTCATTAGTAGGTTTGACTGTTTATTCGCTCTCGTTGCTTGTTGAGTTGAGAGCGTTGCATGCTAATTTTGAATCATATGATGATGGTGCGTTGTTAGCTCAATTGCAGTTGAGACCGGTGTTGTTGGATCAGATTAAAGAGGCTCAATTGGTTGATGAGAATTTAGAAAGTTGTGTCAGATTGCCAAAATGGGGAGAACCGAGATTTTCATGTGAGAAGTGATGGTAGCCTTTGGTTCAAGAATAGATTGTGTGTTCCTGATGATGCTAGTTTAAGAAAGATTATTTTAGAGGAAGCACACCAATAGGTTTTTGCTATGCACCCTTGGAGTACTAAGATGTATCAGGATTTGAAGCAGCATTATTGGTGGTCAGGTATGAAGAGAGGCATAGCGGAGGTTGTATCTAAATGTCTCACTTGTCAGAGGGTGAAAGCTGAGCACCAAGTTCCTTCAGGGTTACTTCAACCTTTATCAGTGTCTGAATGGAAATGGGAACATGTGACAATGGATTTTGTGATTGGTTTGCCGTTGACTCAGAAGAAGCATGATGCTATTTGGGTGATTGTTGATCGGTTGACGAAGACAGCTCATTTTCTTCCAGTTAGGATGGATTATTCTCTTAAGAGGTTGGCTGAGCTATATATCAATGAGATAGTGAAGTTGCATGGAGTCCCAATTTCTTTAGTGTCTGATCGAGATCCTCATTTTACTTCAAGGTTTTGGAAAAGTTTACATGGTGCTTTGGGTTCTCGATTGCACTTTAGCACTGCTTTTCATCCGCAGATAGATGGGCAGTCAGAGAGAGTGATACAGATTATAGAGGATATGTTGAGAAGCTGTGTCATTGATTTCTCAGGAAGTTGGGATAGATTTTTGCCACTTGTGGAATTTGCTTATAACAACAGTCATCAATCTAGTATTGGAATGGCACCATATGAAGCATTGTATGGTAGAAGATGCAGAATGCCTCTATGTTGGAATGAAGTTGGAGAGGGCAAATTAGTTGGTCCTGATTTGATTAAAGAAACAGAAGAGACAGTGAAGATAATTTGGGATCGGTTGAAAGCAGCTTCATATCGGCAGAAATCTTATTCAGATTTGAAGAGGAGAGACATAGAGTTTGATGTTGGAGATAAAGTATTTTTGAAAGTGTCTCCTTGGAAGAAGATTTTGAGATTTGGTCGCAAAGGAAAGCTAAGTCCTCGTTTTATTGGACCTTATGAGGTATTGGAGAAAGTGGGACCAGTTGCTTATTGAATTGCTTTGCCGCCTGAATTGGATAGAATTCACAATGTCTTCCATGTTTCTATGCTGCGGAGGTACAGATCAGATCCATCTCATGTTTTACCAGTTGAATCTATTGAGGTAAGTTCGGATCTGACATTTGAAGAAGAACCAATTGCTATTTTGGCACATGAAGTGAAAGAATTGAGAAATAAGAAAGTGCCAGTTCTTTGGAAGAATAATGCAAAGGAAGAGGCAACTTGGGAGAGTGAGCAAGTGATGCGAGATCAGTATCCTCAGTTGTTCCAGGCTTGAAATAAGGTAATTTCGAGGAAGAAATTGCTTTTTAGAGGGGGAGAATTGTAATATCCCAAAGTATACCCTAAAAGTTTTGGAATAATTATTGTTGTATTTGGATTAAATGTATATGTTTAATGGAAAGAGAAAAGAAGTAAAGAGAGAGTGTATATGTTGTATATATAGATATATATATATATATAACATATACAAGTCAAAGTAATGAAAGTCAAAAGAAGATTAATTAATTAGTGGAAAATGGAAATTAAGTTAGTGGAAGAGAAATTTTAAAAAATTATTTTTTAATTTAAAATTGCTTGGTGGAGGTTTAAAGAGAAAGAGTTGACTTGGTTTTTGCCATTCATTTTGTTCTTTGTTTTCGTTTCTCTTTGGGTTGGCCAGCCATCAAAGAAGCAAGAGAGGAAGAGAATTTTTGATTTTTCTAAGCTTAAAATTGAAGGAAGATTCAAGTGATCAAGTTGGAAATCTAAGAAGTTTCATCATTTTTGGTAAGTTTCCACTTGATTCCCTTGTTTTATTTTAAGTTGTATTTGAGTTTGATGGTTGATTGTTGATAGTTTGAGTATGTTTGATTGTGGTGTGTTTGAGAGTGTTGGGTTTAATTGATTGTGATTTTGGAGTTGAATGGAAGAGTAAGAGTTGTGTTTATGTTATGGTTGTGAATTGGTAATTGATGTATGTTGTGAGTTTGAGCAATTATTATTGTAGATCTTCAAGATGTTTGTGTTTAATGAAGTTTAAAGCATAGAATACATGAGTTTAATCCGAAACAGAAGCATTATGGATGCCACGACCGTGGGGGTTTTAAGCAAAGTGGGAAGATTCGTTTGCTATGCCACGACCGTGGGGTTGTGAGGCCACGACCGTGGGGTCCTAGATAGTTGTGTTGGCTTATAATTTGTGATCTATGGGTCTAGTATGAGACTAATAGGTGAATAATTGTATTGGAATTCATGTGTATTTGTAATTAAGTGTGTACTATTCCTTTTGGATTAGGTTGTGAAGAGGTTGAATTGCCCTAATCTAAGTGTTGAGAATTCTTGGAAGAGGAAGTGTATAGATTGAGGTAAGTACAAACCCTACATTATTGCATACATTTACATGATTTTGAGACTTAACACATTTGGTTGTAAATGTGTTAAGTAATTTATTACATTGTTAATACATTTGATTAATGTTATGATTTGTATAATGTGAAAGATATGATGATCATTCAAAATGTATGCTCAATGCAATTGGTTATGAATACTTTAATGATGAATTGCTTTGATATGAATTGAGATATGATAAGATGTGAAGCCATTGTGGTTGGCTATAATGATTCAAATGAAATAATTGGGGCATGTTTGCCTAGATGATGATGAATGTGAATTGAGATATAATAAGATGTGAAGCCATTGTGGTTGGTTATAATGATTCAAATAAAATAAGTGGGGCATGTTTGCCTAAATGATTATGAGAAAATGAGATTGGAATTGATAATGAAATAATGAATGAATTATGTGTCTAATGTGTTATTCCATTTTCAGAATTTTATTGTTGGTGGCATGCCTAATAGTAACAATCTCTTGAAGCTAGGTTGGGCTTGATCCTTGAAGCCAAGTTGGGTTGAAGTTTAGCATGCTTAACTCCCCTTGAAGCTTGGTTGTGTCTAGTCCTTAAAGCCTAGTTGAGATGTTACAAACCCTTGAAGCTAGGTTGGGTTTGGTTCTTGAAGCCAAGTTGGGTCGATACTTTGTAACACCCCTTCCCGACCTACATGTGTAAGCCGAGTAGAGGCGCCACACTATCCAAATTGTTGCTACCAATTTACTTAGTCAAATTTTTGTTTAGATTTTACAGAAATTTTGCCATAGTTCCGCCTAGAAATTTGGATCCCAAGTGTCGACAAAACTTATTTTTCTGATTTTTGAAAACATTTTACACAGACCAATGTGAATACAATCAGTTTCCAATACACTCCCAATGAATCCACCTTATACCCTCAACTACAACCTGCAAGAAAAATTCACACTTCTAATCCAGACTAAATTAGAGATTTATTATTCTTACATACCAATAATGTACAGTATCACATACTGACTCTCAATCTTATATATACATATACATGCCACAATTAGCTAACTCATAATGGAAACTAAAGGCTACTCTGAGGTGCTGCGCTGTGTTGTGCTGCTCGATGCTAATCACCGAAATCTACTGCTCCAAACCTACGAGTCAAGAAAACTCAACTCGCTGAGCGTTGTCGCTCAGTGGGTACTTTACCAATAAAAATAAAAGTAGTATATGAAAGTATTTGAAATCAAAGGAAATAATTAAATCAACAATCAACCAACATTATACCAATAGAAATCGTGATACATTCAGTATGATATGCTTTCAAGAATGTAAAATCATAATTCAAACTCATTTGCATTATATAGTTCAACGAAAAATAATATGTCTTTGATTCAGGCTCTACTGGTATATAGGGAACCATAGTGATAAGGCAGTGGCCCTCACCACTGTAACATAGGTGGCCCTCACCACCGATATCAGATCACAGGAATGGCCCTCACCATCCTGGTTATAACCAATGGGCCTCCCCATTGGCTTCAGTGGCCTCACCACTAAATAACATATCATATCACAATAATGAGCAGTACTGCATGCGTTAGTATAGTGCACCATACCCTTATCTACCACTCCCACTATCCAGTAGAGCAAAAAGATTAAAATGATTCAATTTAAGTCTCAAACCTCATTTTAGAATGACTCGCGAAATCATTTTAAATTTTCATCGCACTTTGCCATTCATGCCGCGCAACACATTCTTTAGTCAAACCATTCCCCTTTTTCACATATTTAATATCCACAATATACATATTAAACATTTCAAAGCATTCCTCAAAATATCCCAAATTGACCAAATAAATAGTGTTGCGGCGAGAAAAATCGGCAACGCAAAATGGCATGACCAAATGAATAGTAAAATTTGGATTTTCGTCAAAATTTCAGTCCACTTCAATCATGCATTTGACCAAGTAAATGATCTTATTTTTGGCTGAAATTTTACAGAAAACTTATTTCATATGTTGACTAATTGCATGTAAAATTTCGTTGAAAAATTCCTTCGTTTGCTGCCTCAAACAATTTCCACAAAAAGGTCCAGAAAGCTGTCTTTTTGGGACCATTTCGGCCCAAACACATGAAATGCATAGGATAGTTTATTTTTCTTTTGCAAATCAATATTAAGGCTTCTTTAATGGTAAAGTGAAGATTCAAATACTTCCCTTTGACAACTTTTGCATGTTTAACTCAAATCAATATATTTAAGCATCAACAACAAAACTTTCATAAACCAAAGTTTGTAAAGCATCAAACCAAAATTAATTATTCAAAGGTAAAGTACCAAACTAATTATTCAAAGGTAGAGTACCAAACCTTATTTCTTTAATTCCTCTTAGCTTTTCCTTCTTCTCCTTCCTTAATTCTTTATTTCTCCTTCAATAAATTCAAGATACAATATAAACCTTAGAAATTCAAAATAATAAGTTATCCTCCATTTCTTTTCCAACCGAAACCCTAATCCAACCTTATTAATCTTTATACATCTTGATTCTTCCATTTAATCAATTAATCTCATCACTTACTTAATATTTTTCTAATTCCACATAAAGATTTTAATTTCCAATCTTCTAATAAATATATAACTACCTAAAATTAATACCAAAATCAAAGTCTACTTACTAGAAAACCTTAAAAACTTACCTTAAAAATCAAATTTGGAGAAACTTGGAAGTCCTTTGGTAATTTCCTATTGTGGCCGAAATTTGCAAGTGGAAAAGAGAGAAATTTGCTCTTCATATCACCTATATTTATATACAAAGGAAGTGATGATCACCTTGACCACTTGTCCACTTTTTCTCTTTCTTCATTTATTACACATTTATTACACATGCTAAATGCTTTCTTTTGATTGGCCAACCTTTGATTTTTATAACTTCCTTTTTCCTTTACTTCTTTCCACTTGTCTCTCTTCCCATTGGATCTCATAAAGTTGTCCCGGGTTACCCATCCGGTCCCGACACGAAACCGGGCCCATATTACGTTCCGGCGATTAATCGATCATATCTTTTAAACCGTATAGCTCCACGAGTCAAACTATATATGGTTTTGATCCTCTCGACCTCTACTTTCTATTTATAAGATCTATTTTAGGTTTCTAAGTCATTTTGAAAAATTACCGGTAAGCCCTCAACTTTTTACAAAATTCCCTTTTGGTCCTATTTTTGCTCGGGTTTTCTCCGGCTTCATTTCTACTGACGATTGTTTCATATTTAACCCCTCGCCATTCTCTACGTACTCACGTCTTTATTTCCTACCCTAAATTCATGTATAACTTTAATTGGTAATGACCAAAATGCCCTTAGTCAACATTTCTTCATTTTTCTTTAACGGGACATTTCCTGGAAAAACCGTTACACGTCGTTGCAATCCGATTTTTCTCTATACTTCATTTTTGGAATCTGTTATATGCACTATTAAGAACATCCGGTGCAACTTTCTTTGAAATTACATCTACGTCCCCAAACTTTTTAAAAATTACAATTAGGTCCCTTTGGTCATACAACCTTATCTAGGGCTGTTATCAAGAATTATCTTCTCCTTTCCCCTATTCTCGCTATGCACGTGTCTACACTGCATAAATGCAGTAGGCGGATGTGACAGTTCCTTCCTCGTTAATTTAAGCTTCGTCCCGAAGCTCATCAAGTGAAAACAAGTATGGGTATTGCTTCCTCATAGTTTCTTCCCGTTCCCATGTAGCTTCTTCTACTTTGTGATTTCTCCAAAGCACTTTGACCAATGGAATCTTCTTATTCCGCAACTCTTTGCTTTTCCGTGCTAAGGTTTCTACCGGCTCTTCCTCGTATGTCAGGTCGAGATGAATCTCGATATCTTGAGCTTGTATATCATGGGTTGGATCTGAACGATACCTCCTTAGCATTGAAACGTGGAAAACATCATGTATTTTACTTAATTCGGGTGGTAACGCCAATTGGTAAGCTACCGGACCTTTACGCTCAATGAATATGTAAGGCCCAATAACCTTGAACTTAGCTTACTCTTTTGTTTAAATCTTAGCACTTTCTTTCATGGTGAAACCTTAATAAATACCTTATCACCAACATTGAATTTTATGTCCCTTCTCTTCAGGTCCGCGTATGATTATTATTATTATTTTTTTTTTCTATCTGTCACAGCTTTTAACCGATCCCGGATAATTTCTACTGTCTCCTCGGTCTACTTAACTATCTCCGGGCTCAAGATCTTTGCTTCGCTTAATTCCGTCCAGCAAATTGGAGTCCTGCATTTTCGTCCTTATAGTGCTTCATAAGGAGCCATCTGTATGCTGTACTGGTAGCTGTTGTTGTAACCAAACTCCATTAAACTTAAATACTTCTCCCAGCTACCTTTGAATTCTAATATGCATGCTCTTAACATATCTTCAAAGATCTAGATTACCCTCTTTGACTGTCCGTTCGTTTGTGGATGAAACAACGTACTCTAGTCCGTTCGAGTTCCCAAAGTCGTTTGGAACTTTTGCCAAAAGTTCGACGTAAAGCGTGGATCTTTTTCCGATATGATTGATGTTGGACTCCATGAAGTCGTACAATCTCTTTAAGGTACAAGTCTGCTAACTTATCCAGGGAGTAGTCCATCCTTACTGGTAAGAATTGAGCTGACTTAGTTAGCTGGTCTACTATCACCCATATTGCATCATGTTTGTCTCTTGTCATTGGTAGTCCCGCCATAAAATCTATAGTTATGCGATCCCATTTCCATCTTGGAATCGTAATAGGTTGTAGAAGTCCCGAGGGTAGTTGATGTTCTACCTTTACTTGTTGGCAGGTTAAACATTTCGCCACGTAATCTACCACATCTCTCTTGATCCCTGGCCACTAATAACATTCTTTCAAATCCAATAGTGCTTCTACCTTCTTAGAATCAACTCTTATTTCTTCCGCCAATACAATATGTCCTAAAAAGGCCACTTCTTCTAACCAAAATTCACACTTGCTGAATTTAGCGTATAACTGCTTCTCCCTCAATGTTTGTAACACGATTCTCAAGTGCCGGCCATGATCCTCTACATTCATTGAATAAACCAGTATGTCATCGATGAATACCACGACAAATTGGTCCAAATAAGGATGGAAAATTCGGTTCATCAAATCCATGAATACCGCAAGTGCATTCGTGAACCCAAAAGGCATTACGATAAACTCATAATGTCCATATCGGGTTCTGAATGTAGTCTTTGGTATATCTTCATTTTTAATCTTTAGTTGATGATAGCCGGATAGCATATCAATCTTTAAAAAAAACTCTCACACCTTTCAATTGATCAAATAAATCGTCTATCCGGAGTAGCGGGTATTTATTCTTAATCGTAAGCTTATTTACTGCCGATAATCCACACATAGTCTTAGGGACCCATCTTTCTTTTTCACGAACAGTACACTAATGCCTTATGTTTGGTCAGCTCATCCATTCCAAGTATTGCATCAAATTCCTGGAATGGAAACTCAAACAGATCACCTAAGAAAGTGTGTCCGTGTACTTCTCCTGGACAATCCTTTATTACCTTCCTGGTAACCATCTCACTACCCAAAGGATTTATAACTAACACTCTATCCGTTTCAAGTTCTACTTCTAAATCCTTTAATTCTTCATTTTTCATGCATATATATGAATGTGAAGAACCTGGGTCTATTAAAACATAAATTAGCATTCTAAACATAATTAGCTGACCTGATAAGACATTCGGAGCCTCTTCTTCCTCATGCGCCCTCATTGCATACATCCTCGTAAGGGCTCTCGGCTCGGGTTTATCCACCGTCTCTGACTGTGCCCGCGATAGATTTCCTCCTCGACCTCTGCCTCGACCTCTACCAGCTATGGCTCGAGATCCTTCGATAATATCTAGTGTGTTTTGTTGTCTTAAGGGCCATTCTCGTTTAAAGTGGTCCTTCGCTCCACAACTAAAACATACCTAGGCCTTGCCCTAACATTTTCCTGAATGCCTACGCCCACATTGAACACAGCGTGGATGGTTATTTTCACTTCCTCCGATAATTTCGAACTGAGCAAAGTTACCTCCACCTTGGCCATGCCCTCTTCCTTGTCCTCTCCCAGACCTACCAGTACTAGCTACAAAGGTAGCTTGACTCGGGCTGCCCCGAATCGACCTTTGACTGGATATCCTGTTCTGATTTCCTCCCATGGAACTACCTTCTCTAAACTGTTTCCTTGTTTGCTGGAAATTTTCTGAATAACTTTGGGTATCCCTTCTTGGTCTTATCCTCTGTCTCCTATTTCATTCATTCTTCTGACATTGCTCTAGTTCCAGAGCCCTAGTGACCATATCGGAAAATTCCTTGATATTAGCAGCAATTAGCTGCATCCTAATCTCATTATTCAAACCATCCTGGAATTGCTTACACCTATCATGTTCGTCTTCAATTGTCTTCTTGGCATACCTACTCAGCCTAGTAAATTCTCACTCATATTCATCAACGGTCAGTCGACCTTGCTTTAAGTGTAGAAACTCCTTTTTCTTGGCATCTAGGTATGCCTCCGATATAAACTTCCTCTTGAATTCATTCACAAAGAAATCCCATGTCCTTTGTTCCGGTGGAACTCGTTGTTGCACTGTGTCCCACCAGACATATGCTTCTTCCACTAATAAGGAAGTAGCACCTACCACTCGCTCCTCTAGAGTACACTGTAACTAATCTAAGGCTCTTACCGTTCCTTCCAGCCAATACTTGGCTGTAGAAGAATCATCGTCCCTTCGGGCCCTAAACTCCTTCGCCCCGTACTTTCTTATCTTTTCGATCCGGGGTTTCCTTACCCCTCCTACAGCAGGTACTGGTATGGGTGCTAGCGCTGGTGGTAGTGCCGGGGCAACGCCCGCTATCTGTCGCAGCGCTACAGCCATCTGATGCAACATCTCATTCGGAAGAGGAGCTCCTGCTGAGGGTTGCTCAGCCTTCGGTGTTTCAGATACATGCGTCTCTACAATATGTGACGCTCGAGATTCAACTTCCTCCTCTACGGCTCTTTGAGAGGACTCTCGCGACATCTATATTCTAACACATAACTTACAGTCAACAGCAGCACAGCTCAGCAGCACTATTAAACCCTATGTGGCATGTATATAAAGACAAAACACTTAATCAAATATATATAAACATACCTTATTTATTTTCCTATATTTCCTTCCTGAATGATGCCTACTTTTTATCTCTTATTTACTACAGGATATCTCGTTTTACGTCGGTAATGGCCACTCCCGACATAAAACGTACATCCTCCTATGTTGGATTACCCAGAAGCGGCTAAACCGGAGCTCTGATACCACAATTGTAACACCCCTTCCCGACCTACATGTGTAAGCCAAGTAGAGGCGCCACACTATCCAAATTGTTGCTACCAATTTACTTAGTCAAATTTTTGTTTAGATTTTACAGAAATTTTGCCATAGTTCCGCCTAGAAATTTGGATCCCAAGTGTCGACAAAACTTATTTTTCTGATTTTTGAAAACATTTTACACAGACCAATGTGAATACAATCAGTTTCCAATACACTCCCAATGAATCCACCTTATACCCTCAACTACAACCTGCAAGAAAAGTTCACACTTCTAATCCAGACTAAATTAGAGATTTATTATTCTTACATACCAATAATGTACAGTATCACATACCGACTCTCAATCTTATATATACATATACATGCCACAATTAGCTAACTCATAATGGAAACTAAAGGCTACTCTGAGGTGTTGCGCTGTGTTGTGCTGCTCGATGCTAATCACCAAAATCTACTGCTCCAAACCTACGAGTCAAGAAAACTCAACTCGCTGAGCGTTGTCGCTCAGTGGGTACTTTACCAATAAAAATAAAAGTAGTATATGAAAGTATTTGAAATCAAAGGAAATAATTAAATCAACAATCAACCAACATTATACCAATAGAAATCGTGATACATTCAGTATGATATGCTTTCAAGAATGTAAAATCATAATTCAAACTCATTTGCATTATATAG
This sequence comes from Garcia nutans, assembly GCA_947685225.1. Taxonomy (NCBI): domain Eukaryota; kingdom Viridiplantae; phylum Streptophyta; class Magnoliopsida; order Malpighiales; family Euphorbiaceae; genus Garcia; species Garcia nutans. Next base: position 3,830,478 of record CANTUV010000002.1, read on the forward strand.
TTCAACGAAAAATAATATGTCTTTGATTCAGGCTCTACTGGTATATAGGGAACCATAGTGATAAGGCAGTGGCCCTCACCACTGTAACATAGGTGGCCCTCACCACCGATATCAGATCACAGGAATGGCCCTCACCATCCTGGTTATAACCAATGGGCCTCCCCATTGGCTTCAGTGGCCTCACCACTGAATAACATATCATATCACAATAATGAGCAGTACTGCATGCGTTAGTATAGTGCACCATACCCTTATCTACCACTCCCACTATCCAGTAGAGAAAAAAGATTAAAATGATTCAATTTAAGTCTCAAACCTCATTTTAGAATGACTCGCGAAATCATTTTAAATTTTCATCGCACTTTGCCATTCATGCCGCGCAACACATTCTTTAGTCAAACCATTCCCCTTTTTCACATATTTAATATCCACAATATACATATTAAACATTTCAAAGCATTCCTCAAAATATCCCAAATTGACCAAATAAATAGTGTTGCGGCGAGAAAAATCGGCAACGCAAAATGGCATGACCAAATGAATAGTAAAATTTGGATTTTTGTCAAAATTTCAGTCCACTTCAATCATGCATTTGACCAAGTAAATGATCTTATTTTTGGCTGAAATTTTACAGAAAACTTATTTCATATGTTGACTAATTGCATGTAAAATTTCGTTGAAAAATTCCTTCGTTTGCTGCCTCAAACAATTTCCACAAAAAGGTCCAGAAAGCTGTCTTTTTGGGACCATTTCGGCCCAAACACATGAAATGCATAGGATAGTTTATTTTTCTTTTGAAAATCAATATTAAGGCTTCTTTAATGGTAAAGTGAAGATTCAAACACTTCCCTTTGACAACTTTTGCATGTTTAACTCAAATCAATATATTTAAGCATCAACAACAAAACTTTCATAAACCAAAGTTTGTAAAGCATCAAACCAAAATTAATTATTCAAAGGTAAAGTACCAAACTAATTATTCAAAGGTAGAGTACCAAACCTTATTTCTTTAATTCCTCTTAGCTTTTCCTTCTTCTCCTTCCTTAATTCTTTATTTCTCCTTCAATAAATTCAAGATACAATATAAACCTTAGAAATTCAAAATAATAAGTTATCCTCCATTTCTTTTCCAACCGAAACCCTAATCCAACCTTATTAATCTTTATACATCTTGATTCTTCCATTTAATCAATTAATCTCATCACTTACTTAATATTTTTCTAATTCCACATAAAGATTCTAATTTCCAATCTTCTAATAAATATATAACTACCTAAAATTAATACCAAAATCAAAGTCTACTTACTAGAAAACCTTAAAAACTTACCTTAAAAATCAAATTTGGAGAAACTTGGAAGTCCTTTGGTAATTTCCTATTGTGGCCGAAATTTGCAAGTGGAAAAGAGAGAAATTTGCTCTTCATATCACCTATATTTATATACAAAGGAAGTGATGATCACCTTGACCACTTGTCCACTTTTTCTCTTTCTTCATTTATTACACATTTATTACACATGCTAAATGCTTTCTTTTGATTGGCCAACCTTTGATTTTTATAACTTCCTTTTTCCTTTACTTCTTTCCACTTGTCTCTCTTCCCATTGGATCTCATAAAGTTGTCCCGGGTTACCCATCCGGTCCCGACACGAAACCGGGCCCATATTACGTTCCGGCGATTAATCGATCATATCTTTTAAACCGTATAGCTCCACGAGTCAAACTATATATGGTTTTGATCCTCTCGACCTCTACTTTCTATTTATAAGATCTATTTTAGGTTTCTAAGTCATTTTGAAAAATTACCGGTAAGACCTCAACTTTTTACAAAATTCCCTTTTGGTCCTATTTTTGCTCGGGTTTTCTCCGGCTTCGTTTCTACTGACGATCGTTTCATATTTAACCCCTCGCCATTCTCTACGTACTCACATCTTTATTTCCTACCCTAAATTCATGTATAACTTTAATTGGTAATGACCAAAATGCCCTTAGTCAACATTTCTTCATTTTTCTTTAACGGGACATTTCCTGGAAAAACCGTTACACGTCGTTGCGATCCGATTTTTCTCTATACTTCATTTTTGGAATCTGTTATATGCACTATTAAGAACATCCGGTGCAACTTTCTTTGAAATTACATCTACGTCCCCAAACTTTTTAAAAATTACAATTAGGTCCCTTTGGTCATACAACCTTATCTAGGGCTGTTATCAAGAATTATCTTCTCCTTTCCCCTATTCTCGCTATGCACGTGTCTACACTGCATAAATGCAGTAGGCGGATGTGACAGTTCCTTCCTCGTTAATTTAAGCTTCGTCCCGAAGCTCATCAAGTGAAAACAAGTATGGGTATTGCTTCCTCATAGTTTCTTCCCGTTCCCATGTAGCTTCTTCTACTTTGTGATTTCTCCAAAGCACTTTGACCAATGGAATCTTCTTATTCCGCAACTCTTTGCTTTTCCGTGCTAAGGTTTCTACCGGCTCTTCCTCGTATGTCAGGTCGAGATGAATCTCGATATCTTGAGCTTGTATATCATGGGTTGGATCTGAACGATACCTCCTTAGCATTGAAACGTGGAAAACATCATGTATTTTACTTAATTCGGGTGGTAACGCCAATTGGTAAGCTACCGGACCTTTACGCTCAATGAATATGTAAGGCCCAATAACCTTGAACTTAGCTTACTCTTTTGTTTAAATCTTAGCACTTTCTTTCATGGTGAAACCTTAATAAATACCTTATCACCAACATTGAATTTTATGTCCCTTCTCTTCAGGTCCGCGTATGATTATTATTATTATTTTTTTTTCTATCTGTCACAGCTTTTAACCGATCCCGGATAATTTCTACTTTCTCCTCGGTCTACTTAACTATCTCTGGGCTCAAGATCTTTGCTTCGCTTAATTCCGTCCAGCAAATTGGAGTCCTGCATTTTCATCCTTATAGTGCTTCATAAGGAGCCATCTGTATGCTGTACTGGTAGCTGTTGTTGTAACCGAACTCCATTAAACTTAAATACTTCTCCCAGCTACCTTTGAATTCTAATATGCATGCTCTTAACATATCTTCAAAGATCTAGATTACCCTCTTTGACTGTCCGTTCGTTTGTGGATGAAACAACGTACTCTAGTCCGTTCGAGTTCCCAAAGTCGTTTGGAACTTTTGCCAAAAGTTCGACGTAAAGCGTGGATCTTTTTCCGATATGATTGATGTTGGACTCCATGAAGTCGTACAATCTCTTTAAGGTACAAGTCTGCTAACTTTTCCAGGGAGTAGTCCATCCTTACTGGTAAGAATTGAGCTGACTTAGTTAGCTGGTCTACTATCACCCATATTGCATCATGTTTGTCTCTTGTCATTGGTAGTCCCGCCATAAAATCTATAGTTATGCGATCCCATTTCCATCTTGGAATCGTAATAGGTTGTAGAAGTCCCGAGGGTAGTTGATGTTCTACCTTTACTTGTTGGCAGGTTAAACATTTCGCCACGTAATCTACCACATCTCTCTTGATCCCTGGCCACTAATAACATTCTTTCAAATCCAATACTGCTTCTACCTTCTTAGAATCAACTCTTATTTCTTCCGCCAATACAATGTCCTAAAAAGGCCACTTCTTCTAACCAAAATTCACACTTGCTGAATTTAGCGTATAACTGCTTCTCCCTCAATGTTTGTAACACGATTCTCAAGTGCCGGCCATGATCCTCTACATTCATTGAATAAACCAGTATGTCATCGATGAATACCACGACAAATTGGTCCAAATAAGGATGGAAAATTCGGTTCATCAAATCCATGAATACCGCAAGTGCATTCGTGAACCCAAAAGGCATTACGATAAACTCATAATGTCCATATCGGGTTCTGAATGTAGTCTTTGGTATATCTTCATTTTTAATCTTTAGTTGATGATAGCCGGATAGCATATCAATCTTTAAAAAAAACTCTCACACCTTTCAATTGATCAAATAAATCGTCTATCCGGAGTAGCGGGTATTTATTCTTAATCGTAAGCTTATTTACTGCCGATAATCCACACATAGTCTTAGGGACCCATCTTTCTTTTTCACGAACAGTACACTAATGCCTTATGTTTGGTCAGCTCATCCATTCCAAGTATTGCATCAAATTCCTGGAATGGCAACTCAAACAGATCACCTAAGAAAGTGTGTCCGTGTACTTCTCCTGGACAATCCTTTATTACCTTCCTGGTAACCATCTCACTACCCAAAGGATTTATAACTAACACTCTATCTGTTTCAAGTTCTACTTCTAAATCCTTTAATTCTTCATTTTTCATGCATATATATGAATGTGAAGAACCTGGGTCTATTAAAACATAAATTAGCATTCTAAACATAATTAGCTGACCTGATAAGACATTCGAAGCCTTTTCTTCCTCATGCGCCCTCATTGCATACATCCTCGTAAGGGCTCTCGGCTCGGGTTTATCCACCGTCTCTGACTGTGCCCGCGATAGATTTCCTCCTTGATCTCTGCTTCGACCTCTACCAGCTATGGCTCGAGATCCTTCGATAATATCTAGTGTGTTTTGTTGTCTTAAGGGCCATTCTCGTTTAAAGTGGTCCTTCGCTCCACAACTAAAACATACCTAGGCCTTGCCCTAACATTTTCCTGAATGCCTACGCCCACATTGAACATAGCGTGGATGGTTATTTTCACTTCCTCCGATAATTTCGAACTGAGCAAAGTTACCTCCACCTTGGCCATGCCCTCTTCCTTGTCCTCTCCCAGACCTACCAGTACTAGCTACAAAGGTAGCTTGACTCAGGCTGCCCCGAATCGACCTTTGACTAGATATCCTGTTCTGATTTCCTCCCATGGAACTACCTTCTCTAAACTGTTTCCTTGTTTGCTGGAAATTTTCTGAATAACTTTGGGTATCCCTTCTTGGTCTTATCCTCTGTCTCCTATTTCATTCATTCTTCTGACATTGCTCTAGTTCCAGAGCCCTAGTGACCATATCGGAAAATTCCTTGATATTAGCAGCAATTAGCTGCATCCGAATCTCATTATTCAAACCATCCTGGAATTGCTTACACCTATCATGTTCGTCTTCAATTGTCTTCTTGGCATACCTACTCAGCCTAGTAAATTCTCACTCATATTCATCAACGGTCAGTCGACCTTGCTTTAAGTGTAGAAACTCCTTTTTCTTGGCATCTAGGTATGCCTCCGATATAAACTTCCTCTTGAATTCATTCACAAAGAAATCCCATGTCCTTTGTTCCGGTGGAACTCGTTGTTGCACTGTGTCCCACCAGACATATGCTTCTTCCACTAATAAGGAAGTAGCACCTACCACTCGCTCCTCTAGAGTACACTGTAACTAATCTAAGGCTCTTACCGTTCCTTCCAGCCAATACTTGGCTGTAGAAGAATCATCGTCCCTTCGGGCCCTAAACTCCTTCGCCCCGTACTTTCTTATCTTTTCGATCCGGGGTTTCCTTACCCCTCCTACAGCAGGTACTGGTATGGGTGCTAGCGCTGGTGGTAGTGCCGGGGCAACGCCCGCTATCTGTCGCAGCGCTACAGCCATCTGATGCAACATCTCATTCGGAAGAGGAGCTCCTGCTGAGGGTTGCTCAGCCTTCGGTGTTTCAGATACATGCGTCTCTACAATATGTGACGCTCGAGATTCAACTTCCTCCTCTACGGCTCTTTGAGAGGACTCTCGCGACATCTATATTCTAACACATAACTCACAGTCAACAGCAGCACAGCTCAGCAGCACTATTAAACCCTATGTGGCATGTATATAAAGACAAAACACTTAATCAAATATATATAAACATACCTTATTTATTTTCCTATATTTCCTTCCTGAATGATGCCTACTTTTTATCTCTTATTTACTACAGGATATCTCGTTTTACGTCGGTAATGGCCACTCCCGACATAAAACGTACATCCTCCTATGTTGGATTACCCAGAAGCGGCTAAACCGGAGCTCTGATACCACAATTGTAACACCCCTTCCCGACCTACATGTGTAAGCCAAGTAGAGGCGCCACACTATCCAAATTGTTGCCACCAATTTACTTAGTCAAATTTTTGTTTAGATTTTACAGAAATTTTGCCATAGTTCCGCCTAGAAATTTGGATCCCAAGTGTCGACAAAACTTATTTTTCTGATTTTTGAAAACATTTTACACAGACCAATGTGAATACAATCAGTTTCCAATACACTCCCAATGAATCCACCTTATACCCTCAACTACAACCTGCAAGAAAAATTCACACTTCTAATCCAGACTAAATTAGAGATTTATTATTCTTACATACCAATAATGTACAGTATCACATACCGACTCTCAATCTTATATATACATATACATGCCACAATTAGCTAACTCATAATGGAAACTAAAGGCTACTCTGAGGTGTTGCGCTGTGTTGTGCTGCTCGATGCTAATCACCAAAATCTACTGCTCCAAACCTACGAGTCAAGAAAACTCAACTCGCTGAGCGTTGTCGCTCAGTGGGTACTTTACCAATAAAAATAAAAGTAGTATATGAAAGTATTTGAAATCAAAGGAAATAATTAAATCAACAATCAACCAACATTATACCAATAGAAATCGTGATACATTCAGTATGATATGCTTTCAAGAATGTAAAATCATAATTCAAACTCATTTGCATTATATAGTTCAACGAAAAATAATATGTCTTTGATTCAGGCTCTACTGGTATATAGGGAACCATAGTGATAAGGCAGTGGCCCTCACCACTGTAACATAGGTGGCCCTCACCACCGATATCAGATCACAGGAATGGCCCTCACCATCCTGGTTATAACCAATGGGCCTCCCCATTGGCTTCAGTGGCCTCACCACTGAATAACATATCATATCACAATAATGAGCAGTACTGCATGCGTTAGTATAGTGCACCATACCCTTATCTACCACTCCCACTATCCAGTAGAGCAAAAAGATTAAAATGATTCAATTTAAGTCTCAAACCTCATTTTAGAATGACTCGCGAAATCATTTTAAATTTTCATCGCACTTTGCCATTCATGCCGCGCAACACATTCTTTAGTCAAACCATTCCCCTTTTTCACATATTTAATATCCACAATATACATATTAAACATTTCAAAGCATTCCTCAAAATATCCCAAATTGACCAAATAAATAGTGTTGCGGCGAGAAAAATCGGCAATGCAAAATGGCATGACCAAATGAATAGTAAAATTTGGATTTTCGTCAAAATTTCAGTCCACTTCAATCATGCATTTGACCAAGTAAATGATCTTATTTTTGGCTGAAATTTTACAGAAAACTTATTTCATATGTTGACTAATTGCATGTAAAATTTCGTTGAAAAATTCCTTCGTTTGCTGCCTCAAACAATTTCCACAAAAAGGTCCAGAAAGCTGTCTTTTTGGGACCATTTCGGCCCAAACACATGAAATGCATAGGATAGTTTATTTTTCTTTTGCAAATCAATATTAAGGCTTCTTTAATGGTAAAGTGAAGATTCAAACACTTCCCTTTGACAACTTTTGCATGTTTAACTCAAATCAATATATTTAAGCATCAACAACAAAACTTTCATAAACCAAAGTTTGTAAAGCATCAAACCAAAATTAATTATTCAAAGGTAAAGTACCAAACTAATTATTCAAAGGTAGAGTACCAAACCTTATTTCTTTAATTCCTCTTAGCTTTTCCTTCTTCTCCTTCCTTAATTCTTTATTTCTCCTTCAATAAATTCAAGATACAATATAAACCTTAGAAATTCAAAATAATAAGTTATCCTCCATTTCTTTTCCAACCGAAACCCTAATCCAACCTTATTAATCTTTATACATCTTGATTCCTCCATTTAATCAATTAATCTCATCACTTACTTAATATTTTTCTAATTCCACATAAAGATTCTAATTTCCAATCTTCTAATAAATATATAACTACCTAAAATTAATACCAAAATCAAAGTCTACTTACTAGAAAACCTTAAAAACTTACCTTAAAAATCAAATTTGGAGAAACTTGGAAGTCCTTTGGTAATTTCCTATTGTGGCCGAAATTTGCAAGTGGAAAAGAGAGAAATTTGCTCTTCATATCACCTATATTTATATACAAAGGAAGTGATGATCACCTTGACCACTTGTCCACTTTTTCTCTTTCTTCATTTATTACACATTTATTACACATGCTAAATGCTTTCTTTTGATTGGCCAACCTTTGATTTTTATAACTTCCTTTTTCCTTTACTTCTTTCCACTTGTCTCTCTTCCCATTGGATCTCATAAAGTTGTCCCGGGTTACCCATCCGGTCCCGACACGAAACCGGGCCCATATTACGTTCCGGCGATTAATCGATCATATCTTTTAAACCGTATAGCTCCACGAGTCAAACTATATATGGTTTTGATCCTCTCGACCTCTACTTTCTATTTATAAGATCTATTTTAGGTTTCTAAGTCATTTTGAAAAATTACCGGTAAGCCCTCAACTTTTTACAAAATTCCCTTTTGGTCCTATTTTTGCTCGGGTTTTCTCCGGCTTCGTTTCTACTGACGATCATTTCATATTTAACCCCTCGCCATTCTCTACGTACTCACGTCTTTATTTCCTACCCTAAATTCATGTATAACTTTAATTGGTAATGACCAAAATGCCCTTAGTCAACATTTCTTCATTTTTCTTTAACGGGACATTTCCTGGAAAAACCGTTACACGTCGTTGCGATCCGATTTTTCTCTATACTCCATTTTTGGAATCTGTTATATGCACTATTAAGAACATCCGGTGTAACTTTCTTTGAAATTACATCTACGTCCCCAAACTTTTTAAAAATTACAATTAGGTCCCTTTGGTCATACAACCTTATCTAGGGCTGTTATCAAGAATTATCTTCTCCTTTCCCCTATTCTCGCTATGCACGTGTCTACACTGCATAAATGCAGTAGGCGGATGTGACATACTTAGCATGCTTTGTTCCCCTTGAAGCTTGGTTGAGCCTAATCCTTGAAGCCTAGTTGGGATAATGATAAATGTGATAATTAAACCAAAACATTAACTCTGAAAGTTGAATGGCATATTATTTTCTTTTGGGCCCATGCTTGTCTTTGTTTAAATGTGAATCATAAATGGTGAAATAAATGAATTATAAGATATAATGTAAGGTTTTGAAATATGATATTCTTATATTGTTATTATATATGAATGTGTGACATTAGCATTACATTAAAGCATATTGTTATTGTGGTTTGTACAACTAAGCCGTTGGCTTAGCGCGATTGTGGTTCATCACGTAGGTGACAGGGTAGAACCGGAGAGTTCATCTAGACCTAGTCAAGTCTAGACTCTGAAGAGTTGATTTGTGTCTTAAAGATCAGAGACGAACTGCCAAACATGTATAAATTTTATGTTTTGTAAACATGTATTTTGATGTATTTATAAATGTAAATGCCACTACATTTTCCGCTGCTTTATAAATAAACGTTTTATCTATTGTGTTTTATAATGTAATTTGAATGTTTTATAATATAACTTAAATGTTTTAAATTTGCTCATTTTATTGTATAAAGGAAAGATTGGTTTGCTTATTATCAACCGTGACACTCCTGTATTCGGTATATGTATATTACAGGTGTAGTAGTATGTAGTGTGCGTATACGGGGTATAGGGGTGTTATATTTGCTACATTAGAAAGGCTCATCTTAAGTTAGAAGATCCTTCTATTACTAACCCCAAGGACCTAACTTCATTTAGGTACCTCAGAAAAGATGAACATTATTGTTTTGTAGGTATGCTTAAAATTTACTATCAATGAAAGCACATGGCTTGTGGATAATGGATGCTCAAGGCATATGACGGGGAATGAAAAGCTCTTTACAAGATAATGGATGCTCAAGGCATATGAAGGAGAATGAAAAGCTCTTTACAAGTCTTATTTACAAGCTTGGAGGTAATGTTACTTTCAAAAACAATGCTAAAGGTAAAATCATTACCATTGGCTCTATAGGCATGCTTGGTAAGAATTTGATTGAAAATGTATTGCTTGTTGATGGTTTGAAATACAATTTGCTTAGTGTAAGTCAATTATGTGATAGAGGATATGAAGTAAACTTTAATTCCAAAGGATGCAAAGTTACCAATCCGAATGGTGAAATTGCATTCAAAGGAGAAATAATTATCAATTCATATAAAATTGACATACATTCCAATAATGCTTTTGAATGCTTGATTTCTAATAATAATGATGCTTTGTTATGGCATAGGAGACTGGGTCATTCTAGTATGGATTACTTGCAATGCATTAGTAAAGAAGAACTAGTTGATGGTCTCCCAAAATAAAATTTGACAAAGATAAAATATGTGAATCTTGTCAATTTGGTAAGCAACATAAAAGTTCATTCAAGTCTAAAAATGTTGTAAGCACTTCTAGACCCCTAGAACTCATTCACTTGGATTTGTTTGGACCAAATAGAGTTGCTAGCCTAGGTGGCAAGTTATATGCATTTGTACTTGTTGATGATTACTCAAGCTTTACATGGGTAAATTTCTTAGTTCAAAAGAAAGAAACTTTCAATCATTTTAACATATTTGCAATAAGGGTTCAAAATGAGAAAGGCTATGTAATCACATCCATTTGAAGTGATCATGGCAAAGATGTTGAAAATGAAAATTTTAAAAATTTTTGCAATGAATTTGGTATCTCACATAACTTTTTGGCTCCTAGAACACCACAACAAAATGTTGTGGTTGAAAGGAAAAGTAGAACTTTGGTTGAAATTGCTAGGAAATGCTCAATGAGTATGATCTACCATCATACTTTTGCACAGAAGTCGTTAATACCACTTGTTACATTTCAAATAGTGTTTACAAAAGGCCTTTGATAAATAAAACTTCTTATGAGCTATGGAATGGAAGAATACCCAAAATTTCATATCTTAGAGAATTTGGATGTAAATGCTTTATATTAAACATCAAGGATAATCTTGAAAAATTTTCATCCAAATTAGATGAAGGCATATTTTTAGGTTATTCATCATCCAGCAAAGCATATAGGGTATCTAATAAGAAAACCATAGTAGTTGAAGAATCAATGCATGTTATTTTTGATGAATCTTCTAATCTTGATCAAAGAAAAGGTAGGGCTCTTAATGATTTTATAGGTACATATGATCAACAAGAAATGATTATTGCTCCAAAGAACAATCATGATGAATAAGAAAAGGAAACTCAAGAGTTACCCAAGGATTGGGAATACAAGAAGGATCATCCAAAAGAACTCATTATTGGTGAAACATCAAAGGGAGTAACTACCAGGTCTAAATTTAAATGCTTAGATGCTAATATTGCTTTTGTTTCTCAAATTAAGCCAAGGACCATTGAGGAGGCTCTTAGTGATGAATATTGGGTGATTGCAATGCAAGATGAACTCAATCAATTTGAGAGAAATAATGTGTGAGAACTTGTTTCTAGACCTAAAGATCATCAAATAATAGGATGTAAATGGGCATATAGGAATAAGCTTGATGAAAATGGTCTCATTACTAGAAATAAAGCTAGATTGATAGCCAAAGGGTATAACCAAGAGGAAGGCATAGATTATGATGAGACAGTTACCTCCGTTGCTAGATTAGAAGTAATTAGAATTCTACTTGCATTTGCGTGTCACATGAATTTTACACTTTTTCAAATCGGTGTTAAGAGTGCATTTTTAAATGGATTTATCAATGAAGAAGTTTATATTGAACTACCTCTTGGTTTTGAAGATTATAAACTTCCAAATCATGTTTTTAAACTCACCAAGGCACTATATGGATTGAAACAAGCTCCAAGAGCTTGGTATGATAAGCTTAGTGCATATTTGCTTGAAAATGAATTTTCAAAAGGGAAAGTTGATATAACTTTTTTTGTCAAAACAAATAAGCATAACATTTTAATTGTACAAATTTATATTGATGACATTATATTTGGTGCTATTAATGAATCTTTATGCAAGGAGTTTGCTTCTTGTATGACTAGGGAATTTGAAATGAGCATGATGGGTGAACTCAAATTCTTCCTTGGATTACAAATCAAGCAATGCAAGGATGGGATTTTCATCAACCAATCCAAGTACATACAGGAACTCCTAAAGAAGAATGGAATGGATGGTTGCAAGACTAGCAAGACTCCCATGAGCGCATCATTGAAACTTGACAAAGATGAAAGTGGTAAGATAGTAGATGAGAAGAAATATCAAGGTATCCCTACTTTACTTAACCTCTTCTAGACCCAATATAATGTATAGTGTATTTTTTTGTGCTAGATTTCAATCTTGCCCTAAAGAATCACATTTGAATGCAACCAAAAGGATTTTAAAATATTTGAGTGAAACATTGCATTTAGGACTTTAGTATCCTAGAAACACATCTTTTGACATATTAGGCTTTTTCGATGTGGATTTTTCCGGTAGTCTTCTAGATAGAAAAGCACCACCAGAGCATGTCATTTTCTTGGTGAGTGCTTAGTTCCTTTATTTAGCAATAAATAAGTGTCGGTTCCTTTTTCTAACACTGAAGCCAAATATGTTGCTGCATGTTTTTGTTGCACATAAATTCTTTGGATTAAATAATAATTACTTGACTATGGAAAAACTTTTGATCACATTTCTATTAAGTGTTATAACACTAGTTCAATTAATTTGTCCAAGAATCCCATTCAGCATTCTAGGTCTAAGAATATAGATATCAAACATCATTTCTTAAGGGATAATGTTCAAAATCATAATATAGTTTTAGAATTTGTTGAAACTCAAAATTAATTTGCGGATATTTTTACAAAACCCTTAAATGAAGAAAGAATGAATTTTATAAAATAAAATATTGGCATGATTGATTGACAAACTCTTGCATAATCAATTTTATCTCTCCTAAAAGTCTATTTTGATCATTTGCTCTAAAATTTATTTTCAAAAATTCAGTACGGCTCTTTTAGAGCTAGCACCCCATTTTACCGAGCGATCACACAAATTTTCTCTTTTACCGAGCCTGAGCCTGACAACAATTCTCTCTAAGCTTTAAATTGTGCTTTTACTGAGCCTGAGCTTCAATAGCTCGAATGGTTGGTCCACTTTTAGAATTTCAAATTTTTTTCTCTTTTTTCCATTACACTTCCCTGAAGCTTGTGTGAGCATGCACAGCGGAAAGAGCTTGCAAAACTGAGCTGACGGTCGCTCAGTAGCTTGGGCGACTGCTCAACCTGTGTAACTAATTCTGTATTTTTACATTAAAACTTTTAAAAATTCAAATTTTTGGTCCCCAAACAGTAAAAAATGGCTAGTTTTCTAAATTTTATCTATAAATACATCTATTTTACATAAAAATACATCTTTACAAACTGAAACTCACATATTTAAATAAATTTAAGCATCAAGAAGAAATTTTCAAAGATTTTCATCCACTTGAAGTTGATTGTTCAAAGCATCACCAACAATCTATTTCATTCTACATTTCTTTCAATTTCTTACATTTCTTTTATTTTTGTCTTTTGATTGAGGATATGGCACCCAAAACAAAAACCAAATCCATAAAAAAGAAAACCACAACAAAAAAAAAGGGGATTGTGATTCATGAACCTAAATCCCAACCTCAACCTCAACCTCAAACCAAATCCAAACACTTCACTAGAAAAAATGTTCAACCTCACAAACCCAAGTACAAAAATAAGGATGAGAGAACCAAATATTATATGCTTAAGAAGAAGACCCTTGAAGCAACTAAAATGCTTGCAGAAGGGATGCTTCAAACTCTTAACATCTAAGGTGAAATCTATTGCTACCTTGATAGAATTGGGTGGAGACAATTTATGTCACATCTGTCACCGCATTTATGCATAGTGGTCACGTGCACAGTGAGAGAAGGGGAAAGGAGAAGATAATTCCTGACAATGGCCCCAGATAAGGCTATAGGATTAATGGGACCTAATTGAAGAAAAATGCAAAGTTTTAGGGAGGTGACTGTAATTACAAAAAGTCTTGGGGAGGTGATTGTAATTTCAAAAAGTTTTGGGGAGGTGACTGTAAATTTTAAAAGTTGTACTGGATGTTCTTAATAGTGCACATAACAGATTTGAAAAATTGAGAGTAGAGAAAAATCGGGTCACAAAGACGCGTAACGGTTTTTCCAGAAAACGCACCGTTTGGAAGATATAGGGGATTTTGACTAGGGACATGTTGGTCATTATTAATTAAAATCTATACAAGAATCTAAAGTAAGAAATACACACACGAGTGTGTAAAAGATGTCGAGGGGCTGAATATGAAACAATCATCAGTAGAAATGGAGCCCGGGCAAAACTCGAGCAAAGAAAGGACCTAAAGGGAATTTTGTAAAAAGTCAAGGGCTTATTGGTAATTTTTCAAAATGGCTTGGAAACCTAAAATAGACCTTAAAAATAGAAAGTAGAGGTCAAGAGGATTAAAACCATATGTAGTTTGCCTTGTGGAACTGTACGGTTTAAAAGTTACGACCGATTAATCGCCGGAGGGTATTTTAGTCTTTTCACACCCTAGGCCATAAAAATTTCAGCACAAGGAGGTTGAGGGGACAAAATATAATTAAAAGAAAGTTCAAGGACTTGGGTTTTAAACTAATAAAAGGAAGAGACATTTGGGCTAATGAAAATTAGTCATTTAGGGTTTATAAAAAGAAGAAAAGAAAAAAGTGTGGACATTTGGCCTTAAACTATTCATTCACCCAAAAGTGGACATCATTTCCACTATATATATATCATCATAGCAAGAAGAACAAAACTCTCTCTCTCCCACTTCAAAAATTCGGCCACCATAGGAAGAACACCAAAAAGTTTCAAATTTTTGTCAAGTTTGATTTTCAAGGTAAGTTTTAAGGTTTTCAAGTATGTAGAATTCAATTCTAGTATCAATTTTAAGTATTTATATATCTATTGGAAGGTTGGAAATTAGGGTTCTTATGGTGGATTTGGGGAAAATTTAAGTAGTGATGAGATTGATTAATTAAATGGAAGAATCAAGGTTTCTAAGGTTTAATAAGGTTAGATTAGGGTTTAGTTTGAAAAGAAATGGGAGGATAGCTTATTGTTCTAAATTGCTAAGGTTTATGCTTAAGGTTGTGTTCTTGAATTTCTTGAAGGAAAAACAAAGATTAAGAAAGGAGAAGAAGGAAAAGCAAAGGGGAATTAAAAGAACAAGGTTTGGTACTTTACCTTGGAAAAATACTTTACCTTGGAAAAATACTTTACTATAAAAGAAATTTTATTTTCTTACAAACTTTGGTTTATGGAATTTTTGATGTTGATGCTTAAATGTATTGATTGAGTTTAAATTAAATGTTTGAGTTATGTTCTTGGTTTCTTATGGCAATTGAGTTGGTTAAATTTAATTTAAACCAAGTGTTTTGAGAAAAATTTTGGCAAGTTGATTTGATGAACTTTAATTAGTTTGATTTAAGTTAAATATGCAAAAGTTGTCAAAGGGAAGTGTTTGAATCTTCACTTTATCATTAAATAAGCATTCATATTAATTTGGAAAAGAAAAATAAACTATTTCATATATTTCATATGTTTGGGCCGAAATGGTTCCAAAGTGGCAGATTTCTGGACTCTTTTTGTGACAGTTGTTTGAGGTAGCAAATGAATGAATTTTTCAACGAAATTTTACGTGTAATTATTCAACATATGAAATAAGTTTCCTGTAAAATTTCAGCAAAAGCTAAGATCATTTACCTGGTCAAATATATGACTGAAACGGACTGAAATTTTGACAAAAATCCAGATTTTACTATTCATTTGGTCATGCCATTTTGCGTTGCCGATTTTACGTGCCGCGACACTATTCATTTGGTCAATTTGTGACTCTTTGAGGAATTCTTTGAAATGTTTGATATGTTTATTATGGATTTTAAATATGTGAAAAAAGGTAATGTTTTGACTAAAGAATGTGATGCGCGGCGTAAATGGCAAAGCGCGATAGGAATTTAGAAGGATTTCTCGAGTCATTCTAAAATGAAGTTTGAGACTTAAATTGAATCATTTTAATCTTTATGCTCTACTGGGTAGTTGGGAGTGGTAGATAAGGGTATGGCGCGCTATACTAACTTATGCAGTACTGCCACTTATTGTGTTTGATACATCCCGGCGGTTACCTTCGGATATAGGCCGTGGAGCGGAGATGTTGTGAAATTGTGATTAGAATGCTCTAGCAGTTACCTATGGGTTTAGGCCGTAGAGCGGAATTGGTTATAACCATGGTGGTGAGGGCCACCTATGTTACAGTGGTGAGGGCCACTACCTTATCGCTATGGTTCCCTATATGCCAGTAGAGCCTGAGCCAAAGTCCTATTTTTCTAAAACTACGTACTGCAATATGAGTTTGAATTATGGTTTTTACAAGTATTGAAAGTATATCTACATTGAATGGACAATAACTTCCACTGGTTTAATGTTGGTTGATTTTTTATTTAATTATTTCCTTTTAGTTCAAATGCTTTCATGTTTTACTTATATTTTCATCGGTAAAGTACCCACTGAACGTCATTGCTCAGCGAGTTAAGTTTTCTTTACTCGTAGGTTTGGAGCAGTAGATTTCGGTGATTAGCATCGAGCAGTACCTCAGAGCGTAGCACCTCAGAGTAGCCTTTCATTTCCTATATTATGAGTTAGCTAGTTGTGGCATGTATATGTATATATATATATAAGATTGGGAAGTACTATGTTATACTGTACGTTAGTAGTATGTAATAATAATAAACCTCTACTTTAATTTGTATTAGAAGTGTGAATTCTTCTTGCAGGTTTGTAGTTGAGGGTATAAGGTGGATTCATTGGGAGTGTATTGAAACTGATTGTATTCGCATTGGTTTGTGTAAAAATGTTTTCAAAAATTAGAAAAATCAGTTTTGTCGACACTTGGGACCCAAATTTCTAGGCGAACCTCTGGCAAAATTTTTATAAAATCGAAACAAAAATTTGACCAAGTAAAATTGGTAGCAACATTAGGTTAGTGTGGCGCCTCTACTCGGCTTACACACGTAGGCCGGGAAGGGGTGTTACAATTTTGGTATCAGAGCTCCGGTTTAGCCGCTTCTGGGTAATCCAACATAGGAGGATGTACGTTTTATGTCGGGAGTGACCATTACCGACGTAAAATGAGATATCCTATAGTAAATAGGAGATAAAAAGTAGGCATCATTCAGGAAGGAAATATAGGAAAATAAATAAGGGTATGTTTGCATATATTTGATTAAGTTTTTGTCTTTATATATATATATGCCACATAGGGTTTAATAGTGCTGCTGAGCTGTGCTGTTTTTGACTGTGAGTTATGTGTTAGAATATAGATGCCGTGAGAGTCCTCTCAAAGAGCCGTAGAGGAGGAAGTTGAATCTCGAGTGTCACATATTGTAGAGACGCATGTATCTGAAACACCGGAGGCTAAGCAACCCTCAGCAGGAGCTCCTCTTCCGAATGAGATGTTGCAACAGATGGCTGCAGTACTGCGACAGATAGCGGGCGTTGCCCCAGCACTGCCACCAGCGCCTGCACCCATACTAGTACCTGCTGTAGGAGGGGAAAGGAAACCCCCGATCTAAAAGATAAGAAAGTACGGGGCGAAGGAGTTTAGGGCCCGAAGGGACGATGATTCTTCTACAGCCGAGTATTGGCTGGAAGGAACGGTACGAGCCTTAGATCAGTTACTATGTACTCCAGAGGAGCGAGTGGTATGTGCTACTTCCTTATTAGTGGAAGAAGCATATATATGGTGGGACACAGTTCAACAATGAGTTCCACTGGAACAAAGGACATGAGATTTCTTTGTGAATGAGTTCAAGAGGAAGTTTATATCGGAGGCATACCTAGATGCCAAGAAAAAGGAGTTTCTACACTTAAAGCAAGGTCGACTGACCGTTGCCGAATATGAGAGGGAATTTACTAGGCTGAGTAGGTATGCCAAGAAGATAATTGAAGACGAACATGATAGGTGTAAGCAATTCCAGGATGGTTTGAATAATGAGATTAGGATGCAGTTAATTGCTGCTAATATCAAGGAATTTTCCGAGTTGGTCCCTAGGGCTCTGGAAGTAGAGCAATGTCAGAAGGATGAGCGAAATAGGAGACAGAGGGTAAGACCAAGAAGGGATACCCAGAGTTATTCAGAAAATTTCCAGCTATCAAGGAAACAGTTTAGAGAAGGTAGTTCCATGGGAGGAAATCAGAGCAGGATATCCAGTCAATGGTCGATTCAGGGCGGCCCGAGTCAAGCTACCTTTGTAGCCAGTACTGGTGGGTCTGGGAGAGGACAAGGAAGAGGGCGTGGCCAAGGTGGAGGTAACTTTGCTCAGCCCAAAACTATCGGAGGAAGTGAAAACACCCATCCACGCTGTGTTCAATGTGGGCGTAGGCATTCAGGAAAATGTTGGGGCAAGGCCTGGGTATGTTTTATTTGTGGAGCGAAGGACCACTTTAAACGAGAATGCCCCTTAAGACAACAAAACACACTAGATAGTACCAAAGGATCTCAAGCCGTAGCTGGAAGGGAAAAGGGGCAGAGGTAGAGGACAAAACTCTTCACAAGTTCAATCCAAAATGATGGACATACCTGAAACTAGAGCTCCTACTAAGATGTATGCAATGAGGGCACATGAAGAAGAGGAAGCCCTGACATCATAGCAGGTCAGCTAATTATGTTTGGAATGCCAATTTATGCTTTAATAAACCCAGGTTCTTCACATTCATATATATATGCATGAAAAATGAAAAATTAAAGGATTTAGAAGTAGAACTTGAAACAGATGGAGTGTTAGTTACAAATCCTTTGGGCATTGAGATGGTTACCAGGAAGGTAATAAAGGATTGTCCGGTAGAAGTACACGGACACACTTTCCTAGGTGATCTGTTTGAGTTGCCATTCCAGGAATTTGATGCAATACTTGGAATGGATGAGCTGACCAAACATAAGGCATTAGTGGACTGCGAAAAAAAAAAGAAAGACGGATCCCTAAGACTATGTGTAGAATATCAACAGTTAAATAAGCTGACGATTAAGAATAAATACCCGCTACTCCGGATAGATGATTTATTTGATCAATTGAAATGTGTGGGAGTTTTCTTAAAGATTGATTTGTGATCCGGCTATCATCAATTGAGGATTAAAGATGAGGATATACCAAAGACTACATTCAGAACCTGATATGGACATTATGAGTTTATGGTAATGCCTTTTGGACTCACGAATGCACCTGTGGTATTCATGGATTGGATGAACCAGATTTTCCATCCTTATTTGGACCAGTTTGTCGTGGTATTCATCGATGACATACTGGTTTACTCAAAGAATGCAGAGGATCATGACCAGCACTTGAGGATCGTGTTACAAACATTAAGGGAGAAGCAGTTATATGCCAAATTCAGCAAGTGTGAATTTTGGTTAGAAGAAGTGGCCTTTTTAGGACATATTGTATCGGTGGAAGGAATAAGAGTTGATTCTAAGAAGGTAGAAGCAGTATTGGATTTGAAAGAATGCTATTGGTGGCCAGGGATCAAGAGAGATGTGGTAGATTACGTGGTGAAATGTTTAACCTGCCAACAAGTAAAGGCAGAACATCAACTACCCTCGGGACTTCTACAACCTATTACGATTCCAACATGGAAATGGGATCGCATAACTATAGATTTTGTGACGGGACTACCAATGACAAGAGACAAACATGATGCAATATGGGTGATAGTAGACCAGCTAACTAAGTCAGCTCAATTCTTACCAGTAAGGATGGACTACTCCCTGGATAAGTTAGCGGACTTGTACATTAAAGAGATTGTACGACTTCATGGAGTTCCAACATTAATCATATCGGAAAAAGATCCACGCTTTACGTCAAACTTTTGGCAAAAGTTCCAAACGGCTTTAGGAACTCGAACGGACTAGAGTACGTCATTTCATCCACAGACGGACGGACAGTCAGAGAGGGTAATCCAGATCTTGGAAGATATGTTAAGAGCGTGCATATTAGAATTCAAAGGTAGCTGGGAGAAGTACTTAAGTTTAATGGAGTTCGCTTACAACAACAGCTACCAGTCCAGCATACAAATGGCTCCTTATGAAGCACTATAAGGACGAAAATGTAGGACTCCAATTTGCTGGACGGAATTAAGTGAAGCAAAGATCTTGGGCCGGAGATAGTTAAGTAGACCGAGGAAAAAGTAGAAATTATCCGGGATCGATTAAAAGCTGTGGCGGATAGACAAAAAAACCATACGCGGACCTGAAGAGAAGGGACATAGAATTCAATGTTGGTGATAAGGTATTTCTTAAGGTTTCACCATGGAAGAAAGTGCTAAGATTTAAACAAAAGGGTAAGCTAAGTTCAAGGTTATTGGGCCTTACAAAGTCATTGAACGTATAGGTCCGGTAGATTACCAATTGGCGTTACCACCCGAATTAAGTAAAATACATGATGTTTTCCACGTTTCAATGCTAAGGAGGTATCATTCAAATCCAACCCATGTTATACAAGCTTAAGATATCGAGATTCAGCCCGACCTGACATACGAGGAAGAGCCGGTAGAAACCTTAGAACGGGAAATCAAAGAGTTGCAGAATAAGAAGATCCCATTGGTCAAAGTGCTTTGGAGGAATCACAAAGTAGAAGAAGCTACATGAGAACGTGAAGAAACTGTGAGGAAGCAGTACCCATATTTATTTCAACCTGATGGGCTTTGAGACGAAAACTAAATTAACGAGGGAGGAACTGTCACATCCGTCACCGCATTTATGCATAGCAGTCACGTGCACAGTGAGAGAAGGGGAAAGGAGAAGATAATTCCTGACAACGGCCCCAGATAAGGATATAGGTCAATAGGACCTAATTGAAGAAAAATGCAAAGTTTTAGGGAGGTGACTGTAATTTCAAAAAGTCTTGGGGAGGTGACTGTAATTTCAAAAAGTTTTGGGGAGGTGGCTGTAAATTTTAAAAGTTGTACTGGATGTTCTTAATAGTGCACATAACAGATTCCAAAATTGGAGAGTAGAGAAAAATCGGGTCGCAACGACGCGTAACGGTTTTTCCAGAAAACGCACGGTTTGGAAGATATAGGGGATTTTGACTAGGGACATATTGGTCATTATTAATTAAAATTTATACATGAATCTTAAATAAGAAATAAACACACGAGTGTGTAAAAGATGTCAAGGGGTTGAATATGAAACAATCGTCAGTAGAAATGGAGCCCGGGCAAAACCCAAGCAAAGAAAGGACCTAAAGGGAATTTTGGAAAAAGTCAAGGGCTTATTGGTAATTTTTCAAAACGGCTTGGAAACCTAAAATAGACCTTAAAAATAGAAAGTAGAGGTCGAGAGGATCAAAACCATATGCAGTTTGCCTTGTGGAACTGTACGGTTTAAAAGTTACGACCGATTAATCGCCGGAGGGTATTTTAGTCTTTTCACACCCTAGGCCATAAAAATTTCAGCACAAGGATGTTGAGGGGCCAAAATATGCTTAAAAGAAAGTTCAAGGACTTGGGTTTTAAACTAATAAAAGGAAGAGACATTTGGGCTAATGAAAATTAGCCATTTAGGGTTTATAAAAAGAAGAAAAGAAAAAGGTGTGGACATTTGGCCTTAAACTATTCATTTACCCAAAAGTGGACATCATTTCCACTATATATATATCATCATAGCAAGAAGAACAAAACTCTCTCTCTCCCACTTCAAAAATTCGGCCACCATAGGAAGAACACCAAAAAGTTTCAAATTTTTGTCAAGTTTGATTTTCAATGTAAGTTTTAAGGTTTTCAAGTATGTAGAATTCAATTCTAGTATCAATTTTAAGTATTTATATATCTATTGGAAGGTTGGAAATTAGGGTTCTTATGGTGGATTTGGGAAAAATTTAAGTAGTGATGAGATTGATTAATTAAATGGAAGAATCAAGGTTTCTAAGGTTTAATAAGGTTAGATTAGGGTTTAGTTTGAAAAGAAATGGGAGGATAGCTTATTGTTCTAAATTGCTAAGGTTTATGTTTAAGGTTGTGTTCTTGAATTTCTTGAAGGAAAAACAAAGATTAAGAAAGGAGAAGAAGGAAAAGCAAAGGGGAATTAAAAGAACAAGGTTTGGTACTTTACCTTGGAAAAATACTTTACTATAAAAGAAATTTTATTTTCTTACAAACTTTGGTTTATGGAATTTTTGATGTTGATGCTTAAATGTATTGATTGAGTTTAAATTAAATGTTTGAGTTATGCTCTTGGTTTCTTATGGCAATTGAGTTGGTTAAATTTAATTTAAACCAAGTGTTTTGAGAAAAATTTTTGCAAGTTGATTTGATGAACTTTAATTAGTTTGATTTAAGTTAAACATGCAAAAGTTGTCAAAGGGAAGTGTTTGAATCTTCACTTTATCATTAAATAAGCACTCATATTGATTTGGAAAAGAAAAATAAACTATTTCATGTATTTCATATGTTTGGGCCGAAATGGTTCCAAAGTGGCAGATTTCTGGACCTTTTTTTGACAGTTGTTTGAGGTAGCAAATGAATGAAATTTTTAACGAAATTTTACGTGTAATTAGTCAACATATGAAATAAGTTTCCTGTAAAATTTCAGTAAAAAATAAGATCATTTACCTGGTCAAATGCATGACTGAAACGGACTGAAATTTTGACAAAAATCCAGATTTTACTATTCATTTGGTCATGCCATTTTGCGTTGCCGATTTTACGTGCCGCGACACTATTCATTTGGTCAATTTGTGACTCTTTGAGGAATGCTTTGAAATGTTTGATATGTTTATTATGGATGTTAAATATGTGAAAAAGGGTAATAGTTTAACTAAAGAATGTGATGCGCGGCGTAAATGGCAAAGCGTGATGGGAATTTAAAAGGATTTCTCGAGTCATTCTAAAATGAAGTTTGAGACTTAAATTGAATTATTTTAATCTTTTTGCTCTACTGGGTAGTTGGAAGTGGTAGATAAGGGTATGGTGCACTATACTAACTTATGCAGTATTGCCACTTATTGTATTTGATACATCCCAGCGGTTACCTTCGGGTATAGGTCGTGGAGCGGAGATGTTGTGAAATTGTGATTGGAATGCTCCGGCGGTTACCTATGAGTATAGGCCATAGAGCAGAATTGGTTATAACCATGGTGGTGAGTGCCACCTATGTTACAGTGGTGAGGGCCACTGCCTTATCGCTATGGTTCCCTATATGCCAGTAGAGCCTGAGCCAAAGTCCTATTTTTCTAAAACTACGTACTGCAATATGAGTTTGAATTATGGTTTTTACAATTATTGAAAGTATATCTACACTGAATGGACAATAACTTCCATTAGTTTAATGTTGGTTGATTTTTGATTTAATTATTTCCTTTTAGTTCAAATGCTTTCATGTTTTACTTATATTTTTATCGGTAAAGTACCCACTGAGTGTCATTGCTCAGCGAGTTAAGTTTTCTTTACTCGTAGGTTCAGAGCAGTAGATTTCGGTGATTAGCATCGAGCAGCACAACACAGCGCAACACCTCAGAGTAGCCTTTCATTTCCTATATTATGAGTTAGCTAGTTGTGGCATGTATATGTATATATATATAAGATTGGGAAGTACTATGTTATACTGTACGTTAGTAGTATGTAATAATAATAAACCTCTACTTTAATTTGTATTAGAAGTGTGAATTCTTCTTGCAGGTTTGTAGTTGAGGGTATAAGGTGGATTCATTGGGAGTGTATTGAAACTGATTGTATTCGCATTGGTTTGTGTAAAAATGTTTTCAAAAATCAGAAAAATCAGCTTTGTCAACACTTGGGACCCAAATTTCTAGGCGAACCTCTGGCAAAATTTCTGTAAAATCAGAACAAAAATTTGACTAAGTAAAATTGGTAGCAACATTAGGTTAGTGTGGCGCCTCTACTCGGCTTACACACGTAGGCCGGGAAGGGGTGTTACAATTTACATTTCCAAATGAGTTAGGTTACTCTAGCCTCTTAAGGGAATACTTAATATCTCTAAGGGTAGGGAAAAGCCACAATGCACCAATAGGATTCTATGGAGTTTACTTTAGGCTTTTTGACTAAGATTTTGCTCTTTCCTTAGAAGAATTTGGTAAAGTTTGGGGATTTCAAACTCATGGAGCTCTATCCTACAATAATGTAGATTTTCCTTTAAAGAATTATTCATTTTTTTGGGGTGAACTATCCATTAAAACCTAATATAATAATAGGTCATCCAAAGCTGTCCATTTTAGGACCCTTCTCTTTTGGCTCTTACATAGAATCATCACTTATACCATTCACCAAACAAGTGATGGAAATGAAAAGGTTATTGTGAGCAGGGATTTTTTCCCCCACACCTGGTGGAATGGTTCTTATGACTTCGGCACTGTTTAGGCTCAGGACCTTAGAGAATACGGGCCTAAGCCCAGAGATATTGGAGTCGCCACTCGGACGGGCCAAAAAAAAGAAAGAGGTGGATGACTCGATTCCTAAGGAATCCCCAATCCCCTAGTGGGTTCAAAAAGTTAGGTACATGTAGGGAAGGTGCTAAATGACCCAACACCCCTACAAGGCCTGGTTCATTGGAATCGGCCTCCTTTGCAGGCCTTAATATTATAAAATTCTTAAATATAGCTACTGGATGTTTTAAAGATTTAGGGTTTTGGAAGTTTTATGAAAATAATATTAAAGTTTAGGATTTAAATAAATAAGATTAAAGATCATGAAAATTAGATTTTAAATTAGGTATTTGGAAAGAATAGGCTACTGCGATTTCAGAAAAATAGGTTTGGTTAGGGCTTTAAGAAAACATATTATTATTTTGTGGTTTTAAAAAAGTGTAATTAGGGTTTTAGATTTCAAAAATATATTTTACGTGTATTAAGGCATTAGGTTTTTGAAAAATAATTTTTAGGACTTTAAATAGTGTTTGGATGGTAAGTAGAACAATTGATCAATGTGCCTAACAAAAACATCATCTATTGCATGTTTAAATAATGATCTAATTGAGTGATGAAGCTACTATAAACATAAATAAGTCAATTGAAACTCAAACCTCCGTTGTTGGTTTCACCACAACTTGAATTCTGGTTGAACAACAACCAAAGACAGAGTATGTTGTCTTTGATGGATTCCTTCTTGCTTGCTGACTGCCTCTTACTTTTTCAAGTACAAGGTTCTCAATCTATTCACCAAAAGTCCGATCCTTTTAAAAGATCCAAGTCCAAAGTCTCCAACCCCCTTTTTGTGTGTTTTGATATGGTATTTATAAGAAAAATAAAAACCTAATACTAATTGGTTAAGGAAATAAAAACATTTTAGAAAAAATTAAAAACCAAAACCAAGTATAATAGGGTTTCAGAAAAAATTGCGCTAGCAAAAATTGCTGCCAGGCGCACGGGCTGGGCTCGGGCTAGGAGTGGGCTGGGCAAGGGCCACATGCCAATTCATAGTAGGAAAAGCCTGTGACAAAAAATTTTGTTTCCGATTTTGCCTGTCGCTGATTTTTATTTTCAATTTATTTTTTTTTCTTCTTTTTTATTTTTTTATTTTAATTAAAAATAAATACTATAAGTAATTAATATTATTAAAAATACTACAAAAATTATTTTGGACTATTTAAAAATATCGGACTGGATTGGGTCAAAAATTAAGGGTCTATAGTTTGCCCCTACTTGAGCTACAACGAAAGAGAGAGAAAAGCAATGTGGTTTTTGACTTGGTTTAGAGCCATATTGAACTCTGTAATCAAGGTTAGTTTGAGTTCTGGACTCAAAAATAATTTGGGTTCTGGACTCGTGGTGAGTTTGGGATTTGGATTTTGGACCCGAGTTAAATTCTGGACTTAAAGATAATTTGGGTTCTGGACCTGGGATAAGTTCTAGATTTAAAAAGTAATTTGGGTTCTAACCTGAGATAAGTTCTGAACTTAAAGATAATTTGGATTCTAGACCCGAGATAAGTTCTTGACTTAAAGATAATTTAGGTTCTGGAGTCGAGGTAAGTTATGGACTTTAAAATAATTTGGGTTCTAGACCCGAGATAAGTTATGGACTTAAGAAATAATTTGGGTTCTAGACCCGAGGTAAGTTTTGGACTTAAGAAATAATTTGAGTTCTGAACTCAAGGTAAGTTTTGGACTTAAAAATAATTTGGGCTCTAGACCCGGGATAAGTTCTGGACTTAAAAATAATTTGGGTTCTGGACCCGAGATAAGTTCTGGACTTAAAAATAATTTGGGTTCTAGACCTAGGATAAGTTTTGGACTTAAAAATAATTACTGCTTATCTGCAAAAAAAAAAATGATTGTAGTCAGTAGGATACTAAAAAAAATTGTAAAAAAATTTAGCTATTTTTTACCATGCCAATAACATATTGCCCCTTGCGTGTAAAAATATTTTAAAAGTTTCAAAATATTTTAGACACGCAAATAAAAATATTTTAAAAGTTTCAAAATATTTTAGACACGCAAATATCTAGATAATAGAATTGAATAATTGAATTTACTATTTAGACAGTATTTATTACTATTTACTCACTATTCACTAACTATTTATTTACTATTTATCAACAGTGAGATTGATTTTGATTTTTTCTTTTTCATGATAATACTATTTTTCACTTTTTTATTTTATTTTTTTGCTTTGCAATTTGCCTATATAAACTGCTCATTTCTTCAATACTCATTCATACTCACATATTTTCATATGTAAATCAGAGAATTGAGCAGAGAGTTAAGCAGAGAGTTAAAGAGAAAATGCATGCTTCGAGATCAGGACCTTGATCCAATGCTGAGTTATTGAAATTTATTCGACAACATAAAAATGGAACTGTAAGTCTATTAGCTGTGATGCAGCTTCATCGTAGTTCAAATCAAAAGACTAAGGTAACAGTACAAATATTTATTGTTTTATTATTATTATTTTGTAATAGAGATTAGGAAAAATAAATTAATTAGTGTACTATTTTTATGAATTTAATAAACAAATAAATAGATAGATTAAAATAGAACATAACGAATAAATTTAGTTAATGAAATTGTGGTATTGGTATGATGATATACTTACCTCGTGTTAACTTACCTGACTCCGTGTTAGCGCGATCGCTTTGTTATCCGGGGTGGAGGGTGTGTCTATAAAGCCCAATAATTGTATGATGTAGCACCCTCTCGAGTAAAATGGATTGTCCGAGATTGTGGTTTTGAAAGCTTTATCTTGCAATTACCATCTGAGGAGTGTCTGATAGACAGGAGTGTAGTTCAAACATTGTCGGAGCGGTGGATGGACACGACCCATACTTTTCATCTACCTGTAGGAGAGATGACCATTGGCCCAGTCGATTATACAGCCATAACTAGTATTTGGTACTATGGCCTTCTGGTCCCTCTTACCACTGATATTTTGACATATGAAGAAGTCCAACAGTTAATCGGTATGGAACCTTCATTAAAAGAGCCCTTTAAGATAAAAATTGAGCCAATTTAGAGGACGGGTTCATAGGGAAACAACCAAACAATATGCTCAAGGATTTTTACTGTATTTGCTCGGGTCAGCTATTTTATGCAGCACCGAATCTGCCATCCATCTATCAGTGTTGAGAGCCCTTACTGACATGAGTATGGTACCGCTTTATGGCTGGGGTAAAGCTGGCCTTGCCTGTCTCTATCATGGAGTAGATAAGATTTGCAGGAATAAGAAGTCTTTCGTTGGTTTCATGGTAGTTGTCGAGGTACTCTTCTTCTACCAATTTCAATTCCATTCTTATACTTGCATGAATTTGATTTTCATTGTTGTAGGTATGGGCATATGAGCATAATCTTATGAGGGGGCCTGGCATTTTTTGGGAGAGAGTCTGGTATCCGAGATTGAATTTTTGGTTGTCAGATAATGTAGCAGTTCCTAGTTCTCACCATGTGCACACCCAGTGTTATCTCTTGAGGTGCTTAACCTGGGGCCAGGTAAAATAATATTAGTATACTTTAAAATTTATATAAAAGTTCACTTACCTTATTTCATTTTCTAGGTCAATTTGGCTTGGTAGAACACAGAAGAGCAGACGAACTAAACTTCTTCCATGAATGTTGCATTGCCTTATCAGCATACTCACCGAGTCATTGTTGGCCCTATATCTAGTTGCTGATTTCTCAGGGAGAGGGTGTATAAGTGATTCCTCGGTCTCGAGCAACGGAGGATCCCGATGAATTGCCCGGAGTATACTTTAAATATCGCATCAATGCAGGAGAATGCATGGTGGTTAGCTCAGCACGGTTATGAAGTTGAAACATTTCTCTATCCTCCGGGTTCATCATATGCCAGTTTATTTGAGTAGGACTCTTGAACTTTGATGTATCTCCTGTTGGCATATGGGAAATTCCCGAGGAAAAGAAGGATAGTGATGAAGAGGAGTATCACAGAGAGGGAGGAGGGTCCATACCGCATCCCAGGGCTAGCACCTCTCAGGTAAACTTTTACCATTTTGCCATTACAATTACTTCTTTCTTAACTTGTTTTGACTATTTTAATGATTATTGCAGGCTACTAGCTTATTTGGTCATGAGGCTGGACCTTCCTCTACCGCTCCTCCATTTACTCATTCTAATCAACCGGAGATGCCATCTCAACCACAGGGTGTTGATATGAATTACTTGGTAGGTTATCCTGTTCTATGATGATTTATGCTACATGTATGCATGATTATGTATGCTCTTACCCTTTTCTTTTTTACTCACAGTGGATGCTTGAGGAACAAAATGAGAAACTTCAAGAAGAGTTAGCTGCTAGTTGTCAACAGATTTCCCATTTTGAAAAATTGTATCATCAGTCAGAGCAAGACTTTTGAGACTTTCAATTTCAGGGGATGAGAGATCCTAGTGCTTCGTTGTATAGGGGACCCCAAACTGATGACCATGAGATTCATTCATCTACTTCGGATGAGGATCGTTACATCTGAATTACAAGGTAATAGAGGTTCAGGTGCTCCTGCTTTGGGTGGACTTGGGATAGATGATATGCCTCCTCCTTCAATAGACGATGACTTCTTCAGGGCTTTGTTCGATCATAATCCACCACCTCCTTCTCAGTGATCTATTATTGTACTAATTGAGAAAATATTATATAATAATAATGATAATTATAATTTGCACTTTTACAATAACTTTTGACTTTCACATATATTATTATTTTTCTTTTGCTTTCTTTTCTTTTTTTTGGTACTATCATTTTTATTATTTCTATATTACAATAATTAAGAATTCCATAGTAGCACTGATTTACAAAACCGAAGGCAATGAGGCCACTCAAAATCATTTCGTTGCTAATTTCCTATCCTTGCGCGTCTCAGTCTCAAACCATTCCTTGTAAACTTTGGTATGGCCAATCATCCTATATAAATCTTCTTTTCCTGCTATGACCTCATATAGAAGCCACAAATTTTCAACTTCAGCATCAAAATTCCTTTTAACAATTCTAATTTCCCTTCAATTGTCAACAATGACCGAACTCAATTTGAAGAAAATAAAAAGTCTATTTAAAAATATAAATGCCATTTACTGGGAACAAATATCTTGGTCTAAAATTAATACTTTGAAGTATTTTCAAAATATTAAATTGGACCATTCTTTTTTACATGCCGTGGTTTCTTTTTAGAATATAAATTCTAGGACTTTTAAGGTAAATGACTTTGAGATATGTCCCATGATTGAAGAGTTTGAGGCCATCCTTGGTTATCCAAGCAATCAACCAATGGCATTACCTATATTGATTTCCAAGACTCAACAAAAGATGCAAATGTTGTTTCAACTTTCAAAGCCCTAAGTTCTATAGTTGATGAGAGGTGAGAAGATTTTGCTTGGTCCTGTAATTAACTTTTTCATTTCTCACTTGGCTCCTACCAAGGCATGGGGATGTATGCCTTGTCTATGCTGGCTTGGCCAATTTTTACTTGTTTCTTCTAATGGTGATATTGACCCACGAGTATTGGATATCATGGAATAAATGGAAGGAGACTTGTCGTCGATACCCGTGATCTTAACTGAGAATTTAGTTAGACTAGACCAACTTAAATTAGGATTATCAAAGAGACTGATCGGGAGTCCATTGCTGCTTCAGGTAATTACTTAAACTGCCCTTTCAGGTTTTCAATTTAGGTCTCTTTTTTCTTTTTTTTTATTATTTTTTTGCTCAGGCCGTCCTTGTGGATTTTTGACCTAACAAACCCCCTTTTTTTTACTTATAGATTTGGCTTCAGGAGCATCTCTACTTGCTCGTCACTCCATCTATGGATTTTGACAGATATCTGCCATGACATTATTCTACTAGGAAACTACTCCATCCTACTTCTTCATATGCTGACTGGGTTGACTGGATCCACTCATGCGCTGAAGTCAATATCTGTTGGTTAGTACCCTGGTGGAAGATTTTTCGTATCACCATTCAGACGTACTTGATGCATGTTCTTCTTGTTGCTCTTCATCAAGGTACTTGCTATGATCCTCACCGGTATGACCGTTAGTATGGAGCTGAGCCTCGAGATTTCAATTTTACTCGTGATTTGGACACGCCTTGTCTGACTGAAGCCTACTTGGATCGGCTGAAGCAAAGCTAGCCTGCATGCTACACTTATCGTCTGCCATAAATTTTACATTTATCAGTTTCTCTAGAAAAAATATTGTTAGGATGTAAAAATAATGAAAGTAGTAATAAGAGATGTTTCTTTTCCTTTCATAATTTCTCATCACCTTTTGCTATTGTGTTTATTTGTTTTACCATATTTGGTCAAATACTTAAAATAATGCACATAGAACAATTTTAATATTAATTCTATTTTATTAAATTGGGTAGCAACCAAACATAAAGCCAGCATACACAAGATCACTCATGTTGCCAACTAGCCCTTTCAGGGTTTCTAATTGACGATTTTCTCTCGCTTAGCCCTAATTGTTTCCTAGTTTGCCCTTTCGGTTTTTTGAAAATAGCGAATTGCTCTAACTTTTGCCTAGGCCGCCCTTTTTGGATTTTCAACCTAGTTAGCTCTTTTTTCTTTTTTTTTATACATAAAACCTCTTCAACCTGTCAATGTTCACTGGCTCACTAAACTCATTCCCGTCCATGTCTGATAACTTAACTGCACCCTTGTTCATGACTTGTTTCACAACATATGGCCCTTCCTAGCTAGGCCTAAAATTTCCTCTTAGATCAAATACATTAGGCTTACATTGTTTCAACACAAAATCACAGACTTTGAGTTTTTGATCTTAACCCTTCTATTATAGGCTCGAGCTATCCTCCTTTGATACAGTTGATGATGATACAATTCTTTTATCCTTCTCTCCTCTAGCAAAGCTAACTGTGTGTATATGCTCACTACCCATTCTATCTCAGGCAGTTCAGCTTCCAAGACCACTCTTAACGACTTGATCTCAATTTCAATTAGCAATACTACTTCTATCTCATAAACCAAAGAGAACGATGCCATTTTAGTAGGCATTCGCACACTTGTTCTGTATCCCCACAAAGCAAAAGGAAGCATTTTTGACCAATCCCTATATGTCCTGGTCATCTTGGACAAAATTTGCTTAATTGTCTTATTTTTTGCTTCTACTGCACCACTAGCCTTTGGTCTATAAGGAGAGGATCGGTGATGATGGATTTGCTACTTCAAGAATAAGTCTTTAACTGCACCTTGAAACTGTACCCCATTGTCTGATATCACACTGTGTGGGACACCATACCTGCAGATGAGATTCTATTCAATAAATCTAGCCATTTGACTTGCCCTCAATTTGTTGAAAGATTTGGCTTCGACCCATTTTTAAAAATAATCTACTGCTACTACAATGAAACGGTGAACATTTGAGGCTGTCAGATGTATCTCTCCTATGATGTCAATCCCCCAAGTTGCGAATGGCCAGGGTGAAGACATAGAATGTAATTCTTTAGGTGGCATGTGATTCAAATTACCATACATCTGACATTACTGGTACTTCTTTACAAACTCAATACAATCTCTCTCCATGGTCAACCAATAGTAACCTTGTCGAATTATCTTCTTAACTAGGGCTAAACCACTCATGTGTGGGCCGCAACTTCCGACATGTATTTTCGACATAATATGCTCCACTTCAGGCTTCCTTGAGGATCTCAAGTGCACCTGATCAGGACATCTTCGATACAACTCTCCATGAAAGGTGATGTATTGTAAGGACCACTGCCTTATGGCTCTTCTTTCTTTCTTTGTTGCTCCTAACGGGTATTCTTTCTCTTCCAAAAATCTTCTTATAGTGTCATACCACACATCATGGTCTATACTAGTTTCCATGATTGTCTCATATTCATAGCAAGGAGTTGATGAACTGGTCAAAATCAGAGGCTTAAGGAATAAGTTGATAGGATTTTCCCATACTGAAGCCAATGTGGCAAGGGCATTAGCCATATGGTTTTCTTCTCTCGGTAGGTGTATACACATGCACTCCTTAAAGTTCTTCTTCATCATGGTCAATTAATGGTGTTATGGTTTTAGCATTTCTTCTTCTAACTCCCACTCTCCATTTACTTGGGATACTACTAGCAATGAATCAACAAAGACTTGAACCTTATCCACCTTCATAATCATTAGGGTTTCCAAACCAAAATACATGCTTCATACTTCACCATATTATTAGTTGCCCTGAATTTCAACTTCTTGGCTAAAGGGATAAGCTCCCCTTCGGGTGATTCTAGTATATCTTCCAAACCTGCTCCTTTCTTATTCATTGCTCCGTCAAAATACATTTTCCACCCTTTTACTTCTATGGCCTCTAAATGTTCATTAGGAAATTCCAAGACTACCTCTTCACTATCCGGTAATGGTTGTTGGGCTAGGAATTCTACCACTGCTCTACCTTTGATTATTTTCCTGGTTACATACTCAATCTCAAATTCTTCCATTATTATCAACCATTGCTCATACTTCCTGATCAAAGAGGGTGTCTCCCTTAAGTACTTCATCGGATCTAACCTGGAAATTGCTTGCACACTATAAGATTGAAAGCAATGCCGCAACTTCATAGAAGACAAAACCACAACTATGCAGGTCTTTTCAATGATACTATACTTAATTTCATAAGGTAGCAGCTTTCTACTAAAATAGTAGACTGCGTGCTTAATCCCTGACTCATCTGCTTAGGCTAGCATGGCTCCTATTGACTCTTCTTCTACTGCTAAGTATAGTAACAAGGTTTTAGCAAGTTTAGGTGGTTTTAAAATAGGTGGATTTAGCAAATACTCCTTTATTCATTCAAAGGCCTTTTGGCACTCTTCATTCCATAGGACTGGCTAATTCTTTTTAAGCAATTTGAAAATAGGATCACAAATTATGGTGAACTTTGCTATAAACCTGCTAATGTATTGTAATCTACCAATGAATCCCCAAACTTCTCTCTCCATCTTAGGGGCTGGCATATCCCTGATTGCTTTAACTTTTTTAGGGTCTATCTCAATACCATTTGGACCAATCACATGTCCCAACAATTTTTCTAAGGTAACCCCAAACACACACTTCTTCGGGTTTAGCCTTTGCTTATATTTCAATGCTCTATCAAAGAATAATTCTAAGCTTTGGAAGTGTTGATCCCTTGTATCTGATTTCACCATCATATCATCAACAAATACTTCAACTTCTTTGTGCATCATGTCATGAAATAATGTGGTGGCCTTCTTTTGGTAGGTTGCTCCTGCATTCTTTAATCCGAACGGCATCACCCTATAACAAAATATATGTAATATCCCGGAAAAGACCCTAAGAGTTTTGGAGTTATTGTTGTTGAATTTGGATCTAATGTATATGTATATAAGGGAAATATAAAGATAATATATATATGACATATACATGGGATATAAAATGGTGTAGGATAAGTGAATTGTATTTATATATATTTGTGTAATGAATTAATAATGATAATAATAAGGACAAAAAGAAAAGAGAGGAAGAAAGTCAAAGAAAGAATTTGTGGTAGAGATTTAAAGTGTTATTATTATTATATTATTCTTATTATTATTATTATTATTGTTATTATTATTATTGTTATTATTATTAATATTATTATTATATATATATATATGATAAGGACGAAGGAAAGAAGTAGAAACTTCTTTCCTCTTCTGCTCCTTCTTCTTCGTCTTCTTCTTGCTGTTTGGACGAGAGAGAGAGAGAGAGAGAGAGAGAGAGAGAGAGAAAGAGAGAGAGATGATGATGATTTTGAGAGGATTGAAGATTTTTATTGAAGATTTAGCATATTAACCAAGTAAGTCTTCATTCCTTTGCATGGATTTCTATGGTTTGAGTTTGGGTTTGATGTGGTTTTTGTGAGGATGATAATAAATTGTTGAAATTTGAGTAAGGATTTAGTGTTGAATGAATTGGGGATTTGAGTATTTGATATATGAGTGATGTATGTTTGGGTTTAAGGAAGTTGAAAATATAAAATATATGAGTTTGATAATTGAGTATTTGTATTGATATTCAAGTATCTTTTCATTTGTTTTGAATTAGGTTGTGAAGGAAGTGGATTGTTCTAAGTTAAATGGTGAAGAGTGCTTGGAAGGTAAGGTGAATAGATTTGAGGATGGTTTTTAAGGTAAGTAACTATCTAAATTCATCTATCAACATGAGTTTGAAACTTAACACATATTCATTTGTAAATGTGTTAAGGAATCAAATATTTGGTTGATGTGTTTTAGCAAGGTGAATGATGTGAGAAATATGTAAATTATGTGTTTAGGACATTGATTATGTTCATTTGATTAGTGCTATATTGTGTATGAAGTGTTTGAATGCAACCAAAGGAGTTTTGTATATGTTTGGGGTGTTAATTCATGAGTGACACGGCTAGAAGCAAGGAGAGACACGGCCAAGTCAAGGAAAATTGTGTGTGTTGGATTGATTTTGGGAGAGACACGGTCACAGTCTCAGCCGTGTCCTCTGCCCGTGTTTGTTACTGTCTGATTTTCGTGGTGAGACACGGCCGTGTCCCTTGCCCGTGTCTGTGATTGTGTGATTTTGTTGTGAGACACGGCCACTGGCTCAGCCGTGTCCCCTAGCCGTGTTAGCTACTGTGATTTTTGGTTGAGAGACACGGTCACAAGCTTGGCCGTGTCGCCTGCTCGTGTTCGCTACTGTCATTTTAGGTTGAGAGACACGGCCACAAGCTTGGCCGTGTCCCTCAAATGATGCTGGCCGTGTCCCTCAAATTGATGAGTTAATGATTCTATTTCTTGATTATTCTTGCCTTGTTGGATCCTCTAAGGGTATTATTATATTTATACTTCAAATATATGTGGAACAATTGTATGTTGAGCATTTCAAATCTAAGAATAAGGTGAATTATATATGTGTATGTCAATAATGATCATTCTTGATGAATGTTTAATGTGTTTGATTATGAATATGTAAATGATGAAACATTCTAATGTGAATTGAGACTAAATGAGATGTGATGCGATTGTGATTGATAATGATGCTATATGAAATGTGTAATATATGATGATTCAAAAGATATAAGAAGCCATTATGATTGGCTATGATTATGATGATTATGATGATATGATGATTGTGATTCAAAAGATGATTATGATGATATGTAAAGCCATTGTGATTGGCTATGATGATTCAATTGAAAATGAAATTGATAATGAAATAATAAATGAATTGTGTGTCTAATATGTTATTCATTTTCAGAGTTTTGTTGTTGGTGGCATGCCTATAGTAACAATCTCTTGAAGTTAGGTTGGGCTTGATCCTTGAAGCCAAGTTGGGTTGAAGTTTAACATGTTTTACTCCCCTTGAAGCTTGGTTGGGTCTAGTCCTTGAAGCCTAATTGAGATGTTACAACCCTTGAAGCTAGGTTGGATTGGTTCTTGAAGCCAAGTTGGGTTGATACTTAGCATGCTTTGTTCCCCTTGAAGCTTGGTTGAACCTTAATCCTTGAAGCCTAGTTGGGATAGTGATAAATGTGAAAATTAAACCAAAACATTAACTCTGAAAGTGGAATGGCATATTAGTGTTTTGGGCCCATGCTTGTGCTTGTTGAAGTGTGTTGCTTGAGTAATGAAACAAATGAATAATGAGATAAATGTCTATCTTTGTTTTAATGTGAACTATGGAATGCAACATCATGTTATGTGGTATTTAGTGATAATTATGACATGACTTATAATGGTATGAAAAGTATGAGGATAATCATGAAATGAGATGTATGCAATACATAAGTGAATTGTTGAATGATGAGTTTATGATGTGTAAATTGTATATGATGATATATGAATGTGGAAATGGTGAGTATTGTTTCATGAAGATTTTGATAAGTCATTGAATTGTGAGTTGTTGAAATAAAATGTATGGATATGTATATAAGTAAAACATTAGTAGAAGTATGTATGAAAAGCATAATCAAAATGGGAAAACATGATAAAAAAATAATGACATTTCAAGTTAACATTAAAATTATGATTTTCTTTATTGTAAGTTATATGAATTATTTGTCTTACTAAGCTCTCGGGCTTAGCGCGGTTGTATGATCGCGCAGGTGACTATGCGGCTGATTTGGAAGTCAAGCAGTTATGCCACGAAAAGGGTAAGAGTGTTCTGAGACCAACTAGAAGGTGATGCATACATGTTTAATTTAATTATGTTATATTGTTCACAATAATATATTCATATGTTCAATAATTTATTAAATGTTATTAACAACTAAAGGTAGTATTGTTTAAACTTGGATAAGGGTTGGTTTTTAAATTAAAACTAAAAGTGACATTCTTATACTCCGTATACATATTGTATGTATACTAGGTATATGTATAGTACCTATATGGACTACGAGGGTGTTACAATTATTTTGGTATCAGAGCTTAGGTTCGAGATTCTCGGCCTAAGTGGAATTAAAAAGAGAAAGTTTTGAAAAGTTTAAAGAGAAGCGAAAAGAAAAGTTTTGAAATGAAATTTGTAATACATGCATATGCATTCACATCTAGGTTGGTCTCGGATGTGGCATAATATGAATTGTAGAATATTTGTGTTATATGAGATGTTCAATATAGTTGATGATATATGTGTATACTATGTTGATGTGATGAGAAACCATGATTTTTGGTAATGATGTTGAAAATGAATTATAATTGAGGCATAGTGCCTAATTAATTATGAGAAACGATTTGTGAAATGTAATGTGATATATGTATATTGATGATGCATATGAAAAATGTCATGTTGTGTGCAACATGGAATGTAATGTTGATGTTTATGAGCAATATTATGTAGGGCATAATGTGAATTGAAACATAATGATATGAAAATATGTACAAGATTAATTGATAAATTCAAGAATGGGAATTTACTTAAGGAAAGTAAATTCTGAAGTATTGCTTATTGAAAAGTGATTGTAAAATAAAGATATGAAAAAGAGAATAAAGTTGAAAATGAGTTGAAAATAAAATAAAGATTAGAGTATGTACTCTTTCCTCTATGCTTTGAACCTCTTTATGACAAAGTTTATATTTAGTTTATTAGAAAAAGGAAATATGGTGAGATGGTTATTATAGAAGGATATGTGAATTAAAGGAAGAGAGTATGGTGGAATATAGAATGAATGGATTAGTATGGACAAAGTGTGATTATTTAAAGTT
This sequence comes from Garcia nutans, assembly GCA_947685225.1. Classification (NCBI taxonomy): domain Eukaryota; kingdom Viridiplantae; phylum Streptophyta; class Magnoliopsida; order Malpighiales; family Euphorbiaceae; genus Garcia; species Garcia nutans. The sequence goes on from CANTUV010000002.1 coordinate 3,868,130, forward strand.
TGAGGTATATAAAGCTAAGGTTGTGTTTAAAAGAAAAAAAGAGATGATATTGGTATAGTTTGTGTTGTTTTTCTTTATGTAATCATTGTGATTTTAATGTTAGAAATGTGAGATGTTTGAATATTGTGAAAGCTCATGGTGATAGTGTTAATACATGATAATTGGATTTTTGAAAAGAGCTTAAGACTTGTGAGAATTATATGTTTGATGATGTTTTGTGATATATATATATATATAATGAGTTTGGTAAATTGAAATTTAAGTGAAGTAGTAAGTTGAAAAGTTAAAGTTTTAGTGGAATTTGATAAAGATTATTTTGAATATTGATAGTTTAATGCATACTCAATACATAAGCTATGTGAAATGAATGATATTGCACATGAAAATGTTATGAACTGAATAATGTGATTAATAGTATGGGAATTTGTTTGAAGTTTAAAGAAAGTAAGAAGTAAGTGAAAATGAGTTATTTTAAGTTATTTGAGTAAAAGGGATAAAGATGGATATGAGGATATAGTAAATACTTTTAAAGACAAAAGTGAAAGAGATGTCACATTAGGATTGTGACTAAGATGTATGTGAAATGTTATTATGGTTAGAATCTTTATATTTGTTGTGATAATAAATACTTTATATCCTATTGAGGAAATGAGAATGATAGTGTTCAAAGGAAAGTGATAAACATTAGATATGTATGGAATGTATGAAGAAGGAAAATAAAATAAGAACATATAATTAAGTGTATACATGTATAGGAGATATGAGTTGAGTTTTTCAATATGAATAAAATTATGATATGTAAGAAGTATGCATCACATTATGAATGTGATCTATGAATGTATATGTGGTATAATTATGGGATTAGTGATATGGAAAATGGTATTGTATGTATTAGTGAACCTAATAAAGATTAGGTTATGACTTGAACAAATTAGATGAATTTTATGATGGAATTGAGAGTAAGAATAGACTTGCTCATTTTGATTATGTTTTTTATATATATTGTAAGAGATTGTAAATGGATTAGAAATGAAGTGATAAAAGAGAAATTATGTAATGTTTATAAGATGGAATATGTGTTCATACAAGAAGATAATAATAATATTGTTGAAACATGAATTAAGCTAGTGATGATTATATAATCTAGTGCAAATTGGATGATAACGAAATTGGAATGTGTTAACTATTGAGGTAGTCAAAGTTTATAACTGAATACAAAATTTTTGAGATCCAATTTAGTATGGTAATTGGAAAGATGAAAAACAGAATGATAAAGGAACCATATGGATTTATAAGTTTCAAACATGACCTTTAATCTTTGATACTCCTATGATTTGTTGAGTAGATTGTGGTTGATTAATTTTGTTAGTTTTCCATTTGGGACTGAGATATCACGACTATGGTATAATTCTGATGAGATTGATAATTATGATTTGATAAAGTTGTATCTCATTATTTTATGTTAGAAATTTGGTTATAATTATGAAACGTAAGGTAAAAGAAGTGAATTATGAAAATGTGTTAAGTGGATAACATTTATTGTTAAGATAGTTATGGTGTGATATGTGAAAAGATATTCAAAAGAGAAAAATTATAAAAAGATGATTGAAGGTTATGCTAAATATATGTATGGTATAAAGTGAATGAGTTTAAAGTTTAAGTGAATGAATTATATAATCAACATGACATGAGATTATCATAAGAATTGGTGGAAATAATAATAAGATAATAGGAAACAAAAAATATATATATATACTGAAGAGCAATTTGAAGTGCTTTGTCATGATGATAATGTGATTGAATATGGATCTGAAAAGATCAGAAATTGGATATAAGTTTGGTTTGAATTGAATAGGATTAAAATGTGAATATTTTGTGATAGATGAATCAAATGATTTAAGTTGCGTTAAGATTGTGAATCATTATCAAGATTTAATATGTATAGTTGTACTAATAGTATAAAAATTTATATGATAATGTGGATGATGTAATATTTTGATGGATGTATGGACATTGATGAATTGAATTATATCAACTGTAAATAGTGATATAAAGGGAAAAAGGTTGATTATCTGTTAAGTAAGTTTACAGAGGTTGTATCAATATAAATGTTAAGTGGAAAATATGATAACGAAGGATTTAAGTGTAAGTAAAATGAAAAGATTGTTATCAATCAAGGTTTGATACGTGGTTATATTCAAAAGTGATTATAATGACAAGATAAGCAATGGTACAATATAATTCAATAATTTTCAAGGGTAAAGTTAAGAGCTTATCTATAAAGAGATGAAGTGATAAATATCTTGAATGTAATAAATGAATGGAATGTATAGACCATAAGATGATTTGATTTTTGGTCTAAAGGTAAGTTTATTGGGAATGTGAGAAACTAACTTAATTACTTTGTTGAGGAAGTAATAAGATATATAATCATATAGCATGATAAGTTATGGAATTTAGAAAAGATGATTGACTCTAAGAGGGAGAGTGAAAGTTATGTGATTTGAAAAAATTAAGATAGTATTATGTTAAGAATGGATTGTTACTATGTTAGATAATTTCGAGGACGAAATTATTTAAGGGGGAGAGAATTGTAATATCCCGGAAAAGACCCTAAGAGTTTTGGAGTTATTGTTGTTGAATTTGGATCTAATGTATATGTATATAAGGGAAATATAAAGACAATATATATATGACATATACATGGGATATAAAATGGTGTAGGATAAGTGAATTGTATATATATATATTTGTGCAATGAATTAATAATAATAATAATTAAGGACAAAAAGAAAAGAGAGGAAGAAAGTCAAAGAAAGAATTTGTGGTAGAGATTTAAAGTGTTATTATTATTATATTATTCTTATTATTATTATTATTATTCTTATTATTGTTATTGTTATTATTATTATTATTATTATTATTATTATATATATATATATATATATATGATAAGGACGAAGGAAAGAAGTAGAAACTTCTTTCCTCTTCTGCTCCTTCTTCTTCGTCTTCTTCTTGTTGTTTGGACGAGAGAGAGAGAGAGAGAGAGAGAGAGAAAGAGAGAGAGATGATGATGATTTTGAGAGGATTGAAGATTTTTATTGAAGATTTAGCATATTAACCAAGTAAGTCTTCATTCCTTTGCATGGATTTCTATGGTTTGAGTTTGGGTTTGATGTGGTTTTTGTGAGGATGATAATAAATTGTTGAAATTTGAGTAAGGATTTAGTGTTGAATGAATTGGGGATTTGAGTATTTGATATATGAGTGATGTATGTTTGGGTTTAAGGAAGTTGAAAATATAAAATATATGAGTTTGATAATTGAGTATTTGTATTGATATTCAAGTATCTTTTCATTTGTTTTGAATTAGGTTGTGAAGGAAGTGGATTGTTCTAAGTTAAATGGTGAAGAGTGCTTGGAAGGTAAGGTGAATAGATTTGAGGATGGTTTTTAAGGTAAGTAACTATCTAAATTCATCTATCAACATGAGTTTGAAACTTAACACATATTCATTTGTAAATGTGTTAAGGAATCAAATATTTGGTTGATGTGTTTTAGCAAGGTGAATGATGTGAGAAATATGTAAATTATGTGTTTAGGACATTGATTATGTTCATTTGATTAGTGCTATATTGTGTATGAAGTGTTTGAATGCAACCAAAGGAGTTTTGTATATGTTTGGGGTGTTAATTCATGAGTGACACGGCTAGAAGCAAGGAGAGACACGGCCAAGTCAAGGAAAATTGTGTGTGTTGGATTGATTTTGGGAGAGACACGGTCACAGTCTCAGCCGTGTCCTCTGCCCGTGTTTGTTACTGTCTGATTTTCGTGGTGAGACACGGCCGTGTCCCTTGCCCGTGTCTGTGATTGTGTGATTTTGTTGTGAGACACGGCCACTGGCTCAGCCGTGTCCCCTAGCCGTGTTAGCTACTGTGATTTTTGGTTGAGAGACACGGTCACAAGCTTGGCCGTGTCGCCTGCTCGTGTTCGCTACTGTCATTTTAGGTTGAGAGACACGGCCACAAGCTTGGCCGTGTCCCTCAAATGATGCTGGCCGTGTCCCTCAAATTGATGAGTTAATGATTCTATTTCTTGATTATTCTTGCCTTGTTGGATCCTCTAAGGGTATTATTATATTTATACGTCAAATATATGTGGAACAATTGTATGTTGAGGATTTCAAATCTAAGAATAAGGTGAATTATATATGTGTATATCAATAATGATCATTCTTGATGAATGTTTAATGTGTTTGATTATGAATATGTAAATGATGAAACATTCTAATGTGAATTGAGACTAAATGAGATGTGATGCGATTGTGATTGATAATGATGCTATATGAAATGTGTAATATATGATGATTCAAAAGATATAAGAAGCCATTATGATTGGCTATGATTATGATGATTATGATGATATGATGATTGTGATTCAAAAGATGATTATGATGATATGTAAAGCCATTGTGATTGGCTATGATGATTCAATTGAAAATGAAATTGATAATGAAATAATAAATGAATTGTGTGTCTAATATGTTATTGATTTTCAGAGTTTTGTTGTTGGTGGCATGCCTATAGTAACAATCTCTTGAAGTTAGGTTGGGCTTGATCCTTGAAGCCAAGTTGGGTTGAAGTTTAACATGTTTTACTCCCCTTGAAGCTTGGTTGGGTCTAGTCCTTTAAGCCTAATTGAGATGTTACAACCCTTGAAGCTAGGTTGGATTGGTTCTTGAAGCCAAGTTGGGTTGATACTTAGCATGCTTTGTTCCCCTTGAAGCTTGGTTGAACCTTAATCCTTGAAGCCTAGTTGGGATAGTGATAAATGTGAAAATTAAACCAAAACATTAACTCTGAAAGTGGAATGGCATATTAGTGTTTTGGGCCCATGCTTGTGCTTGTTGAAGTGTGTTGCTTGAGTAATAAAACAAATGAATAATGAGATAAATGTCTATCTTTGTTTTAATGTGAACTATGGAATGCAACATCATGTTATGTGGTATTTAGTGATAATTATGACATGACTTATAATGGTATGAAAAGTATGAGGATAATCATGAAATGAGATGTATGCAATACATAAGTGAATTGTTGAATGATGAGTTTATGATGTGTAAATTGTATATGATGATATATGAATGTGGAAATGGTGAGTATTGTTTCATGAAGATTTTGATAAGTCATTGAATTGTGAGTTGTTGAAATAAAATGTATGGATATGTATATAAGTAAAACATTAGTAGAAGTATGTATGAAAAGCATAATCAAAATGGGAAAACATGATAAAAAAATAATGACATTTCAAGTTAACATTAAAATTATGATTTTCTTTATTGTAAGTTATATGAATTATTTGTCTTACTAAGCTCTCGGGCTTAGCGCGGTTGTGTGATCGCGCAGGTGACTATGCGGCTGATTTGGAAGTCAAGCGGTTATGCCACGAAAAGGGTAAGAGTGTTCTGAGACCAACTAGAAGGTGATGCATACATGTTTAATTTAATTATGTTATATTGTTCACAATAATATATTCATATGTTCAATAATTTATTAAATGTTATTAACAACTAAAGGTAGTATTGTTTAAACTTGGATAAGGGTTGGTTTTTAAATTAAAACTAAAAGTGACATTCTTATACTCCGTATACATATTGTATGTATACTAGGTATATGTATAGTACCTATATGGACTACGAGGGTGTTACAATATACCCCATGTAGTAATGAAAGAAGTTTTGGCTTTATCCTCTCGGGCCATTAACACTTGGTTGTATACGAAAAATCCATCTACAAACGAGTGTAGCACGCTAGAGGCTGCACTATCAATGATGACATCTATATGGGGTAAAGGAAAATCATCTTTAGGGGAAGCCTTGTTTAAATCTCTATAGTCCACACAGACCCTAATTCTTCCATCTTTCTTTGGCACGGGTACTATGTTGGCTAGCCAATCTGGATAATCTATCACTTCAAAGAACTTTACTTGTATTTGTTTAGTGACCTCTTCTTTAACCAATTCAACCCATTCAGGTCTTAACCGCCTATGCTTTTATTTGACAGGTTTCATGTGAGTGTAAGTAGGAATTAGATGTTTGGCTATGTCTCGATCTATTCCAGGCATATCCTCAAAAGATCAAGTGAATACTTCTTCATATTTTTTAAATATTTTTTTAAATCTCTCTCTCTCATCAGGAGTAAGGTCAAATGTTATGCTAATATTTTTAGGATTTTTGGTTGTTTCCAAATTTAATGATTGTATATCAACAGAGTTAATATTAAAGATGCTCATGTAACCACTATTTGAATGTATGCAACCATCAGGAGAAACGTCACACAAGTAAGCAAAATTAGACTTTATTGCATTCATTGTGGAAAAGAAAACATCATCATCCTCATACAAAGCAGATAAATTAAAATCAAAATCAAAATCATTGTCATTGTTCTCAAAATCATAAAGCATGACTTCTTCAAACTTTTCTTCAACCAGGGCAGCAATTTCCTCTAGAGTTTTCTCGGCTTTCAGGAAAACTTCCTTCTTCCTTTTTCAGATTGGGCTCCTTATCGGCTGGCAGGGTGAGCTCTTTCTTCACTTGTTCCATTATCTCAGCAACATCAGCAAAAATTTCAAAACCCAGGATCAACTTTCCCATGAACATGATTGGTTCTGGCTTTCCTGGGAGTGGTCCTATGTATGGAGCATTGAAAAAGATCTCTTCAAGTGGTGGGAAGCTCATCTTCTCATTCTTCTTTGGCTGGACATCTTTGTTGGCTTCTTCATACCCTAACCCTTTCTTGGAAGTTTGAGTTTTGAAATTTGGTAGTTTTGTCACACCGGCTTTGCCCTTTCCAAGACTAGCTCTGGGAAGGTAGCTCATGTTCTTCATCATGTTCAAGACCTTAGAGTCCACTACCTCATCATCAGAAATTGCAGCTACTTGGAAACCATTGAGAGGCCTCTCAATCATTAGAGCATTAACAACCTCATTATCCTCGGCCTCGATGACCACTGTCTCATCTCTAATAGGAAACTTGTTCTTTTGATGAAGGGTGGAAGAAACTCCACCAAGAGGATGAAACCATGGTCGTCTCAAAAGTAGAGCAAAAGTAACAGGTATGTCCAAAACCACAAATTCAACAATAGATTCAATTGGACCAACCTTCACAACAGCTTTGAAAGTCCCTTCCACATGCCTCTTGGTATTGTCATAAGCCCTAATGGTTACCTCGGTTGAGCTTAGATCCCTCATTGACATAGCTAGCTTTGGCAATATTTTAAGTGGACAAACATTTATGGCGGACCCATCATCAACCATCACACATGGAGTCCTTTTTTCTTTGATTTCTACTTTGATAAAGAGAGGACGAATGTGATCTCTCCCCTCTTCCGGTAAATCCGCATCTGAGAAAGATACCATTCCCATATTAACTTCTCTCTTCCTTTTAATATCTTCACATTTCATTACTCCTTCAACTTTTATGAAGTTAAACAGTTCCTTTGATGTTATAGAGGTGGAAATTGGCATGCTAGCCAAGGCTTTGGCCATAGTTTCACGGTGCTTCTTAGAAGGGGCCAATAAGTCCCAAATGCTGACACTTGCTTGGGTTCTTTTTAACTGCTTAAGCATAATATCATCCTCCTCTTCTTTTTTCCCCACTTCAACTTCCTTTCCTTTATTAGCCTGTACTTCTTTAGGTGGTGGCCTTGCATAAGGCTTACCAGATCGAGTGTTTATTACTTCATTTTCTTTGGGCTCGGACCAAGTTCATTCCTCCTTCTTGGGTACAAGATCGTCATCACTATCGATTGAATCGCAAAAGTCATTCACAACACAGATTGCTACTTCTTTACCTACCATAGCTTGTTTAACTTTACTAAATACCACTTCTTCCTTGGTTGCTTCTCCACCCATATCTTGGAAAGAAGACATGACACAACTTTCATATCTATTGAACCTTGGGAATGGATTGTCTTTGGTGTATGGCTTGTTGGGCTCGGGCAGCTTCCCATTATCAATCAAATTTTGGATCTTATGCCTCAATCTCACACATCTATTCATGTTGTGCCCTTGTATTTGATGAAATTGACAAAATGCCTTAGTGTCAAAATTAGGTGGGAGAGGGTTAGGCAAAGGACGAAGATTTAAAGGTTGTAACAATCCCTTCTTTTATAGCTTATTGAGGACACAAGACAGTGGCTTCCCTAATTTTGAAAACTACCTTCTTCCTTCTTGGCCAGTAGCATTAAAATCAACTGCCTTTTGCATGCTTTGGTTACCAGACTGGTAGTTTTCTTTCTCATTCTTTCTTGTTGAAAAGTAGTTCTTTTCTCTTTCCCACTCTTCAATTTGTAGACCAGCTTGCAAAAGGTCTTTGAAATCCTGAATGAGTGTATGAGACATCCTTTCGCCAAGGCTAGGTAACACCCCTCTCACAATCATTCTAATTTGATCGGATTCGTCAGGCCTTCTCTTGAGCAATGCAGCCTTATTCCTCCACCTCTTCATATATTCCATGAAGTTTTCATTCGACCTTTGTCTAATGGACTCCAACTCCACTAGAGTAACTTCCAATTTAGCATTTTATCCATATTGTTGGATGAAGGCCTTGCATAGAAGATCCCAACTCTTTTATGTGCCATCTTCTAAGGTATTGAACCAATTTTAGATAGTAGGATCCAATGATAGCATGAAGTACCTTAGAGTTTAATCCTTAGTAGCTTGAGCATACTGCATAACAGTGATATACTGCTTCACATGGAGGTGAGGATTTGCGGTTCCATCAAACTTTGCAAAGGATGGCATCTTAAACTTTTACGAAACTTCTTCATCTAGCTCAAATAATTTGTCAACTTCGGACATTTCTTCAATTTTTAGCTTCTTTTCAAACTTCTTTTCCAGATCAACAATCATCTTTTCAACATCTGAAATTTCAGTTTTCTCCACAGCTGATCTTTCAAAAACCTTTGACTCTTTCTTCTTGTCTTGAGGATCGTGGAAGTATTGTGCACAATCGCCATCATCATCAATGATCACCTTATCATCATCAAAAGCCACTTCACCAATTTTAGCCTTCCCCTTATCTTTCTTGGTGCTTACGGATGCTTCAACATTGTTCTCAAACATTATAGTTATTTGATTCTTCATGATCTCAGCTAGGGCCCACTTTAGTTCTTCCATTTTAGCATTGAGGGCATCGTCCACCATTCTTTGAATTTGTTTGGGCTTCATTACTTTTGGTGAAAAAGTGATTGAGTTGCTGTTAGATTCTTCATCTCCGGCATAAGTCAGATTGTCATAAGCTCTTAAACTATCGTAATCCAGGGCTGTGAGCTAGAAAGGGTTAATGATATGTGATGTGATGCATGTATGCATGTATACACAAAAAATAAACAAACAATGATAAATAGGATGTTCCTTCCCACCTTATAACTTTCTCACACGAATGGAGAGTCTCTTTTTCTAGGTATATGGTTAACAAAGTACCAACATGGGGTATCTTATTTTCAAAAAATTCTCTCGGACATTTCAACCAATAGTTATATTTTAAAAATGGAAATCAGTTTATGATAATTCCTATTAATTAGGTTTTAATCCATTTAGCCAACTAAAATAGCTTTTATGCTATATTGGATTAAAACTAAATTAAGAGGCTTATTATAAATAGATTTTTCACTTGAAAAAGTAACTAATGATTCATGCCAAAAATAAGCCCATGGTTAATAATTCTTAGTATAAACTAGGCTCACAATTGATTTTTGGTATTTCCATAATTGACCTAAATAATTTATAAGCTCTTTTGAAGGTTGGATGAAATGCAAATAATTTTGTTTCTAAGCCCATTGTAAAAAGATTTTAGAAAAAAATGGATTTTGGTCATGAGAAAAAATTTTTTTGATTTGTTTTTTTAGAAAAGTTTTATGTCCAAACAACATTTTGAAAAGTTTTGAAAATAGCTTTGGTCTTTTGGATTTAGAGGAAAAAAATTATTTGAGCTCACAATGTAATTAGGTCATATTAGAAAAAGAACAAACCAAATAAGCCATGATTTAAGCCAAGATAAATTAACCATAGTAAAAAAAAACAAGCATTTGGGGTAAAAACCTGAGAAAAATTAACTAGGCCAATTACATGAGCTTTAGTCTTTGGGTTAAAAGGCTTAGATTCCCATAGCAAGTATATACCAAATGGTACAAGGCTATGAGTGGTTATGCCATGCTCGATCTCCCTACCTTGAGTGAAAGCATGATATCCTTTGCATAATACAACACGGGTAACACGGGCGTCCTAACTCATGCACACGATGCAATATAATATGATGCAATGGATAATAACATGACAAGAAAGAATAGAATAATAAAAAGACCAACGGAATCAACTTCTCTTATCCTCAGCGGAGTCACCACTGTGAGCGGGGATTTTTGCCCCCATTCCCGGTGGAATGGTTCTTGCGACTTCGGCACTGTTTAGGCTCAGGATCTTAGAGAACATGGGCCTAGGCCCGGAGAAAATGGAGTTGTCACCCGGATGGGCCGAGAAAAAGAAAGGGATGGATGGCTCGATTCCTAAGGAATTCAAAACCCCCTAATGGGTTCGAAAAGTTGGATATGTGTGAAGAAGTTGAGAAATGGCCCAGCACCCCCACAATGCCCGGTTCTTTGGAACCGGCCTCCTTTGAAGGTCTTAATATTATAAATTTTTTAAATATAATGATATTATCCATACTACATGCGATCATATGAATAAATAAGTACTTTATTAAAATTACAATAATGTCCAAACAAAACAAATAAATGGACACCCATCCAAGGATGGAAACATGTCCTTACATCATCCATGTATAAAATTAAATAGGACACCCACCGAAAAGGTGGAAACGTGTCCTTTACATTGGTCCAAAAAACTTTAAAATAAAATAAATTACATGATGCTTATGACATGAGGTACCCAAAACATGGAAACATACCTCTTACAATGTTTTGAAATCAAAGCAAACCAATAAAAGTAAACAACCATTCATCATAAACAAATCATTCATCAAAGATATCAAACATCAATCAAAATATATAATAAACTTTCATCGAATTTAAATAAAACAGTAAGTATATAAATTTAGGGTTCATGCATCAATTTAGGTTTCTTTGGTTTCATGTTTAACAATTAGGGTCTTGTAATTTAGTTCACTGGATTAATCAATTTGGGAAATATTTAATATAAAAGAAGTAACATAGCTATTGGATGTTTTAAAGATTTAGGGTTTCGGAAGTTTTATGAAAATAATATTAAAGTTTAGGATTTAAATAAATAAGATTGAAGATCATGAAAATTAGATTTTAAATTAGGTATTTGGAAAGAATAGGCTACTGTGATTTCAGTAAAATAGGTTTGGTTAAGGCTTTAAGAAAACATATTATTGTTTTGTGGTTTTAGAAAAGTGTAATTAGGGTTTTAGGTTTCAAAAATATGTTTTACGGGTATTAAGGCATTAGGGTTTTGAAAAATAATTTTTAGGGTTTTAAATAGAGTTTGGATGGTAAGTAGAACAATTGATCAATGTGCCTAACAAAAACATCATCTATTGTATGTTTAACTAATTGATCTAATTAAGTGATGAAGCTACTATAAACATAAATAAGTCAATAGAAACTCAAACCTCCATTGTTGGTTCCACCACAACTTGAATTCTGGTTGAACAATAACCAAAGACAGAGTATGCTACCTTTGATGGATTCCTTCTTACTTGCTGATTGCCTCTTGCTTTTTCATGTCCAAAGTTCTCAATCTATTCTATAAAAGTCTGAACCTTTTAAAAGATCCAAGTCTAAAGTCTCCAATCCCTTTCTGTGTGTTTTGATGTGGTATTTATAAGAAAAATAAAAACCTAATACTAATTGGTTAAGGAAATAAAAAACCCTTTAGGAAAAATTAAAAACCAAAACCAAGTAGAATAGGATTTCAAAAAAATTGCGCTGGCAAAAATTACTGCGGGGTGCGCGGGTTGGGTGTGGGCTAAGCGCGGGCAGGTCCAGGGCCACAGGCCAATTCATTGCAGGAAAAACCTACGATGAATTGGCTTGTGGCCAATTTGTCACAGGTTTTTCCAGCGACGAATTGGCCAGTGGCCATTTCGCCGCAGGTTGTGGCCAATTCGTCGGGCCAATTGGTCGCTAACGACGAAAAATTTTGTCACCGATTTTGCCTGTCGCCGATTTTTATTTTCAATTTATTTTTTTATCTTTTCTTCTTATTTTTTTTACTTTTTGTTTTAATTAAAATTAAATACTATAAGTAATAAATATTATTAAAAATACAATAAAAATTATTTTGGACTGTTTAAAAATATCGGACTGGACTGGGTCAAAAATTAAGGGTCTACAGTTACTCAGCGTGACTTTTTTTCTTATATGCTATTGTGCATAATGAGCCAATACAAAGTGCTAGATTTCTCATTGATACATTCATACATCATGGAAAATTACAAACCAGAACCTTCTTTCTATCCTCCCAAATCACCCACCTTGCAAGACACTTAGGGCTCCTAACCCCTCAAAATCTTGCCACTCTTAGTGATCCCCTTGATCCGGCCACAAAATCTATCAATCTAGAATACCTTGAACATGCTAGATGTATCCAAAAGATTTATAATCACTATGAATATATTTTTGGTACCAAGGGAGTTATTCAAAGGGAAAGGAAGAGCCCTAGATACCATATCTTGGAACAAGAAGGTAAACCTGCCCTTGTTGAAGTTGAACACCTCCCTACGTCATCAAAACCTACCAGAGAAAAAAGTGAATCATCCAAAATCCTAAAGCTTATCTTCAAGTACATATCTTCTCTTCAAAAATAATTTCATCACTTCAAGAAGGATGTCACAAAGTGGATCACAAAACATAAAAAAAGGTTGATCTCATTCCCATATTCATCATGACATATGTGACTTACAAGGGAAATTTAATCTTCCTCAATGTGATTTGAGTGAATGGGATGTAAGTGAGCATCTTGAAAGTCCTTATGAAGGAACCTCACCTTCTTCACATGACTCCTCTCCAACTCCTTCTATTGGTGATAATGATGGAAGTTCTCCATCTCCTCCTCCACCATCAAGAAAAGGAAAAGAAAAAATATTTGATTAATCATTGTCTTGTAATTTCTTTTCACTTGGTATCTAACTTCTATTTCACTTGTATTTTCATTAATTGGTATCCATGGATTTTATCTTTTTTCATTTTTGCCTTTGTCAAAGGGGGAGAAAAAATGATTGAATTTAAGTGTATTTTTAAATTATTATTGTCATATCGTAAATACTTTATAAGATAAAGGGGGAGATTACGTAGAATGGAACAAGAAAACATACTGAAAAAACATATTGGTATCAATAAGGGCATACACCACCAATTCATATCAAATAAGCACGCATTGATTATTTTACCTAGGGGGAGAAAATTTGTTAATTTCTTCATGAACTTAATTATGCTCAACTTAAAATTAAATTTGATTGCCCAAGTCAAAAAGGGTGAGATTGTTGAGCTTATTTCAATCAACCATTGTTTTGATCTTTGATAATCAAATTGGTAAAGGACTAATAATCTCAAACAAGTTTGTTTTTATAGCATCAGTACCCGAGTAGCTGTGCAACAGCCCAAACTACCACATGACCGTGTGACTAAACAACTTCAGTAGAAAGCATATAACCAGATGATAATATGACAAGAAGTCTTGCCGGGCAAAAAATGGAAGACTAAACACAAAATGTAGCACAAGTAAGGAAAACCAAACATATATATAATGCTGAGCTATAGAGCATGAGCATAGATCTACCGAGCATGGAACTACCGAGCAAAAAGTTGATCTAATATGCAAACTTACTGAGTGAAAAGCACAAAATCAAACAGACATTTAGAATGCTGAGCTAAGCCATAGATCTGTCAAGTTGAGCACAGTGCTGATGGAACAACCGAACTTAGCAAGTATTGCAATTCCATATCGAGCTAAGCAAATCAATTACAACAAAAGAGCTAAGTCCTTAGGAAAGAAGAAAATCCACAATTTCCACAGAAGAGTTCGCGGTCTCAGTTAGTGGTGAAATCAGATGCCAAACCTATCAAGCGTCCTCTCAGGAAACTGAGCTACCGCACATGACAAAGAACAAAAATGCTAAATAATACAAAAGTGATAGAGGTCAGACTTCACGATGCTTCCTCAACGCTCAATATCATGTGCGTTCACCCAGATAAACCGAGGACCCCACGAGTCCAAAAAATTTGAATATGCGCGACAAAATATCTGAAACCAATAAGAATCAAACAAGTGGAAAGAGAAATTTGAATTCAACGGTAATGCCAAGCCGGGCGACTGCACACTGAGTCGGGCGACCGCGAGACATACAGGCATGGGCAACTGGATTCTGTCAAACAATAAAATTCAACTGTTGGAAGTAGCCATTACTCAAAACTTTTTGAACTGTGCGACTACACACTAAGCTAAGTGACCATACACTGAGCTCCAAACACAGAATTAGTGAGAGACAAGCACTAATCATATGGGAATCACCTCAAATGGCTAGTTTAGGCCAAAAGGCTATAAAAACCACATTAAACTTCATTTTTGTGGTTAGAGAGCACCTTGATTGATACTGTAATTTCATTGAACAACATTTTTCATTATCTTATCTAAAGATTAAAGGATCAAATGCCATAAATTCTAAGAGTGTTGGGTGTGAGCATTAAAACACCATTAAAGTTTGAGTGTGAGTATGGAAACACTTAGGTTGTGAGAGTGAGCCTAGGAAAACTCTTGTAAGGCTTCTGTGTAATATCCTCATATATGCCCTAAAAGTTTTGATTATGTTGTTGATGTTGTGGTTAGTGTTGTTGTTGTTATATATTGGATTGTATATATGTGTTAAATTGTAAGAGAAAAGAAATGGAAAGAGAATGTATATGTATATGTGTTTTGGAGAAGAAATTTAGGGTTTAGAGACAAGTTTATATGTTGGGTATATGATGATATATATAACATATAAATTGGTCAAAGGGAGAGTCAATGCAAGAGGATATTTTTATGTGGCATGTGAAATTACTTAATTGGGCACATATGAGACAAAAGGGTAGTTAAATGGTGAAGGGTGTTTTAGTAATTGCAAGGTTAAAAACTCTTGGTGGATATAAGAAGCAAAATTTGACTTTTGCTCTTCATCTTTTCCTCTTCTCATTTGTGTGTGGCCGGCTCTTCCTTAGACAAAAGCGAAAGAGAAGTGTTCTTGAGACAAGAAGCAAATTGAAGAAGAAATCAAAGGTTGTGAAAAGAGATTTGTGGAATTTCTTCATTTTAGGTAAGAATTCTTTTGTTTCCCTTTGTCAATTTTGAAGTTGTGTCTAAATAAAATTGTGATTGGTTGATGTGATGATTTAGTGTGTTTGTGTATGGTGTGTGTAAAAGTGTTGAAATGGAATTAAAGATAAGAAGCTAGGTTGGTGTTGGTGATGGAAGAGTAAGAGTTGTGTTTAGTGAATTTTTTTCTGTTTTACAATTAGTAAAGGCTGTGACTTGTATGATTTTTAATTAATTATAGAAAAATGTTCTTGAAGTGAATTTTTGATATGTTGTGCCTCTATGAGTCTAGAATGACTGAAAAATATGTTGATTCGATTTTGGAATGGTTATGAGTTTAGAAAGATTATTTTTATTAGACCTGTTCCAGCAGGTACCTTAACTGAGACAGCTATATTTCGGGATTTTTAATAAAATGTAGAAAAATCATATCCAATTGAATTTTGGATATGGTTTTTCTTAGTGAGTCTAGTATTTGAGAAAAATAATTTGGAACCACGTTGATTGAATTTGATTTATGGAATTCACAAAGTTCAGAACTGCTGCCAGGATGCAGGGCAATTGGGGCAGTCTGGTTAGGTGAACTATTTGACCAAGATTTTGTGTTCGGTTTGATCTGAAATTTTAAAGGAATGATTTTAAGATACAAAACTAAATTCTGTAAAAATTTTAGAATTTTTAGTCAAGTGGATTAGTTTATACAATTTTTCAAAATAAGGATAAAATGGAGTCTAAAATCAGAATGTACTATTCATATGGTCATTTTGCTAATATTCCTTTTGGATTAGATTGTGAAGAGGTTGAATTGCCCTAACCGTGTCCCTCAAGTGGGCTGCCCGTGTCCCTCAAATGTAATGGTTATTGTTTTTATTCTTTGTTCTTTTAGCATGGCTTTGATTCTTCAAAGGTATTATGGTACCTAAACCTAAACATAAACACTTTAAACATGTCTAAAACAAAGAATGCCCTAATCAAATGTATGTGGATGATTCTAAGCCTATGTATAATGATCTTTGGATTAGGTTTTGAAGAGATTGTGTTGCATTAACCTATATGTTGAGAATTCTTGGAAGAGGAAATGTATGGAGGAATGGGAATAGTTCTTGAGGTAAGTAACAATACATATGATTGTATTTAATTACATAATTTGAGGCTTAACACATTTGTTTGCAAATGTGTTAAGTGATTTATTATATTGTTAATATAATTGGACTAAGGTGATGATTGAATGATGTGAAGGATGTGAAGAGCATTAACAAGGTAAGCATAAACCCTATTTGATTGTATATCCTTATATGTCTTTAAACATTAACACATTGGGATGAAAGTGTTAAATAAGCTATTATATTGTGAATGTAAATGAAGAATGTATATTACTATATATATATATATATATAAAGGATGAAATATGAAATGGAAAAGGTAGGAAAATATGAGGATCCTTCTTAGGTATGTGCAATTTGTTATGATAAATGCTCTAGTAATGAATGATGTTAATGTGTTTTGAGAAATGAGAAAATGTTATGTTATATGCATTGTGAATCTTGTGTATGGCAATGTATTATATGAATAATATATTTTGAAATGTTATATCAATGATGTTATATGTATCATATGGATTGAGATATGATATGTAGTGAAGCCATTGTAATTGGCCATGATGATTCAAATGTGAGACGAAGCCATTGTGATTGGCTATGATGATCCAATTGAAAGAAATAAGGCATGTTTGCCTAGATGATAATGAGCATTGAGATTGAAATTGATAATGAAACAATAAGTGAAATATGTGTTTAATGTGTTATTCAGTCTTCAGAGTTCTGGGTTTGGAGGCATGCCTATAAAATGAAAAAGGTAACAGTCTTGCCGGGTTGAGGATCTCTTCAAATTGAGTTGAATTGAGGTCCAAGAGACTGGGTCTGTTACACTATGAGAATTGTGAATATGAAATATATGATTGGTAACAGTCTTGCCGGGTTGAGGATCTCCTCATGATGAGTTGATGGTCCAAGAGACTGGGTCTGTTACACTACCCATGGATAGAAATATTGATATATGATGCCTACGGGCTTGATGATTATGATTATAGACCAAAGCAGTAACTCTGAACTCTGAATAACATAGTGGTGTCTGTTGGGCCCGAGTCTGTCTTTGTTGTCAATGTGATATACAAATGTTGAAAGAAATGGATAATGAAATCTTTGGTATACTTCATTGGACATGTGATTGATGATATGTAATATGTGTGTTGAAATATTGATTATGAGCACTAATGATGAATCATAAATGGTGAATTGTGAATAAAGAAATGTTGTGATTGGTATGATGTATAATGTGTGTACTAGCATTGATTGTGAATTCAATTGATGAATTGTGGTTGAAGACAATGATTGTCTTAATTGGAAATGTGACTTATGGTTAGTATGATGTATAATGTGTGTATTGAGATGTTGATTGTGAATATTAGTGATGGGTTGGAATTGGTAGAAATGTTATGTATATATATGTGTATAAGATATGAAATTAGTTGAAAGATATGAAAGGTGCAAATGAAAAGGGATAAACTTAATAAGAACTAAAAGTATATGGAATTGATATATCTTTATATGTTAGTATTTCCATGATATATGTTTGTATTTTATATTTATACTACTAAGCTTTCGAGCTTAGCGCGGATGTATTATCGCGCAGGTAGCTTGGTGGAAGATATGAAGTCTTTTGGTATGCCACGAGAAGAGTAAGATTTTGTCGAGACCAACTAGAGGGTAATGCATACATGTATCCACTTTAAGTATGTTATATTAAATGTATAAATGAAGTTTTGATAAAGACAATGATTTTGTAAGTGTTCTTTAAATTGACCTATTATGGTTTGAATTTTGTTACAGGTTTTTAAAAAGTAAAAAAGAAAAGTGGCATCCTTATACTCTATATACTTACTGTATGTATACTAGGTATATGTATAGTACTTATATAGGGTATCGGGGTGTTACAATTGTTTTGGTATCAGAGCTTAGGTTCGAGATTCTCGGCCTAAGTGAAACTAAAAAGAGAATTTTTGAAGAGTATAAGTAGAATTAAAAAGAAAAGTTTTGGAAAGCTTAAATAGAGTTACAAAGGAAAAGTTTTGAAATGAAATTTGTAATACATGCATATGCATTCATACCTAGGTTGGTCTCGGATGTGGCATTATATGAATTGTAGAATATTTGTGTTATATGAGCTGTTCAATATAGTTGATGATATATGTGTATACCATTTTGATGTGATGAGAAACCATGATTGTTGACCATGATGTTGGAAATGAATTATAATTGAGGGATAGTGCCTAATTGATTATGGGAAACGAATTGTGAAATATAATGTGATATATGTATATTGATGATGCATATGAAAAATGTCATGTTGTGTGCAACATAGAATGTAATGTTGATGGTTATGAGCAATATTATGTGGGACATAATGTGAATTGAAATATATATAAAAAAAAGAATAAAGTTGAAAAATGAATAGAAATCAAAATCAAGATTAAAGTATGCACTCTTTCCTCTATACTTTGAATCTCTTTATAATAATGTTTATGTTGAGGTTGCTAGACAGAGAAAATATTGTTGGATTGTTATTATTGAAAGATATGTTACTAAAAATGAGGAAAGAATGGTGGAATATTGAATGAGTTGGTTAATATAGACAAAGTGTGACTAGTTAAAGTTGGAATATATATATATATAAAGTTAAGGTTTTATTAAAGGAAAGAGATGATATTGGTTAAGTAAGAAAATAAGTTGATATCATTATTTTGATGCGAACATAGTAAATTCAATGTTAGAAATGTAAAATGCTTGGATATTGTGAAAGCTCATGGTAATGGTGATAATAGGTGATATTTGAGATTTTTTGAAGTGAGCTTGATGATTGTGGAAATTATAAGTTTTAATATTGCTTTGTGATATATATTTGTAAGATGTTTTAGAGTGATATTAGAAAAGATGAGTTTGGTAAATTGAAGCTTAAATGAAGTAGTAATTTGAGAAGTTAAAGTTTTAGATGAATTTGATAAAGATTATTGGGATAGTGATGGTTTAATGTATATTCAATATATGGGTTAGGTGAAATGACTAATATTCCATATTAAAGCATTATGAATTGAGTAATGTGATTGATAGAAAGAGAAATTGTTTTAAAGTAAAAAAAAAGGGAATTGGATAAGCAAATGAAAATGAGTTATTTTAAGTCATTTTAACTGCAAAGAGTAAAGATGGTTATGGAAGTATATTAAGTGTTTTTTTAGGATGAAAGTGAAAGAGATGTCACTTTGGGAATATGATCAAGATCAATGTGAAGTATTAGTATAGTCAGGATATATATATACATTGTAGTATGAATAAATGCTTTACATCATATTGAAAGAATGAGAATGACAATGTTTAAAAGAAAGTGATAAACATTAAATTTGTATTGAATGTATGAAAAAGGGAAATAAAACAAGAGCATATAATTAAGTGTATACATGTATATGAGATGTGAATTGAGTTTTCACTGTGAATGAAATGTATGTGGTATTATTATAGAATTAGTAATATGGAAATGATGTTGTGTGTATTAAAAGACCTAAGGGAGATTAGGTCTTGAATTGTGTTAAGCTAAATGAATTATGTGATGGAAGTGAGAATGGAATGGACTTGAGTAATATTGGATAGTGGAAATTGTTATAGTGAGCATTGAATGTGATGATCATATGATATTTAGAGTTCCAAAGTATGCACATATGGAAAGTTCTATGTAATGTTATATTATAAGAGATTGTAAATGGATTAGAAATGAAGTGACAAATAGAAATTGTATAGGAACTCCATATGATTGAATATGTATAGAGTAATATTGTAGAAACATGAATTAAGTGGATAAAGATTATAAATCGAGTGCAATTGATTTGAAACGGAGTTGGAATGTGTTAGCTATTGATATAGCAAAAATGTAAAGAAGGAATAAGTGATTCTTGATATGTACTTTAGCATTGTATTTGTAAAGATTGAGGATGAAATTAAAAAAAAAAAAAAAAAAAGAGAAGACAGCATTGATTTAAAAGTTCCAGGCTTGAATATTAATCCCTTAAAGCCATGTGTTTTGTTCAGTATATTTGATCGGTTAAATTGTTATCCATGGATTTGAATCTTAGATAAAATGATTGTAATACAGATTTGGTGAGGTTGAAATTATAATTGAGAAGTATAGTTAAAAGTTATGATGGATAAAGTTGTATATTATCATTTTATGTTAACAATTTTGGTTATAATTGTGAAGACTAAGAGAGGAAAAAGAAACTATGGAAAGGTTTTGAGTTACGGATGATATGAAAATAAGGTAATCAAAATAAATATAACAATGATATGGAATGATATGGAATGTTATGAAAGTTATATTGAATATGATTAAGATATGTAACTTGAGGTTTGAGTGCATGAATTGTAGATAGTAAATATGGTATAAAAACCTTTATGAGAATTGGTGGGTATTATAATAAGATGATAGAGAATAAATTATGTGTATATTAAAAGATAATTTGAAGTGATTTGTTATCATGATAATTTGATTGAATATGGATCGGAAGAGATCAGAAATTGTATATATGTTTACCCTAATGGAATTAGGTTATAAATATATATACATATATGAATATTGTGAAATTTCATGATAAGTTTGAATAAATTAATTATTGGTTGGAGTTGAACAAGATTGGAATGTGGATATAATGTGACAGATAAATCAATGGATCTAGATTTGGCTGAGATTATGAATCATTATTGAGATTTAATGTGTATAGTTGTACCAAGAGTGTAGTTATTTACATGATAATGTATATGATGTAAATTTTAAAGTATGATTGGACATGAATGAGTGGAGTATAATAATTATAAATCATCATGAGAAAAAGGGAAAAAGATTGGTTATTTATAAAATAAGTTGAAAAGTAATGTATTAATATGTAAGTTAAGTGAAAAGCATGCTAAAGAAATAACTCCATGTATGAAAAATCAGGATTTTGTTATCTATTGAGGGTGATAGATGTCTATTTAGACAGTGATTGTAATGAATGGATAATTAATGCTCAGATATAAGTTATAGTTTTTAAGGTTAAAGTTAAGAGAATAATTACAAAGAAGTGAAGAACAAAATGTATTAAATATAAAGATTTGACAAAGTATTTTTGTGCTATATGATGATCTGATTCTGGTATAAAGATATTAATAGGAATGTAATGAGATCTTTTGAATGTTTGATCAAGAAAGTAATAAGATGTATAGACATATAGAATGACGAGTTAAGGAATTTAAAGAAGGTTGTTGATTCTAAAGAGGAGAGTTGAAGCTATATGATTTGATGATATAATGACTTAAACGTATAATTAACTTCATATGGAAGTTAAGATGGTATGGTATTATGAATGAATTACAATTATACTAGATAATTTCGAGGACGAAATTATTTAAGGGGGAGAGAATTGTAATATCCTCATATATGCCCTAAAAGTTTTGATTATGTTGTTGATGTTGTGGTTAGTGTTGTTGTTGTTATATATTGGATTGTATATATGTGTTAAATTGTAAGAGAAAAGAAATGGAAAGAGAATGTATATGTATATGTGTTTTGGAGAAGAAATTTAGGGTTTAGAGACAAGTTTATATGTTGGGTATATGATGATATATATAACATATAAATTGGTCAAAGGGAGAGTCAATGCAAGAGGATATTTTTATGTGGCATGTGAAATTACTTAATTGGGCACATATGAGACAAAAGGGTAGTTAAATGGTGAAGGGTGTTTTAGTAATTGCAAGGTTAAAAACTCTTGGTGGATATAAGAAGCAAAATTTGACTTTTGCTCTTCATCTTTTCCTCTTCTCATTTGTGTGTGGCCGGCTCTTCCTTAGACAAAAGCGAAAGAGAAGTGTTCTTGAGACAAGAAGCAAATTGAAGAAGAAATCAAAGGTTGTGAAAAGAGATTTGTGGAATTTCTTCATTTTAGGTAAGAATTCTTTTGTTTCCCTTTGTCAATTTTGAAGTTGTGTCTAAATAAAATTGTGATTGGTTGATGTGATGATTTAGTGTGTTTGTGTATGGTGTGTGTAAAAGTGTTGAAATGGAATTAAAGATAAGAAGCTAGGTTGGTGTTGGTGATGGAAGAGTAAGAGTTGTGTTTAGTGAATTTTTTTCTGTTTTACAATTAGTAAAGGCTGTGACTTGTATGATTTTTAATTAATTATAGAAAAATGTTCTTGAAGTGAATTTTTGATATGTTGTGCCTCTATGAGTCTAGAATGACTGAAAAATATGTTGATTCGATTTTGGAATGGTTATGAGTTTAGAAAGATTATTTTTATTAGACCTGTTCCAGCAGGTACCTTAACTGAGACAGCTATATTTCGGGATTTTTAATAAAATGTAGAAAAATCATATCCAATTGAATTTTGGATATGGTTTTTCTTAGTGAGTCTAGTATTTGAGAAAAATAATTTGGAACCACGTTGATTGAATTTGATTTATGGAATTCACAAAGTTCAGAACTGCTGCCAGGATGCAGGGCAATTGGGGCAGTCTGGTTAGGTGAACTATTTGACCAAGATTTTGTGTTCGGTTTGATCTGAAATTTTAAAGGAATGATTTTAAGATACAAAACTAAATTCTGTAAAAATTTTAGAATTTTTAGTCAAGTGGATTAGTTTATACAATTTTTCAAAATAAGGATAAAATGGAGTCTAAAATCAGAATGTACTATTCATATGGTCATTTTGCTAATATTCCTTTTGGATTAGATTGTGAAGAGGTTGAATTGCCCTAACCGTGTCCCTCAAGTGGGCTGCCCGTGTCCCTCAAATGTAATGGTTATTGTTTTTATTCTTTGTTCTTTTAGCATGGCTTTGATTCTTCAAAGGTATTATGGTACCTAAACCTAAACATAAACACTTTAAACATGTCTAAAACAAAGAATGCCCTAATCAAATGTATGTGGATGATTCTAAGCCTATGTATAATGATCTTTGGATTAGGTTTTGAAGAGATTGTGTTGCATTAACCTATATGTTGAGAATTCTTGGAAGAGGAAATGTATGGAGGAATGGGAATAGTTCTTGAGGTAAGTAACAATACATATGATTGTATTTAATTACATAATTTGAGGCTTAACACATTTGTTTGCAAATGTGTTAAGTGATTTATTATATTGTTAATATAATTGGACTAAGGTGATGATTGAATGATGTGAAGGATGTGAAGAGCATTAACAAGGTAAGCATAAACCCTATTTGATTGTATATCCTTATATGTCTTTAAACATTAACACATTGGGATGAAAGTGTTAAATAAGCTATTATATTGTGAATGTAAATGAAGAATGTATATTACTATATATATATATATATATAAAGGATGAAATATGAAATGGAAAAGGTAGGAAAATATGAGGATCCTTCTTAGGTATGTGCAATTTGTTATGATAAATGCTCTAGTAATGAATGATGTTAATGTGTTTTGAGAAATGAGAAAATGTTATGTTATATGCATTGTGAATCTTGTGTATGGCAATGTATTATATGAATAATATATTTTGAAATGTTATATCAATGATGTTATATGTATCATATGGATTGAGATATGATATGTAGTGAAGCCATTGTAATTGGCCATGATGATTCAAATGTGAGACGAAGCCATTGTGATTGGCTATGATGATCCAATTGAAAGAAATAAGGCATGTTTGCCTAGATGATAATGAGCATTGAGATTGAAATTGATAATGAAACAATAAGTGAAATATGTGTTTAATGTGTTATTCAGTCTTCAGAGTTCTGGGTTTGGAGGCATGCCTATAAAATGAAAAAGGTAACAGTCTTGCCGGGTTGAGGATCTCTTCAAATTGAGTTGAATTGAGGTCCAAGAGACTGGGTCTGTTACACTATGAGAATTGTGAATATGAAATATATGATTGGTAACAGTCTTGCCGGGTTGAGGATCTCCTCATGATGAGTTGATGGTCCAAGAGACTGGGTCTGTTACACTACCCATGGATAGAAATATTGATATATGATGCCTACGGGCTTGATGATTATGATTATAGACCAAAGCAGTAACTCTGAACTCTGAATAACATAGTGGTGTCTGTTGGGCCCGAGTCTGTCTTTGTTGTCAATGTGATATACAAATGTTGAAAGAAATGGATAATGAAATCTTTGGTATACTTCATTGGACATGTGATTGATGATATGTAATATGTGTGTTGAAATATTGATTATGAGCACTAATGATGAATCATAAATGGTGAATTGTGAATAAAGAAATGTTGTGATTGGTATGATGTATAATGTGTGTACTAGCATTGATTGTGAATTCAATTGATGAATTGTGGTTGAAGACAATGATTGTCTTAATTGGAAATGTGACTTATGGTTAGTATGATGTATAATGTGTGTATTGAGATGTTGATTGTGAATATTAGTGATGGGTTGGAATTGGTAGAAATGTTATGTATATATATGTGTATAAGATATGAAATTAGTTGAAAGATATGAAAGGTGCAAATGAAAAGGGATAAACTTAATAAGAACTAAAAGTATATGGAATTGATATATCTTTATATGTTAGTATTTCCATGATATATGTTTGTATTTTATATTTATACTACTAAGCTTTCGAGCTTAGCGCGGATGTATTATCGCGCAGGTAGCTTGGTGGAAGATATGAAGTCTTTTGGTATGCCACGAGAAGAGTAAGATTTTGTCGAGACCAACTAGAGGGTAATGCATACATGTATCCACTTTAAGTATGTTATATTAAATGTATAAATGAAGTTTTGATAAAGACAATGATTTTGTAAGTGTTCTTTAAATTGACCTATTATGGTTTGAATTTTGTTACAGGTTTTTAAAAAGTAAAAAAGAAAAGTGGCATCCTTATACTCTATATACTTACTGTATGTATACTAGGTATATGTATAGTACTTATATAGGGTATCGGGGTGTTACATTCTGAGGATTGATCTCAAACCATTATTAAGTTTGGTGTGAGCTTATGAAAACACTAAGTTAGAGTTAAGCTTGTAAAAATTCAAGTCTAGTGAAACCTTAACAAGTTGTTAAGGAAGTGGATGTAAGATCAAGGTAAATTCGAACCACTATTAATCTCTTCTGTTTATTCTATTACTCTCTACTAAATCTTCTTTTATATGTTCTACATTTCTTGTTGGTTAATTTTTGAAATTGTCATCAACTCTCAATAACCAATTCAACCCCTCTTGGTTACCATCTTGGGACAACAACTTCCTTTGGAAATTTGGTAGGTACACTGCGTGGTGGAGAGCTAATGAGCGAGCTAACTGGAATGAGGTGATAAACACAACATTGCCTTAATCAAATTTTCATCTGATCTTTGCCGTGCTAGTCTCTAATTGCTAGTTTCTAACATAACTAGTTCCTTAGTCCGAGTCAGTCGGGGGAACCCATAGATATTCTAAGATACATGTTGAACAATATATTCATGCGGAAGGATGCATGGTGGTATGCTTAGGGTGGTTATGATATAGAGTCTTTTCTATTTTCATCGACTAAATCCTCATATATTACGTTTATCCAGGAATGCCTTTTGGATTTTTAAGTCTCTTCTGCATTGTCCAAGGAATTTTTAAAGAAGAAGAAGAAGAAGAAGAAGAAGAAGAAGAAGAAAAAGAAGAAGAAGAAGTAGAAGAAGAAGAAGAAGAAGGAGGAGGAGGAGGGGGAGGAGGAGGAGGAGGTAGAGGAGGAGGAGGAGGAGAAGAAGAAGAAGAAGAAGAAGGAGAAGGAAAAGGAGAAGGAGAAGAAGAAAAAGAAGGAGAAGAAGAAGGAGAAGGAGAAGAAGAAGAAGAAGAAGAAGAAGAAGAAGAAGAAGAAGAAAGAAGGAGAAAAAGAAGAAGAAGAAGAAGGAGAAGAAGAAGAAGAAGAAGGAGAAGAAGAAGAAAAAGAATTAGAAGAAGAAGAAGAAGAAGAAGATGAAGAAGAAGAAGAAGAAGAAGATGAAGAAGAAGAAGAAGAAGGAGAAGAAGAAGAAAAAGAAGAAGAAGAAGAAGAAGAATAAGAAGAAGAAAAAGAAGAATAAGAAGGAGAAGAAGATGATAATGATGGAGAGGATGACAATAATGAGGAGGAGGAGGATATTGATAAGGGTGAAGAGGAGGAGGAAGAGGAGAGAGGAGGGTCTTCCTCCCATTCTCGTAGTAACACTAGGGTCGACTCCTTTCATGTCAACTATACAAATGTTGATATATTGTCTAGAACTGTTCTCTTTTGGCTTGTCTAATTTCATATGAACATTGTAGGCTATTGGATAGTCATGCAGCCCACCATTTTAATATGTCGGCTGTTCTCATGATCAGGTCGGACCATCCCATGTAGCTCCAGCTTATTTGAATACTTCTCCATATATTCCTTTTGTGGCACTAGCTCCTTATGCTGGCTCATCATTTTGTCCTCAGGGCTTTGATATGAATTACATGGTCTATGCTCATGTTTCATATTTTCTTATGCTATATATATGCATGAAAAATGCATGTTCTTACTCTTTTTCCTTTCTAGCTCATAAAGGATGCTTAAGGAACACAACACGAAGATACAAGAAGAATTAAATGGCAGCCACTAAAATGCTGCTCATTTTGAGATCTTGTTTTATCAGTCAAAGTAGAACTTTTAAGACTATCAGTTCTAGGGTTTCAGAGATCCCGATGCTTCTTCATCAAGGGGATCCTAGTTTGATGATCATGGCATGCCTCCTCCATCTTTAGGTGAAGATTTCTTTAGAGCACTATTCAACTATTGATCACCTCCCTCTTTCCAGTGATTTTGTAATTTAATTGCCTTGTATAATATTGGATCTTAATGCACTTGTAATAATACTGTGTAATATTAATTTCATGAACTGATTCCCACTTTACTTTTATTTTGACCTTTTTAACACTTTTTTTATTTCTTTTTTTTACTTTTTGACTTTTTTTTGCTTTCTTGACCTTTTTTTAAAAATTAAAATCTATGACAAATTACCATAAGTCATGGTGAATTTGTCATAGACCTAGGCAATTCATTTCCTTTTATGGTCCTGACTCGCTATCATTATTCCTTTTCCAGTTTCTATACTTTCTCTATTTAAACTCTTCATTGCCAAATTGGTTTGCATTCGTTTTAAAGAATTGTTATTAATTTTAACAAAGTGAGTTTATAAATGTAAATTGATTAGAAATGAGAAAGAATTGAATTGCCCAATCCATACTGATATTAAACTTAGCTTTTGGATTGAATGACTAGTCAGAGGGTGGATGTTCCTACTGCTACTGGAAACTCCGTGTCACTACTGTTAATAAACAATTTGTTTCACTACTGTTACTTGACATTTTTCCATTACTCGGCCATTGGCCATATTGATTGATATTACTGGGCATTTACTTGCTACTACTGACCTGCTATATGAACATATGATTTAAAATTCAATGTGCAAGGACAAAGCATATGAAACTTATGAAGCTAAGAAAATTGTACAAAATGATTAATTTTTATCAATTATGTGAATCTAGAACTTATTAATATTAAGATAAGTTAGCTTGCTTCTAATTGATTTTATATCATGTTATTATATTAAAGTTTCAATTTTATTTTCATACATTATTCAATTATTTTATTATGTTTTAATTTTGGCAAATTATGAACATGTAAACACCATTAAGTATTGCAAGCACCACTAATTATAATTTAAAGCTTTTAATTAGGTCAATCTAATTTTAAAAGCCCAAAAATAAGCTGGTTTAACTTTTAAAGCCCTAAAATGGTCCGATCGGAAGTTGGAATAAGTTTGGTTTGATTTAATTTAATATGGGTCATGCCATATCAAACTGAATCATGTCCAATTCGATATGGATAGCATCCATATTGAATTGGACTTGATCCAATTTGATATGGATTATCCATATCTCCATATCAAATTAGATCAAGTATACTTTGATATGGATGGCTTCCATATAGAATTGGACTTGATCCAATTCGATATGGATGTTGGTCCATGTCGAATTAAACAATTTTTAATTTGATATGGTCATGGTTTCATATCAAACTTAAAATATTTAAATTTGATATGGTTATTATTTTGGTACTTAATCAGTGCCAAATCCTAATTAAGCTCGGTTTAGCTAAGGTTAGCCTAATTTGTTTATTATAAATACAAGCTTAAGTAATGGACAAAGGAAAAAAAGGCAAGACCTAATAGCAAGTAGTTAATATAAAAAACCTAGTAACAATTATTAAAGCAGAGCAACAGAGATGGTCACAGGAAACCCTATTAAGCAACAATTGTCAAAGACACAGACAACACAGACCAATTGCCCCAGCAGTTGTTTCTCTCAACTAATATCCACCTTGGTTCAAGTAGTGAATTAGCAAGCTGAGATCAATAGATTATTATTATTATTGGGGGTGCCTTCAAATGCATGTTTTGTTTTCTATATCTTACTAGTTTAAAGTTACAATAATCAGTTTCATTATTAATACATTTAATGACTTGCCATTATTTAAATTTCCATTAAGCAATCTTTATTATAAAAATAAAACAATATCATCATACAATAGCTACTTTCAATTTAAATCAATACATTCTTGTATAGTAAAGCCAACATCCACTAGCCATTAAAGTATGGATTTAATCATAGTAGTTAGATTAAGCATAAAACTCTAAATTGCATAATTGAACTTTATTTTTTAGATTAAAAACCTAAGTTCATACCTAAAACCCTAATCTTATAATTTTGCATATTTTGTTACCAAAAACCTTAGTTTAGGAAAAACCTTAATTTGTATAAATATAAAACCCCAGTTTAGATAGAAACTCTAATTTTCCACCAAAATCATATTTTGTAAATCATTTACCTTTCAGGGGCACTGCCCTCGATCCCCCATAAGGGGCGCTGCCTCCTTGACCCCTGCCCACTAACCAGCTAGCAGGACCGCCGTACTCGACCCCTCATCATTTGGGTCAATATTTATTTATGGATTGTAATTCTTTATGATTAATGTTTATTTCTATTTAATTAAGCCCTAGTTTTTATAATTCTTTGAATGATTACTTATGTGTATATGGATTTATGTTTATTTTGTTATTTAGATTTTAAGGGGATTTTAAGATGTAAAAGGCATGTTTCCACTTTGTGGGTGCCTTGTTTCTTTTGTTTTTTTTATTTACTTTAAAGATTTTGGGATTATTGTAAGGGACATATTTTCATCAATTGATGGGTATCCCATTTTATTTTATATTATGAACATTTAAGGATTGTAAGGGTATGTTTCCATCTAAGGATGGGTACCTATTTTGTTTTGTGATGTACTATTTTACCTTATTTTATAAATAAATTTATATGTTTTATTGCATGTAATATGGATAATTTCATAATAACATAAGAATTTAATAATATTTAAACTTGAAAAGGAGGCCGATTCCAACAAACCGACGTTATGGGGGTGCTGGGCCATTCTCACCTTTCCCATGAATACCCAACTTTCCAAACCTAATAAGGAGTTAGGGATTCCTTAGGAATCAAGTCATCCACCCTTTCTATCTTTCCACCCTGTTCAAGTGGCGACTCCATTTTCTCCAGGCTTAGGCCCGTGTTCTCTAAGGCCTTGAGCCTAACAGTGCTGAATTATCAAGAACCATTCCACATGGGTGTGGGGGCAAAAATCCCTACTCACATATTGTCAATGGGTTAGATTTAGCGGTATTAGACCAGTTTAGGCGATTATATTATGTGGGTTATGGAAAAAGCAAAATACAACTATCATTGCTATGTGAACTATATAAGTGAATAAGTATTTTGATGTAGTCGATCTTTAAATGCTTATAAGTATAGGATGGCCTCTAGATCTCGTTAAGGTGCAAAGGAAAAAGTTGCATCCTCACATAGTCAAGCAAGTATGGGTTACCTGCAACCAGCAGAACCCTCTTTAGGGCAGGCACTATTGGACCCCTAGTTTATGTGGAACATGGGGGACATCCTTAGATATATTGCAGGTGCAGTTCCTTCAGCATTGCAACAACTGCCAGTACCTCAATGATCTCCACTGGAGGGAATTAGGAAGTTAGGTGTAGAAAATTTTAAAGCCTGTGGTACTGATGAATCTTCTACAGTAAAGCATTGGCTGGAGAGAATTGTGAGAGTTTTTTTTATCTTCTTCAATACACTAATGAGGAGAAACTAGAGTGTAGACCCTTAATTTTTGACCCAGTTTGGTTTGATATATTTTATATAGTCCAAAATAATTTTTATGGTATTTTAAATAAATAATATTTATTTTAGTATTTATTTTTTATAATTTTTAATAAAATAAAAATAATAAAAAATAAAAATAAATAAAAATAAAAATCGGCGATGAAAAATTCATCGTCGAAAGTCAAATTGGGCAAGCCCAATCCTGCGGCGAAATGGCATTGAGCTTCTTGCGGCAAAATTGGCTGGCCGCACGAATCATTGCAGCCAGAGCCTCACAGCTTGCAGTTTCTTGCCAATGCTCGCAATTTCGCCAGCGAAATTTTTCAAAGCAATTTTTTCCAAAACCAAACTCTATTTGGTTTCGGTTTCTTTTCCTAATTAATTTTAGTTTCCTTACACAATTAGAACTAGGCTTATAATTTTTCCTATAAATAATACTTGAAAACACATAAAAAGGGGACAGGGGTACTTTGAGATCAAATAGTGGGACTTTGGTTAGGTGATCGAAACTTGGATTACAGAAAGCCCTAGCAATAAGCAAGCAATCATTAATTCATCAAAGGCAGCAACCTTGTCTTTGTCCTTGTTCATCCAGAAAGCAATTTTTGGTGGAACCAATGAATGAAGGTTTGAATCTCTATTTTCTTTATTTATTTCTTTACAGTAGCTTCATCACTCAAATTGAATAAATTGTTTCTTCTGTTTCTTTTAAAACTTAAAACCCTAAAACGTCTCTTCTAAACCTTAAAACCCTAAATTGTTCCTTCTATTTCCAAAAATCCTAAAAAGTACTTTTCTGTTTCCAAAAACCTTAAGAACCCTAATTTATTTCTTTTGTCTCCAAAAAACCCTAATTCGTTTCTTTTGTTTCCAAAAACCTTAAATTGTTTCTCCTATTTCCAAAACTTTTAAAAATCTTAAACTATTTTCCTCTAACTTTTTTCCAAAATTTCCGAATGTTTTGTTAAATCTCTAAACTCTAACTTATTTTACAGGTTCTAAAAATCATAATTACTTTTATAAAACTCTAAACTATTTTCTCAAATCCTAAAACCAAATATGTCTTCTAAAATATCAAAAACCCTAATTCTCTCAAAACTAATACGGTAAACCCCTAGTTTTCCTAAATCCTAATCCTTAAAACCTTATAAATACAAACCTTAAAACTCAATATAGTAAGCCTAAAATCACAATCCAATAAACATGAATTATAAACCTAATATCTTAAGATTCCAAAACCCTAATTTCATAATTTTACCCCTCAAACCCTAATTTGATCAATCAAAGAACCTTACTAATTTCTTAAAGTTATAAAACCCTACTCCATTTCAATTTTCTTAAACCTTTACAGTAGCTAAGAATTATAAACTCTATTATACTAAAATTCCGAAACCCTAAATATTAATTAAAAACTTTAAATAGAAACAATATACCATAATTTTTATCTTTACTTGCTTTATTTTTAGATTTGATTATGTAGTTTATTATATGCTTCAATGCTTGATTTATTTAATTTATCATGGATGAATGTTTATTATATATTTTGATTGATGTTTAATATCTTTGATGAAAGATTTATTTATGATGAATGGTTATTTACTTTTATCGATTTATTTTGATTTCCAAATGTTGTAAGAGGTATGTTTCCACTTTGTGGGTACCTCATTAATTAATTTCTATGTAATTTAAATTACTTTTATATTTTGGACCAATGTAAAGGGCATGTTTCTACCTTTTGGTGGGTGTCCTATTAGTTTAGACATGAACGATGTAAGGACGTGTTTCCATCCTCGGATAGGTGTCCATTTATTTGCTTTGCTTGGACATTGCTTTGATTTTAATATAACGATGCTTTATTTTAATTGTTGCGTATAATATGGATAATATTATTATATTTAAGAATTTTATAATATTAAGACCTGCAAAGGAGGCCGGTTCCAATAAACCGGGCGTCGTGGGGGCAGTGGGTCATTTCTCACCTTCCCCACATGTACCCAACTTTCCGAACCCAATTAGGGGGTTGGGAATTCCTTAGGAATCGAGTCATCCACCCCTTTCTTTTCCCTGGCCCGTCCAAGTGGCTACTCCATTTTCTCTAAACTTAGGTCCATGTTCTCTAAGGCCTCGAACCTAAACAGTGCCAAAGTTGCAAGAACTATTCCACTGGGAGGTGGGGCGAAAACCCTCGCTCACAGTGGCTACTCCACTGGGGATAAGAGAAGTTGATTCCGTTTGTCTTTATATTATTCTATTCTTTCTTATAATGATATTATCCATTGTATCATTTAGATTGCATCGTGTGCATGAGTTAGGATGCTCGTGTTACCCGTATTGCGTTATGTAAAGGATACCATACTTTCACTCAAGGTATGGAGATCGAGCATGGCATAACAACTCATAACCTTGTACCATTTGGTATATACTTGCTATGGGAACCTAAGCCTTTTAACCTAAAGACTAAAGCTCATGTAATTGGCCTAGTTACTTTCCTTAGGTTTTACCCCAAATGCATGTTGTGTGACTATGGTTAATTTATCTTGGCTTAAATCATGGCTTATTTGGTTTGTTCTTTTTCTAATATGACCTAAATGCATTATGATCTCAAAATAAATTTTTCTTTAAAATCTAAAAGACCAAAGCTATTTTCAAAACTTTTCAAGATGGTCTTTGGACACAAAACTTTTTCTAAAAGCAAATCAAAAATTCTTTTGCTCATGACCCAAATACTAAGCTCAAAATCCTTTTTTTCTAAAATCTTTTTACAATGGGCTTAGAAACAAAATTTTTTTTATCCAACCTTTTCTTACAAAGTGCTTGTAAATTATTTAGGTCAATTATGAAATACCAAAAATCAACTGTGAGCCTAGTTTATACTAAGAGTTATTAATCATGGGCTTGTTTTCGGCATGAATCATTAGTTACTTTTTCAAGTGAGAAATCTATTTATAATAAATCTCTTAATTTAGTTTTAATCCAATATAGCACAAAAGCTACTTTAGTTTGTTGAATGGATTAAAGCCTAATTAATGGGAATTATCATGAACTGATTTCCATTTTGAAAATATAACTATTGGTTGAAACGTTTGAGGGAAATTATTCAAAAAACAAGATACCCCATGTTGGTATTTTGTTAACCATATACCTAGGAAAAGAGACTCGCCATTCGTGTGTGGAATTTAGGTCCTAATTATCTTTCTTTGTTTATTGTTTGTGTGTACATGCATACATACATACATTTGCATCTCATATCATTGGTCCTCTCTGGTACGCAACCCTGGATTACGACAGTTCAAAAGCTTACGACAATCCGACCTACGCCGAAAGTGAAGAATCTAGCAATGACTCAATCTCTTTTTCACCAAAAGCAATGGAGCCTGAACAAATTCAAAGAATGGTGGATGATGCCCTCAATGCCTAGATGGAAGAAATAAAAGAGACCCTAGCTGAGACCATAAAGAACCAATTGATTGCAATTTTAGGAAATCATGCCGAAGCATTTGTTAGCACTAAGAAGCCAAAGGACAAAGGGAAGACTAGAGTTGGTGAAGTGGCTTTTGATGATGACAAGGTAGTCCTTGATAATGATGATGACTGGGCTCAATACTTCCAAGATCCTTAAGGTAAAAAGGAGCCGAAGGTTGTTGAGAAGACAACTATAGAAAAGACCGAGACGTCTGATGTTGAGAAGATGATTGCTGATTTAGAAAAGAAATTTGAGAAGAAGCTAAAAACCGAAGAAATGTCCGAGATCGACAAACTATTTAAAGAAGATGAGGAGGTCCCTTATAAGTTCAAGATGCCATCCTTAGCAGTATATCATTGCTATGCAGTCTACCCGAGCTACTAAGGCTCAAACTCTAAGGTACTTTATGCTCTCATTGGATCCTGTTATCCAAAATTGGTTCAATACCTTAGATGATGGAACATAAAAGAGTTGGGATCTGCTATACAAAGCCTTCATCCAATAATATGGATACAATGTTGAAATGGAAGTTACCTTAATGGAAGTGGAGTTCATTAGACAAAGGCCAAATGAAAATTTTGTGGACTATGTGAAAAGATGGAGAAATAAGGTTGCTTTGCTCAAGAAGAGGCCCGATGAATCTAATCAAATAAGGATGATTGTGAGAGGGGTGCTCCCTAGTCTTCATGAAAGGATGTCTCATACACTCATCCGTGATTTCAAAGATCTTCTCCAAGCCGGTCTGCAAATTGAAAAATGGGAAAGGGAGAAGAATCTCTTTTCGGCAAGAAGGAATGAGAAAGGGAACTACTAGTCTAGAAATCAAAGCATGCAAAAAGAAGTTGATGTCAATACAACTGGCCAAGCAAATAAAAGGCAGTTTTCAGATCTGGGGAAGCCTTTGTGTCACATCCGTGATTTTAGAGATATAAAATTTTATATATACTCAATATATATATCTATAGTATATATAACATATACTTATGGTATATTAATTATATATGTTGGATTAATACATTACATACTCAATATTTGATACACATATAAGGTACATTTGATGTGTATATAAGATACACATTACTTGCGCATATATGTAATGACCCAAATTTTTGAAAAGTTCTAATTTTTTAAAATTTGATAAAATAAATTATAATTTAAATGGATAAATTAAATTAATGGTTTTAAATGAAAAATGAAAGTATTTTAAATGAAAAAGTGGAATATATATGTGATATATATGTAAAATATATACAACATATAAAAGTCAACACATTTTAAAAGAAAAGTCAAAGTAAAAGGGTATTTTGGTAATTAAATCTTAGAAATTTAAAATTAATAAAATAATTCAAAAATAAATAATTTTGGATGGAAGATAATATTTTGGGGTTTTAATTAAATAAATAAATAATTAATTAATTAATTAAAAATATATTAAAATAATAATATATATAAGGTTGAAAATGTGAGTGGGAGGAAAGAAAAAATCATTTTTTTTTCATCATCTTCTTCTTCTTTCCTTCAAGGCCGAATTTCATGGCTTCAAGAGATTTGCTTCTTCCATACTCTAAAAATTGAAGGATTTCAAATATTCAAAGTGGATTTTTGGTGATTTTCACCAAAATTAGTAAGTTTTCAACTCTTTTCTTTGAATTCTATAGAAAATTGGATTATGTTGAGTTTGGGGTTTTGATGTAGCATGTTATAATTATTGAAATGGGTATATATGATGTTATTTTGGGTAGTTAATAATGATTTTAAGGTTGGATTAAAGAAATGGTTGAATTTAAGTTGAGTTTGGTGAAGAGAGAGAATTTAGGGTTATGGAACATTTGAATTTTTGAAATCATGAGTTTTAATTGTGCAACTTGGTTCCAAATGTGTTGTTTTGATGCATAAACAAGGATTTTAAAATCAAATGATGGATTTAGTTAAGTTTGGATAGAGTTTGAAGATGGTAGTATTGATTTAGGGTTTTGGAAAAGTGAATTTTCAAAGAATGATTAATTGTTTGATTTTAATGCTTAAATCATGTTATTTAATGATATAAGTGGTGGAAATAAGATTGAAATGATAATTGGATTGAGTTGGAATAGAGATCCTTCAATGGTGCAGGTTATGCCATTTTAGGGTTTTGAGCATAACCATGTGGTTAATTAATGTAATTGGTTTAAACATGCTAAAACATGTTTCTAATGATATTAATAAACTTAAAACACTAATTTAAATGGCTTGATATGGTTTTTCAAAGTTAAAGTGAGGTGAAGCTTAATTTTGGGATTTAGTTTAGAGTGATGTTTAACTATGGTTTGATGTTGAGAATACCTTAGAATGTGATATTAAAGGATTATGTATGATCACATTTGGTATAGGCATTGAGGGAGGTTGATTTGCTTCATCCAAGTGGTGAAGGGCAAGTTGGAAGGATAGGATTGGAGGTTTTGTTAGGCTTGCTTTGGGTTGCTAGTGGAGGTATGTACAAACTTTGAATATAATATTTATATTTGCATAACATTTTGAGTTAACACATTTTGGTTGAAAAATGTGTTTAGCTACTTGGTTCATTGATTGTGTATGAATAATGTGCTATGACATTTGTAATGTCATATATGTGTTAAATGCATTGTGAAAAGCCATTGATAATGGCTAAATTGTGTAAAATGTGAAATATATATATATATTATGTGAAAATACCCAAAGTAATTGGGTAATGTGTTGTGAATGCAAAAATGAGATATGTGGAATAATGAAATGAACTGATATTGATAATAAATGAGAAAAGTAAGAAAAATGAGAAAAATATGAAAAATGAGAAAAATGAAAAAAAAATGTGAAAATAAGGCAATGTGCCTAGATTGAATATGTGACAAAGAGAAAGAGATTAATAATGAGAAAAATGAATAAATTGTATGACTAGTATATTATTCAATTTTCAGAGTTCTGGGTTTGGCGGCATGCCTATGATTGCCTACGGGCTACACGCTGAAATGGTGAAAAGACTGGGTCGTAAGACAGGCCAGTTGATAAATATGATATTTTGAAAAGACTGGTCGTAAGCCTCTAAAACTGTAGTAGTCTAGCCGGGTTGAGGACCAAGATACTGGGGCTCAAGGGTCTAGCCAGGTTGAGGTCTAAGAAACTGAGGCTGTTACATTATCCATGGATATATTGTCTACGGGGCTAGACACATGGTGTCATTATGGACAAAAGCAATAACTCTGAAATTTGAATAGCATATTAGATCCTTTTTGGGCCCATGCTTGTTTTTTCTTTAATGTGAATTATGAATTGTGATACAATTGAGCAATATAATGCTATGAGTTGTGATTATGAAATATTTGAAAAATAT
The DNA here is from genome assembly GCA_947685225.1 of Garcia nutans. NCBI lineage: Eukaryota > Viridiplantae > Streptophyta > Magnoliopsida > Malpighiales > Euphorbiaceae > Garcia > Garcia nutans. The sequence goes on from CANTUV010000002.1 coordinate 3,905,538, forward strand.
AAGAAAGTAGAATGATGTGACATCTATATGCATTGTGCATTGGCATTGCATTGAGTTTTATTGTTATTATCAAAGTTTGTACCACTAGGCTTCGACTGAGCGTGATTGTAATTCGTCGTGCAGGTGTCATGGATGATTTGGTAGAGCCGAAGAGTTCTACTAGACCTGGTCGGGTCTAGGTTTGTATTTATTGAGATTGAAGAGTTATTTTTGGGTACATCAAGATCAGAACCAGTTGCCAACATGTAGATATTTGATATTACAATGTATTTTGATATTATATATGTTATGTTATATTTTTGGAAGTATATAATGTAAATTGTAAAGAATGTTTTGAATAATTTGTTCAAATGAGATTTTATATTTGTTGTTAATTTATATATCTATATATAAGTATTTTGAGAAAATATGTAGAAATTGAGAAGTATTGGTGAAATGGTGAATTAATTTTTATTGGGAGTGTTTGCTTTATGCAGGTTGTGTTTTGCTGAATTTTGGGAACGTCCAAATTACAAACAAAACTCTGGCGAATTTTTGTCCCAGAGATTTTCATACAAAATATTTAGTTTGGATTCCTATAACAAGCAAAAAATATTTATATACTATTTATTTTATATATTAGTATTTGAAATCTTAAAATAGAAATGTAAAATTTTTTATCAAATCGGTCTGTGACATTTTTATACCATATATGCATATTTTACATATGCTGAAAATATGTATTGTGCGTATATAGGGTATAAGGGTGTTACATTTATTTTGGTATCAGAGCCTAGGTTTGAGGTTCTCGACCTAGGTGGGTTGTTAGAGAGAGAAAATTGAAATTTAAAAAAAATTAATTTTCTATTGTAATGCATGCATTGGCACTGGCAATTTATCTAATATCTGATGTAGCAATGTCCATTTGATATAATAGATATGAGTTGAGATGGCATCTGGGTTGCATAGATCAGAGTGGCGTAGTGAAAGCGTCATTCTAGAGATTATGGATTAAGAATTTTTGGAACTTTTATTTGAAATTTAAAATTCATAGTTAATTCAATTGATGAATAAGTGAAATTAGAAATACAATCTACGAAATGATTTAAGATATAAAAATAAAAAGTTTGAGAAATGAGCATGATAGTTACAGAAAATTTTATAGGTGTACTGCAAAGTGATATTGTCTGAATTTTTTGACAAATCTAGAAATGTTAGATGAGTTTGAAAATTTAATAGAACATTTTTCTATATGTTATAATCCAATGTATAAAATTTTATAAATTTTAAAGATGGATCTCTAATTAAGAAAAATAGAAGAATACAGATTGTTGGAGTAATTACAGCAACTCAGAATCTGTAGAAATTGAGAAAAAATAAATTTAGAAACTATGGTAAACCAACCCAGAAAAATCTGAAAATCTACACACAATATCATATGTATTCCTATAACATATGGTTAAAATTTCATGAATTTTTATTAAGGTTTGATACCTGAAAAAATTGGACAACCGGGTGCTGCCAGAGAAATTATTAAAGAGACAGATTCTCTGATTTTGGAAGATTTAATTTTTAAATATATTAAATCAGCTTGGAAAAATATAAAACTTTAAATATAAGTCCATATATGTGTCAAGTGCACATGGATAAAATTTTACAAGCTTTTATTAAGAATTGGTAAGGAATATAAAAATTGAAAGTGAGATTGACATGAAACTGAGGAAGTCATGCAGTTTTGTGTAAGTAATAAATTAATTTTATGAGACAAATGAATGAAGAAAATTATAAAAATTTATATGCATATGGGTATAAGTATAGAAGGAATATGGAGTTTTTAATAATTTGCAACAAAGAGTTCATAATTAAAATCAAAAAGTGAAATCATATATGATAGCGAATTATTTATTATGGAATAATGATGCATGATTTAGGGTTGAGTGTGTAAAATTAAAGTATCTAAATGGATGATGTTAGTTAGTGTAATGAAATGACTTAGTGTTGTTTAAATGTGAATGTTATGATTTTAAGATTGAAAATGTGACATGGATGAGATTTGGTGAGGTTCATGTTGTTCGTTGCAATATATGAAATTTGAATTTTTGAAATGAGTTTCCATAATTATGAAAGTGATGTTTTTTGATGTTATATTAATATAAAAATAAATTTTATAAAGTTAGCTCTTGAAAATGAGATTAATAGAATGAAGTTTAAGTAAAGTAGTAAGTTGGAAATTTAGAGTTGTAAGAGAATTTTGATGAAAAATGTTTAGATGTTGATAGTTTAATGTTTAATAAGCATGGAAGTAATTTTGAATGAGTAATATTATTTATGAAAATATCATGTAACGTGTAATGTGGTTAATAATATAGAAATTTGTTATGAAATAAAAGGGAAATGATTAAGTAAGTAAAAAGGAGTTACTTTAGGTAATTGAATTGGAAATGATGAAAATAGATATGAAGGGTATGATAAATGCATAAAAAACTGTGAGAGAGATGTCACATTGGAAATGTGACTAAGATTTATGTGAGGTGTTAATATATATATATATATAATAAGAAACTTATTTAAGAGATGGACGATTAAATAAGGAAGTTGTTAATTATGTTGTGGTCAGAGTGTATATATATGTTGAATTAATGAATAACCTAAGTAATGTCAAAAGAATGAGAAATGATAATGTTCTCTAAAAGGTGATAAATGTTAACTTTGTATAGGTTGTATGTAAAAGAGGAATTGAGTATAATTGTAAGATTTGTGTGATGGGATTTTTTTCTATATGAACACAAATATGATATGTAAGAAAATGTGGAAAGTAAGTCACATTGTGATTATGACTTACGAAGGTGTATGTGGATGATTAAAAAAAATGTTATCAAGTGTTTACTACATTATACAAATATGTGTTTGGTGATATTGAGAATGATATTGCATGTATTAATAGACCTAAGAGAGATTAGATCTTGACCTACGTAGAGTTAGGTCATGTGATGAATTGAGATTGAGAATGGACCTGAACAGAGCTGGACGGTGAAATTGTTATTTTAACAACTGAACTTGATGATTGTATAGTGGTTTGGGCCTAAAGTACATGCGTATAAATAAGAGATTGTGAGGAAAAGGAAAGTATAATGAAGAAAGTATGGAAATGAAATATATATATATATATGAATGCAAATTTTTATAAGAGATAGATTACAAATGGAGTAATAAATGGAAATTGTGTAAATTAGCATATGAACTAATGTGTATGTGTAAGAGATTTTAATGATAATATTGTTGAAACATGAGTTAGGCTAATGATGATCATGTGATCAAGAGTAAATTGCTTTGGAACAGAGCTGAAACGTGTTAACTTTTTGTGTAGCAAAAGATTAGAAAATGAATATGTGATTTTTGCGTTACAAACTTAACATTGTGATTGGAAATGTTTGAAGAAGAATGATAGAGGAGTAGTATTTATTTATAAGCCACAGGCGTGACCATTTATGGCATGACCGTTGGATAGTTTTGGTGAAATTAATAGTTATGCTTCAAGAAACATGGTCAAGACTTATGGTTTGCATAGTTGTATCTTATAATTTTATACTAGAAATTTGTTTATAATTATAGAAAGTATGGAAACAGAAGAGAATTGTGAAAATATGATGAGCTTTAAATGATGTGTAAGAAAAGTGATTTGTGTAAATAGGGTAACTATAAGAAATGTGAGAAAATGGTAAATGAAAGGAATTATGAAATGTGAGCAAGAGTTATAATGAATGTGTTTGAAAGTGGTATAAAATGAATAAGTTGATAAAAATGATGTGTAAAGTAAACGAGACTAAGGGAAGTGAATATTCTCTGTAATGATGAATTCGAAGAGACTTAAAATTTGAGAATAAATTTGACCTAATAGAATTAGGTCATGAATTGAAAACAAATTGATGAATTTAAAATAGACTAAAGGTTGGTCAAAATAGAATAAGGTTGTGACGATCATATTGTGATAGTTAGATCAATTGATCCGAAATGTAATTAGTTTACAAGTATTTATTGAAATTCAATGTGTGTAGTTGTATTAAGAATATGCAAGCTATGTGATAATGTGCATAATACAGCGTTTTGATATGTATATGCATATGAAAGGAGCTAAGTTATATTAGTTTCAAATAATTATAAGAGATAAGTGTTAGTTATAGTATAATTGGAATGAATCTTAATAAGAAAATAAGATTTTGTTGTTGTATAATGGTGATATTAAATTAATATGTGGTAATTGTATAAATAGTAGGATCAAAGTGAAGATGTGTAAAATTATTGTGTTAAGATAAAAGTTATTAACATTTGAATTTAAGGTGATGAGAGTATATTTTTAAGATAATAAAGTGATCGGATATCTTGAGTGAAATAGGTGTGCGGTGTATATATATTAAGGAGATGAACTAATTTGGTTTAATGATAATTCGATTAAAGATATGATAATCTGTTATGACTGTTTTAGTAAATAGACAGTATAATGATGAGTTATGGAATGGTAAAAAGGTAATTGAGAATGTACCTAAGGGGGAGAAAAGAAATTATATAATTTGATGAAATAATGATTTGGATGATTTATTACCGTACTGGATAATTTCGAGGATGAAATTATTTAAGGGGGAGAAAATTGTCATATCCATGATTTTAGAGATATAAAATTTTATATATACTCAATATATATATATCTAGAGTATATATAATATATACATATGGTATATTAATTATATATATTGGATTAATACATTATATACTTAATATTTGATACACATATAAGGCACATTTGATGTGTATATAAGATACACATTACTTGTGCATATGTGTAATGTCCCAAATTTTTGAAAAGTTCTAATTTTTAGAAATTTGATAAAATAAATTATAATTTAAATGGATAAATTAAATTAATGGTTTTAAATGAAAAATGAAAGGATTTTAAATGAAAAAGTGGAATATACATGTGATATATATGTAAAATATATACAACATATAAAAGTCAACACATTTTAAAAGAAAAATCAAAGTAAAAGGGTATTTTGGTAATTAAATCTTAAAATTTTAAAATTAATAAAAAAAATTCAAAATAAATAATTTTGGATGGAAGATAATATTTTGGGGTTTTAATTAGTTAAATAATTAATTAATTAATTAAAAATATATTAAAATAATAATATATATAAGGTTGAAAATGTGAGTGGGAGGAAAGAGAAAATCTTTTTTTTTTCATCTTCTTCTTCTTCTTTCCTTGAAGTATTCAAAGTGGATTTTTGGTGATTTGCACCAAAATTAGTAAGTTTTCAACTCTTTTCTTTGAATTCTATAGAAAATTGGATTATGTTGAGTTTGGGGTTTTGATGTAGCATGTTATAATTATTGGAATGGGTGTGTATGATGTTATTTTGGGTAGTTAACAATGATTTTAAGGTTGGATTAAAGAAATGGTTGAATTTAAGTTGAGTTTGGTGAAGAGATAGAATTTAGGGTTATGGAACATTTGAATTTTTGAAATCATGAGTTTTAATTGTGCAAATTGGTTCCAAATGTGTTGTTTTGATGCATAAACAAGGATTTTAAAATCAAATGATGGATTTAGTTAAGTTTGGATAGAGTTTGAAGATGGTAGCATTGATTTAGGGTTTTGGAAAAGTGAATTTTCAAAGAATGATTAATTGTTTGATTTTAATGCTTAAATCATTTTATTTAATGATATAAGTGGTGGAAATAAGATTGAAATGATAATTGGATTGAGTTGGAATGGAGATCCTTCAATAGTGAAGGTTATGCCATTTTAAGGTTTTGAGCATAACCATGTGGTTAATTAATGTAATTGGTTTAAACATGCTAAAACATGTTTCTAATGACATTAATAAACTTAAAACACTAATTTAAATGTGAATTATGAATTGTGATACAATTAAGCAATATAATGCTATGAGTTGTGATTGTGAAAAATTTGAAAAATATAAGAAAGTAGAATGATATGACATCTATATGCATTGTGCATTGGCATTGCATTGAGTTTTATTGTTATTATCAAAGTTTGTACCACTAGGCTTCGGCTTAGCGCGATTGTAATTCGTCGCGCAGGTATCATGGATGATTTGGTAGAGCCGGAGAGTTCTACTAGACCTAGTCGGGTCTAGGTTTGTATTTATTGAGATTGAAGAGTTATTTTTGGGTACATCAAGATCAGAGCCAGTTGCCAACATGTAGATATTTGATATTACAATGTATTTTGATATTATATATGTTATGTTATGTTTTTGGAAGTATATAATGTAAATTGTAAAGAATGTTTTGAATAATTTGTTCAGATGAGATTTTATATTTGTTGTTAATTTATATATCTATATATAAGTATTTTGAGAAAATATGTAGAAATTGAGAAGTATTGGTGAAATGGTGAATTAATTTTTATTGGGAGTGTTTGCTTTATGCAGGTTGTGTTTTGCTAAATTTTGGGAACGTCCAAATTACAAACAAAACTCTGGCGAATTTTTTCCCCAGAGATTTTCATATAAAATATTTAGTTTGGATTCCTATAACAAGCAAAGAATATTTAAATACTATTTATTTCATATATTAGTATTTGAAATCTTAAAATAGAAATGTAAAATTTTTTATCAAATCAGTCTGTGACATTTTTATACCGTATATGCATATTTTACATATGCTGAAAAATATGTATTGTACGTATATAGGGTATAAGGGTGCTACACTTTGTCTTGGGTCTTCAACAAGCTACAAAAGAAGGGACTATTACGGCCATTGGCCCCAGACCTTTGCCGAATCCTTTACCCCCAAAATTTAATACTAAAGCCTTTTGTGAGTTTCATCAAACACAAGGATAGACAAATGCTTGCAACTAAAACATGAGATCCAAAATTTAATTGACAGTGGTAAGCTGCCTGAGCCTGATAAGACCAGCACAACAGAGTGCCACCACCAGCAACCTTCATGGTAGGAAAAGGATTAGAAGAAGATTTTATTTTATCATCCTTTCAAGATGGAAATATTGAAGATGTGAAAGGAAAAGAAGCTTAAACTCAACAAACTTTCCTTAGCTTAAATGTTGCTTTTCAATTTTACTTTCTTTAATATTTAATTGGAACAATCTTGTTTTTCAATTTTAAATTTTTTTGAATAAATTACTTTCATCAAAATTTTTGTTGGTCTTTGTTCATTTTGGTGCTCAGCCAATGAGGAATCTAGCTTGATGATTCATGAATTAATATATTTATGCATCATGACTCGAATGACTTTACTAGGTGAGGGAATTGCTCTATAGCATTGAGTTGTGTATGCTTACTTAGAGAGGACTCCTGTATAATTACTTTTGTCTAGGTCCTAGTCAGAGGCAAAATTGAACTTCGCTTATTTAAGAGAGAAATGATCTAAGCATTATTTGGTTAGCCAACAACTAGTATCCACCCAATTAAATATCAACCCCTAGTTGTCCCTTTGAGCCTTCATAAAATTTTAGCTTTCTTTTCATTGGCATAAAACCCCAAGAACCTACCCTGAGCTGTAGTGATACTTTTGACAAGTCTTATGACCATTAAGGTGAAGAGGCAATAAGATCAAAGAAAGGAATGAATAGTCAAGACCATAAGGATAGTTGATGTTCTCAAGACCACAAGGGTAGTTGAAGTTCTCTTAATATCTCCAATATATCAAGACAATATCAGAGTAACAAATGATTTATCCCCGTCACTCCACTCATCCATTATTAGAAATACAAGTTGATACAAACAAGACAACTATGTTTGAGCTAGAACAAAAAAAGAAGAAAGAAAATAAAATAAAAGAAAGAAAAGAAAATAAAAGAAAAAAGAAGAGGAAAAAAATAAGAAAAAAAGAAAAAAGAAAAAAAAAGAAAAAAAAAGAAAAAAAAGAAGAAAAAATATAAAACCTAAAACGGTTCAGAAAACCAACCAAGTTCTCTTTTACCTAAAGCAGCAAAAGGCTTTCATTTGCTTTATAAGGATAGTTTGACTTGAATAGGTCCAGCTCAACCAAAGATTCAATCAAAATTAGAGAAAAAGGAGAAAGACCATCCAGTTCTTGACAGTTCTATACTTGGCAGTCCTACAAGGAAGAAGGACAAAATGATAAAATGCTCAAAGAAAGGGAAGAGTAAGAAAAATAAAAAGAAAGAAAAGGGAGAAGAAGAAAAGAAACAAATTTGGGTACCAAACTTTTTGCAAAGGGAAAGACTATCCCAATCAAGATTTAGGTTAATGCCAAGAAGATGGGAGAACATTCAAAGCTCTATCTTTTTATGCTCCCAACTGTCTAAAGTTCCAACAAGCAGTTTGTAGTGTGAAGGTTTGTCCATTGTGTCACATCAGCTCCTATCTCAAAATGGCCTTCATTTAACCCATGTCCCTTATAGACCCCATTTCAAGCCTATCAAAGACCTGTTGATCTCTCTTGGTAGGTAGAGTCTATTAGTGAAGATAGTTTGAATAAGCATGCATATGAGATAGACAATATTTTAACTCAATGAGTCCTTTGGCCAAGCAATGTGTATGTGCCTATCTGAAGTGCAACAATTCTTGCTTAAATAGAAATGATTCCTAAGTTTAGTATGGTAACTAGGGTTGTCATGTTATAGATATGTTAATTTGGAAAATCAAGTCCTGAGGTACATTGACATTAATTTGGCAAAGCCAACATTTGATTTCAAAATCAAACTTCAAAATTGAAAATTCAAAAAAAAAATTACAAAGCCTTCAAGTTAAGGGAAGTATGTCGAATCATTGAACCTCCAAAGGACACATTGGGCAAAGGAAATGATTACTGGCTAGGTTATGAAGAAGCTACCAACTGACATGCTGAATCATAATTTAAAATGGATGTATCTCTCTTGTTTGGGGCCTCCATTATTCATATTTTCAACAACTTAAAGATAAAAGCCATAAATGTGGAGCATTGTGTCATTCCAATGCAAGACCTGAATGAGCATCTGAAAGGAGCCAATGAGGATATCTCTGCTGATCACCTCGGTCTGTGAGTCGATCAAACGACTGTAAGAATTATCACATCGCACTTTCTTGTCCTGTATTGTCTATTCTTTATCAAAGTGAACAGCAAACACCCTGTGAAGCAAACAATCAAAAGAAGATATCAAATCAGGGGGGCATGGAAGCCCATTGCTTGAGAAAGTTCCAATAATTTTGCAAAGAGAAGAAATGCGTGCTTGTGCGAAGAACTAGACAACAAAAACATCAATCAAGGCTTGCATGAAAAAAAAAAGATCTTTGGTTTGAGCCTACACAGGGGGCAAAGTTTCTCCTTTTCATTTTTTTGAGTTTATATACCAAACATTTTCAAACTCACTTGCAAATATTTCACCACGCAGGGGGCAAGGAGAAGATATGAGGGCCAACAAAAAATAGTTGAATTTTTGCCAAAGGAAGAACAAAAGAATGGAACAACTAGTTAAGCCAGAATCCTCAACTGATAAATGGTCAGTCAAATCAAATTCAATCTCAGGTCCGAGTACCTAATCTCGGGTCCAAGTACCCAATCTTGGGTCCAAGTACCCAAATCAAATTCAATCTCGGGGCCAAGTGCCCAATCTCTGGTCCAAGTACCCAAATGAAATTCAAACTCGGGTCCAAGTACCCAAATCAAATTTAGTCTCGGGTCCAAGTACCCAATCTCCGATTCAAGTACCCAAATCAAATTTAAACTCGGGTCCAAGTGCCCAATCTCGGATCTAAGTACCTAAATCAAATTCAGTCTCGAGTCCAAGTATCTAATCTCGGGTCCAAGTAACCAAATCAAATTCAATCTCGGGTCCAAGTACCCAAATCAAATCCAAGTACCCATCCTCATCCAAAATTAGTCAAAATATATTGCTTTTCACTCTCTTTTACTAAAGTTTCAGATCGTTCCAGCAGGGGGCAAACTATAGACCCTTAATTTTTGACCCAGTCTGGTACGATATTTTTTATATAGTCCAAAATAATTTTTGTGATATTTTAATTAAATAATATTCATTTTAGTATTTATTTTTTTTATAATTTTTAATAACTTAATAATAATAAATAAATAAATAAAAATAAAAATCGGCGATGAAAAATTCATCGCCGAAAGTCAAATTGGCCAAGTCCAATTTTGCCCACAGGAATTTCCTGTGGGGCCATTTTGCCGCAGGAAATTCTTGTGGAAAAATTGGCTGGCCGTACCCATCCTCGCAGCTCGCAGTTTCTCGCCAGCAAAATTTTCCAACTCAATTTTTTCCAAAACCAAAATCTATTTAGTTTCGGTTTCTTTTCCTAATTAATTTTAGTTTCCTTAAACAATAAGAACTAGGCTTATACTTTTTTCTAAAAATAATACTTGAAAACACAGAAAAAAGGGGACGGGGGGACATTGAGATCGGATAGTGGGACTTTGATTAGGTGATCAAAACTTGGATTACAGAAAACCCTAGCAATAAGCAAGCAATCAACAATTCATCAAAGGCAGCAACCTTGTCTTTGTCCTTGTTCATCCAGAAAGCAATTTTTGGTGGAATCAACGAACAGAGGTTTGAATCTTTATTTTCTTTATTTATTTCTTTACATTAGCTTCATCACTCAAATTGAATAAATTGTTTCTTCTGTTTCTTCTAAAACTTAAAACCCTAAAACGTCTATTCTAAACCTTAAAACCCTAAATTGTTCCTTCTATTTCCAAAAACCCTAAAAAGTACTTTTCTGTTTCCAAAAACCTTAAGAACCTTAATTTATTTCTTTTGTCTCCAAAAAAACCCTAATTCATTTCTTTTGTTTCCAAAAACTTTAAATCGTTTCTCCTATTTCCAAAAACTTTTAAAAACCCTAAACTGTTTTCCTCTAACTTTTTTCCAAAATTTCCAAATGTTTTGTTAAATCTCCAAACTCTAACATATTTTACAGTTTTTGAAAATCATAATTACTTTTATAAAACTCTAAACTATTTTCTCAAATCCTAAAACCAAATATGTCTTCTAAAATATCAAAAACCCTAATTCTCTCAAAACTAATACGGTAAACCCCTAGTTTTCCTAAATCCTAATCCTTAAAACCTTAAAACCTTATAAATCCAAACCTTAAAACTCAATACAGTAAGCATAAAATCACAATCCAATAAACATGAATTATAAACCTAATATCTTAAGATTCCAAAACCCTAATTTCATAATTTTACCCCTCAAACCCTAATTTGATCAATCAAAGAACTTTACTAATTTCTTAAAGTTATAAAATCCTAATCCATTTCAATTTTCTTGAACCTTTACAGTAGTTAAGAATTATAAACCCTATTATACTAAAATCCCAAAACCCTAAATATTAATTAAAGAACTTTAAATAGAAACAATAAGCCTTAATTTGTATCTTTACTTGCTTTATTTTTAGATTTGATTATGTAGTTTATTATATGCTTCAATGCTTGATTTATTTAATTAATCATGGATGAATGTTTATAATATATTTTGATTGATGTTTAATATCTTTGATGAATGATTTATTTATGATGAATGGTTATTTAATTTTATCGATTTATTTTGATTTCTAAATGTTGTAAGAGGTATGTTTCCACCTTGTGGATACCTCATTAATTAATTTCTATGTAATTTAAATTACTTTTATATTTTGGACCAATGTAAAGGGCATGTTTCTACCTTTTGGTGGGTGTCCTATTATGTTAGACATGAACGATGTAAGGACATGTTTTCATCATCGGATGGGTATCCATTTATTTGCTTCGCTTGGACATTGCTTTGATTTTAATATAATGATGCTTTATTTCAATTGTTGCGTGTAATATGGATAATATTATTATATTTAAGAATTTTATAATATTAAGACCTGCAAAGGAGGCTGGTTCCAATGAACCGGGTGTCGTGGGGGTGTTGGGCCATTTCTCACCTTCCCCACACGTACCTAACTTTTCGAACCCAATTAGGGGATTGGGAATTCCTTAGGAATCTAGTCATCCACTCCTTTCTTTTTCCCGGCCCGTCCGGTTGGTGACTCCATTTTCTCCAGACTTAGGTACGTGTTCTCTAAGGTCTCGAGCCTAAACAGTGCCGAAGTCGCAAGAACCATTCCACCGAGAATGGGGGTGAAAATCCCCGCTCACATGGAGTGTCCAGTCTCTTTACTGTAAGAACAAGCTTATAATTAGTGAGATATGAAAAAAAAATTATTCCAGTAGATAGGCCCACTTGGGCATTTTTCCAGGAGGAGTTTAAAAAAATATATTAATGAAATTTACATATAGGAAAATTGTAGAGAGTTTTTATATTTGAAGCAAAGATAATTGTTTATGTCGGAATATGAAAGATAGTTTGTCCACCTCAACAAATATTATCCTGAGTTAGCTACTTATGAAGAAGAGAAATGTAAGTGATTTGAGTAGGGTTTTAATAATCAAATCTGTGTATATTTAGTGGCAATGAGAATTAAGGAGTTTTTTACTCTTGTCAACGCAGTTGTGGCCATAGAAAATAAAACTAAACAAGAGTAGAAAAGAAGAAAATGTCAAAGGAAAGGATCACCTAGTAAGCAACAACAAGGTGGTCAGAAAGGGTAGAGAAGTGTTCAAACACAGACACAAACAACAAGGTGGTTTCAGTTAAAAGGCCCCAATCGAATTCGGATCTAATTAAAAAAAGACCCAAATCAACTCTAGTCTGATCCAAAAGCTAAATCAATTGGACTGATGTTCGTCAATTCCACCAAATATAAATAACTAAATTAAACTGTAGAGATGGTGAATCCAGGTCGAACCCTAGAGACTGAAATTGTAATCTTGTGTTTGTGGAAGGGGGTTTTTTTTTTGTGATAACTGAATTTTAACAAATCAAAGAAAGGAAAACTGATTAAATAACTAAGGTTGTAAAGCAAATTGATTGAAAGTCAATTCAAGGTAATTTCCAATCCAATGCACACTTGATCATAGACAACTAATGATAAAATTTCTCTTTGAATACTTAACTAGAATTTATCAATGAGCATGATAAATCCTCAAACTTCTCTATTTTCATTAACTCGAGCCCAGCACCCTCATTAACTCTAATTATTAAATGATTGGGTATTAAGCAATCCCTTTCAATTTAATAAGAGCATTAAGAACTGGAAGCAGTTAAACTCGAACAATAATTTATGAAGCATAAACTATTTAATTCAATCCTATTGTTTCTATAGAATATTACTGAAAAACTGTGATAATCAGTAACATCTAATTGTTACTAATATTCACCCTTTCATAACAATTACGGATTATGAAGGTTGAAATAGTAGTTAATCCTATCAAACACTTTACTAATAGGCCTTTTTAGCAAAGAACTTAATAAAATTAAATCAATTAAAACAATAATCAATAGATATTCAAAGAAGAAATACTCAATTCAAGATCAAGTCTCACAAATATACATGGATTATTAAATCCCTTGAATTGAACTAAAAGACTTAGCCACTCATGGCTTACAAAAACTAAACAAAATTAAATTGAACCTCTGAATAGATGGTGAATGCCCCCTTGATCTCCCTCCCTGCTGCTCCTTATATTTCCTTTTGAAGAATAGAAAAGAATCCCCAATTAATTAGGGATTTTTAGATGAAAAATATTATGTTCTGATCTTCCCCTGTTTTCGGCTCCCTCCTTTTCAAATATGGTTCTGAATTCTTCAACAATTTTGAAAATCTCTTTCTCACGATTCTAATGAGCTAAGGCTCACTTGAAACCGAGCCTCACAGCTCCAGATATGACCTGAAAACCATAACAGCCCTCTCTGAATACGTTGTAGCAGAAACACCAACTTAACTGCAGTCTTTGACTCTCAAAACGACACCATTTCAATACGTGCTCTTCACGACATTTGTAGGGATGTCTTATAGGAGTCTAATGGGCCTGGGCTTGTCTTGTTTTGACACCTGGAGCTCCAGATATGAAGTCCACAGTAGAACAGGTCGTGCTTAGTTATATAGCACATATCTTTAAACTTCAGAGCTGAAATTGATCAATATTGAAACTGAATTAGCTTCTGGTTTCTCTTAAACAATTGTAAAACTCTATTTCATCTTTCCAACGCATCAAACAGATTCCAATTTAAAGGTCTACAACCCCATATATCTCTGAAAAACCAAACAAGGGTCAAGATAACAAAAATGCTGAAATTTTACCAATTTAATTAAATTATTCCAAATGCAACTAAAATAATGTCTAATTGCTAAAAATTATCTAACAAAGTGAATTAAGCACACCCAAAAATGCATAATAATGTAGACAATAAAAGCACCAAATAATGCACATATCAAATTCCCCACACTTATCCCATGCTTGTCCTCAAGCATGACTCAAAACTCAAATTAACTCTATATAGGAGCCGCAAACTTCACCTTAAAACTCAATCCAACATATGCAAGTTCTCTAAACAATTCAACAACACAATTGAGATCTCAACCATCAATATCATTCCATTATTATGAACACAATTGAACAAGGTTACACTAAGAATTCACAAAGCACAAACTAATTCGAAATTTGAATCAACAACCATTTTATCGAGCAATTAACAAAGCGTCCAAAAATACATTTTCATAGCTTCAATAATATAAAAACAAGTGAACGTCCATATACTCCCCTCCAAATCCCCTCTCCACTAATTTAGGACAAATCCCAACCTTGGATGAATAGGTCTTTATTCAGGTAAGGCTAGGGTAAAGTTACGAATGAAAGGGATCATGTAAAGGCTAAGAAAAGATGAGAAAAATAAGTCTTTTAACAATCTATTCAATAGAGCAATGCACAAACTAACTATAACTAATACCAAAGAATAAAAATTTTAACTTAAAAAAAAAAAACTTCGAACAAACTGAAATGAACAAATACCTTCTTTTTTTCTCTTTTCAATACTCTTCTTATTATTCTTGCTTTTTCTATTTTTTTTCATCTTTTCTATTTTTTTTGTTTTTTTTTCACTGATTTTTATTTTTCTAAACTTTTTTTTTCTTTTTCTCTTTTACTTTTCATGGAAAACTAAGACATCACAAAATTATTTTCAATTAAACTTGAAACAAAACACATGAACTCTTAAACCATTTACTCTCATGAATTAAAAACTAGACTAATTACAACTCAAATTCGAAGTCAAATATATACAAAACATAAATTATAATGACCATTTATTACAAACTAACTAAAACAAATGACTTAATTCTAATAACACATACATAAGCATACTCAACAACAACCTATAAGACTATTTCTCATTAAAGGGTGGTAGGCAGCGGCGGAACCAAGGGGGGGCTTGGGGGGTCTATTGCCCCCCCTTGGTTCCTATATACATATACATATACATATATATACATGTATATGTATATGTATATGTATATATATATAATTTATAATATTTATATAATTCCCCCCCCCCCCTAATTCATATGCATATGTATATCTATATTTATAAATACATAAAATTAATAATACTTGTATAATTATCTCCTTGGTTCCTATATACATATACATATACATGTATATACAAATGTATATGTATAATTCTATATACATAAAATTAATAAAGCTTAAGTAATATAAAATTAATTTATAATATAATATAATATATAGTAGTTATATATATTTGTGTGTGTATGTATATTTATTTATTTTTTCTTTAAGATTAATTTTTAGTTTTTAATTTATTGTTTTGATAATGTTATTATTAAAATTATTTATCATTATTTTTTAATTTAAAGTTTAATTTTTTAGTTTTAGCGTATAGTTTTAATGATTAGATTAATTATTTTAGAATTTGATTATGAATTGGAATTTAAGTTTTGATTATTAGGTTACTTATTTTATAATTTGACTATGATATGAAATTAGAATTTAAAATTTTATTATTAGTTTAATTATTTTACAATTTGGTTATGAATTGGGTTTAAAGTTTTGTGATTAAGTTAATTATTTTATAAAAAATATTCTATCATATAAATTTATTAAAAATAATTAGTTTAAATACTTTTTTAAAAATATCTCAAAATATATATAAATATTATTTAAAAAATAATATATATTATGTAATTTTTGAAAATAAAATTTAGATATTGAAATAAAAATAATAAAAATTTCAATAGTTTATTATTTAATATAAAAATAAAATTGAATATAAATATTAATACCAATTATTTGTATTAATTTTTTAATATGAAAATAAAATTAAATATAAATTTGTGTGTATTTTTTTTTTGCTTGAAAATTTTGCCCCCCTTCGCCGGTGTCCTGGTTTTGCCACTGGTGGTAGGTAAAGAGCTTTTGGTTTATATGGCTATATTGTCGGCTAAGAAAAGATTTTAGAGTACGCATTCAGCATACTACATGGGCTAGAAGGGGACAAGAGAATGGTAACGACTAGGTATGATAACATAAAGGATATAATGACGGCCAAAAGAACGCCCAAATCATTTCCAAAGTCAAAACCCATCCTAAAATATTTCGCCTCGAGGGGATGTGAACGAGAGCTCTAGCATTCGTGAAGCTATCCTAAATTTTTTCTTCAAAAATTGCTCTCAAAAACACCTATCAAAAGAAACTAAGTTTGGAAAATAAATTTATAGAATCCAAAGTGTAAACAACTTCAACCAAGGTTCATAAGAGCAAGTTAATGGTCAATCTCAAGCTAAAACTCTCGCTCACTAGTCTCATCAATTAAAGTTCTCATATATGTTAAACAAAGTAACAAAGGCAAAGCTCCCCTCTCTAGAGTTTCTAAGAGTTCCAAATCATGTTATAAAGACACCATAACCCCATTGAGTAAGTCCCAAAATCAGTTCAACACATCAAAATTTAAAAATTTTACTCAAATATACAATGAGATAAGTGGTTAAATGCAGTTTAGAAGCATTTTTTTCTCAAAACAATCAAAATTTACTTGAAAATTCAGCAGCATTATCATCACATGACGCATAAAAACCATCAAATAAAAACACCCCTAATAGTAAAACCCTTAATTCCCCACACTTATCCCATGCTTGTCCTCAAGCATGACTCAAAACTCAAATTAACTCTATATAGGAGCCGCAAACTTCACCTTAAAACTCAATCCAACATATGCAAGTTCTCTAAACAATTCAACATCACAATTGAGATCTCAACCATCAATATCATTCCATTATTATGAACACAATTGAACAAGGTTACACTAAGAATTCACAAAGCACACACTAATTCGAAATATGAATCAACAACCATTTTATCGAGCAATTAACAAAGCGTCCAAAAATACATTTTCATAGCTTCAATAATATAAAAACAAGTGAACGTCCATATACTCCCCTCCAAATCCCCTCTCCACTAATGTAGGACAAATCCCAACCTTGGATCAATAGGTCTTTATTCAGGTAAGGCTAGGGTAAAGTTACAAATGAAAGGGATCATGTAAAGGCTAAGAAAAGATGAGAAAAATAAGTCTTTTAACAATCTATTCAATAGAGCAATGCACAAACTAACTATAACTAATACCAAACAATAAAAATTTTAACTTTAAAAAAAAAAAACTTCTAACAAACTGAAATGAACAAATACCTTCTTTTTTTCTCTTTTCAATACTCTTCTTATTATTCTTGCTTTTTCTATTTTTTTTCATCTTTTCTATTTTTTTTTTGTTTTTTTTTCACTGATTTTTATTTTTCTAAACTTTTTTTTTCTTTTTCTCTTTTACTTTTCATGGAAAACTAAGACATCACAAAATTATTTTCAATTAAACTTGAAACAAAACACATGAACTCTTAAACCATTTACTCTCATGAATTAAAACTAGACTAATTACAACTCAAATTCGAAGTCAAATATATACAAAACATAAATTATAATGACCATTTATTACAAACTAACTAAAACAAATGACTTAATTCTAATAACACATACATAAGCATACTCAACAACAACCTATAAGACTATTTCTCATTAAAGGGTGGTAGGTAAAGAGCTTTTGGTTTATATGGCTATATTGTCGGCTACAAAAAGATTTTAGAGTACGCATTCAGCATACTACATGGGCTAGAAGGGGATGAGAGAACGGTAACGACTAGGTATGATAACATAAAAGATATAATGACGGCCAAAAGAACACCCAAATCATTTCCAAAGTCAAAACCCATCCTAAAATATTTCTCCTCGAGGGGATGTGAACGAGAGCTCTAGCATTCGTGAAGCTATCCTAAATTTTTTCTTCAAAAATTGCTCTCAAAAACACCTATCAAAAGAAACTAAGTTTGCAAAATAAATTTATAGAATCCAAAGTGTAAACAACTTCAACCAAGGTTCATAAGAGCAAGTTAATGGTCAATCTCAAGCTAAAACTCTCGCTCACTAGTCTCATCAATTAAAGTTCTCATATATGTTAAACAAAGTAACAAAGGCAAAGCTCCCCTCTCTAGAGTTTCTAAGATTTCCAAATCATGTTATAAAGACACCATAACCCCATTGAGTAAGTCCCAAAATCAGTTCAACACATCAAAATTTAAAACTTTTACTCAAATATACCATGAGATAAGTGGTTAAATGCAGTTTAGAAGCATTTTTTTTTCTCAAAACAATCAAAATTTACTTGAAAATTCAGCAGCATTATCATCACATGAAGCATAAAAACCATCAAATAAAAACACCCCTAATAGTAAAACCCTTCCCCACATTTATTTCACACATTGTTCTCAATGTGGACAAAACACTTTCCGACACAAGGAGGAGGGTAACAAATGAACAAAAAGAAAGGAGTGAGTAAATGAATACTGCCCTGTTTGCTGAAAATCCAATTGTCAACTTACTTGTTGTTTCACCTCCTGTATCTCACAAACGCTAATTGGCATAACCTGTTACTACCTTTTCCATTACAAGCAAGAGATAGGCCATAGAGTTATAAAATTTAAGCATCATCCCAGCTGAATCATTTATATGGCACAATCCAATAAAATTGGATATATCATAAGAATAAAATTGGGATAATAAACTAAACCTATTTCTTGAAAACATCACAAAAGTCCAGCAACTTCTAAAAATTTAAGTTCTAGGCTTCTAGCTAACAAAAATCCTAAATCAATTATATAGCCAATTCAAGCAAAACATGTTGTTGTAACAACAATCTAATCTCAGAAGCAATTTTAATTCTTTAGAAATCTGAACAGACTTAAAGCTTAATTTGCTAACCAAACCACCCACCATTCAGCAATGCAACATGATTTCAACAGGGCAATTCTTTATTTGTAACCAACATTCTCAAACCAAATTATGGAGCAAATATCCAAGATTAATTGCTAAAATAAAACATTGCTATAACAGCAGCAGAAAGAATGACTCATGAAAATAGCAGAAATCGCAGCAGGACAATTATTAAGTAGGTCATTCAAGCAAAGTTGTCAACTCATCAAGGATCAATCATCACAACAAATTGGCAAAACTTGTGGCAGAGAAACCGTGAAAAACATACCTGGGTGTGAACAGAAATGAATTAAATCAGAGTGAAGAAGATGAGTAAGCACATACCTCAAATTTTTTCTGTTGTTAGCTCAGAGAAATAGCGACTAATCACCAATTTTTGAAGAGCTGGTGGTTCGACACCTAAAAATTGAGGAAGAAGGTGTGTGGTGGTCTGAAATTGCAGAGGTTGGAGCCAATTGGGTTTGGGTTTTTTTTTTTTTTATTCCGACGGTGTGTGAAGGTGTAGGGGGGGTTACGCTTAACTTAGGGATTCTGAACCTAAATTAATCGCGAGAAAGGGAAATTTGATGGGAGTTAGCAGGTGGCTTGCGTCTCAGCCGATGGAAGTGGTGCGGTGGGTGTTGCTGTCCGTCGGCAGTGGTGAAAAGGTGGAGTTTCGAAGTGAAGAGAAGATGAAAATAAATTTTTTCTTGTTTCTCCTCTGTAACAACTAAAGACAAAAGGTAAATAATTAAAGACCACCGTAAAAGAAAGACTAGCATTTAACCCTGCTCTGAAATTGTAAAATAAAATAAAATAAAAATCTTACCACACTAACACCACCATTAAAAACACAATCTGAAACATCACCATTAAAAACATACTATGAACTTAAACACTCACCCAGAACTTAAACACTCACCCAGAATCTACACAGGTTAAAGGAGGAAGAAGATGACACTGTTCATTTTTATTTTTATTTTTTCAAATTTTAAATTTAATTTTAAATGAAAAGTAAAATAAAACAGAATAAAACAAAATTCAAGCTTAGGTAAGCTTATTCTGGGTTGCCTCCCAAAAAGCGCCTTTGTTTAACGTCGTTAGCTCGACATAGTCACAGCAACAAATCACTTATTCCTTGCAAAATCAATCTTGTGCAAAGGCTAAAAACAAATTATGCACAATTATATCAACTCAATTAATAGAAAACAGTTCAAGTAGGTGTTTCATAACATCCAAAAACATTAAATTTCACAATTTCTCCATCAAATTCCATTGTTAAAGTACCACAATCCACATCAATTTTTGTTTTGGAAGTCTTTAAGAAAGGCCTTCCAAATAAAATTAGAGCTGAATTTGATGTAGGAACACAATCTTCCATATCCAAAATGTAAAAATCTGCAGGAAAAATTAGTTCTCCAATCTGTACTAAAACATCCTCAACTACATCTATGGTATAAACATTTGAACGATCAGCTAATTCAATAATAACACCAGTTTCTTTTAGAGGTCCCAAATTCAAAGTTTGAAAAACTGAAAATGACATGACACTAATTGATGCCCCTAAATCAGCCATTGCACGTTCAAATTTAGAATTTCCTATCCTATAAGGTATAGAAAATGAACCTGGATCCTTACACTTAGGGGGTATTTTTCTTTGAATAAGTGCTGACACACTTTCCCCAACATGTACCTTTTCATTATTCCGCAACTTACGCCTTGTAATGCACAACTCTTTAAGGAATTTAGCATACCTGGGTATTTGCTTGATCACCTCAAGTAAAGGTATATTCACCTCTACTTTCTTGAAAATCTCCAAGATATCCTTCTCTTGTTCTTCCTTCTTTGTCTTAGCCAACCTACTAGGAAAGGGAGGAGGGACAACAAAATTATTAGCCTTATTAATTTGAGGTTCAGAATTTACCTCCACATCAGGAACATCGGTCTTCTCTACACCTTGCTGCTGCTTCTTTTTTGTTGACTCATGAACAGCTTGACTATCCACTTCTTTTCCACTTCGCAATATCATCGTACTAACATTTTCCCTATGATTAATCACTGTTTGTGAGGGAAGCTTACCAGAATTCTGAGCTTCAAGTTTGCTCACCGACGAAGCTAATTGACCAATTTGCTTCTCTATATTATGAATACTAGTCCTAGTTTCCTGCTGAAACTGTTGGGTGTTAGTAGCCAAAGCTTTAAAAATTTCATCAAGTGACATACCTTGATTTTGGGAAGAGGAAGATGGTTGATTCACTTGAGGTCTTTGCTCCTGGTAGCGACCCTGCATTGGCTGATTCCCGTAGCTAAAATTCTGATGGTCTTGCCATCCCAGATTATAAGAATTAGAATAGGGATCATATCTGTGTTGCTGCTGCCCAAAATTTCCTACTGCATTGGCTTACTGCACTAGTTCATCCTCTTGAAGTGTAGGACACATATCAGTCGCATGACCAGGAACCATGCAGATTCCACACATTTTAACAGCAATTTGTCTAACCAAAGAAGTTAAATCTGAAATTTGCTTCTCTAAATTAGATGTACTTACCTCATGAACCTTCCTAGGTGTGTGGTCCATTCTTGTTCCAAACTGTTGAGAGTTTGCTGCCATATTTGCAATTAATATCCTTGCATCTTCGGGTGTCTTGTCAACCAAAGCACCTCCACTAGCAGCATCTATCATATTACGCTCCATCGGCATAAGCCCCTCATAAAAATATTGAATCAACAGCTGCTCACTTATTTGATGATGGGGACAGCTTGCACAAAGCTTCTTAAAATGCTCCCAATACTCATATAGACTCTCTTCATTGGACTGCCGAATGCCACATAAATCCTTCCTTATGTTGGCAGCCCGAGAAGCAGGAAAATACTTCTCCAAAAACATTCTCTTCATCTCATTCCATGAATTAATCGATCTGGAAGGAAGGTAATATAACTAGTCCTTAGCTTTGTCTTCCAATGAGAAAGGAAAAGCTCGAAGCTTAATCTGCTCTTCCGAAACACTTTGAGGCTTCATGCTGGAACATACCACATGAAGCTCCTTCAAATGCTTATGTGGATCCTCACCTGAAAGTCCATGAAATTTAGGCAATAAATGTATTAGACCATATTTTAATTCAAAAGCAACATCTAAAGTAGGAAATTGAATGCATAAAGGTTGTTGATTTAAATCAGGTGTAACCAATTCTTTCAAAGTTCTGGCTGCCATGGTTTCAATCTCAGGATCCAAATCAGAATTTGAAACTGATTCCCGTGGAGAATTGTGTATACTATCTGTAATCGTCCGTTCAGATGAATATTGGCTAGAATTAGCTTCCTTAGCTAATTTAGCTAATTTCCTCAAACGCCTAGCTGTTTTCTCTACTTTAGGATCAAAGAGAATTTCACCCGATTGAGAGCTTCTAGTCATAAACCAAACCTGAAATAACAGCACTAAAGAAAGGTAAAATAGAAACTGAATTAAAATAAAAACACAAAAATTAACAAACTTTCAATCCCCAGCAACGGCGCCAAAAATTTGATGTTCGTCGATTCCACCAAATATAAATAACTAAATTAAACTGTAGAGACGGTGAATCCAGGTCGAACCCTAGAGACTGAAATTGTAATCTTGTGTTTGTGGAAGGGGGGTTTTTTTGTGAAAACTGAATTTTAACAAATCAAAGAAAGGAAAACTGATTAAATAACTAAGGTTGTGAAGCAAATTGATTGAAAGTCAATTCAAGGTAATTTCCAATCCAATGCACACTTGATCATAGACAACTAATGATAAAATTTATCTTTGAATACTTAACTAGAATTTATCAACGAGCATGATAAATCCTCAAACTTCTCTATTTTCATTAACTCGAGCCCAGCACCTCATTAACTCTAATTATTAAACGATTGGGTATTAAGCAATCCTTTCAATTTAATAAAAGCATTAAGAACTGGAAGCAGTTAAACTTGAACAATAATTTATGAAGCATAAACTATTTAATTCAATCCTATTGTTTCTATAGAATATTACTGAAAAACTGTGATAATCAGTAACATCTAATTGCTACTAATATTCACCCTTTCATAACAATTACGGATTATGAAGGTTGAAATAGTAGTTAATCCTATCAAACACTTTACTAATAGGCCTTTTTAGCAAAGAACTTAATAAAATTAAATCAATTAAAACAAGAATCAATAGATATTCAAAGAAGAAATACTCAATTCAAGATCAAGTCTCACAAATATACATGGATTATTAAATCCCTTGAATTGAACTAAAAGACTTAGCCACTCATGGCTTACAAACACTAAACAAAATTAAATTGAACCTCTGAATAGATGGTGAATGCCCCCTTGATCTCCCTCCCTGCTGCTCCTTATATTTCCTTTTGAAGAATAGAAAAGAATCCCCAATTAATTAGGGATTTTTAGATGAAAAGTATTCTGTTCTGATCTTCCCCTGTTTTCGGCTCCCTCCTTTTCAAATATGGTTCTGACTTCTTCAAAAATTTTGAAAATCTCTTTCTCACAATTCTAACGAGCTAAGGCTCACTTGAAACCGAGCCTCACAGCTCCAGATATGACCTGAAAACCGTAACAGCCCTCTCTGAATACATTGTAGCAGAAACACCAACTTAACTGCAGTCTTTGACTCTCAAAACGACATCATTTCAATAAGAGGTCTTCATGACATTTGTAGGGATGTCTTTTAGGAGTCTAATGGGCCTGGGCTTGTCTTGTTTTGACACTTGGAGCTCTAGATATGAACTCCACAGTAGAACAGGTCGTGCTTAGTTATACAGCACATAGCTTTAAACTTCAGGGCTGAAATTGATCAATATTGAAACTGAATTAGCTTCTGGTTTCTCTTAAACAATTGTAAAACTCTGTTTCATCTTTCCAATGCATCAAACGGATTCCAATTTAAAGGTCTACAACCCCATATATCTCTGAAAAACCAAACAAGGGTCAAGATAACAAAAATGCTGAAATTTTACTAATTTAATTAAATTATTCCAAATGCAACTAAAATAATGTCTAATTGCTAAAAATTATCTAACAAAGTGAATTAAGCACATAAATAACCCAAAAATGCATAATAATGTAGACAATAAAAGCACCAAATAATGCACATATCATGGACCGACCTAAAATTCATGATGAATTGGCCATGCCAATTCATGCTCATGGCCGGCCCTAACTCAAGGAAATTTTAATTATGCTGGGATTCAAATGGGTCAGACTCTTCGAAGTCATCTAGGATTATTTAACACCGGTTGCCCTAATGTGTTACCTATAAAAAGGCAATTAACATGGCAGCCAGGGAGGAGGAGCTTTAGCAATTAGAGCAAGAATAATCATGGCAATCTTTAGCAATTGAGGGAGCTAGAATTAAAAAATAGACGGGTAGGCTTTTAACAATAAAACAATAGCCACAATTCAAAAGCCATAGTTGATAATTAAAGTAGTAGTCCATAAACCAAAAGAAAGAGAGACCAAGAGCAAGCCGTAGCCATTTTGAGAACACAACAAACAATTTCCGGATTATTTAAACCCAACCAAGAAACCTTAATTGATCCAAGCTTTCCAACAATTCAAATAGAGAGATTGGTTCAATGAAATTTACCTTGGTGGAGCCAACAATGTAGGTATGATTTTACTAACTTATTTTAATTGCATTCCATTGATCATCTTCATAATTTACTGCCATTTTAATTTTGTGTTTGATTTTAAAAACTCTATGGAATGAACTGTGGTTTTAGGATTAAGTTTAATTGTAAACACTAATCATGCATGTTAGACCTTAGATTTAGGACTAAAGCCCTAGCTTTGCATGTTAAACCCTAGTTTAGGATTAAAAACCTAGCTTTGCATGATTAAACCATGGTGGTACGAACTTATGCTATTGTAATACCGCAAGTGCACGGGTCGCTCAAGTAATAAAGTAGTGAGTGAGTTGTCGTTCCACTGGGGACAAGGGCAAGTACTAGTGCAAACTTTAACTGTTGTTTAGCAAATTAATAGTTTTGTGAAGTTTGTAATTAAAAACAATTAACTTAATAACTTAAAGTAAAGAGAGATTAAGTGTTGTGCAAAAAGGATTGATGATGAAAATACTATCCAGCTATTGAATCCCCCTAGCCATGAAAATATTAATGAAAATCAAGTCAATTAAATTAAATAATAGAGCTGAATTGGCATTCCTCTAAATTAGACTAAAACCTTTCTCAAGTGAATTAATCCCTAATCACTAAGTAGAATGCTGGAATCTCCTCTCAAACATAATTAAATAGATCTTACATTAAGAACAGGGAATCATAAACCAAAGGATCTTGTAAGTCTATCTCTAGCACTCCAATCAATCCTCAATCCTTGTGAGTATTCTATTCATATCAATCTTTCTCAAGTCAATAATATGAAAATTGCAACCAATCAATAAGCATGCTATTATCAATTGAAAATAAATCATTAAGCATCATAAGAATAAAAAAACTCAATCAAATGATTTAATTAAATAAAATTATTCAATCCATACAATAAAGCTAGGGTTCATCAATATTTAGATAGAGAATGAATTAGATCATGTTCAAAACCATCCATGGCGAATGATTTGTGTTTCTTCACTTGAATCCTTGAATCTTGGTTTAGATCTTGTGTAGAATGGGTCTTCTCCTTCAATCTCAGCTACAAAACTCTCTTTTCCTCTCTACAGGTCAGCTCTAGGTTGTAAAGAATCAAAATCGAATCCCTAATTCGCCCTTCAGCTTAGCTTTTATAGTGTAGATATGTTAGCTTGACACACCCAGTAACATACCCATGTCGCCGGGTGTGTCATTGCTACTGGGATTCTGGATAAAAGGCACGCCCAGTGACATGCCCATGTCACAACTTCTGTGAGGCATTGTAATAGGCACTCTCGGTGACATGCCCATGTCACTGGGCGTGTCAATTCTTCTATATGGCAGTATCAAAGGCACGTCCATTGACACGCCCATGTCCCTGGGCATGTCACTTGAAGAATTTTGCTCTTTTCCTCGACTTTCATCTATAATTCCCTCCGAAATGACCATAAGCCTCAAAATACAAAGAATTCTTGAAATTAATCCTAAAAAGTACTTAAACAAATAAATTAAACTCAATTGGATAATAGTCATATTAGGAAATAGAGGCAAAATATAATCAATTATGCACTTATCAAATTCCTCCACACTTGAGTTTTTGCTTGTCCTCAAGCAAACTAAATCACTATAATAAGCAGAAATGACAGACCCCTCTATATCCAAAAAGAAAAGAAAAAATTTGACAATACTCGAATCAGAAAACCCAACATTCTCAACCAAAAACTAATTCACAATCGTGACAGCTGAATCAAGAAGTTTCAAAACAAAAATTTCATAGACCTAAAACTTAAAGATCCAGAGTTAAAAGATTGAGCATAAAATTTCAAAAACTCAAAAGTCATGAACAAAGAACGAAAGTGTAAATTTTCTCTTAAGTTCTTTAACCCTCTTTATATATATATATATACATTTTTATTATTTAAGGAGCCTGACTTGTTTGAACTGATACTAACCTTTTGGTGCGAAGGTAAGCATTTGTGATGCAGACCCCTGGTTACTCAGCCAGAATCATTGTTTAAATGGCTACTAGCACTATTCATGATTCCAACTCATTTGTTTCAATTCAATAGTGAAAATCAGTGAAACATAGATAAATTTTCAAAGCTCCTTTTATTAGTATTATTAGTTTTTTTAAACAACTCAAGGGTCAGGAACTTAAGATATTAAAGATGTCATACTAATTCCGACTCAAGAATCTAAGGAATTACAACATGCTAAAAAATGTAACTAAGGTTTTAAACTTCAGATGTGTCAAATTCCTATCAATCCACTACCTAATTATAACTATTACAGTCGATCCTCAGCAATTGATCAAGATAGCAAAGTCAACCCCAACAAGAAATTGTCATTTGGAAAATCAAAAATTAATTTAATATATAAAGAGGAACCATTTCAATTCACACTATTATAGCAATCTAGCTTACTCGAATCCAAAAACAAGTTGCAGAACTAATTGAGACAAATGAATCAAATGGTAAGAATGAAATAATAGTAGCTCAATCAAGAAAGTATACCTCTCCCCCATACTTAAGACGCACATTGTCCCCAATGTGTGTGTAAAATAAGAAATAACGAAGAGAGAGAGAAACTGCCCTGCCATGTCCATGATTGGACATATATGAGTAGGATTCCAAGTGTATGGCTAAGGCGAATTAGCTACAAAAATAAAAACTAAGATGCATAAACAAAGTTAAAACATAAGTAAATGAAATAATTAAACAAATGAAATAGTTCTTAAAAAAAATGCAATCGTCCAAAAGGAATAAAAAAAGAAAAAGAATAATAAATAAGTCATTAAATGAGATGAAAGGTGGGCAAGTTAGACATCGGTGCATCACTAGAATCATCACTACTGGTCTCCCCATAGCTAGCATCATCGCTGGCATCATCATTGGACACATCGACTGGAGGCGCAGGTGGCTGGTATGGTAGAGGTAGTGGCTACGAAGGGTTAAACTCTTGATACCTTTGAAACTCTAGCATGGATTGTTACAGCCATTGTCTTCTCAAGATCTCATGATCCAGTTGGGCTTGGAAGGAAGTAGTCTGTTGATGCATGAACTATTGCATGTGGTTCTGCTGAGTTAAGATTTTATTCTGATTAAGCTCGATATTTCCTAACTTACCTTCGATCCTATAAATCTATCGCTCAAAATTAGTGGGCTTCCTGTCATCATCCTACTCAACATTAATTGATTGGCACTAATCTTGGAAAGTAGGGGTCGGGGCGAAGGACGGTCCAGCAGAAGAAGACGGTTCAATAGTGGAAGAAGGCCCATCAGTAGTGGATGAAGGCCCATCAGCAATGGATGACCCCAAAAATCTGTCGGTGGGGTTGGTGGTATGTCTGAAGGAGGAGTAGAAGGGGCTAGCTCAGAATCCATAGGAGGTTCCTGGAGCCCGGCTACCTTCTCCCGATTTAGTCTCTTTAATGTGTCCATACACAATAGTTTGGGAAAACCATCCATCGTCATAGGTAGGCATTCATCTAACCCAACCAAGCAACGAGCCATTTGTGTGACATACATGCTACCATGCAAAGTACCTGGTGCTCCCTTTTTTGACTGCTTGTAAAAGAAGTGTGTGATGGCATGTGCAACATTGCACCTGGTCTTCTGCACCATGCAACTCAAGAAAAATAGATCTCTCAAGCTCACCACCCCTATGCTGATTAGCCGAGCTGTAAGAGTGTGAACTAACAAATTGAGCACCATTCGGCAAGGGAAGGACTCAAAGTTGGATGCCTTAGATACCTTAGGCCGGTATCTATCTATAGTGGGTACAATGGTCCTCCAATCCTGAGGGGCAGCAAAGGTCCTCCAAACTCGAGGGGGAGCAACTTCATACTTGACAAAATCCACCTCAGAATTAAGATAGTCTGAAGTTTGTACCTCCTCTGTAGTGTATAACCCTAGATGCACACCAAGGTCATTAATGCTCATATGGAATCCCTGCCCCCCCCCCCCAATCTGAATTGTATGGTTGGCTCAATAATTGAAATCTTGATTTTGTTGAACTAAAAGGTGCAGTAGAATTCCAGCGTCAACTCTCTGTAAGCAGGCTCATTGATGGAGAACAGTTGTTCCCATCCTGGTTGGTTGATCAGTTCTCGAATGTCGGCTGCAATGTTGGCTAGATCCATAGCTTCCCAATACAAAACACGAGGTGAGGACCAATCCTTTGTAACACCCCTATACCTAATATACGTACATCACATACACCCACATATGTAATATACGTATACCGGATACAAGAATGCCACAGGCTATTTTAAACAAACATTTCTTATGAGAAAACTTAAAATATTTAAATTTTATTATAGAACATAATAGATAAAACATTTGTTTATTATGTAGAGGAACATACATATATACATATAACAAAAACAATATTTACAAAAATATAGAGTTTATACATGCTTGGCAGTTCATCTCTGATCTTGAAGTCCACAATCAACACTTCACAAGCCTAGACTCAACTTGGTCTAGCTGAACTCTCCATTTCAACCGGATCTACCCTCTCACCTGAGCAATGAACCACAATCGCGCTAAGCCATAGGCTTAGTGTTACAAACCACAAAAACAATATGCTTTAATGTAATGCCAATGTCATACTTTCAAGAATTAGAAACAATACACAAGAATATCATATTTCTTAACATTACATTTCATTATATTATTCTATTGTTTCATCATTCATGATTCACATTTAAGCAAAGACAAGTATGGCACAAAAGAAAGTAATATGTCATTCAAATTCCAGAGTTAATGTTTTGGTCCAATAATCACATTTATCAAGCCCGTAGGCAAATCATTATCACAATGAGAAATATCTCATATGTAACATCCCAACTAGGCTTCAAGGACTAGGCCCAACCAAGCTTCAAGGGGAGCTAAGCATCAACCCAACTTGGCTTCAAGGACCAAGCCCAACCCAGCTTCAAGGGATTGTTACTTTTAGGCATGCCACCAACAACAAAACTCTAAAAATTGAATAACATATTAGGCACACAATTCGTTTATTATTTCATTATCAATTCCATTCTCATTTTCCCATAATCATCTAGGCAACCATGCCCCAATTATTTCATTTGCATCATTATAGCTAACAACAATGGCTTCACATCTCATCATTAGGGTATACATAACCAATTGCATTGTACATACATTTTGAATGATCATTATATCTTTCACATTATGCAAATCATAGTATTAATCAAATGTATCAACAATGTAATAGATTACTTAACACATTTATGTTGCGCTTAAATTAACACTATCACAAAGTGGCACTCGCAAGTATAAGAGGCTATTGTAGTGACGGTGATCGCCCCAAGGTCGTTTCCAAAGGAAGGACATGCATGTAATAGTTTGATTAACATAAAATAATAAACTCGATTGTATGATTGGATTGGTGAATTGTAATTAACCTTAGAAATGAAAATGAGTGATTTTATGCAAGAGAAATTCAATTATGGAAATGATGCCTAGGGATGTAGGTCCATTTAATCAAATGTTTAATTATCCAATTATCCATTAATATAACCTTGTGCCTTAATTTGTTCCTTAAGATTAATTAGTCAATTATCAACTCACTAGTTTTCACATTTATGAATTAACAACAACCATTTACTTTACATTAGCAAATTAATAAACCCTAGAACTTATATTTCTAATTCATTCTTAGGGTAGTCAATTGCATAGTTCCGATATTAAACTTCTCCTCTCGGTCCGTTATTCAATATTAAGTAATCAATAGGTGGCCAATCTATCAATTTACCTTTAATTTCAATGCAATTAACATATAACAAGGTATATCAATGGAATCATCAAATCAAATCATTTAATCAAATATACTACAACCCAAAGCATGAGTAAATTAGCTCATCATATTCTTTAAACAAATACTCATTTCAATATAAACCAAATCAAAGTTATTCATTGCAATATTAATGTTCTTGATACAACAACAAAAAATAAGAAATGGATTAAAAGAAAGAGTTAGAAAAACCCCTTAAGAAGATGCTAAAAATCGGACTCCTTATCTCTTTCGTAGCTCCCTCTTGGTGTGTGATGATGAACTTCCAGCTTTCTTGAACAAATAGCTCTCTTCTTGAAGGAGTGGATGATAGCTCTCTCAAATTCTCAACTCTCCAATCAAGCCTCTTAAAACCCTAATCTTCAAGAACTAGTAACTCACTTCAAAACCAACAATTGTCTTTGCTCTTGGTGTGTGAAAGGAAATGGTGAATGAAGATGAGAGAATGGTATCTTGCTCTCTCAAGCAAGAACCAAGGAAGAAGATGAAGAAGATGATGAACCCCCTGTGTGTAGAGAATGTCCACTAAATATATTCAAGATCCATTTTCTAATCCCCATGCTCTTCCACTTTGAATTGTTTAAGACACCCATCATTGTTTGTCTCCCACTTTCCAATTTCTTTATATGTTTCTTCCATAAAATGCTCACACTTTTCACTCCTTTTTGTTCTTTTTGTCACCCACTAAAACACACCAACTTACACCTCGTGCAAGCCAGCTAAGTGATCCAAGGTGACACGGCCAAGCCTTATGGAGCTTGGCCGTGTCTAGTGTCTTTCTTTCTTGGGACACGGCCAAGCTTCTAGCCGTGTCCCTTGCTGGGTGTTTTGTCCTTGTGAGACACGGCCAAGGACACAGCCGTGTCATGTGACATGGCCAGTGTCTTGGCCTTGTCCCTTGATGGTGTCCGTCTCTGCTTCTTTCTTTTTTTTTTTGCTCTTTTGTTCCTTTGGTGAGACACGTCCAGTGACTTGGCCGTGTCTCATAACCGTGTTTGCTTCTGGACTTGATTTCTTGAGGGACACGGCCAAGACATGTGGAGTTTGGCCGTGTCACTTGTTTTTCTTCAATTTCTTCACTTTTGATGAGAGACACGGCCAAGCCATGTGGAGCTTGGCCGTGTCACTTGCTTTTCTTCAACAAATCCACCAATTTTTGATTAAATAGCTCCATCAAATGTACTTCAACCTAAATCAACAGCTTCAAACAAACTTAAGTGCAATTTAACATGAAAATTAACTTAAAATCAACAAAAACATCATAGAAAATATATACAAAATTGATCTAAACAATTACCCCACACTTAATCCTTTGCTTGTCCCAAGCAAAGTTAAAATCAAAACAAATAAAACAAGATAAATATTATCAAGTTCAAGAGTTATAAGAATGCATAAAGACTCCCATCTTATTAAATCTGCAATCATAATCGAATCAAGAATAATCGGAACTCAAGTAACTTAATGGTCAATCTATGCATACCAAAATTGTCACTCCCTCACAAAACCTCTTAAGTGTTTAACTGGGTAGTGTTTAAGCTCTCAACATTCAATGAAAGATTAGAACTATAGGCTTGCTTATCAATCAAATCACCACCACCTAATCACAATCAAGCATCAATCATAAGGTCTTTTATTTGGTAGTAACGGGGCTAAGTAAAAGGTATAACATTTGGGAGAGTGAGTTACTTCATTTAGGTCAAGAGTACTTCAAGAGTGAAGTAAGCAATGTAGCATGATGAACAATCCCACAATTCATCTCAATCACTTAGCACTAAGCATTTATGTGCTTTTAAGGAACTCCATTTGTTTAATTATCAAAGATGATTTCCAAACTCATTACAACCCTTCCGACAAGAACATCAACTATTATTTTGATTTTCATTATGTTAGTGTATGTGCCCTAGGCCATTTATTTGGATCTTTATGTTATATATTCATTATTAATAAATGAGGTTTTATTATCATTATTGTTTGTTTGCATGTTACACAATTTTGATATTTGTCCCTGGTTTATTATTGTTATAGAGATAAAAAATAAATCTTAACCAGTATGAACATTGATTTGATAATCATCAGATGGTTATGTGTATAGTGATACAAATCAATTTCATAGATACTTGTTAGAGAACAATGTATTGGATAGACCCATCATGAGATTACTACATGGGTTAGTGTCATAAGTAAATCTCATGATAGTTATGTATTAATTCTTTGACTTGAGATTGTCATAGTTTCCAATATAAGGACTATTATATTTTGACATGATCAAACATTATCCGTAACTGGATAGTAATAAAGGTTATGATCATATATGATAGAAATTATGTAGAGGATAATGAACAATCAAGATAGAATTTGTCCCTCTCTTTGAGAGAGATATCTTTTGGGCCCCTCGATAAGTGAGACTGTGAAATGCATGGCCGTGCTCAAATGAATTGATAGTGTGATCAATTTCATTTGTTTTTATCAGTCTACTTGGAGATCGAGTAATAATAAGTTTGGACAATATAAGTATGACATTGACCATGACTTATGTTCAAGCTAGATATCGTGTGACAAAGGGATTAATGCATGTACTATTATTAGGCATATTGGACATTCCTTATATTAATTGGGTAGTTGTAATGCCTTGCTAGAGGCCAATTTTGACTTGTTGGTTTAATAGAGATTAAATTGACTGCCAATTAATATGGGCCTATCGGGTCACACACAAGAATGCGCTTTGGGCTGGATATAATATTAATAATATTAATATTAGATATTAATATTTATTATTATTATTATTTTCATTTATATATATATTATTAGATAATATATTCAGAATCCTAATTAGATTTGGATTCTGAATTTGACTTACCTTATCCAATTATATATATTATTAGATAATATATTCAGAATCCTAATTAGATTTGGATTCTGAATTTGAATTACCTTATCCAATTTCGAATTGGATTCTGGAGTGATTATATTCACTCCAGACGTTAAGTCTTGATAGAGGTAACTTTAGAAAATAAAAAAGAGAACGAAAAAGAAACCCTAATACGTTTTAGAGAAAACATTTTTCAGCCTTCGCCGTTGCAGAGAGCTAGCACTCCAGACGGTAGCATTCGTGTGGATACGCGATAGAGGGTGTTTCACGATCGAGGCATCTCTTCCAAACTGTGATTTCGAATCATCAATAGGTTAGTTCTTTGAACAATTTTGTCAAATTAAACGAACAGCATGGATCCTGATGGGAAATCAAAGATCAAAATTTTTTTTTCCGCTGCGTGTTTTGTTTGCAGTGATCTCCTTGATTTCCTAACAGTGGTATCAGAGCCACTTGTTGTTTTCGTTTAAGTCGAAAATGCCATGTTGATATGATTACATGAGATATATTGATTTCATATGGCATGTTAATTATAAAACCTTAATTCATTTTTCATATGACGAGAAAGGATTGTTTTTGGTTTCGTTTCTATAAAACCCTAATTCTTTTTTCATATGATGAGAAAGGATTGGTGTTTTTAATTTCATTTTTATGAGATGATCACGTATATATAATTGGTTTTCATATGATGAGAAAGGATTGTTTTTGGTTTTGTTTCTGTAAAACCCTAATTAATTTTTCATATGATGAGAAAGGTTTGGTGTTTTTAATTTCGTTTTCATGAGATGATAACGTATATATGATTGGTTGATTAAAACGATTTTCATATGATGAAAATGATTAAGTTTATATGTGATATAAACATTTGGTAATGATTCTGTAATGGGTTGTACATATTCGAAATAAAACAGTAAGAAGGTTAATGAGATTAATGATTCTGTTTTAGGGTTTCGCCAAAGAAAAATGTTAATGAGATTAATGTTTCTATAAAACCCTAATTCGTTTTTCGTATGTTTGCGCCCTATAGTTCGTTACCGTGACATTAAGAATGTCAATATATTTGTTTCTATTTAACATGTTGGTGATGAATATGTTATGTTTGTTTGATGTCTTGGCATGGTGCATAGCATGACCTTATGACCTATGTGATTGGTTTATTCATATCTTAATTTTGGGTAAATACGGCTTGCGTGTCATTTATTTTGTTGTAATTTATTTTACTAGTAGTTAGATTTTCTTTTATTGTAATAAATGAAGATTCAAGCTACAAAGTTTATGATGGAGATTCATACCAAGGAGAAGATGGTTCCATGGTGATGGAAGCACAAGCTCAAGTTTTGAAGATATGTAACATTGCAAGTGTTGTAATAGATAGGTTTTTCACCTAGGGTTGCCTTTATGATCTTCATTTGATCTCTTGAAGATCATATTTAGTTTGGCCATGCTATGTCACGTTTACATATTTTGTCATTTGGTATATGATGCTTATGTGATAAATTATATATATGCATATAGGATGCTAAAATATAATGATATGTAATGCAAGACATGATAATAATTTAGTTGAACCCTCATTAATAATTTAAGTCTAAATGCCATCCACGTTTTGAACACCTATCAAAACTAAGATTGTATTAAAGTAGGTATTGCCAAAGCAATATGTTTTAAACATTCCTAGCTAAGTAGGATGAGTAATAGTGTTACTCATATGTTTTAAAATTGGTTAGACTTAATTAGGCTATCAAAATGGTTTTGGGCCTAAGGCATTAGATGGAATTCAACATGCTATGACATATGATGTCAATATTCCATAATTACTAAGAGTTACATGAGATGTAATTGGTAAAGATGTTACCTACCTAAATAACTTGATTTTAAGCGTCACGCCAAAGCTGAGTTTAGAATTAAGTGAAATACGGATCTTAGCCTACTAAAATTTTTCTTTAGAGGGTTATATTTTTAGTAGGAGTTTAAATAATTTTAACCTCATTATTAATTAAAATTTGACTTTGCATATTTATCAATAGATGGCTGCTAATAACAATTCCACCTTATCACTGCGATCTATCCTTGAGAAGGAAAAACTGAAAGAATGTGGGACTAATTTTGTTGACTGGTTTAGGAACCTGAGAATTGTTCTCAAACAAGAGAAAAAGTCCTATGTGCTTGATGAAGCTATCCCTGACCCACCTCCTGCTGATGCTTCTAATGCTGCTAAGAGTAAGCATAAGAAGCATGTGGATGATTCAAATGACATAGGATGTCTTATGTTGGCTACTATGTGTCCAAGACTTCAGAAGGATCTGGAACACTTAGAGGCTTATGAGATGAGTGTGCATCTCAAACAAGCTTTCCAACAACAGGCTAGGCAAGATAGGTTTAACACCGCTGTTGCATTATTTGACTGCAAAATGTCTGAAGGTGAATCTGTTAGTGCTCATGTTTTGAAGATGAAAGGCTATCTAGATCACCTTGCTAGACTTGGATATCCCCTGAGTTTAGAACTCTCCACGGATTTGATCCTACATTCATTGCCTAGCAGTTTCTCACAGTTTTTCATGAACTATAACATGAATGACATGGAGAAATCCATTCCTGAGCTACATGGTATGCTCAAAACTGCTGAGGGGAATATCAAAAAGCCTACCCAAATATTGAATGTCAATATTAAACAAATGAAAAAGAAAGCCAAATATACTAAAGGCAAGGGTAAGGCAAAAGGTGCTAAAGGGTCCAAGGGACAAGCTAAACCAAAACCCGAACCTAAGGCTAAAGTTCCTAAGGAAGGGACTTGTTTCCATTGTAACAAGCCTGGGCATTGGAAGAGAAATTGTCAACTCTATTTGGATGAGTTAAAGAAGTTGAAGGGTAGTGCGACTACATCTTCAGGTATTTATGTTATAGAAATTAATTTATCTATTCCTTCTTCCTGGGTATTAGATACCGGATGTGGATCTCATATTTGTACAAATATGCAGGGACTCAAAAGGAGTAGGATGCTGAAGAAGGGCGAAGTGGACCTACGTGTTGGCAATAGAGCAAGAGTTGCTGCTATAGCTGTAGGAACTTATGAACTCGTTATGCCCAATGGGTTTTTGTTAATTTTGAACAATTGCTTTTATGTTCCTACTATGAGTAGGAATCTTATTTCAGTATCTGTTTTGGATGATGAAGGTTATTCATTTTTTATTAAGAATAAGAAATGTTCTATTTTTGATAAAAATGATTTGCTTTATGGTATTGCAAATTCTTATAATTGCCTTTATATCCTTAATCTTGATGATTCTAATGGTAATGATATCTATAACATAACTTCTAAGAGAACTAAGCCAAATGAGTTAAACCCTACTTATTTATGGCATTGTCGCCTTAGCCATATCAATGAGAAACGGATTTCTAAGCTCCATCAAGATGGATTATTAGATTCATTTGATTTTGAATCATTTGAAACATGTGAGTCTTGTTTGCTTGGTAAGATGACAAAGGATCCTTTTACTGGGCATAGTGAAAAGGCTAATGATTTATTGGGCTTGATACATACAGATGTATGTGGTCCTTTCAGCATTAGTGCCAGAGGAGGATTTCGATACTTCATTACTTTTACTGATGATTTCAGTAGGTATGGCTATGTCTACCTAATGAAACATAAGCATGAGTCTTTTGAAATGTTTAGAACTTTTCAAAATGAAGTACAAAATCAACTTGGTAAAACAATTAAACAACTTCGATCAGATCGAGGTGGTGAATATTTGAGCCAAGAGTTTGATGATCCTCCAGGAACTCCACAGTGGAATGGAGTTTCTGAAAGGAGAAATCGAACTCTATTAGATATGGTTCGATCAATAATGAGTCAAGCGGATCTTCCTTTATCTTTTTAGGGTCATGCCTTGGAGACAGCTACATTCATTCTGAACTGTGTACCATCTAAGGCGGTTGAAAAGACACCATATGAGATATGGACAGGTAAGACACCTAGTTTGTCTTTTCTTAAGATTTGGGGTTGTGAAGCTTATGTGAAAAGACCGGTTTTAGATAAGTTAGCTCCAAAGTCTATCAAATGTAATTTTGTGGGGTATCCTAAGGAAACTAAAGGATACTATTTCTATACTCCTTCAGAGAACAAAGTGTTTGTTGCTCGAAATGGGATCTTTTTGGAAAAGGAATTTCTTTTTAAGAGAACTAGTGGGAGTATAGTAGAACTTGAGGAAACTCAAGTACCACAAGAAATCATTGAGCCGTCTATAGAGCCTATTTCAGAACCACAAATAGTTGTGGAGTCTGAAGATGTAACACAAATCCCTCGCAGGTCTGATAGGACACGTCATCAGCCAGAGAGATATGGATTTCTTATGACTGATGATAGTGAAGTAATGCTCATAGATCAAGATGAGCCTACTACCTATCAAGAAGCTGTGTGAGGTCCAGATTAAGACAAATGGCTTGGAGCCATGAAATCTGAGATGCAATCTATGTTTGACAACCAAGTTTGGTCTTTAATTGATCCTTCAGAGGGTATTAAGACTATTGGATGCAAATGGGTTTTCAAGAAGAAAACTGACATGGATGGGAATGTGCAGACCTATAAAGCAAGGCTTGTTGCAAAAGGTTTTAAGAAAACTCATGGTATAGACTATGATGAAACCTTTTCACCAGTTGCTATGCTTAAGTCTATTAGAATTCTCTTGCAGCATACTATGATTATGAGATATGGCAAATGGATGTCAAAACCGCTTTCCTTAATGGAAACTTGCTTGAGGATGTGTATATGACACAACCTGAGGGTTTTGTAAATCCTGAGAATTCTACAAAGGTTTGCAAGCTTCAAAGATCCATTTATGGATTGAAGTAAGCATCTCGAAGCTGGAATCTTCGTTTTGATGAAACAGTTAGGAACTTTGGTTTCATCAAGAATGAAGATGAACCTTGTGTTTACAAGATGGTTAGTGGGAGTGCAGTAGTGTTTTTAGTCTTATATGTGGATGACATATTACTCATTGGGAATGACATCCCTACCTTGCAAAAGGTTAAGACTTGGTTAGGGAATTCTTTCTCAATGAAAGACTTAGGTGAGGCTGCCTATATCCTTGGTATAAAGATCTATAGAGATAGATCTAGAAGGATAATTGGCCTGAGTCAAAGTACATACATAGATAAAGTGTTGAAGAGGTTCAACATGCAAGATTCCAAAAAGGGATTCTTGCCTATGTCTCATGGTATTCATCTCAGCAAGAGTCAATGTCCTATGACATCTGATGAGTGAGATCGAATGAATAAGATTCCTTATGCTTCTGCTATAGGATCTATTATGTATGCCATGTTATGTACTAGACCAGATGTCTCATATCCATTAAGCGCAACTAGTAGATTTCAAGCTGATCCTGGTGAAGGTCACTGGACAACTGTCAAGAATATTCTTAAGTACCTTCAAAGGACTAAAGATGTATTCTTGGTTTATGGAGGTTTGGAAGATGTGCTAGTTGTAAATGGTTACACAGATGCTAGTTTCCAAACTGACATAGATGATTTTAGATCGCAGTCAGGTTTTGTATTCACATTGAATGGTGGAGCTGTTAGTTGGAAGAGTTCAAAACAACGCACTGTAGATGATTCTACAACAGAGGCTGAGTATATAGCAGCATCAAATGCAGCTAAAGAAGCCGTCTGGTTGAAGAAATTCATCACTGAGCTAGGAGTGGTGCCTAGCATTGCAAATCCTGTGGACATTTATTGTGACAACAATGATGCCATAGCACAGGCAAAAGAGCCTAGATCTAATCAAAGGTCTAAGCATATACTCAGGCGTTTTCACCTCATTCGAGACATTATCGATAGAGGAGATATCAAGATATGCAAAGTTGACACAAATGAAAACATAGCAGATCCATTAACAAAGCCTCTCTCATGGGTCAAGCATGATCAGCACACTAGATCTATGGGTCTTAGAAATTTGTAGGCCTAGTGCAAGTGGGAGATTGTTAGTGTATGTGCCCTAGGCCATTTATTTGGATCTTTATGTTATATATTCATTATTAATAAATGAGGTTTTATTATCATTATTGTTTGTTTGCATGTTACACAATTTTGATATTTGTCCCTGGTTTATTATTGTTATAGAGATAAAAAATAAATCTTAACCAGTATGAACATTGATTTGATAATCATCAGATGGTTATGTGTATAGTGATTCAAATCAATTTCATAGATACTTGTTAGAGAACAATGTATTGGATAGACCCATCATGAGATTACTACATGGGTTAGTGTCATAAGTAAATCTCATGATAGTTATGTATTAATTCTTTGACTTGAGATTGTCATAGTTTCCAATATAAGGACTATTATATTTTGACATGATCAAACATTATCCATAACTGGATAGTAATAAAGGTTATGATCATATATGATAGAAATTATGTAGAGGATAATGAACAATCAAGATAGAATTTGTCCCTCTCTTTGAGAGAGATATCTTTTGGGCCCCTCGATAAGTGAGACTGTGAAATGCATGGCCGTGCTCAAATGAATTGATAGTGTGATCAATTTCATTTGTTTTTATCAGTCTACTTGGAGATCGAGTAATCATAAGTTTGGACAATATAAGTATGACGTTGACCATGACTTATGTTCAAGCTAGATATCGTGTGACAAAGGGATTAATGCATGTACTATTATTAGGCATATTGGACATTCCTTATATTAATTGGGTAGTTGTAACGCCTTGCTAGAGGCCAATTATGACTTGTTGGTTTAATAGAGATTAAATTGACTGCCAATTAATATGGGCGTATCGGGTCACACACAAGAATGCGCTTTGGGCTGGATATAATATTAATAATATTAATATTAGATATTAATATTTATTATTATTATTATTTTCGTTTATATATATATTATTAGATAATATATTCAGAATCCTAATTAGATTTGGATTCTGAATTTGACTTACCTTATCCAATTTCGAATTGGATTCTGGAGTGATTATATTCACTCCAGACGTTAAGTCTTGATAGAGGTAACTTTAGAAAATAAAAAAGAGAACGAAAAAGAAACCCTAATACGTTTTAGAGAAAACATTTTTCAACCTTCGCCGTTGCAGAGAGCTAGCACTCCAGATGGTAGCATTCGTGTGGATACACGATAGAAGGTGTTTCACGATCGAGGCATCTCTTCCAAACTGTGCTTTCGAATCATCAACAGGTTAGTTCTTTGAACACTTTTGTCGAATTAAATGAACAGCATGGATCCTGATGGGAAATCAAAGATCAAAATTTTTTTTCCGCTGCGTGTTTTGTTTGCAGTGATCTCCTTGATTTCCTAACACATTATTCATTCCCTTATATATATATATATTTTAATAATAGGGTATCCAACTAAAGAATACAATAATTTGTAATTTAAAACCCATTGAATTCAACCCCACACTTTATTCAGCACAACACTCCATTAATGCTCTTGAAATGCTCTTGATCTAATGAACGGGTAGAGTTAAAATACGATGGTTCAAGCCGATGGTGTTGTGAAAAAGAAAGAAGGGAAAATTGAAATAAGCTCAAAGTTGGCGAACTAAGGTCGGATGTAAGGTTGGTCTTTTTAAGCCAAAATGGGTTGCCCTAATTTGCCTTAATCATGTTGATGCCTAATTGAAATCTTTATGTAGTCTCAAAATGCATGTCAAAGCAAGTTCTAGTAATTCATCAATCAAAGATGTTCACACATAAAAAGAATGATAAGTTGATGGCTCAATTCCTCACTAGTTTAATGGCAATGCAAAGAATAACCATCAAAATTGACAATAAGTAATAACTCTAATCAATTCTCAAATTCATGCTTCAAAAATTCAAAAGTCATCTATCAACAATCTTATAAAAATTGAACTTATTAATATCCATCAAAATCAATTATAAAACAAAACACAAAACAAAAACACTTAGGAAAATAAACAATTTATATTCATGAACAAAAGGTTTAGCACACACCCCACACTTTAAGTTTGACATTGTCCTCAATGGAAACAAGGATATTAAAGAAAAAGTTAAGGTACAACCTGTTTTTCCATCGATCCCTTGTGACGCAAGCTACCTTTTCATCCACAAATAACAATTGTTCAAGAACAAAAGACAATATACAAAATAAACACAATATTAAAAGGTAACATTAAAACAATAACAATAAAAATATGCAATAAGTACAAATAAGAAAGTAACAAGTGTTTTCAAAAGGTTGGAGTTGATTGGATCTACGGTGATGGAGGATGGGATGATGATGCAGCTGATGAGTGGTGGCTCAGAATTTTAGTAAGGTTGCTGTTGATTAGGTCCATTTGTTCCATGACAGTAGTATGGTTACGGTCAACCTTGCTTTCCAATGCTTCAATCCTGTTAAGGATCTCCTGATTGTCCGGGATTGGAGCATATTCATCTAAATCTAGAGAATCCGAGTCGGAATCCTCCTCGACTCTTGTTCTCTTTTCACGGCCCTCCGGTACTTCTGGCTCAGCTGAAGCCATAACATAAGCTCCTCCTCTTCTTAAAACCATGTGCATCTTCTCGAGGGTGGCAAGATCTAATGAATCACTACCCGAGATCTTAGTCATCCTGCAATGGCTCGGGTCAAAATCATCAAGGAGTGCCATTGCTAAAATTGTAACTAATCCTCCGATGCAAATGGCACCCCTCTTTTTATTTGCCACACTGTCAAACACATCGGCTAACCAATAGCCGGTACAAACGGGTATGGCATTGATGGCACAGTCTAAAAAAATATAGTTCGCTCAATTCTACAACCCCTGTGCTCTCTTTTCTTGCAAAGAATCCACATGACAAAAACCGGTGTAAGTACCTTAGGGCAGAATTTGCCAATTTCGTAGCTTTGGTAGATTTGGCCACATAAGTTCCTAAACCCAAAGCTTCCCATGCGAATTGTTGTCTAAAACTCTTAGGCACACATTGTTCCCTTTATTGATGGAAACCAAATATATCGCTCAATTGCTCAATTGTAAGGACAAATGGTCTCCCAAGCAGTTTAAAATGTAACCTAATGCAAATCTTTTTGTCATTTCTTTCAACCTTAAGCGAGGTTAAAAATTCTAATGTAAGCTCTTCAAATTGCAAAGGTTTAAGGGAAACAAATCTTTCCCACCCAAGGTTTTGAACAAATCTATAAAAATTATCCCTAATATGAAGAGCATCGAAGGATTCTTCGTTAACATACCTCGTCGGAAAGAAACCCCGAGAGAGAAGAGTTGCTCTCCTTGGTGATGACGATGATGAAGATGGAGCTGAAGGTGGAGGCCGCTTCCTTTTGTGGTGAGACACCATCTTTGTTCTTGTCATGTTGATGATTTGGTGAAAATGAAGTTTTCACAGTTTTAATTGCCTTTTAATGAGAAAAGAAGAGAAGTGGACGAGTTTAAATCAGTTTTGGTGAAGAAAAATGAAAGATTTGCTATGATTTTGGAGCTTTAAGAAAGTGGCTATGGAGTTTTGAGAGAGAGAGAGGAGAGAAAGGGATTTAGGGATTTAAAATGAGGAAATGGGCTGAAATCGTAATTTAAACCTTGAAAATTTAGGTGACACGACCAAGCTTCACCAAGCTTGGCCGTGTCTGATGGTTTTTTGAGGGACACGGCCAGTGGCTTGGTCGTGTCCCTTGAGTGTGTTTGTTACTGGATCGAAAGAAAATTGCAAGCAAAAAAAAAACACAGGGAGAGGCTTGGCCGTGTCTGGGTGACACGGCCAAGGACACGGCCAGGACCTTTGGCCGTGTCTGCCTCTGTGTTATTTGGGGTTTACTTGACACGGCCAGTGGCTTGGCCGTGTCTCACACTGC
The DNA here is from genome assembly GCA_947685225.1 of Garcia nutans. Taxonomy (NCBI): domain Eukaryota; kingdom Viridiplantae; phylum Streptophyta; class Magnoliopsida; order Malpighiales; family Euphorbiaceae; genus Garcia; species Garcia nutans. The sequence continues at coordinate 3,948,822 of CANTUV010000002.1, forward strand.
CAAATTGGTTTTGAAATTTTTTTTATTTTTTTTTATTTTTTTTATTTTTTTTAAATGGTTTATTTGTGTCACCAAATCACAAAAATGCAATCTTCTTCTTTGTTTAACCCTGAAACACATTCAAGAAAAATGAAAACCGATCAAAGTACCTATTCCATTTTATTTAACTCAACGTGAAATTAAAATTGCAAAATATAAAATTATAATTGTGAAAAGAAATGCAAACCGATGGGTTGCCTCCCATTTATCGCTTCTTTAATGTCGTATAGCTGGACATTGTTGCATTATTCGTCAATGAACACCATGCTTTCCACCATTTTTGCAACTTTGATTTCTTCAAAGTAGGGCTTCACCCTTTGTCCATTGACCTTGAACTTCTCATTGGTTTTTAAATTAAGCAACTCAACAACCCTATATGGGAATGTTTGAGTAACTTGAAAGGGTCCACTCCAAAGTGACTTCAATTTTCCAGGAAACAACCGCATTCATGAATTGAAGAGAAGGACTTTCATTCCCGATTCAAAAGTCCTTCGAAGAATCATCCTGTCATGAATAGCTTTTGTCTTTTCCTTGAAGATCCTCAAACTCTCATAGGCCTCATTTTGAAGCTCATCAAGCTTGAAAATTTGAAGCATTCTTTGCTTCCTTGCTTCACCTAAGTCTATATTCGTGGTCTTTATTGCCCAATAAGCCTTGTGCTCCAATTCCACCGGGAGGTGGCATGCTTTGCCAAAGACCAACCTATAAGGACTCATTCCCAATGGGGTTTTAAAAGCAGTCCTATACGCCCACAATGCTTCCGAGAGTCAGATTGACCAATCCTTCTGAGTTGTGCTCACTATCTTTTACAAAATCCCCTTGATCTGCTTGTTTGAAATCTCAGCTTACCCGGATGTTTGGGGATGATATGGAGTTGCCACTTTGTGTCGGATGCCCATCTTGGTCATCAACTTTTCAAACCATTTGTTGTAAAAATGGCTTCCTCCATCACTCACTATCGCCTTAGGGGTTCCAAACCTACTCAAAATATTCTCCTTCACAAATTTTAACACAATGTTAGCATCATTGGTCCTAGTGGGGATTGCCTCAACCCACTTGGACACATAATCCACTTCTAGAAGAATATATTCAAAACCAAAGGATTTGGAAAATGGCCCCATGAAATCAATTCCCCATACATCAAAAATATCAACCACAATAAAAATATTAAGGGGCATTTCATTCTATTTGCTAATGTTTCCTACTTTTTGGCATTGATCACATCTTATGCAAAAATGATAAGCATCCTTAAAAAGAGTAGGCCAATACAAACCACTTTGAAGAATTTTCTCGGCGGTCTTTTGTCCTCCAAAATGTCCCCCGCAATACAAATTGTGGCAAAATTGTAGCACTTGCTTTTGTTCCTCTTCCAGCACACATCTTCTTATCACTTCATCCCTGCAAATTCTAAACAAGTAAGGCTCATCCCAAAAATAATACTTACATGTATGCAAGAATCTCTTCTTTGCCTGGAAGCTCAAATCCTTTCTCACTACACCACAAGAAAGATAATTAGCAATATCAGCATACCATGGTGCTTGAGTTAAGGAAAACAAGTGTTCATCTGGAAATTTTTTGAAAGCATTTTCACAAGCAATTTCAGCATCATTTTCACAAGAGTTAAGTCTAGAAAGATGGTTGGCCACTACATTCTCGCTTCCTTTCCTATCTTTGATTTCAACATCGAATTCTTGTATCATCAACACCCATCTAATGAGCCTAGGTTTAGCTTGTGGTTTGGTCAACAGGTATTTCAAAGCTGTATGATCAGAAAATACTATGACCTTAGAACCTATCAAGTAAGATCTAAATTTGTCTAGCGCAAACACCACAGCTAACATTTCTCTCTCAGTGGTCGTGTAATTTACTTGTGCATCGTTTAAAGATAAACTTGCATAATAAATTACACACATCAACTTGTTCACTCTTTGGCCCAAAACAGCTCCAATGGCAAAATTCGATGCATCGCACATAATTTCAAATGGCAAATCCCAATTTGGGGCAACAATTATAGGGGCAGAAGTTAGTTTTTCTTTCAAAAATTTAAAAGCTTCTAAGCACTTTTCATCAAAAACAAATGGGACATCTTTTCCCAACAAATGACACAAAGGGCGTGAAATTTTGGAAAAATCTTTTATAAATCTCCTATAAAATCCTGCATGTCCCAAAAAACTTCTAATTCCCTTAACTGATGTGGGTGGAGGTGGGTTCACAATTAATTTAACCTTAGTCTTGTCTACCTCAATCCCTTCATGGGAAATAACATGCCCTAAAACAATTCCATGATCAACCATAAATTGACTCTTTTCCCAACTCAATGTAAGATTACATTCAATACACCTTTCAAGTACTAGTCAACTTTTCCAAACAATCATCAAAGGAATTACCAAAAATAGAAAAGTCATCCATGAATACCTCAATGCACTTGTCTAACATATCAGAAAATATGGAAAGCATACACCTTTGAAATGTTCCGGGTGCATTGCAAAGTTCAAATGGCATCCTTCGAAATGTAAATGTCCCAAAGGGACAAGTAAATGTAGTCTTTAGTTAATCTTCCGGTGCTATCGGGACTTGGTAGTAACCTGAAAGACCATCAAGAAAATAGTAAAAAGCATGTCTATATAATCTATCAAGCATTTGATCAATAAATGGCAAAGGAAAGTGATCTTTCTTGGTGACTTTATTTAATTTCCTATAATCTATGCACATCTGCCACCTAGTTTGTGTTCGTGTTGGTACTAACTCTCCTTTATCATTCTGGACCACTGTTAACCCTATTTTCTTAGGCACAACATGAACAGGACTAACCCATTCACTATCAGCAATAGGGTAAATTACCCCTTCATCCAGTAATTTAAGGACCTCCTTCTTAACAACCTCGCTCATGTTAGGGTTTAGCCTCCTTTGAGACTCTCTCACCGGTTTAGCCCCTTCCTCTAAGATAATCTTATGCATGCACATAGAGGGACTAATACCCTTAATGTCACTCAACCTCCAACCTATAGCTTTCTTGAATTTTTTCAACATCGTTACAAGCTTATTTTCTTCCTCACTGGTAAGGGTAGCAGAAATTATCAATGGTTAAGAGTTATTCTCCCTAAGAAAAACATATTTCAAATGCTAGGGGAGTTCCTTAAGATCAACCCCTTGTAGTTTAATTTGCTCTTCTTCAACTTCAAATTCCTCCTCAACACTCTCATCGTCCAAAATGGAATTGTCTTCTTTATTCTCCTCATTGGAAATCTCTGCTTCTAACTGCAATTTTAGAGCCCTTTATAGCTTGTGTTCACCATTATCCTGCAAGAAAACTTCTTGAACAACATTATCAGTAAAATCAATGAAAGAGCAATCTTCATATAAAGCACTAGTGGGAATGGGGGAAGTGTTAACAATTGAAAATTCTACAGTTTGTCCCAAAACGGTCATAGCCAGTTTTCCATTTTTAACATCAATTAAAGTGTTAATTGTGGCCATAAAAGGCCTTCCTAACAAAATTGCATGCTCGGCATCTCGTGGGATTTCTCCCCCCATGTCTAAGACAATGAAATCAACAGGTACAATCAAACCTCCTACCTTCACTAGAACATCTTCTACGATTCCCTTAGGGTATCTAAGAGTTCTATCCACTAGTTGCAAAACCATTTTAGTAGATTTGAGTTCCCCGAGCTCTAGTTTCAAATAAATTGAATATGGCATCAAATTAATACTAGCTCCGAGATCACACATGCCAATGGTCTCTTTCCCATTCCCCATAGAGATTTTGACTATAAAGCTCCAAGGATCTTTTAGTTTGGGAGGTAACTTATGTTGTAAAACAGCACTTGTTACTTCTGAAACTATCACCTTCTCATCCAACTCATACCTTATTTTCTTAGTGTTTAGCTCTTTTAAGAATTTGGCATAAGATGGCATATTTTTTATTACCTCTAGTAAGGGTAGGTTGATACTTACCTTTGAATGCATGTTATAAATTTCAGAAAATTGCTTATCATGCTTTTCATTTTTTAACCTGCTGGGAAATGGAATTGGTGGTCTGTATGGATTTGGAGATTTATGCAGCTTTGGTGCAGCGGATGCCTCCTCTTTATCCTCTTTAGGCTCATTTGGTTCAACTTTTTCTTCTTGCATTTCCTTGCCATTTTCTTGCATTGTACCTGCATCAAAGGAATTATCAATGTTATTATCATCGATTTTATTATCAAGTACCTTACCACTTCTCAAAACGGTGATTGCTTTGGCCTGCTCCGGTTGGCTTGGAAATTTCCCTTTTTGATTGGCTTGAAGTTGATTAGCCAATTGACCCACTTGAGTTTCAACCTTCTTAAGCGATGCTTCTAAAGAGTCAAACCGCTTATTGTTCAATTCTTGATTTTGAGTGCTCACTTGAATGAAAGCATTCAAATTGTCTTCAAATGAAGGTTTCTTGACCTGCTCTTGATTTGAGGGTTGCCCTTGAAATTGGCGACCTCTTTGATATGGTTGGAAAGGCAATTGAGGTGGAGCATGTTGTTGATTCTTCCACAAAAAATTGGGGTGATTCCTCCAACCGGGGTTATAAGAATTTGAATATGGGTCATTCCTACCCCTTTGTTGGAACCCTTCAAAAGCAAAAGCTTGTTCTTGCTCCTCTTGAAATGTATCAAAATTTGAGGGGCACACGTTTGCTTGATGGCCTACAAGACCGCATGATGCGCATGACTCTTGGCTTGGTCCCAACAAGTTTCCTTTGGCATTCAACAATTTCACTTGTTTTGTGAGTTCTGCAATTTGCCTAGCCATTTCTGAGTTTGCACTTATCTCGTGTGCTCCTCTTCTTCTTTCTCCAATACTCTTTTGTTGGGAATTTGCCCCTAACATTTCAAATAATGCAACTATTTCTGCAGCTGTTCTTTCACCCATTGCTCCCCCTACTGCATTATCCACTGTGTTTTGACATTGTTGAGTTAGCCCATCATAGAAGAATTGATTGAGCAACTATTGTGGATAGTAATGGTGAGGGCACTAAAATAATAATGATTTGAAGCGATCCCACACCTCATGAAATGGTTCTCCGTCAAATTGGGTGAAAGTTGCAATACTCCCCCTAAGCTCGGTCTTTTGGTGTGAATAAAACTTTCCCATAAATTTGTTGTAAACCTCTGTCCATGTGGTTAAAGAATTCTCCAGTAGCTCTGTCCTTCAAACTATATGGGAAACATCTCAACTTGAGTTCATCTTTTGTTAGTGTTTGCAAAGGGAATGTATGCAATGTTGAGTAAAAATCCCGAATGAAGTTGAGAGGATCTTCATTCGGTAGTCCATGGAAGGATGGCAGCATACTATATTGAGTATTTCTGAGTTCATAGTTTCTCACTGCGTTGCTCAACCGGATACAAGATGTGGTCACTCCGATGATCGGTCGAGCAAATTCTTTCATAGGTGGCTCTTGTGCATCACCCATTTATGTTTCTATGTTCTCCTCAAACAGCTCTTTGGTATTTTCCCTTTTGTTGCTCAAACGGATTTGGTCCCTCGGGTCTTGGAAGTCTATGGATGTTGTCTATAAATGGAACAAGTTCGTTTCCTTGAGACCTTCATCCATGCATAAAGTACCTAAGCAATTCAAAAAGAACACTTTAAATGATTTAACAAATAAATTAAAACAATCAAACTATCACAAAAATTGCCCTCCCTGGCAGCGGCGCCAAAAACTTGTGGCGCTTAAATTAACACTATCACAAAGCGGCACTCGCAAGTATACGAGGATATTGTAGTGACGGTGATCGCCCCAAGGTCGTTTCCCAAGGAAGGACTTGCATGTAATAGTTCGATTAACATAAAATAATAAACTCGATTGTGTGATTGGATCGGTGAATTGTAATTAACCTTAGAAATGAAAATGAGTGATTTTATGCAAGAGAAATTCAATTATGGAAATGATGCCTAGGGTTGTAGGTCCATTTAATCAAATGTTTAATTATCCAATTATCCATTAATATAACCGTGTGCCTTAATTTGTTCCTTAAGATTAATTAGTCAATTATCAACTCACTAGTTTTCACATTTATGAATTAACAACAACCATTTACTTTACATTAGCAAATTAATAAACCCTAGAACTTATATTTCTAATTCATTCTTAGGGTAGTCAATTGCATAGTTCCGATATTAAACTTCTCCTCTCGGTCCGTCATTTAATATTAAGTAATCAATAGGTGGCCAATCTATCAATTTACCTTTAATTTCAATGCAATCAACATATAACAAGGTATATCAATGGAATAATCAAATAAAATAATTTAATCAAATATACTACAACCCAAAGCATGAGTAAATTAGCTCATCATATTCTTTAAACAAACACTCATTTCAATATAAACCAAATCAAAGTTATTCATTGCAATATTAATGTTCTTGATACAACAACAACAAATAAGAAATGGATTAAAAGAAAGAGTTAGAAAAACCCCTTAAGAAGATGTTAAAAATCTGACTCCTTGTCTCTTTCGTAGCTCCCTCTTGGTGTGTGATGATGAACTTCCAGCTCTCTTGAACAAATATCTCTCTTCTTGAAGGAGTGGATGATAGCTTTCTCAAATTCTCAACTCTCCAATCAAGCCTCTTAAAACCCTAATCCTCAAGAACTAGTAACTCACTTCAAAACCAACAATTGTCTTTGCTCTTGGTGTGTGAAAGGAAATGGTGAATGAAGATGAGAGAATGGTATCTTGCTCTCTCAAGCAAGAACCAAGGAAGAAGACGAAGAAGATGATGAACCCCCTATGTGTAGAGAATGTCCACTAAATATATTCAAGATCCATTTTCCAATCCCCATGCTCTTCCACTTTGAATTGTTTAAGACACCCATCATTGTTTGTCTCCCACTTTCCAATTTCTTTATATGTTTCTTCCATAAAATGCTCACACTTTTCACTCCTTTTTGTTCTTTTTGTCACCCACTAAAACACAACAGCTTACACCTCGTGCAACCTAGCTAAGTGATCCAAGGTGACACGGCCAAGCCTTATGGAGCTTGGCCGTGTCTAGTGTCTTTCTTTCTTGGGACACAACCATGCTTCTGGCCGTGTCCCTTGTTGGGTGTTTTGACCTTGTGAGACACGGCCAAGGACACGGCCGTGTCATGTGACACTGCCAGTGTCTTGGCCGTGTCCCTTGATGGTGTCCGTCTCTGCTTCTTTCTTTTCTTTTTTTTTTGCTCTTTTGTTCCTTTGGTGAGACACGGCCAGTGACTTGGCCGTGTCTCATAACCGTGTTCGCTTCTGGACTTCATTTCTTGAGGGACATGGCTAAGACATGTGGAGCTTGGCCGTGTCACTTGTTTTTCTTCAATTTCTTCACTTTTGATGAGAGACACGGCCAAGCCATGTGGAGCTTGGCCGTGTCACTTGCTTTTCTTCAACAAATCCACCAATTTTTTATTAAATAGCTCCATCAAATGTACTTCAACCTAAATCAACAACTTCAAACAAACTTAAGTGCAATTTAACATGAAAATTAACTTAAAATCAACAAAAACATCATAGAAAATATATACAAAATTGATCTAAACAATTTAGAACCAAATTTGTTAAGTCCCAAAGTCATGTAAATGTATGCAACCATGTAAGGTTTGTACTTACCTCATGAGCAACTCACACCAATCTAACCACTTCCTCTTCCAAGAAACCTTCGACACTTGGAATAGGACAACTCAATCTCTTTAAAACCTAATCCAAAAATGATTATACACACTCACTTAGAGATTCACATAAGATAATAAGGATAAGAACCAACTAGGGCAAACTTTACACATGACACGCTCAACAACACGGGTGTGTCCCTGACCGTGCCCTAAACTCACAACACAGAAGCTTTGACATGCTCAGTAACATGGGCGTGTCACTGCACGTGTCAATTCTCCCTCAACACAGTGGCTATGACATGCTCAGTGACATGGGCGTGTCACTGCTCATGTCAACACTACTCCAACACAGAAGCTGTGACATGTTCAGTGACATGGGCGTGTCAGTGGTCGTGTCACCCATCCAGAAAATAGAACTATTGACACGTCCAAAGACTTGGCCGTGCTCATAGGCGTGTCAGGTCAAAAACCTAATTTCGACACCAAAAATGCCACATCCAACAAACCTCTTCTTAAACCCTTTTTCCACTCCAAACAATCTTACCCAAAACCATCAATAAACTATACTAAACTTGCATAACAACAAAACAACTCAAAACAAGCATCAAACACAATCACAACCACAATCACAACTCAACCCATACACATTCCGCAACTCTTGCTTCTTTCACTAAACTTAACAATACTCCACACCAACCCCAAAATCACAATCAAATAGACAACACAATCTCAAACACATAAAAATTAACCATACACATATCAACAACAACCATTCACCAAACTCAATTCACAAACTCAAAAGAAAACAAAAGAATCAAGTTGGAAACTTACCAAAAGTGATGAAAACCCTTCAAACTCTAACTTGATCTCTTGAAACACCCTTCATTCTTGAGTTAAGAAGAACAAAATCTCTCTTTCCCTCTTGTTAATGGTGGTGGCCGGCTAAGCACAAGAAAAAAGAAGAAGATGATAGAAAAGTCAAACAACTCTCACCTCTTAAACCACAAAATTTTCCAATTAATCTCTACCAAGCAATTTAAATAATAAAATAATATAAATATCCTCTTCCACTAATATGTAATTTCTAATTCAATTAATCCAAATATCCTTTGACCTTATAGTAATATGTTGACTTGTATATGTTGTATATATCTTCATATATACAACATATACACACTCCTCTTTCCCTCTTAATCCTTTATACACACTTCAAAATCATTTAATCTAATTTTAACAATAATCATTTCTAAAATTTTAGGGTATAGTTTGGGATATTACAATTCTCCTCCTCTACAAATAAATTTCGTCCTCGAAATTACTTGATCTCAAATCTGAAACAATTGAGGATACTGATCTCGCATCACTTGCTCACTCTCCCAAGTTGTCTCTTCCTTAGCATGATTCTTCCAAAGAACCTTCACAAGTGGCACTTTCTTATTTTTCAACTCTTTCACTTCATGTGTTAAAATAGCCACTAGTTCTTCAAAAGTCAGATTCAAACTCACCTCAATAGATTCAATGGACAGAATGTGAGATGGGTCTGATCTGTACCTCCGCAGCATAGAGACATGGAAGACATTATGATTTCTATCCAATTCAGGCGACAAAGTAAGTTGGTAAGCAACTGGTCCAACTCTCTCCAATACATCATACGGTCCAATGAAATGAGGTCTCAATTTTCCTTTACGGCCAAATCTCAGAATTTTCTTCCAAGGAGACACTTTCAGAAAAACTTTATCTCCTACATTAAACTCTATGTCTCTCCTCTTCAAATCTGAGTAAGATTTCTGTCGATCTGAAGTTGCTTTCAACCGATCCCGAATTATCTTCACTTTCTCTTCCGTTTCTTTAATCAAATCAGGACCAACCAATTTACCTTCTCCAACCTCATCCCAACATAGAGGCTGTTATATCCCAATGTATGCCCTAGAAGTTTTAAATATTATTGTTGTTTTAATTGAATTGAATGTATATGTTAATTTGAAAGAGAAAAGCATTTTTAGAGAAAGTGTATATGTTGGGTATATGGTAATATATATAACATATACATAAGTCAATATGGATGGTCAATGCAAGAAGATATTTTAATTGTGATATATGAAATTACCTAATGGGCATATAAGTTAAAAGAGGTTAAGTTAAATGATTGAGGGCAATTAGGTAATTGCTTGGTTAGAATTGCTTAGTGGAGATTTAAAGAGGAAAAGGGAGTTGACTTGTGTTATTTTTTTTCTTTTCTTCTCCATTGTGTGCCGGCTATCCAAGAGAGGAGAGAGCAAGAGAGGTGTTCTTGATGCTAGAATCAAATTGAAGGAAGAATCAAAGGTTTTGGTTGGAGATTTGTGAAATTTCTTCATCTAAGGTAAGTACTCTCTTGTTTTCCTTTGGTATTTTGAAGATGTGCTTGATGTGTGTTGTGATTTGTTGATATCATGATTTAGAGTGTTTGAGAAGTGTTTAAAAGTATGGAAATTGATTGTGAGTTAAAAAGGTTAAATTGGTGTTGGTTTTGTTTGAAAATGGTAAGTTAAGTGGATGTTGTTATTGAAAGAAGAAGATTGATGTTGGTTTTTAGGGTTTGATGTGGTAAGTGTTTGAATGTATGGTTGATATAGTGTTAATGTGAATATTGTGATGAATATGTGTTAATAACATGAATTACACCCATTTGAATGAGATTGTGTTGTGTATAAGTTGTTCTTAATTCAATTACAGAAGTGTTAGTTATGTTTAGGGTTTTATATATGAGAGACACGGCCAAAATAAGAATGGAACACGGCCAAGACCTAATATTTTTGGGAGACACGGCGAAGTTGAGGGAAGTTTGGCCGTGTTGGATGGATTTTGGAGAGACACGGCCACAAGCTTGGCCGTGTCCCTTGCCCATGTTTGCCACTGCCTGAATTTTGTTGAGAGACACGGCCGTGTCCCCTTGCCCGTGTCTGCCTCGGCTTGAATTGTAATTGAGAGACATGGCCATAAGCTTGGCCGTGTCCCTTTATGGTGTTAGCTACTGTGATTGTTTTTTACTTGTCTCACATTGCTTTGATTCCTCAAAGGTCTTGTTGTACCTAAACTTAAACATAAACACTCTAAACCCTTTGAAAACAAAGGATGACCTAAACAAATATATGTGGAACATACATTCATATGATGTTGAGAATTATAGCATACATTTGATGATATTGATGATACTATATGAACAATGTTATGTGTTATATGAATAATGATATGTTTGCCTAGTTAATGTAATTGATGTTGTATATATCAATGATGGAATATGAAATGTGAATAATATGAAGAGATAAATGATTGTGTATTTGAAAGATGAATTGCTATAATGTGGATTGAAATGTGATGTAAAGCCATTGTGATTGGCTATGATAACTCAAATGAGAAGTGAAGCCATTGTGATTGGCAATGATGATTCAATTGAAAGAAATAAGGCATGTTTGCCTAGATGATGATGAGAATTGAAAATGATATTGATGATGAAATAATCAATGAGTTGTGTAGCTAATGTGTTATTCTATTCTCAGAGTTTATTGTTGGTGGCATGCCTAATATGAGTAACAATCTCTTGAAGTTAGGTTGGCTAAGTCCTTGAAGCCTAATTGAGATGTTACAACCCTTGAAGCTAGGTTGGATTGGTTTTTGAAGCCAAGTTGGGTTGATGCTTAGCATGCTTTGCTCCCCTTGAAGCTTGGTTAAACCTAAATCCTTGAAGCCTAGTTGGGTCTATGATAATGATAAATGTGATGATTAAACCAAAGCGTTAACTCTGAAAATAGAATGACATATTAGTGTCGTTTGGGCCCGAGTCTGTCTTTGTTGTCAATATGATATACAAATGTTGAAATAAATGAGTAGTGAGATCTATGGTTGACTTGTTGGAAATGTGATTCATGATTAGTGAATTGTGAATAAAATGATGTTATGAAGTATGTTGTGTAATGTGTGTATTGATATATTGATTGTGAGTGTTAATGATGGATTATGATTGATGAATTGTGAATAAAACAATGTTATGAAGTATGATGTGTAATGTGTATATTGATATATTGATTATAAGTAATGATGATGGATTGGGGTTGGTGATAATGATATGTATATAATATATGAAATTAGTTGAGATATATGAAAGGTGCAATTCAAAAGGAAAAACATAATAAGAAACTAATGGTACATGGAAGTGATATTTCATTATATGTTAGTATTTCTATAATGTATGTTTATATATTATATTTGTACTACTAAGCTCTCGGGCTTAGCGCGGATGTGTAATCGCGCAGGTAACTAGGTGGAAGATATGAAGTCTTTGTTATGCCACGAGAAGAGTAAGAGTTTGTCGAGACCATCTAGAGGGTGATGCATACATGTATAAAATTTTAATTATGTTGTATTTCTGATAAGAGTGTATGTATATGTATAAATGAAGTTTTGATAAAGATAAGATTATGATATATATATGTAAGATCATTAAAAATATAATGATTTGTAAATGTTCTTTAAATTAATGTATTGTGGTTTGAACTTTGCTAAAGGTTTAAAAAATATATCGAAAAGTGACATCCTTATACCTTATATACTTACTGTATGTATACCAGGTGTATGTATAGTACTTATATGAAGTATCGGGGTGTTACAATTATTTTGGTATCAGAGCTTAGGTTCGAGATTCTCGGCCTAAGTGAAATTAAAAAGAAAAAGCTTTGAAAAGTTTAAATAGAAGTAAAAAGGAAAAGTTTTGAAATGAAATTGGTAATACATGCATATGCATTGACACCTAGGTTGGTCTCGGATGTGGCATTATATGAATTGTAAAAATATTTGTGTTATATGAGATGGATACTAGTGTGTGAATGATGTTTTACATGAAAGTAAAGTCAGAGAAAGGAATGATATGGATTTATATAAGTTTAATTGATAAATTAAAAAATGGAAATTTATGCAAGTAAAGTGAATTGTTAAATGTGTTGAAGTATAAAGAAATAAAAAGGAGAATAAAATTGAAATTGAGTTGAAATCAAATCAAAATAAAAGTATGTACTTTTTCCTTTATACTTTGAATCTCTTTACAATAGAGTTCATGTTGGATTGGCTAGACAGAGGAAATATTATTGAATTGTTAATATTGAAAGATATGTTATTAAAATGAGGAGAGTATGGTGGAATATTGAATGAGTTGATTAGTATAGACAAAGTGTGACTATTTAAAGTTTGAGGTATATATATAAAGTTAAGGCTTTGTTTAAAGGAAAAAGAGATGATATTGGTTAAGTAAGAATATAAATTGGTATTGTTATTTTAATGCAAACATTGTGAGTTCAATGTTAGAAATGTGAGATGCTTGAATATTGTGAAAGCTCATGGTAATGGTGATAATATGTGATATTTGAGATTTTTTCGAAATGAGCTTGATAATTGTGAAAATTATATGTTTTGATATTGTTTTGTGATATATATACATAAGATGTTTTTAAAGTGATATTAAGAAAAGATGAATTTGGCAAATTGAAGTTTAAGCAAAGTAGTAAGTTGAAAAGTTAAAGGTTTAGTGGAATTTGATAAAGATTAGTTGGATATTGAAAGTTAAATGTATATTCAATACATGAGCTAGGTGAAATGACTAATATTGCACATGAAAGTATTATGAATTGAGTAATGTGATTGATAGCATGAGAATTTGTTTTGAAGTAAAAAGGGAAGTGGATAAGCAAATGAAATGGAGCTATCTTAAGTCATTTTATTATAAAGGGTAAAAATGGATATGGAAGTATATTAAATGTTTTTAAAGACGAAAGTGAAAGAGATGTCACATTGGTAATATGACTAAGATAGATGTGAAGTGTTATTATAGTCAGAATATATATATATGTGTGTGTTGTGTGAATAAATACTTTACATTATATTGGAAGAATGAGAATGATAGTGTTTAAAAGAAAGTGATAAACATTAAATTTTTATTGAATGTGTGAAAAAAAAATAAAATAAAATAAAAAAAGAGCATGTCATTAAGTGTATACATGTATATGATATGTGAATTGAGTTTTCAATATGAATGAAATTATGATATATAAACAAATGTATGAATCACATTATGAAGGTGAGTTATGATTATGTATGTGGTAAATTATAGAATTAGTGATATGAAAATGATGTTGTGTGTATTAGTGGACCTAAGAGAGATTAGGTCTTGAACTGTGAAGAGTTAGATAGATTATGTGATGGAAGTGAGTATAGCATGGATTTGAGTAATATTGGACAGTGGAAATTGTTATAGTGAGTATGGAACTTGATGATTATAATATTTAGAATTCCAAAGTATTCACATATGGAAAGTCCTATGTGATTATATATTATAAGAGATTGTAAATGGATTAGAAATGAAGTGATGAATAGAAATTGTATAGAACTGCATATGATTGAATATGTATATAGTAATATTGTTGAAACATGAAATAAGTTGACAAAGATCATATAATCGAGAGCAAGTTGGTTTGAAATGGAGTTGGAATGTATTAACTTTTGATATAGCAATAATGTAAAGTAGGAATAGGTAATTCTTGAGATACACCATAGCGTTGTATTTGTAGAGATTGAGAATAAAATTATAAAAGAACAGTATTGATTTGAAAGTTCCAGGCTTGAATATTAATCTCTTAAAGCCATGTGTTTTGTTAAGTATATTTGATCGATTAATTGGTTATCCATGGATTTGGATTTTAGATCAAATGATTGTAATACAGATTTGGTAAGATTGAAATTATGTTGAGAAGTATAGTTAAAAGTTATGATGGATAAGTTGTACTTTGTCATTTTATGTTAAGAATTTGGTTATAATTATGAAGTGAAAGAGAGAAAAGGAATTTATGGAAATGTTTTGAGTTATGAATAATGTGACAAAAAGGTAATTTAAATAAGTATAACAATGATATGAAATGTGAGGAGATATTAAAAAGGGAGAAATTTTAAAATATGACTGAAAGTTATGCTAAATATGTTTATGGTATATAATGAATAAATGAATGGACTTGAGGTTTAAATGAATGAGCTATAGATAGTAAGTATAGTATAAAAGTTTTATGATAATTGGTGGGAATTATATTGAGATAATTTGAAGTGATTTGTTATCATGATAATTTGACTAAATATGGATCGGAAGAGATCAGGAATTGTATGTAAGTTTGCCCTAATGGAATTAGGTTATATATATACATATTTGAATATTGTGAAATTTCATGATAGGTTAAATAAATTAATCGTTGGTTGGAATTGAACAAGATTGGAACATGGGTATATTGTGACAGATAGATCAATTGATCTGGATTTGGCTAAGATTATGAATCATTTTTGAGATTTAATATGTATAGTTGTACTAAGAGTGTAATTGTTTACATGATAATGTATCTGATGTAAAATGTTAAAGTGTGAATGGACATGAATGAAGGGAGTTATAGTAGTTATAAATCATGATAAAAAGGGAAAAGATTGGTTATTTATAAAATAAGTTGAAAGGTAATGTATTAATATGTAAGTTAAGTGAAAAAGCATGCTAAAGAAGTAACTCCAATTGTGGAAGATAAGGATCTTGCTATCTATTGAGGTTTGATAAATGTCTATTTAGACAGTGATTGTAATGACGGGATAATTAATGCTAAGGTATAAACCAATGATTTTTAAGGTTAAAGTTAAGAGAGTAATTACGAAGAGGTGAATGAATAAAATATAGTGAAAATAAAGATTGGATGAAGTATAAGTGTACTATAAAATGATTTGATTCTTGTATAAAGATATTAATAAGAAATGTAATGAGTTCTTTTGAATGTTTGATTAAGGAAGTAATGAGATATATAAACATATAGAATGATGAGTTATGGAATTTAAAGAAGATGGTTGATTCTAAAGGGGAAAGTTGAAGTTATATGATTTGATGACATAATAACTTAAGCATATAATTAACTTCGTATGGAAGTTAAGATGATATTTTGTTAAGAATGAATTGTTACGGTACTGATAATTTCTAGGACGAAATTATTTAAGGGGGAGAGAATTGTAATATCCCAATGTATGCCCTAGAAGTTTTGAATATTATTGTCGTTTTCATTGAATTGAATGTATATGTTAATTTGAAAGAGAAAAGCATTTTTAGAGAAAGTGTATATGTTGGGTATATGGTAAAATATATAACATATACATAAGTCAATATCGATGGTCAATGCAAGAAGATATTTTAATTGTGATATGTGAAATTACCTAATGGGCATATAAGTTAAAAGAGGTTAAGTTAAATGATTGAGGGCAATTAGGTAATTGCTTGGTTAGAATTGCTTGGTGGAGATTTAAAGAGGAAAAGGGAGTTGGCTTGTGTTATTTTTTTTTCTTTTCTTCTCCATTGTGTGCCGGCTATCCAAGAGAGGAGAGAGCAAGAGAGGTGTTCTTGATGCTAGAATCAAATTGAAGGAAGAATCAAAGGTTTTGGTTGGAGATTTGTGAAATTTCTTCATCTAAGGTAAGTACTCTCTTGTTTTCCTTTGGCATTTTGAAGATGTGCTTGATGTGTGTTGTGATTTGTTGATATCATGATTTAGAGTGTTTGAGAAGTGTTTAGAAGTATGGAAATTGATTGTGAGTTAAAAAGGTTAAATTGGTGTTGGTTTTGTTTGAAAACGGTAAGTTAAGTGGATGTTGTTATTGAAAGAAGAAGATTGATGTTGGTTTTTAGGGTTTGATGTGGTAAGTGTTTGAATGTATGGTTGATATAGTGTTAATGTGAATATTGTGATGAATATGTAATAATAACATGAATTACACCCATTTGAATGAGATTGTGTTGTGTATAAGTTGTTCTTAATTCAATTAAAGAAGTGTTGGTTATGTTTAGGGTTTTATATATGAGAGACACGGCCAAAATAAGAATGGAACACGGCCAAGACATAATATTTTTGGGAGACACGGCGAAGTTGAGGGAAGTTTGGCCGTGTTGGATGGATTTTGGAGAGACACGGCCACAAGCTTGGCCGTGTCCCTTGCCCATGTTTGCCACTGCCTGAATTTTGTTGAGAGACACGGCCGTGTCCCCTTGCCCGTGTCTGCCTCGGCTTGAATTGTAATTGAGAGACACGGCCACAAGCTTGGCCGTGTCCCTTGATGGTGTTAGCTACTGTGATTGTTTGCTACTTGTCTCACATTGCTTTGATTCCTCAAAGGTCTTGTTGTACCTAAACTTAAACATAAACTCTCTAAACCCTTTGAAAACAAAGGATGACCTAAACAAATATATGTGGAACATACATTCATATGATGTTGAGAATTATAGCATACATTTGATGATATTGATGATACTATATGAACAATGTTATGTGTTATATGAATAATGATATGTTTGCCTAGTTAATGTAATTGATGTTGTATATATCAATGATGGAATATGAAATGTGAATAATATGATGAGATAAATGATTGTGTATTTGAAAGATGAATTGCTATAATGTGGATTGAAATGTGATGTAAAGCCATTGTGATTGGCTATGATAACTCAAATGTGAAGTGAAGCCATTGTGATTGGCAATGATGATTCAATTGAAAGAAATAAGGCATGTTTGCCTAGATGATGATGAGAATTGAAAATGATATTGATGATGAAATAATCAATGAGTTGTGTAGCTACATGCCTAATATGAGTAACAATCTCTTGAAGTTAGGTTGGCTAAGTCCTTGAAGCATAATTGAGATGTTACAACCCTTGAAGCTAGGTTGGATTGGTTTTTGAAGCCAAGTTGGGTTGATGCTTAGCATGCTTTGCTCCCCTTGAAGCTTGGTTAAACCTAAATCCTTGAAGCCTAGTTGGGTCTATGATAATGATAAATGTGATGATTAAACCAAAGCGTTAACTCTGAAAATAGAATGACATATTAGTGTCGTTTGGGCCCGAGTCTGTCTTTGTTGTCAATATGATATACAAATGTTGAAATAAATGAGTAATGAGATCTATGGTTGACTTGTTGGAAATGTGATTCATGATTAGTGAATTGTGAATAAAATGATGTTATGAAGTATGTTGTGTAATGTGTGTATTGATATATTGATTGTGAGTGTTAATGATGGATTATGATTGATGAATTGTTAATAAAACAATGTTATGAAGTATGATGTGTAATGTGTATATTGATATATTGATTATAAGTAATGATGATGGATTGGGGTTGGTGATAATGATATGTATATAATATATGAAATTAGTTGAGATATATGAAAGGTGCAATTCAAAAGGAAAAACATAATAAGAAACTAATGGTACATGGAAGTGATATTTCATTATATGTTAGTATTTCTATAATGTATGTTTATATATTATATTTGTACTACTAAGCTCTCGGGCTTAGCGCGGATGTGTAATCGCGCAGGTAACTAGGTGGAAGATATGAAGTCTTTGTTGTGCCACGAGAAGAGTAAGAGTTTGTCGAGACCAACTAGAGGGTGATGCATACATGTATAAAATTTTAATTATGTTGTATTTTTTATAAGAGTGTATGTATATGTATAAATGAAGTTTTGATAAAGATAAGATTATGATATATATATGTAAGATCATTAAAAATATAATGATTTGTAAATGTTCTTTAAATTAATGTATTGTGGTTTGAACTTTGCTAAAGGTTTTAAAAATGTATCGAAAAGTGACATCCTTATACCTTATATACTTACTGTATGTATACCAGGTGTATGTATAGTACTTATATGAAGTATCGGGGTGTTACAGAGGCATCCTACATCTTCTACCATACAATGCCTCATAAGGTGCCATTCTAATACTTCATTGATGATTGTTGTTATAAGCAAATTCCATCAATGGCAAAAATCTGTCCCAAGTCCCATAGAAATCAATGACACAGCTTCTCAACATATCCTCCAAAATTTGTATCACTCTCTCTGACTGTCCATCTATCTGCGGATGAAAAGTTGTGCTAAAATGCAATTGAGAACCCAAAGCACCATGCAAACTCTTCCAAAACCTTGAAGTTAACCGAGGATCTCGATCAAATACCAAAGAAATTTGGATTCCATGCAACTTCACTATCTTTCTGATATACAGCTCAACCAACTTCTCCAGAGAATAGTCCATTCTAACTGGAAGAAAATGAGCTGTCTTTGTCAACCTATCAACAATCACCTAGATGGCATCATGCTTCCTCTGAGTCAATGGCAAACCAGTCACAAAATCCATCGTTACACGTTCCCATTTCCACTCAGGCACTGATAAAGGTTGGAGCAACCCTGTAGGAACTTGGTGCTCGGCTTTTACTCTTTGACAAGTGAGACATTTAGGCACAAACTCCGCTATATCTCTCTTCATACCTGACCACCAATAGTGTTTTTTCAAATCATGATACATCTTGGTACTCCCAGGGCTCATAGCAAAAACCGACTGACGTGTTGCCTCCAAAATTATCTTTTTCAATCTTGTATCATTGGGAACACACAATCTATCCTTGTACCAAAGACTACCATCAGCTCTCACATGAAAATCTCGGCTCTCCCCCTTTTGGCAACCTGATACAACGTTCTGAATTCTTTCATCTGCCAATTGAGACTCTCTAATATGATCCAACAATACCGGTCTTAATTGCAAATGAGCTAACAAAGAACCATCATCATATGATTCAAAACTAGCATGCAACGCTCTCAATTCAATAAGCAACGAGAGCGAATAAGCAGTCAAACCTTCCAAAGACTTCTGACTCAAGGCATTAGTAACAACATTTGCCTTACCAGGATGATAATCAATCAAACAGTCATAGTCTTTAATCAACTCCAACCACCGTCTCTGCCGAAGATTCAGCTCTCTCTGAACCCCCAAATATTTCAAACTCTTGTGATCTGTAGAGATGAAACATTTCTCCCCATACAAGTAGTGTCGCCAAATCTTCAAAGCAAACACTATGGCTGCTAACTCCAAATCATGCGTCGGATAATTAAGCTCATGCGGCTTCAACTGCAGAGAAGCATAAGCTATGACTCTACCCTTCTGCATCAAAACACATCCTAAACCACTATGTGATGCATCACTGTAAATCACATATGGTTTATCTTCCACAGGCAAGGTAAGAATAGGAGCTTGAGTCAACATCTCCTTCAACTACTCAAAGCTAGATTAACACTGATCTGTCCACACAAATCTAACTCCCATTCGAAGTAATCTGGTGAGTGGAGTAGCTATCAAAGAAAAACCTTTCACAAATCGTCGATAATAGCCTGCCAAACCTAGAAAACTTCTAACCTCAGTCACTGTCTTCGGTGGACTCCAATTCAAAATAGCTTCAACTTTACTCGGATCAACTCTTATACCATCCGCTGAAACCACATGACCGAGAAAAGTCACTTGATCAAGCCAAAACTCACACTTAGACAGCTTAACATACAACTGCTTCTCTCTTAAAGTCTACAATACAATCCGCAAATGCTCGTCATGTTCCTCCTTATTATGCAAATACACCAAAATATCATCAATAAAGACCATCACAAACTCATTTAGATAGGGTCTAAACACCCTATTCATCAAATCCATAAAAGTTGCTGGTGCATTCGTTAATCCAAAAGGCATCACCAAAAACTTATAATGCCCATACCTTGTGTGGAAAGCTGTCTTAGGTACATCTTCATCTCTAACTCTCAATTGATGGTACCCTGATCTCAAATCAATCTTGGAGAAAATTGCTGCTCCCTTCAATTGATCAAAGAGATCATCTATCCTAGGAAAAGGATACTTATTCTTGATAGTCACTTTATTCAACTGCCCATAATCGATGCACAATCTTAAGGTACCATCCTTCTTCTTCACAAACAAAATAGGAGCTCCCCACGGAGAAACACTAGGGTGAACAAACCCTTTATCCAATAACTCCTGCAACTGCACCTTCAACTCTCTCAACTCAGCAAGTTCCATTCGATAGAGAGTAATAGAGATGGGAGTGGTACCAGGCAATAAATCGATACCAAACTCAACCTCTCTTTCAGGGGGTAGCCCTGGCAACTCCTCAGGAAAAATATCTGGGAATTCAGCAACTGTGGGTATACTATCAAGTTGAGAACCCACTACTCTAATATCTACCACATGAGCAAGATAAGCGTCACACCATTTTCAAATCAACCTCCTAGCTGCAATAGCTGAAACAAACATAGATGCAAGATGCCTCTGCTCACTAGATACCATGACACTTCTACCATCACCAGTTCTCAAGGTAACACACTTCTTCTGACAATCTACCACAGCTCCATGTTTAGACAACCAATCCATGCCTAAGATCACATCATACTCTTTAAAAGGCATTTCAATCAAATCACTAAGAAACTCCTCACCTTGCACCACAACTGAACTATCTCGGTGCACCTTGCTAACTATCACACTATGCCCTAAAGGATTTGTCAACAAGACATCAAATCTTAGGGACTCTGAATGCAATTCAGTCACAGGCAAGATAGATGCACTTATGTATGAATGCGTAGATCCTAGATCAATAAGAGCAAGAACTGAAATGCCAAATAAAGAAAATGTACAAGTAATAACTGCTGAAGCATCCGGCTGCCTCTGCATCACATACACTCGCTGAGATTGTAACACCCCGATACCCTATATAAGTACTGTACATATACCTTGTATACATACAGTAAGTATATAAAGTATAAGGATGTCACTTTTTGTTACCTTTTAAAAACCTGTAACAAAGTTCAAACCATAATACATTAATTTACATAATATCTACAAAATCATTGTCTTTATCAAAACTTCATTTATACATATACATATCCTCTAGTAAAAAATACATCAAAATTAAAAGTTATACATGTATGCATTACCCTCTAGTTGGTCTCGACAAACCTTTACTCTTCTCGTGGAATAACGAAACACTTGTATATTCCACCAAGCTACCTGCGCGATTATACATCCGCGCTAAGCCCGAAAGCTTAGTAGTACAAATATAAAATATAAACATACATTATAGATATGCTAATAGATAATAATATATCAATTCAATGTACAATTAGTTCTTATCATGTTTTTCCTTCTTGATTGCACCTTTCATACATATTGACAAATTTCATATATTATATACATTTAAACAAAACATTACCACCAACCACAATCCATTACTAATACTCATATTCAATATATCAATATACATACATTATATATCATACCAATCAAGAGTCATATTTCCAAAGAAGACAATTCTTATCACCAACACTACAAAAAAAAACGCTATCTGCAACGGACAGAATCCGTCGCAGATCCGTCGCAGATCGGTCGCAGATCTATATTTGCGACCGATCTGCGACGGATACGATCCGTTAATAAAAAAGGCGTCGCAAATTTCAATTGGTCGCAGATCGGTCGCAGATTTGCGACCGATTTACTACCACTAGGCGGTTGCAAATTTGCCGCTCAAATTTTCGCGGGCAAACAGTATCCGTCGCAAATCCGTCGCAGAAACCGTCGCAGATTGTCGTTTTAGATTTTCCGTCGCAGATTTCATCGCAAAACTCGTCGCAAATCCGTCACAAAAGCCGTCGCAGATTGTTCTGGAGTATACATGCCGTGGTGTTTTCCGTCGCAGATGCCGTCGCAGATTCCGTCGCAGATGTTCTGGAGTATATATGCCATGGTAATTTTCGTCGCAAATTCCGTCGCAGATGCCGTCGCAGATCCGTCTTAGAAAACCGTCGCAGATCCGTCTCAGAAAACCGTCGCAGATTGTCGTTGTAGATTTTCCGTCGCAGATTTCGTCGCAAAACTCGTCGCAGAACCGTCATAAAAGCCGTCGCAGATTTTCTGGAGTATAAATTCCGTCGCAAATTTCGTCGCAAATTCCGTCGCAGATGTTATGCCGTGGTAATTTCCGTCGCAAATTCCGTCGCAGATGCAATGAATTTACAATTTTTGTGTCATTATATGGATTTTTAATATAAAATACACACCTGTAGTAATAATATTTACAATTTAATTACATAAATCTAAATTTATATCAATTTTCATTTATATAAAATGCAATAGTTAGTTAAACTAACATAATTCAAAAGTCATTACAATATATAAGTTTTAAACATTTCAAAGTATTAAACAAAAAACACTGTCAAAAGTAAAAACTAAGCCGAAGGCATACACTAGTCATCATCTGGATGTTCTGCTGTTACTTGATCTTCTGCTGGTGGGGTTGGTTCTGTTGGAGCCCATCTAGGAGGTTTAGTTGGCCGTCCTAGTAACATATTCTGAATCCAAGTCTGGTTCTCAACCAAAAATCGAGTCATATCTGCAATTTTGGTCTCTAATTTGCTCTCTATATGACTGACTTTATTGCTTATCTCATCACGTATCTCAGTTAACATATTTTCATTCACTTGTTGAGATGTACTTCCACTGCCCTTAGAGATGTGAGAAATTGCTAAATTTCCCAACCCATATAATCTGGCCTTCTTTGTTCCTCCTGCCGCTTCAACAAATAAATCATCATCATCCTTAGTACAAGATTGAACTTCCTCTCCATTTGCCTCTTCTGTAGACTGTGATGCTTTCAATTTCTGAAAGCTTTCCTAAAAAAAAAAATCAAAACAACGTTAGAGTCAAAAGAATCCAGTAACCAATACACATAATTCACAAGCAATATTCATAAAAAAGCATGTTAACAAACCAAGCATGTTAAAAGTATGTTCTTAATAAAAAAAATATAGTACTAATAAAAAAACACTTGCTGCACCAACGTTTCTAGAATTACAGCAGAAACAATCTTTTTTTGTTACAATCAAATTGCTCCTATTCACAGCAGAAACAATCTTGTAAGCGCAATAGAATTACAGATATATTATGCCAAAATAGATGTCCTCAGAATATTGTATAATAACTGCCTAAAACATTTCAATACTACCCAATCCTTGTTTTTCTTTTCACCTAAACTAGAAGAAATTCAATTACTATTCATCCAATGGCTGTAGATCTATAAAGACAATGGAAAAAAAGAAGGCTTAGATGGGATAACCTGATGAATAATTAATTGGAAAAAAATTAAATAGAATTAGTGATTCTGAAGCGCAAATGCAGATGCGACTGCAGTGCTTCCCAAAGCAATTGGACTTTGCTGAGTTGAGGAATTGAGGGAAGAACAAGTAAACAATTAATAACATAATTAGATTTGTATCATATAACAAGATTATGAGAAAAGGAAAAGACAAGAAGTTGATTAGTTGCTTGCTTATTCTTTCTTGTTGAGTATTCTAGCTATATAAATATATATTTTTTTCTATAAATTATTTAATAATTTTGCATAATTTAATTATTTATCAATAATGGAAACTTATTGGAGAAGAAATAGTGATATATTAAGTGATAAAAAAAGAAAACAAAAAAAAAGAAGCATGATTCTTCAATTGTATATATTCATATATTCTAGATGAGTCAAAAGTGGATTCCAAGATTTTGGACGACTGGTAGGAAGAATGATCAAGTGAATAATTATTGCATAATATGACTTCTAAGCTAATGCAAGAAATGCATCTCTTTATCCATAATCTCTGCTAGTTGGGCTGGCCATGCATACCAAAACACAGTTTAAAGGTAAATACATATTCTCCTAGATATTAGAGCCACGATCAATTCTATCTCCTTTATACCAATTCTCAAATAAAGTTGGGCTGGCTATACTACAATACTAAGTTTTTCCTCCTATGATGTCCAAATACATAATACACAAATACTGTATATTAATGTGAATATGATGTTATTTCATTTATGATCATTCTGTGATTATATTCAGAAATTCTACTATCCATGTACTATTGTTGTTGATCCTATCAACCCTACCATAAGCTCAGGTATGAAAAATAATGAAATAAATATTAGTATCTTAATATTTCAATGTTAAAAAAATAAATAAAATTCAGAACTTGTGCAATACAATGTTTTGAATCCAATATGTTCGTGTTTATTGTAAAAATAGATAAACCAGGTCTACAAATTACAATGTACAAACAACAAATAGCAGAATTGACAAAAACCTGAGAGAGAAGAAGAAACTAAAAATGAAAAAAAAAAGGTAACCTAAAACTTCATAGGTGGGGTTGAGCCAACAATTCAGGGCTCTGCAGTATTGGTGGGTACAATTTTATGAGAATTAAACATTATTTTCAAGCCATCTATGCACTGTATAATTCCAAAAATTATGAAAGTACCAAAATAAATAACAAGAATTACAACAAACAATGTTGCCATGAAATGGATGTTTGGAGTTTTGGTTCCTTCCAATACCTTCCTGTGTTCTATGATCCCAATAACCAGTAAAATGACGGCCATTACAACCCCACAAAATATTGAAAGATTCCTTAAAGTTGCATCTAAAAGACTATCCTTTTCCATCTCTCTGTTTCTCTGTAAGCTTCTGGAACAGAGAGAACAGAACAAAAACAGATCACCTTCTAGTCATCCATAATTTACAAGAATCTTGAAGTTGACATGTTGAAATTCGACCAAAAATTGGCCCTGGATTTCAAATTCTTCCCATCCTAACAATTTATTTGTATTGGCCAAGAAATTAAAATTTTCAAAGAAGGGCCAGCCTGGAATATAACAGGCTCTGCCTCAGTGTAAATTATGGAAATTCTTAATTCAGTAAAGCTGACAACCGACATATGGATTTTCACTAATATATATGATATTTAGATAAATATAAAAAAAGGATTTTGAACTTTTAATAAAGTAAACATTACAGTTTTAGCTGCAAATCCTAAATTTAGATGAAAAAATAAAGTCTCTTGGTGGGGTGCACGCGTACTCTGTTTTACAAGATTTCAGAACAGGGGAAAGAAGAAAGTTCCTTTCTTTGCAACTTGCATTAACAAAGACCAAGAAAAATATTCATCAAATTTTATTATATTCAAGAGAAATCAATTTATTGAAACACAACTTAATAAACAACATCAATATAATGCAACTACAAAGATTGCAAACACAGATCAGCTTTCCTTTTTTTCCCTTATATTTCAATGTCTAATTTGACTACTAATCAAATGGCTTGAAAACAACAATTGGGCTTCTTACAAAATGACGAGAGCTTTTCCATACAAGTGAACCGGACACCAATTGTCCACTTGACATGGATTTCGCCTTGACCATAACTTTGAAACTCCTCTTTTGCAAGGGACGAGAAAAGGAGAGGCTCATGGGTTTTACTGTGATTTCCTCTTTTGCAAGGGACGAGAAAAGGAGAGGCTCATGGATACCATTAACAATAGCAAATGCAAGAAAATATCAAAATAAATAAAGTGACAAGAAGCTTAATGTTTGTCCATGTGAAGACATACCTAATAAATAGTATTCTTCAATAAAATATGTTCAATTCTCTTTCTCGGCAAGCAAATTTTCTTCACTTATATATATATATATTATACATGTGATCCAAATTATTGGGTTTTCTTTCTTTCTAAATTTTTCATTGTTAATGTTTTTACAACTTGTTAATGTTTTTACAACTATGAAATCAAATTGCCTATATTAATTGAAATCAACACATTTGAAAGAGGGTGTATACATTCTGCAATACCAAGTAAACCACACACCATATCAATCATATTTTCAACAAAAACATTATAAACTCATCCATAAAATAATGTAAATACAATATATTAACTTACATGAACAAGTTCCGATCTCTTATCTATAAACTTCCCCCGATCTTTTTTACTTGTATGGCTATGCTTGAACAATTCATAGTTTCCAGGAAACTTTCCCCCATTTGCTGCAGCCTGTTTAAATCAATATGAAACACAAACATATGATAAAAAAAAATAGTCAATTTATTTAACAAAATAAGATGTAGATTTCATACCAAATCCTTCGCATGCTCTTTCATCGATTTCGACCCACAAGTGTGAGTAGATGGCCCTGTTCCTGGTCCAGCAGGCTCAGACAGTCTGTTCTTAGACTGTTGCTCTGATAATTTTATTGCATCCTCCGTTTCCCAAGCTCTTCTCCACTCTTCTACAAATTCGGAAGGCACGGGACAGTTCACTAATCTGTTATGTCTCACATTGTAAATGAAAGTACTGTATGTCCTTGCTGCTTTGCTTTCCCAAGCTTTTCTCATCAAGCCATCTTCAGATGACATCCAAGTAAATAATTTCTGCAAAGTAAGTAAAAATTCTTAAATATGCTAGCCATTACCATTATTAAAGATTATGAACAAACAAATAAAAATGAATATTAGATAAACATTAACCTTAAACTCTCCGAAGTATAAGTCCTTTGATTGTCGAGACAGTTTTGCCCAAGAGGATCCTGTTTTGTCAGGATACCGTTGAAAAGCTTCTGTGCATGCATGTGATATGCCCCATAAATCAGGATTAAATCTGAAACAACTTAAGATTATTAATAAAGTGCCAAAATAGTGACTAAATATGCTAAAATTAGTAAATTACCCATCAGCCTTTGACCAACTAATTATTATTCGCCCATCAGCATCACGGGCTGGTTCTTGGGATCGAGAGCCTCTACTTATAACGTCATTGTTAACATCAGGTTGAGGTTCATGTTCACTAATTTCAGGAGATGAAGCTGATATTTGGGGATTTTCTATTCCTAATCCGTGCATGTTATCCAGTGAGGGAGTAGAAGAGGGTGGTGTTATAGGATTAGAAGATTCAGATATTCTTCTCCTAGATGTTGGAGTTCCATCTGTGTTAGGATTTGAAGATTCAGAGGTTCTTCTCCCAGATGTTGGAGTTGCTTCTGAACTTGGAGTTACAGCCGCTGGAATTGCAGGTGTGGGTTGAGTAGGTGCTATGGCTGTTGTTGTGGGTTGGGTAAGTGCAATGGCTGTTGGTGTGGGTTGGATAGATACCATGGCTGTTGGTGTGGGTTGGGTAGGTATCATGGATGCTGGAACTGTACGTGCGGATCGTCCTCTTCCCACTGGTGGTTGAATAATATTGCGACTTTTCCCTCTAGCCATATCTGCAAGAACCCATAAAACATAAGATTAAATATAGAGAAAAAGATTATCAATTTATTATAGCCTATAGAGATGCTACAGATAAAAATTTTAGGGAGAAATAACAGAACAAATGAGGTACCTAACTCATACGGACAACAAAACAGAACAAATCCAGCAATAATGGCAGCAAGATTAACACAATACACATTGTTTCTCGCCGATCATATCCCATGCGGACCAAACCCACTTCACAATTGATTTCCAAGGTTGCTCTTGCATCAGATTTTGTTTTAAGAAAAGATACCCAAGTAAATCTTGAAAAATCATCAATTATAGTGAGAAAATAGCTGTTGCCAGAGACAGAAACTGTTGTGGGACCCTAGATATCTAAGTGTACAAGTTCAAAAGCCTTGATTGAAGTAGAAAACACTGGTAGGAAACATAGTTCTTTTCTGCTTGGCAAAATGACAGATATCACAAACATATGATTTTGAAAAATGAATCTCAGGATATATGATTTTGAAAAGTTATGCATGACCTTGTATGCCTTCTTAACATTGCCAATTAGTTTGTATCTTTCTTGTTGGCAAAACTTGCACACAAGCAAATCTACATCATCACCCCAGTATATCATACAATTATTTCTACAGCAGTCAATCTTCTGCACTGGGAGGCCCAAACCTTCAATTAATCTTTTCGTTCTATAGAAATTTTCAGGGAATACATTATCCTCTGGCAAAACTTCTTTAACGAATTCTGCTATCTGATCAAAACATCTCTCCGAAAAATGGTGTTCGGCCTTCATGTTGAACATACGAGCCATGGCAGATAACTTCGTATGCTTTACACAACCGGGCCATAGTTCCTCATTAGCCGCTTCCAGCATTTGAAATAGCTTTTTAGATTCTTGATTTGGTTCCTCCTCCATGAAATCAGAATGAGAATTAGGAACTCCAAGCCCTTGGAGGACCATTTCACGATATTGTGCACCTGTTTCATTATGCATTTGACCGACCAATCCAGTTTCAAGATCCCTAAGAGTTGTACCTGTATCCTCAGGCCACGGTTCCCCATGTGATATCCACTGATAGTAATTTGGCATAAAACCAAATTTTGTAACGTGGAAGCGGACTTCTTCCACAGGTTGGAAAATTCGGTTTCTACATTTCGGCTTCGAACAAGGACACCTAATTCTGGTTCCATCCATACTTGCTGGATGAGAAACTGCGTAGTCTAAAAACTCTTGTAGTTTTTCTTGAAATACTCTATTCAAACGTCCCCCAGCATAAGTTTCATACATCCATCCCCGGTACATACTAGTTGTCTTGACCAAATCGTCAAAAATGTACTAAAAGATTAAAAAATCAATAATCAAGCCCAATAAAAAGTGACAAAATATTAACACCTAAAATAATGAATATAATTTTTGGAAAAATAATTAAAATAAATAAATTATTTAATTCATTATATGAGTTCAAATTAATTTAGTCACTAAAATTTATTCTTTTTTTTTGTATTTGTTATTGTTGTTATATATCAACTTCTAATAGTAAATTTGTCATAATTTCTTGTAAAAATTATATGTTAATTGTATAATATATCTCGTGGTAATAAAATATTAAAAAATGGGTTTGTTCAAAGAGGCTGTGATTGATTCGTAGGGAGATAATGTGAATTAACTAAAAAACAAATAGACCTACTTATTATAAATTAAAATAGTGGAAAAGTACCAGAAGCAACTAATTTTAAGTTCAAAGAAGAAGATCAATATTCTAATTCACATTGATTCATTTATAATTAGTGGAGACTTTGGTTTGTTAAATAATATAAGGTATGTCCAATTAATTTATATATTTGCATTTGCAAGTATTAAGCTGTAGCTTTCATTTATATTAGTTCTCTTGTGTTATTATTTACTTTTTCGTTTAGATTTTTCTGCCTAACAAACTTTTCAATTTCCTTTAATTAAACATATGAATGGAATTTAATTAGTTTCATTCTATTATATTATGAGGTGTTCTTCCATGTACCTAGCAGACATTTTAAATTAATCACATATTTATTTTGGTAGATGGGTGGAAGGCAGAACTAAAAAGAAATGAAGAATAGGAAAATAAGATAGTATGTGATACTCATGGATTGCAAAAAAAGAAAAGATAATAAAAAAAATTTGAATGCTATTCTATTTTTCATTATTTTTTGTAAGATAGTTTGTGCTTTTCCATAAGTAAGATTTGAATGCAAGTCTATTTTTCATTATTATTTGTAATAAATTTATTTTTGATTAGAACTCACATTAATAAAGTTTATGGAATTGGAAGTTATATTATTATTAAACCAATGAAGTTATATAATTTACCAATGACATTATTAAGTAAATAAAATGAAACAATCATTATACAATGAAAAATGTACCTATATTGTCAGCCACTTGGCAAGATGAGCAGCTGATGGATTTGATTATTTTGTAGAACAGAGTGCAAAGAAACGACTGAAACTGAAATCTGATCACAGCAAAATGCATGGAGCATGAGACACTAAATGGCAAGAAAATTGATGCTTGACTCTATTTAATATCAATTAATTGGTTATACCCAAGTGCATAGTAAATTATCCTTATATAATTAGCCATGACTTCGTGTGCCATAAGCCTAAAGATGTCAAATAACTCATTACTTTATACATGCTCTAGATCAAAGAATAACATAATGTTTAGTAAACCTAATTAATCCCGCTATTTAATACTCTTTAATAGTAATATTTAAATGAAAAGCATGCTCTCAAATAGAATTTGTCTCACAACTCTCATATTTCCTTCTGCAATTCAGATCTTTAATTTGGGGAGGCATTTTCTTAGCTCTATTTGTTATTTAAAGTAGGATACTTGAAGTAAATAATGTAGATGCGATCAATGCTTCGTAAAATTTACATATCCTAGCCCTTAAAAATTCGATCTTTATGTTTAGCCTTGAATTATATCAAACAACCCCTGCCTCATTAAATTAGATTAGCCTTTTTCAAAAACGGTTAATGCTTCTAAAGAAAAAGCAGGCATAACTGTAAGGGAGAAAATGCTACATATAAACAGGCATGTCAAACATTTTATCTAACAGATAACAAATCAAATATCTTGTTAAAATAAGTACAAACATTGCAACTTTTTGATGTCTAAATATGAGACTGGAAGCATATATGAGAAAAGCACCCAAGTTCTCGGCATACCCAAATTTGAGATTGTCCAAAAACTGTTGTATATGCAGAAATATATGAAAGTTTTCGGCAGTTGGTAATAGGGAAACAAGTGACAGAAACATATTCAATAGTGAAATGTTAATTAGCAAAAGGAAGACCAAGCATTTACACAAGTCAGAAGAAAAAATTGAAAAGTATAGTTAATGGAAGGAAAAACTCTATAATCTCCTTAATACAGAAATTCACAACAGGAAAGAGGCTTAATTTATACTTTAAAAAGCAATGATTTTGAGTTGTAATCTTAAATTCAGCAGGTTTATGTCCTACTATTCACTTGGAAAGTATGCCAAGCCGAAGGAAGTTGAAGAAATGATTACTAGAGAGACAAAGAGAGGAAGAGAGCATTTAGAAACAATAAATAGAAAAATTCAGTAGAATATATGAAGTAAAAAAGAAAAAGAAACCCAAGTTTTGACTGTAGCATAAGAAAATGAAGTGACTGTAGCATACTTTTTTTCTACATTCAATTCATATTAGTTGAAGTCAAAAGAATAATTGAGAAAAAGAAAATTATATTATATAAAGACAAGTCAAAAGAATTTGCCTTCTGGAGGATGTTCAAATCCAGAATCTACAATGGCTCGAAGAAGCTCTGGCTTCAACAGGAAGTCTCTGAATCCTGAACTGTGAATTCCAACAGCCCCTGGCATTGTTCAAAAAATAAACCAATATCAACACAAGAAACATTTTAATTGCAAAATGAAAACAAGAGGAATTTCCCCAGTGCAGAGGAAAAACCAGAAACTGAATATGCTACAAGAGTTTTATCAAGAATTACAAAAGCCAGAAACAAAGATCTAAGAAAACATTAAGGCTATACATAATCAAAACAAATTAAAAACGAGAAACCCAGATCAAATTTCTAATACAAAGTGAAAAATGATTTACAAAGAGGTTAATTCATACCAATTACATCACCAACTTGGAAAGTTTTAGTAGCTGCCCACTGTTTTAGTCAATATTACCAATGGTGGTCCAACCAGCAGAATTGCCAACCTTGTAAACAACAGTATCGAACACCTGAGACATTAATGACATTATTAATAGCGTTAGCAGAACCAGAGCTCTCTTCACCAATTTCATGGCTACCAAACACTGAATGGAGGAGTTAATTTGGGGTCTGAGAACTGGAGGAGTAATAGCCAAGGTTGATTTGAAATGGAGATTTGTACTGCTAATAAAGAGTCAGATTCGAAATGGAGATGGTGTGTGGAGGACATACCAGCAGGCTGAGATGAAGATGGAGGTGCTGATGACGGTGGTGACCTCTCTGTGAAGGCGAGAGGAGGCTGAGATGAAGATGGCGAGCTGCGATGGTGGGCGGAGATGAAGATGATGGCTCACTGCGGAGAGGAGAAGTGAGGGAGCGGCGCAAATGGGAGAGTGAGGATTCTGAGATTAGGTTAGGCAGTAAAAGCTTTCATACATTAACCCTTCGAAAATATATCAAAAATTCAATTTTCTTTGTAAACTTTAAAAATATCATTTTTTTCAAATATTTATTTAATTTATTAAAAAATATATTTTATTTTTAAATAGACATAGATTATATATTTAGTATATCAAGTGCATTTCCAAAAATAATATTGTTTTAAAAAAAATATAAATTGTGTTATACAATATAGTTTCTTAAAAAAATCAGAATTATCTATATTTATATTTATTTTATTTTGAAGTCAAATTAAAATATATTTTAATTATTTATATGATGATAAATATTAGACCGTAAATTAGTATAATAAAATATAATTTTATACTATTAATATGTTATACTATTAATTTTACTATTTTAATTTACAAAACACAATTCATTATATTATTAGTACTATTAATACTGTTTATTGCTTAATAACTAATAAGTATTTATTATAACCACTAAATACGTAGATCACTTAATAAAAATATCATTTTAATTTAATAAAATAATTCGTAAATTTGAATTACGAATATGATTCTATCATACTCCACTTTAAGATAATGAATTGCACAAAAAAAATTAAATACTAATTTAAAATTTTATATTAGTGATAATAACAAGTAAATTTAATTTGTCATTATAAATTATTAAATTAATATCAATGTAATATATAAAATATTTAAATGAAGCTATACAAATAAATCGAATTGTTGAAATCAAAATATGCTTTAAAATAATTAAACATATATACTCAAATATATCATTTATGCTATACGATAAATGCAGAGAAATGAGATAAAATAAAATGCCTATAACGAAATTATATAAAAAACAAAAATTAGTATTTTTTTTATATAAAATAAGTCTTCTAACTTATTTCAATTAATTATAATTTCTTTTTTGGGCTCCCACTAAAAATTTCCTTTTAGATTTACGACCAAAATTTTTTACGGCTATTTTCTGTCGCAAATTTGCTACAGATTTGCCATCGATTTGCGACGGATACATATATATAGTCAAATTTTATTTTCGTCGCAAATCCGTAGCAAATGGGTAGCAAATTTGTAACGAATCTGCGACCAATCTGCGACGGTACAAATTTTCAACGAAAATTCTCGGAGGGAATAATCCCGCCAACTTTAGCGACGAAATTTGTGACGAACAAAATTCCGTCGCAGATTTATTACGGATTTGCAACCGATTTGCGACGGATTTTGCAACGGATTTGCGACCAATTGCTCAAAATTCCTCTGACTTGTCCTTCCGTCGCAGATCCGTCGCAGATACGTAGCAAATTTGCGACGGAAACGTGTCCGTCGCAGATTTCCGTCGCAAATGGTGTTGATATTTTTATAGTGAAATTTGCAACGGTAATAAACGGTAGCAGATCTCCGTTGCAAATTGCTTCTTTAGTGTTTTCTCTTTCGCGCCAACTTTTGCGACGTAAATCTGCGACGGAATGATTTTCATCGCAGATCTGCGACGGATTTGCAATGGATTTGCGACCAATTGCTCAAAATTCCTCTGACTTGTCCTTCCGTCGCAAATCCGTCGCAGATCCGTAGCAAATTTGCGACGAAACGTGTCCGTCGCAGATGGTGTTGATATTTTTATAGTGAAATTTGCGATGGTAATAAACGGTAGCAGATCTCCGTTGCAAATTGCTTCTTTAGTGTTTTCTCATTCGCGCCAAGTTTCCGCGCCAACTTTCGCGACGGAAATCTGCGACGGAATGATTTTCGTAGTAGATCTGCGACGGATTTGCGACCAATTGCTCAAAATTCCTCTAACTTGTCCTTCCGTCGCAAATCCGTCGCAGATCCGTAGCAAATTTGCGACGAAACGTGTCCGTCGCAGATTTCCGTCGCAAATGGTGTTGATATTTTTATAGTGAAATTTGCGACGGTAATAAACGGTAGCAGATCTCCGTTGCAAATTGCTTCTTTAGTGTCTTCTCATTCGCGCCAAGTTTCCGCGCCAACTTTCGTGACGGAAATCTGCGACGAAATGATTTTCGTCGCAGATCTGCGACGGATTTGCAACGGATTTGCGACCAATTGCTCAAAATTCCTCTAACTTGTCCTTCCGTCGCAAATCCGTCGCAGATCCGTAGCAAATTTGCGACGGACAGGTGTCCGTCGCAGATTTCTGTCGCAAATAGTGTTGATATTTTTATAGTGAAATTTGCGACGGTAATACACGGTAGCAGATCTCCGTTGCAAATTGCTTCTTTAGTGTTTTCTCTTTCGCGCGCCAACTTTTGCGACGAAAATCTGCGACGGAATGATTTTCGTCGCAGATCTGCGACGGATTTGCAACGGATTTGCGACCAATTGCTCAAAATTCCTCTGACTTGTCCTTCCGTCGCAAATCCGTCGCAGATCCGTAGCAAATTTGCGACGGAAACGTGTCCGTCGCAGATTTCCGTCGCAAATGCCGAATATTTTTGTAGTGCAAACACAATTCATCATTACCACTCACAATCAATACACACACCACATATCATACTTCAAAACATTAGTTTGTTCACAATTCACTAATCATAAATCATATTTCCCACAAAGGCAATTATTGCCATCAACCATCATCCATCATCCATCACTAATATCCACAATTTATATATTTCATTTACAACAAATGACAGACTCGGGCCCAAAAGACACTAATATGCTATTCGACTTTCAGAGTTAATGCTTTGGTTTAATTATCACATTCATCAATATCCCAACTAGGCTTCAAGGATTAAGTTCAACCAAGCTTCAAGGGGAACAAAGCATGCTAAGTATCAACCCAACTTGGCTTCAAGAACTAATCCAACCTAGCTTCAAGGGTTGTAACATCTCAATTAGGCTTCAAGGACTAGACCCAACCAAGCTTCAAGGGGAGTAAAACATGTTAAACTTCAACTCAACTTGGCTTCAAGGATCAAGCCCAACCTAACTTCAAGAGATTGTTACCATTAGGCATGCCACCAACAACAAAACTCTGAAAATGAATAACACATTAGATACACAATTCATTGATTATTTCATCATCAATATCATTTTCAATTCTCATTATTATTTAGGCAAACATGCCTCATTTATCACAATTGATTCATCCTCTAGGCAAACATGCCTCATTTATCACAATTGTATCATCATAGCCAATCACAATGGCTTTATATTCCATTTAAGTTATCATTGCCAATAACAATGGCTTCATATCACAATATATCTCAAATCACATTTCATGTTTCATCATTGATATATGCAACATTAATTACATTGCTAAACAAACATGTCATTAATCAATCATACCATATAGGCATACTTCAATCATGTCACTCAATCATACATAATCCATTTCATTACACATATATCTTAAATTCATTGTCATATAATCCATGTGTCTATTTATTTCATTTTGACCATCATTATCAATCATGATAACATCACATTTCATCATTTCTCAAACACATTAACACCATTCATTATTCAAACATTTATCATAACAAATTGCATTGCACGTACCTTTCTTTTTGGATGATCATTATAGCTTTCACACTATACCAATGACAACATTAGTAACATTGAATTAATCAATATAATAATCTACTTAACACATTTATACTAAGGGTGTTAAATCTCAAAATCATATAAAAGATTACATCTATGTAAGTTTGTACTTACCTCAAGAACTACTCCCATCACCTATATCTTTCCTTTCCCAAGAATTCTTCACATTAGGTTAATGTAACACAATATCTTCAAAACCTAATCCAAAGATAGTTATTTCCATAAGAACATAAGAATGATAATCAATTAGAGCAACCTCAACACAAGACACGCCCACCAACACGGGCACCAACACGGCCGTGTCCATCAAATACCTTTCACACAGTAGCTAACACACTCAAGGGACACGGCCAAGCTTATGGCCGTGTCACCCAACACATGCTCCAACACGGCCAAGACTCCCTTAGCTTGGCCGTGTCTCTCAACCAAAAGAGGCAGTGACAGACACGGTCAAGGGACACGGCCAAGCCAGTGGCCGTGTCTCTCAACACCAAAATTCCAGTAGCAGACACGGGCAAGTGACACGGCCGAGACAGTGGCCGTGTCTCTCCAAATCGATCCAACAC
Source organism: Garcia nutans (assembly GCA_947685225.1). Lineage (NCBI taxonomy): Eukaryota > Viridiplantae > Streptophyta > Magnoliopsida > Malpighiales > Euphorbiaceae > Garcia > Garcia nutans. The sequence goes on from CANTUV010000002.1 coordinate 3,985,253, forward strand.
GGCCGTGTCTACCCCAATCCTGGCCGTGTCTCACAAAGAATGAAGATTTCCAACGAGGCCAAAATCATATATTCAATGTATTTCAACTTCAATAAACCTAAACATACATCATTCAATCAACTCTCCATCTCATATATATTAAACCTTACTAACCAATTTCAATAATCCATCATCAACCTCACAATTAACCTTATTAATATCATCTAACTTTCAATTCAACATATCAATACTCTTAATCTTCCATTAACATCACCATCACACCAACCATATCAAATCCAACTCAAACAATAGAAATCAAGACAAAGAATTGAATACTTACTTGAATATCTTGTCAATTCTTCAATCTCTACCTTCAATTCTCTTAAAACCCCAAGATTTTGATGAAGATCATCACCTCTCTTTAACTCTCTCTCTCTCTCTCTCGTGCAAGAACCAAAAGGAGAAGAAGAAGAAAGACAAATCTCTTTTCTCTTCTCACGATAGCCACACAATAATAATAATAATAATAATAATAATAATAATAATAATAATAATAATAATAATAATAATTTCCAAAAGAAAATTACCTCAATGCCCTTTAACCATTTATTCTAACTCTCTTATTACTCAAATGCCCATTTAAGTACTTTCACACTCAAAAAGATAAATATCTTTTCCCCTTGACTCTCCATTTGACCAACTTATATGTTTTATATACTAACATATATACAATATATACATTCCAATTACACAATCATTTTCTTTGCACAACATATATATACCTTTAATTCAAATCACACAACAATTGTATTAAAACTCCTAGGCATATATTGGGATATTACAATTCTCTCCCCCTTAAATAATTTTGTCCTCGAAATTATTAATACCATAAAAATCCGCTTTTAAGAAATTACTATCTTAACTTCCATATGAAGTTAATTATATGCTTAAGTTATTATTTCATCAAATCATATAACTTCAACTCTCCCTTTTTGAATCAACCATCTTCTCTAAATTCCATAGTTCATCATTCTATATGTCTATACATCTTATTACTTTCTTGATCAAACATTCAAAAGATCTCATTACATTTCCTATTAATATCTTTATACAAGAATCAGATCATCATATAGCACATTAATACTTTGTCAAATCTTTATATTTAATAAATATATTGTTTCTTCATCTCTTTAATATTACTTTTATAGCTTTAACCTTAGAACCCATTGGTTTATATCTGAGCATTAACTATCTTGTCATTACTATCACTGTCTAAATAGACATTTATCACACCCCAATGGATAACAAATTCCTTATTTTTCACAAATGGGATTACTTCTTTAGCATGCTTTTCACTTAACTTACATAATAATACATTATCTTTCAATTTATTTCATACATACTTAACCTTTTCCCTTTTTATCATGATTAACAACCACTATACTCTATTCATTCATGTCCAAACACACTTTAAAATTTTACCTCATATACATTATCATGTAAATACTTATTTTCTTAATACAACTATACACATTAAATTTCAATAATGATTCATAATCCTAGCCAAATCCAGATCAATTGATTTATCTGTCACAATATACCCACGTTCCAATTTTGTTCAATTCCAACCAACGATTAAGTAATCTAACTTATCATGAAATTTCACAATTTTCATATAAGTATAAAAATAACTTAAGTCCATAGGAGCAAACTTATATTCAATTTCTAATCTCTTTCAATCCATTTTCAGTCAAATCATCATGATAACAAATCACTTCCCATTATCTTTAAATATACACATAGTTTACTTTCTATTATCTTAGTAATAATTTCCACCAATTCTCATAAAAATGTTATATCATGCTTAATATCCATAATTCATTCACTCAAACCTTGAGTTCATTCCCTTAAACCTCAAGTTACATATCATAAGCATATTCAGTATAACTTTCATTCATATCTTAGAATTTCTCCTTTTTTTAATATCTCTTCACGTTTCAAATCATTATTATACTTATTTCAATTACCTTTTTATCATATTATTCATATCTCACCACATTTCCATAATTTCCCTTTTTCTTTCTTTATCTTCACCATTATAACCAAATTCTTTACATAAAAATAATAATAAGGTACAACCTTATCCATCATAACTTTTAACTATACTTTTCAAACAAAATTGTCAACCTCACCAAATCCGTATTACAATCATTATATCTAAGATTCAAATCCATAGATAACAAATTAACCGATCCAATATACTGAACAAGCAGATAGGTACATATAAAACTATCAGTAACGTACTTTCCCCCAACTAGGTCGGTAGTCCAAGTTTGGTTGCCCAATCCACAGGGTCCGCAGGAGGCAGATAGGTACGTAATACTGAATGTATCGAACCTTCCCCCAACCAGGTCGGTAGTCCAAGATCGGTTGCCCAAACTCAGGGTCCGCATGGTTCCACAGGAGGCAGATAGGTTCGCTCATTTATCTCTTTTAACATTACTTTCTCAATTGATTTCCATCATTATCAAATAGGCAAACATGCCTCAACAATCTCATTTGTATAATCATAGCCCATTCACAATGGCTTCTCATCACATTTCAATCCACAATATAGCAATTCACCTTCCAATTATACAATCATTCACATCATCATAACTCAGAACATTAGTTTCACATCTCTTTATGTCTCAATTCACATTATACACTTCATCATTCAAGCATACACAATCAACTTCCTTGCATATGTATCATATGTACCTTAAATTCATCGTCATATAAACATCATGTCCATTTATTTCATTTCCATCATTATTATCAACCATGATGATATCACATTTCATCATTTCTCAAGACACATTAACATTATCCATTATTAAAACATTTATCAAAACAAATTACATTGTACATACCTTTTTGTATGATCCTCGCCTCTTTCACACTATATAAGTCATAAAACTAGTCACGTTATGTTAACCATATAATAAATTACATAACATTGTTTATATAGTATCATATGCATCATCATTATCATCAAATGTATGTCCCATCTCAGCAATGCAAGATGAGTAAAGAATAATATGAGCAAAGAATAATCACAGTAGCCTACACACTCAAGGGACACGGCCAACCTTGTGGCTGTGTCTCTCAACACAAAAATCCAGTAGCTAACACACTCAAAGGACACGACCAAGCTTGTGGCCGTGTCTCTCAACACCAATTCAACCGAGGCAGACACGGGCAATGAACACGGCCGTGTCTCTCAACCAAACTCAGGCAGTAGCAAACACAGTCAAGGGACACGGCCAAGCCAGTGGCCGTGTCTCTCCAAAATTCATCCAACACGGCCAAATTTCCTTGAACTTGGTCGTGTCTCCCAAAAATCTTAAGTCTTGGTCGTGTTCCTTCTTTGGTTTGGCCGTGTCTCACATGAATAAAACCCTAAATGTGGCCAAAACTCTTTTAATTGCATTTAAACTCATTGTGTACAACATAGCCTCATTCAAATGGATATAAACAATGTCATTAACACTTATTTTACATATTCATCACAATATTCTCATTAACAAATCATTAACAACACATTTAAACACATACCACTTCAACACCCTAAACCAACATCATTCTTATTCTTTAAATTCCAATATCCACTCAACTTACCATTTTCAAACCAAAACCAACACCAATTTAACTTACAACCAATTTAAACACTTATAATTACATCTCAACCCCACCAAACCATAATCTCAACAAATCATAACTTACTTCAAATACAACTTCAAAAATAACAAAGGAAAACAGGAAAGTACTTACCTCAATTGAAGAAATTTCACAAATCTTCAACTTAACCCTTTGATTCTTCCTTCAATTTGATGTTAGAAATCAAAACACCTCACTTGCTCTCTCTTTCCCTTTGATAGCCGGCCACACCAAATGAGAAGAGAAGAAAATAAATCAAGTCAAACTTTTCTTCTTCTTTTAATCTCCACCAAGCAATTCCAACAAAGCAATTACCTAAATGCCCTCATCCCTTTAACTTAACTTTTGTCACTTATATGCCCACTTAAGTAATTTCACATATAACAAATAAATATCCTCTTGCATTGACCATCCATTTTGACTTATGTATATGTTATTTATACTACCATATATGCAACATATACACTTCCTTTAAAAATTCTTTTCTCTTTTAAATTAACATATACACTCAATCCAATCAAAACAACAATAATATTCAAAACTACTAGGGCATACATTGGGATATTACAATTCTCTCCCCCTTAAATAATTTCGTCCTCAAAATTATGAGTATCGTAACAATTCATTCTTAACAAAATACTATCTTAACCTCCATAAGAAGTTAATTATATGCTTAAGTTATTATGTTATCAAATCATATAACTTCAACTCTCCCTTTTAGAATCAACCACCTTCTTTAAATTCCATAACTCATCATTCTATATGTTTATATATCTTATTACTTCTTTGATCAAACATTCAAAAGAACTCATTATATCTTAGCATTAATTATCCGTCATTACAATCACTGTCTAAATAGACATTTATCAACCCTCAATGGGTAACAAGATCCTTATTTTTCATAAATGGAGTCACTTCTTTAGCATGCTTTTCACTTAACTTACATATTAATACATTTCCCTTCAACTTATTTTATACATAACCAATCCTTTCCCTTTTTATCATAATTTATAACTACTATAACTCCATTCATTCATGTCCAATCACATTTTAACATTTTACATCATATACATTATCATGTAAATAATTACACTCTTGGTACAACTATACATATTAAATCTCAATAATGATTCATAATCTTAGCCAAATCCAGATCCATTGATCTATCTGTCACAATATACCCGCATTCCAATCTTGTTCAATTCCAACCAACGATTTATTTATTTAACTTATCATGAAATTCCACAATATTCATATATGTATATATATAACCTAATTCCATTAGGGCAAACTTATATACAATTCTTGATCTCTTCTAATCCATATTCAATCAAATTATCATGATAACAAATCATTTAAAATTACCTTAGTATAATCCCCACCAATTCTCATAAAAATTTTATACCATATTTACTATCAATAGCTCTTTCACTTAAACCTCAAGTTCATTCATTTATTCATTACATATCATAAACATATTCAGTATATCTTTTCAGTCACATTTTATAATTTCTCCCTTTATCTTCATAATTATAACCAAATTCTTAACATAAAATGTTAAGGTACAACTTCATCCATCATAACTTTTAACTCTACTTCTCAAACAAAATTTTCAATCTCACCAAATCTGTATTACAATCATTTTATCTAAGACCCAAATCCATGGATAACAAAATTAACCGATCAAATATACTGAACAAAACACATGGCTTTAAGAGATTAATATTCATGCCTGGAACTTTCAAATCAATACTGTTCTTTTATAATTTTATTCTTATTCTTTACAAATACAAGGCTAAGATGTATCTCAAGAATTACATATTCCTTCTTTACACTTTTGCTATATCAGAAGTTAACACATTCCAACTCCATTTCAAACCACTTTGCACTCGATTATAATGTCTTTATCAACTTAATTCATGTTTCAACAATATTACTATATACATATTCAATCATATGCAGTTCCCATACAATTTCTATTCGTCACTTCATTTCTAATCCATTTACAATCTCTTATAATATATATATTTACATTGAACTTTCCATATGTGAATACTTTGGAACTCTAAATATCATATGATCATCACGTTCAGTGCTCATCATAACAATTTCCACTGTCCAATATTACTCAAGTCCATTCCATACTCACTTCCATCACATAATTCATCTAGCTTTACACAGTTCAAGACCTAATCTTTCTTAGGTCCACTAATACATACAACATCATTTTTTTCATATCACTAATTCCATAATTATACCACACACATATTCATAGGTCACCTTCATAGTGTGATTCACACATTTTTTTTATATATCATAATTTCATTCATATCGAAAAACTCAATTCACATATCATATACATGTATACACTTAGTTATATGCTCTTATTTATTTATTTATTTATTTATTTTTCCTTTTTCATACATTCAATACAAATTTTCCTTTAAAACTGTAACAACCGTCCCAGTCCACCTGCTGAGCCATTCCTACCCGGAGAAACCCCCAGGGCCTCTGGGCTGGGCTGCTACAGTACTGGACTGCCCTCATGGGCCCTCCAACAGGATTTGTTTATTTGGTTCAATTGGGGGAAATTCCAATTAAGTCGCCTCCCCGGATCGAACACCTGACCTCCCACTTAAGAGAGCCAGCGAACGTAATCCAGTACCAATTCTTCCAGTATGATGTAAAGTATTTATTCACACAACACATATATATATATATTTTCTGACTATAATAACACTTCACATCCATCTTAGTCACATTCCCAATGTAACATCTCTTTCACTTTTGTCTTTAAAAGCATTTAATATACTTCCATATCCATTTTTACCCTTTGCAGTAAAATGACTTAAAATAGCTCATTTTCATTTGCTTATCCACTTCCCGTTATACTTCAAAACAAATTCTCATACTATCAATCATATTACTCAATTCATAATACTTTCATGTGCAATATTAGTCATTTCACCTAACTCATGTATTGAATATACATTAAACCATCAATATCCAAATAATCTTTCTCAAATTCCACTAAAACTTTAACTTTTCAACTTACTACTTTGCTTAAACTTCAATTTGCCAAACTCATCTTTTCTTAATATCACTTTAAAAACATCTTATATATATATCACAAAGCAATATCAAAACATATAATTTTCACAATTGTCAAGCTCATTCCAAAAATCTCAAATATCACATATTATCACCATTATCATGAGCTTTCACAATATCCAAGCATCTCACGTTCCTAACATTGAATTCACAATGTTTACATTAAAAACAATACCAATTTATATTCTTACTTAACCAATATCATCTCTTTTTCCTTTAAACAAAACTTTAACTGTATATATATATCCCAAACTTTAAATAGTCACACTTTGTCTATACTAATCAACTCATTCAATATTTCACCATACTCTCCTCATTTTAGTAACATATTTTTCAATATTAACAATTCAACAATATTTCCTCTATCTAGCAAACCTAACATAAACTCTATTATAAAGAGATTCAAAGTGTAGAGAAAGAGTACATACTCTAATCTTGATTTTGATTTCAACTCATTTTCAACTTTATTCTCCTTTTCATTTCTTTATACTTCAACACATTTAACAATTCACTTTACTTGCATCAATTTTCTTTTTTTTTTTTCAATTAAACTTATATAAATCCATATCATTTCGTTCTCTAGCTTTACCTTCATGTAAAACTTCATTCACACACTAACATCCATCTCATATAACACAGATATACCACAAATCATATAATGCCACATCCGAGACCAACCTAGGTGTCAATGCATATGCATGTATTACGAATTTCATTTCAAACTTTTCCTTTTTACTTCTATTTAAACTTTTCAAAACGTTTTCTTTTTAATTTCACTCAGGCCTAGAATCTCGAACCTAAGCTCTGATACCAAAATAATTGTAACACCCCGATACTCCATATAAGTACTATACATATACCTGGTATACATACAGTAAGTATATAAGTATAAGGATGTCACTTTTCATTTCAATTTAAAACCCTTTAACAGTGTTCAAACCACAATACATTCCTTTAAAGAACATTTACAAAATCATTTTACTTTTAATAATCTTACATACATATAATAAGCTTATCTTTATCAAAACTTCATTTATACATATGAATATACTTCATCAGAAATACATCATAATTAAAAGTTATACATGTATGCATTACCCTCTAGTTGGTCTCGACAAACTCTTACTCTTCTCGTGGCAACAAGAGACTTCATATCTTCCACCTAGTTACCTGCGCGATTACACATCCGCGCTAAGCCCGAGCGCTTAGTAGTACAAATATAACATATAAACATACATTATAGAAATTCTAACATATAATGAAATATTACTTCCATGTACCAATAGTTTCTTTTCATGTATTTCCTTTTGAACTGCACCTTTCATATATCTCGACTAATTTCAAATATTATATACATATTACACATCATATTTCATAACATTATTTTATTCACAATTCACCAATCATAAACCATCACTAATAGTCACAATCAATACATCAATACATACATTACACAACATACTTCATAACATTATTTTATTCACAAATCACCAATCATGAATCACATTTCCAACAAGGCAATCATTATCACCAACCACAATCCATCACCAATATTCACAATCAACATATCAATACACACACATTACATAACATACTTCATTTCATTATTTCAATAATTATATCATCATCTATTATACACATTCAAAGTTTCTCAATATAGCCAACAACTATGGCATCATATACGAACTTTCCCCCAACCAGGTCGGTTGCCCACTGGCCCTCAGGCCACTACCAATCCCAGGGGTCCACAGGAGGCAGATAAGAACGTATAAAACTATCAGTAAGGTACCTTCCCCCAACCAGGTCGGTTGTCCAAGTTCGGTTGCCCATCACAATGGGTCCGCATAGTTCCGCAGGAGGTAGATAGGTACGTATAAAACTATCAGTAACGTACTTTCCCCCAACCAGGTCGGTAGTCCAAGTTCGGTTGCCCAAACCACAGGGTCCGCATGGTTCCACAGGAGGCAGATAGGTACGTAATACTGAATGTATCAAACCTTCCCCCAACCAGGTCGGTAGTCCAAGATCGGTTGCCCAAACTCAGGGTCCGCATGGTTCTGCAGGAGGCAGATAGGTTCGCTCATTTATCTCTTTTAACATTACTTTCTCAATTCATTTCCATCATTATCAAATAGGCAAACATGCCTCAACAATCTCATTTGTATAATCATAGCCATTCACAATGGCTTCTCATCACATTTCAATCCACAATATAGCAATTCTCCTTTCAATTATACAATCATTCACATCATCATAACTCAGAACATTAGTTTCACATCTCTTTATGTCTCAATTCACATTATACACTTCATCATTCAAGCATACACAATCAACTTCCTTGCATATGTATCATATGTACCTTAAATTCATCGTCATATAAACAACATGTCCATTTATTTCATTTCCATCATTATTATCAACCATGATGATATCACATTTCATCATTTCTCAAGACACATTAACATCATCCATTATTAAAACATTTATCAAAACAAATTACATTGTACATACCTTTTTGTATGATCCTCGTCTCTTTCACACTATATAAGTCATAACACTAGTCACGTTATGTTAACCATATAATAAATTACATAACATTGTTTATATAGTATCATATGCATCATCATTATCATCAAATGTATGTCCTATCTCAACAATGCAAGATGAGCAAAGAATAATATGAGCAAAGAATAATCACAGTAGCCAACACACTCAAGGGACACGGCCAACCTTGTGGCCGTGTCTCTCAACACAAAAATCTAGTAGATAACACACTCAAAGGACACGACCAAGCTTGTGGCCGTGTCTCTCAACACCAATTCAACCGAGGCAGACACGGGCAATGAACACGGCCGTGTCTCTCAACCAAACTCAGGCAGTAGCAAACACAGTCAAGGGACACGGCCAAGCCAGTGGCCGTGTCTCTCCAAAATTCATCCAACACGGCCAAATTTCCTTGAACTTGGCCGTGTCTCCAAAAAATCTTAAGTCTTGGCCGTGTTCCTTCTTTGGTTTGGCCGTGTCTCACATGAATAAAACCCTAAATGTGGCCAAAACTCTTTTAATTGCATTTAAACTCATTGTGTACAACATAGCCACATTCAAATGGATATAAACAATGTCATTAACACTTATTTTACATATTCATCACAATATTCTCATTAACAAATCATTAACAACACATTTAAACACATACCACTTCAACACCCTAAACCAACATCATTCTTATTCTTTCAATTCCAATATCCACTCAACTTACCATTTTCAAACCAAAACCAACACCAATTTAACTTACAACCAATTTAAACACTTATAATTACATCTCAACCCCACCAAACCATAATCTCAACAAATCAAAACTTACTTCAAATACAACTTCAAAAATAACAAAGGAAAACAGGAAAGTACTTACCTCAATTGAAGAAATTTCACAAATCTTCAACTTAACCCTTTGATTCTTCCTTCAATTTGATGTTAGAAATCAAAACACCTCACTTGCTCTCTCTTTCCCTTTGATAGCCGGCCACACCAAATGAGAAGAGAAGAAAATAAATCAAGTCAAACTTTTCTTCTTCTTTTAATCTCCACCAAGCAATTCCAACAAAGCAATTACCTAAATGTCCTCATCCCTTTAACTTAACTTTTGTCACTTATATGCCCACTTAAGTAATTTCAAATATAACAAATAAATATCCTCTTGCATTGACCATTCATTTTGACTTATGCATATGTTATTTATACTACCATATATGCAACATATACACTTCCTTTAAAAATTCTTTTCTCTTTTAAATTAACATATACACTCAATCCAATCAAAACAACAATAATATTCAAAACCACTAGGGCATACATTGGGATATTACAGGACTACTGACTTATCAACAAGTTGGATGGTCATGAGTGCTAGTTTAGGTTCTCCAATGCCTAACTCTTTAAACATCTTATAGGGCATAACACTTATGCTAGCCACCAAATCAGTCAATACACTTTTAACCTCAAGGTTACCTATCAAACATGGAATGGAAAAACTACCAGGATCTTTTAACTTCTTAGGTAACGTCTTTTGCAAAATTGTCGAACTCTTTTCTAACAATTGCACCAAAGATACTTCCTCAAGTTTCCTTTTGTTAGAAAGGATATCTTTCAAAAATTTAGCATATTTGGGCATTTGCGATAAAGCTTTAGCAAATGGAATATTAATGTGCAGTCATTTAAAGAGTTCAAGGAACTTACCAAATTGAGTATCCATCTTGTCCTTATTCAACCTTATTGGATATGGTACTCGAGGTCGATATTCCTTCACTTTGGGCTGGATTCTTATGGTTAGTTCTCTTTCTCACTTTATATTGTAGCTTTCTCTCCCGAAGTGACAGTAGGATCATCTTCTTTTTCTTTTTCTTGTGCTTCAGCCCCTTTCTCTGCCACTTCTTCTCTTTTCTCAACCACATTGCCCTTGATTTCTTTTCCACTCCTTAGTGTAATTGCCTTAAGCTGCTCTTTAGGATTTGCTCAGTATTGCTAGGTAAACTCCCTTGTGGTCTCTCACTAAGTAGCTTGTTAATTTGCCCCACCTGATTCTCCAAATTATGAATAGAGGCTTGCTAATTTTTAAGGTTGGTTTCAGTTGATTGAAACCTAGTTTCTGAAGCTACTATAAACTTCTCCATCATTTCCTCCAAATTGTTCTTTCTTGGAGGGGCAGCTTGTTAATGTTGAGGCTACTGGAATCCAGGGGGAGGTCTTGGATTATTCTAATTATTCTGATTATTCCATGAGAAATTAGGATGATTTCTCCACCCCAGATTGTACATGTTGTTGTAGGGGTTATTCTGCTATTGCCTTGGCATATTTCCAACATAATATACTTGCTCTTGCCTAGCAAACATATTGCCACTTTGGCAATCTTGACTTTGATGTCCACCCCCACACCATTCACAAGACATCATCTGCATTACTTTCCCCGAAGAAGAAGCTAAAGAATTAATCTTTTTGTTCATTGCTTCCAACAGTGCTGTCAAAGCAACTGTGGGATCCAATTGATGTGAACCAGTAACCCTTAATTTCCCTTGTTCCCTTGGGATTTTCCACTGAAAATTGGTAAGGGCCATATCTTCAATCAAATCCCTTACTTGTTCAGGTGTTTTATTATTTATGGTACCTCCGCCAACTGCATTTATGGACTACTTACTGTTTAGATCATTTTTGTACTAGTTTTTAGTATGATTTTATGTGTATTTTAGTTAATGTTTTGATTAATTTGTGTTTTAAGTTTGTTTAAAGTGTTATTTTTAGGTTTAGGTGAAAAAACAACCTTGGAAGATCAAAATATGGCAAGAAAAGCATGAACCAAGCAAGACATGGCCAAGCCAAAGCAAGCTTGGCCATGTCCCTCAAAAGAAATTCAAGGCAGAAGCAGACACACTCAGAGACACAGCCAAGCCACTGGCCGTGTCTCATTCAAAGAGCAAATCAAAGAACAAGCCAAAGAAGAGAAGGAAAATGAGCAATAGAAGTGGACACACTCAGTGACACGGCCAAGCCTTTGGCCGTGTCACATGGCCAAAGAACAAGAGAGCAAGCAAACAAGGAAAGAAAGAAGCAGAGACTAACACCATCAAGGGACACGGCCAAGCCACTGGCCGTGTCACATGACATGGCTGTGTCCGTGGCTGTGTCTCACAAAGATCAAACAAGTAGCAAGGGACATGGCCAGAAGCTTGGTCGTGTCCCAAGAAAGAAAATCAAGAGACATGGCCAAGCTCCACATGGCTTGGCCGTGTCACCTCTCACCACCAAAGAAAAGAAAGAAAAGAAATAAAGAAAGAAAGAAAGAGCCAGTGAGGGACACGGCCAGCAAGCTTGGCCGTGTCCCATGGAAAATCAAGAGACATGGCCAAGCCACTCTTGGCTTGGCCGTGTCACCTCATGGAAAGAAGAAAAAATGCAAGAGACACGGCCAAGCCAAGAGTAGCTTGGCCGTGTCACACCTGAAAAAATCTGATTTCTTTTGCACGAAGTGGGGAACAAGTGGGAGACAATGCCTTGTGATTGCCAAAAGAAATATTAAACAAGAGAATTGTAATATCCCGGAATATACCCTAAGAGTTTTGGAGTTATTGTTATTGTTGTTGTATTTGGATTTGATGTATATGTATATATGGGAAATATAAAGATAATATATAAGACATATACATATACATTACATATACATGGGATATAATATGGTGTAGGAAAAGTGAATTGTATATATATATATATATATATTTGTATAGTTAATTAATAATAATGATAGTAATAAGGACAAAAAGAGAAGAGAAGAAGAAAGTCAAAGAAAGATTATGTGGTGGAGATTTAAAGTATTGTTATTGTTGTTGTTATTATTATTATTATTATTATTATTATTATTATTATTATATATATATATATATATAGATGATAAGAACGAAAGAAAGAACGAGAACTTTCTTTCTTCTTCTTCTGCTCCTTCTTCTTCGTGTGTCGAGAGAGAGAGAGAGAGAGAGAGAGATGGTGATTTTGGAGAGAATTGAAGATTTTTATTCAAGATTTGGTAAATAATCAAGTAAGTATTCATTCCTTTGCATTGATTTCTATGGTTTGAGTTTGGATTTGATGTGGTTATTGGTGAGGATGATGATGAATTGTTGGGATTATTGAGTAAGGGTTTAGTGTTAATGAATTGGGGATTTGAGTAATTGATATATGAGTGATGTATGTTGTGTTTAAGGAAGTTAAGAATATAAAATATATGAGTTTGATAATTGAATATGTGCATTGGAATTTAAGTATCTTATTATTTGATTTGATTTAGGTTGTGAAGGAAATGGATTGCTCTAGTTAAAGTGGTGAAGAGCTCTTGGAAGGTAAATTGAATAGATTTGAGAATGATTTTTAAGGTAAGTAAACTATCTAAATTTATATATTAATATGATGTTGAAACTTAACACATATTCATTTGTAAATGTGTTAAGGAATCAAATGTGTTGTTGATGTGTTTTGGTAATGTAAATATGGATGTGCATGTGAAATAAGTGTTAGTGATGTTGATTAAATTCATTGGAAGGATAGTATGATGTGTATGAAGAGTTTAGGTGCAATCAAAGGAGACTTGTAAAGGTTTGGGGTTTAAATATAGGAGTGACACGGCCAAAAATAAGGAGAGACACGGCCAAGTCAAGGAAAATTGGATGTGTTGAATTGATTTTGGGAGAGACACGGTCACAGTCTCAGCCGTGTCCTCTGCCCGTGTTTGTTACTGCTTGATTTTTGTGGAGAGACACGGCCGTGTCCCTTGCCCGTGTCTGTGATTGTATGATTTTTGTTGTGAGACACGGCCACTGGCTCAGCCGTGTCCCTTGACCGTGTCACCTACTGCTTGAAATTGTGTTGAGAGACACGGTCGTGTTGCATGCTCGTGTTCACTACTGTCAATTGTGGTTGAGAGACACGGCCACAAGCTTGGCCGTGTCCCTCAAATGGTGTTGGCCATGTCCCTCAAATTTGTTAGTTAATGATTCTTATTCTTGATTATTCTTGTCTTGTTGGATTCTCTAAAGGCATTATGGTTTCTACATTTCAAATATATGTGAAACAAATGTATGTGGAGGATTCCAAATCTAAGAATAAGGTAAATTATATATATATATATACATCAATGATGATCATTCTTGATGAATGTTTAATGTGCTTGATTATGAAGTATTATAATGTGAAGTGAGACTAAATGAAATGTGATGTTTTTGTGATTGGTAATGATGATATATGAAATGTGTAATATATGAGATAGATGATTGTGTATTTGAAAGATGAAATGCTATGATATTAATTGATGATCTAAATGATATATGAAGCCATTGTGATTGGCTACGATGATCTAAATGATATATGAAGCCATTGTGATTGGCTATGATGATTCAATTGGAAATGAAATTGATAATGAAATCATGAATGAATTGTGTGTCTAATATGTTATTCATTTTCAGAGTTTTGTTGTTGGTGGCATGCCTAATAGTAACAATCTCTTGAAGTTAGGTTGGATTTGATCCTTGAAGCCAAGTTGGGTTGAAGTTTAACATGTTTTACTCCCCTTGAAGCTTGGTTGGGTCTAATCCTTGAAGCCTAATTGAGATGTTACAACCCTTGAAGCTAGGTTGGATTGGTTCTTGAAGCCAAGTTGGGTTGATACTTAGCATGCTTTGTTCCCCTTGAAGCTTGGTTGAACCTTAATCCTTGAAGCCTAGTAGGGATAATGATAAATGTGATAATTAAACCAAAACATTAACTCTGAAAGTAGAATGGCATATTAGTGTTTTTGGGCCCATGCTTGTGTTTGTATATATATATGTGATTCCTGAATAATGGAATAAATGAATAATGAGATACATGATGATAGCTATGGATTGAAATATATGATGATAATCATGGAATGAGATGCATACAATACATAAGTGAATTATTGAAGATGAGTATAGATTGAGAAGCTATGTGAAATGATGAATTTATGATGTGTAAATTGTATATGATGATATATGATGTGTGAAATGTATATGAATGTGGAAATAGTGGATATTGTTTCATGAAGACTTTGATAAGTCATTGGATTGTGAATTACTGAAATAAAATGTATGAATATGTATATTGGTAAAACACTAGTAGAAGTATATATATATATATGAAAAGTATAGCCAAAAAGAGAAAAACCTGGAAAGGAAAATATGGCATAATAAGTTAAAATGAAAATATGATTTTCTCTATTATATGTGTATATGATTTAATTGTATTACTAAGCTCTCGGGCTTAGCGCGGTTGTGTGATCGCGCAGGTGATTATGCGGTTGATCGGGAAATCAAGCAGTTATGCCACGAGAAGGGTAAGAGTGTTCTGAGACCAACTAGAAGGTGATGCATACATGTATGATTTAAGTATGATGTATAGTTCATAATACAATATTTATATGTAATAATGAAATTTTGGTAATTCAGATTAATATCATTGAAAGTATAATGATTTTGTTAATGTTATTCAAGTTAAGGTAATATTGTTTGAACTTGATTAAAGGTATTGAAATTTAAAACTAAAAGTGATATTCCTATATTCTATATACGTATTGTATGTATACTAGGTATATGTATAATACTTATACAGAGCATGGGGGTGTTACAATTATTTTGGTATCAGAGCTTAGGTTCGAGATTCTCGGCCTAAAAAAAATTAAAAAGAGAAAGTTTTGAAAGGTTTAAAGAGAAGTAAAAAGAAAAGTTTTGAAATGAAATTTGTAATACATGCATATGCATTCACATCTAGGTTGGTCTCGAACGTGGCATTATATGATTTGTAATTTAATTGAATTACATGAGATGAATGATAGTGTGTGAATAAAATTTTATATGAAGGTAATAATTGGAAAAAGAAATGATATGAAAATTGGTACAAGATTAATTGATAAATTCAAGAGTGAAAGTTTACTTAAGAAAAAGTAAATTTTGAAGTATTGATTATTGAAAAGTGATTGGAAAATAAAGAAATGAAAAAGGGAATAAAGTTGGAAATGAGTTGAAAATAAAATCAAGACTAGAGTATGTACTCTTTCCTCTATGATTTGAATCTCTTTATGACAAAGTTTATGTTTAGTTTGTTAGAAAGAGGAAATATGGTGAGATTGTTATTATGGAAGGATATGTTATCTAAAGGAAGAGAGTATGGTAGACTATTGAATGAATTGAGTAATATAGATAAAGTGTGATTATTTAAAGTTTGGGGTATATAAAGCTAAGGTTGTGTTTAAAAGAAAAAGAAATGATATGTGTATAGTTTGTACTGTTTTTCTATATGTAAACATTGTGATTTCAATGTTGGAAATGTGAAATGTTTGCATATTGTGAAAGCTCATGGTAACAGTGATAATATATGATAGTTGGATTTTTGAAATGAGCTTAAGACTTGTGAGAATTATATGTTTAATGCTGCTTTGTGATATATATAAGGTTTTAAAGTTGATGTTAATAAAGATGAGTTTGGTAAACTGAAGTTTAAGTGAAGTGGTAAGTTGAAAGGTTAAAGTTTTAGTGGAATATGATAAAGATTATTTGGGTATTGATGGTTTAAGGTATATTCAATACATTAGCTATGTGAAATGGATAATATTGCATATGGAAATATTATGAATTGAGTAATGTGATTAATAGTATGAGAATTTATTTTGAAGTCAAAGGAAAGTGAGTAAGTGTGTGAAAATGAGTTACTTTAAGTCATTTGATTGGAAAGGATGAAAATGGATATGAAGATATATTAAATGTATTTAAAGACTAGTGTGAGAGAGATGTCACATTGGGAATGAGACTAAGATTTTTGTGAAATATTACTATGAAAGAGTATATATATGTTGAGTTAATAAATAAAATAAGCTATGTTAAAAGAATGAGAGATGATGATATAATTATTGAAATAAGATTATGTGAATGATGAGATGTGTAAATACAACATTGAAATACATTGTGATGTATAATAGGAATATGGACATTGTTAGTATTAATTTATGAATATCTTAATAAGGCATGGAACTGTGGTTTGAATCAACAATATATGAATTTGAAAAGACTAAAATTTGAATATAAGTTTGACCTAATGGAATTAGGTTATATATATATGTGTGTATATATGTGAAGAGGATATGTGAAGTGAACTTTTCGACATGAATGTAATGGTGATATGTTAGAAAGGTGGGAAGTGAGTCACATTATTAGCGTGACTTATAAATGTGTATATACTATGTTTATTATTTTATACCATTACATGTTTAATGGTATTAGAAATGAGATTGCATATAGTAGTAGACCTAATAGAGATTAAATCCTAATTTATGTTATAGAGTATGTAATGAAATAGAAGATGAAAATGGATTTGGGGTAATAATTAAATGAGGCTATCATGAGATGTTTTGGAACTCAAAGTATTTATGTGAGGAAATGTTCTATGCATATATGTGTAATAAGAGATTGTAAGGGAAAAAAAGGAAAATATAATGTATGAAGTTTTTAGAAGAGATAAATTGGAAATGGAGTAATGAATGAAATTTGTGTAATATATATATATGATGGAATGTTGTGCATAGGAGATGTTAAAGATAATATTGTTGTATATGAATTAGGCTATTGATGATTAAATAATCAAGAGCAAATTGTTTTGAGATGGAGTTGAAATATGTTAAATGTTGATGTAGTAAAAGTTTGGAGAATGGATATGTAATCCTTGCATTACAAAATTCTTAAGATCCAATTTAATATCGTAATTGGAAAAGTTGGAAAAAAAAAAAATAATAATAATAAAAGAACCATATGGATTTATAAGTTTTAAACATGACCCTTAAATTTTTATAATCCTATGATCTGTTTAGTATATTGTGGTTAATTAATTTGTTATTTTATGATTTGGGAGTGAGATAACATGACTATAGTGTAGTTCTGATGAGATTGATAATTATGATGTGGTAAAGTGATATTTTAATATTTTATGTTGGAAATCTGGTTATACTTGTGAAACGTAAGATAAAAGAAGAGAATTATGAAAATGTGTTAAGTATGGATAACACTTACTGTTAAGATAACAATGGTGTGATATGTGAAAAGATATTAAAAAGAGAGAAATTACAAAAAGGTGATTGAGAGTTATGCTAAATATGTGTATGGTATAAAGTGAATGGGTTTAAAGTTTAAGTGAATGAATTGTACATAATCAATATGATATGAGATTATCATAAAAATTGGTAGAAAGGATAATTTGATTAAATATGGATTTGAAGAAATCAGAGATTGGATATAAGTTTGGTTGAATGGAATGAGGATATATATAATGTGAAATCTAATGATAAATTTGAATAAGTTAATTATTGGTTTGAATTGAACAAGGTTGAAATGTGAATATTTTGTGATAGAGAGAATCAAATGATCTAAGTTATGTTAAGATTGTGAATCATTATTAAGACTTAATATGTATAGTTGTACTAAGAATATAAAAATTTAAATGATATGTATATGATGTAATATTTTGACGAATGAATGGACATTGATGAATTGAATTATATCAGCTGTAATTAATGATAAAGGAAAAAGGTTGATTATCTGTTAAGTAAGTTTAAAGAGGTTATATCAATATTAATGTTAAGTGAGATATAATAAAGAAAGATTTAAGTGTAAACAAAATGGAAAGATTGTTACTAATCAAGGTTTGATAAATGGCTATTTTCAAAAGTGATTGTAATGACAAGATAAGCAATAGTATGATATAATTCCATAATTACCAAGGTTAAAGTTGATTGTCTATAAAGGGATGAAGTAATATAAATATCTTGAATGTAATAGATGAATGGAATATATGTATAAACTATAAGATGAGTTGATTATTGTATAAAAGAAAATTCATTGGGAATGTAATGAGCGATCTGGGTGGCTCTGTTGAGGAAGTTATAAGATGAAAATAGATTAATTATGATGAGTTATGATTGACTTAAAGGGGGAGAGTATAAGTTATGTGATTTGATAAAATTAAGATAGGGATTTGTTATAAATGGGTTGTTATTGTATTGGATAATTTCGAGGACGAAATTATTTAAGGGGGAGAGAATTGTAATATCCCGGAATATACCCTAAGAGTTTTGGAGTTATTGTTGTTGTATTTGGATTTGATGTATATGTATATATGGGAAATATAAAGATAATATATAAGACATATACATATACATTACATATACATGGGATATAATATGGTGTAGGAAAAGTGAATTGTATATATATATATATTTGTATAGTTAATTAATAATAATGATAGTAATAAGGACAAAAAGAGAAGAGAAGAAGAAAGTCAAAGAAAGATTATGTGGTGGAGATTTAAAGTATTGTTATTGTTGTTGTTGTTGTTATTATTATTATTATTATTATTATTATTATATATATATATAGATGATAAGAACGAAAGAAAGAACGAGAACTTTCTTTCTTCTTCTTCTGCTCCTTCTTCTTCGTGTGTCGAGAGAGAGAGAGAGAGAGAGAGAGAGAGAGAGATGGTGATTTTGGAGAGAATTGAAGATTTTTATTCAAGATTTGGTAAATAATCAAGTAAGTATTCATTCCTTTGCATTGATTTCTATGGTTTGAGTTTGGATTTGATGTGGTTATTGGTGAGGATGATGATGAATTGTTGGGATTATTGAGTAAGGGTTTAGTGTTAATGAATTGGGGATTTGAGTAATTGATATATGAGTGATGTATGTTGTGTTTAAGGAAGTTAAGAATATAAAATATATGAGTTTGATAATTGAATATGTGCATTGGAATTTAAGTATCTTATTATTTGATTTGATTTAGGTTGTGAAGGAAATGGATTGCTCTAGTTAAAGTGGTGAAGAGCTCTTGGAAGGTAAATTGAATAGATTTGAGAATGATTTTTAAGGTAAGTAAACTATCTAAATTTATATATTAATATGATGTTGAAACTTAACACATATTCATTTGTAAATGTGTTAAGGAATCAAATGTGTTGTTGATGTGTTTTGGTAATGTAAATATGGATGTGCATGTGAAATAAGTGTTAGTGATGTTGATTAAATTCATTGGAAGGATAGTATGATGTGTATGAAGAGTTTAGGTGCAATCAAAGGAGACTTGTAAAGGTTTGGGGTTTAAATATAGGAGTGACACGGCCAAAAATAAGGAGAGACACGGCCAAGTCAAGGAAAATTGGATGTGTTGAATTGATTTTGGGAAAGACACGGTCACAGTCTCAGCCGTGTCCTCTGCCCGTGTTTGTTACTGCCTGATTTTTGTGGAGAGACACGGCCGTGTCCCTTGCCCGTGTCTGTGATTGTATGATTTTTGTTGTGAGACACGGCCACTGGCTCAGCCGTGTCCCTTGACCGTGTCACCTACTGCTTGAAATTGTGTTGAGAGACACGGCCGTGTTGCATGCTCGTGTTCACTACTGTCAATTGTGGTTGAGAGACACGGCCACAAGCTTGGCCGTGTCCCTCAAATGGTGTTGGCCGTGTCCCTCAAATTTGTTAGTTAATGATTCTTATTCTTGATTATTCTTGTCTTGTTGGATTCTCTAAAGGCATTATGGTTTCTACATTTCAAATATATGTGAAACAAATGTATGTGGAGGATTCCAAATCTAAGAATAAGGTAAAATATATATATATATATACATCAATGATGATCATTCTTGATGAATGTTTAATGTGTTTGATTATAAAGTATTATAATGTGAAGTGAGACTAAATGAAATGTGATGTTTTTGTGATTGGTAATGATGATATATGAAATGTGTAATATATGAGATAGATGATTGTGTATTTGAAAGATGAAATGCTATGATATTAATTGATGATCTAAATGATATATGAAGCCATTGTGATTGGCTACGATGATCTAAATGATATATGAAGCCATTGTGATTGGCTATGATGATTCAATTGGAAATGAAATTGATAATGAAATCATGAATGAATTGTGTGTCTAATATGTTATTCATTTTCAGAGTTTTGTTGTTGGTGGCATGCCTAATAGTAATAATCTCTTGAAGTTAGGTTGGATTTGATCCTTGAAGCCAAGTTGGGTTGAAGTTTAACATGTTTTACTCCCCTTGAAGCTTGGTTGGGTCTAATCCTTGAAGCCTAATTGAGATGTTACAACCCTTGAAGCTAGGTTGGATTGGTTCTTGAAGCCAAGTTGGGTTGATACTTAGCATGCTTTGTTCCCCTTGAAGCTTGGTTGAACCTTAATCCTTGAAGCCTAGTAGGGATAATGATAAATGTGATAATTAAACCAAAACATTAACTCTGAAAGTAGAATGGCATATTAGTGTTTTTGGGCCCATGCTTGTGTTTGTATATATATATGTGATTCCTGAATAATGGAATAAATGAATAATGAGATACATGATGATAGCTATGGATTGAAATATATGATGATAATCATGGAATGAGATGCATACAATACATAAGTGAATTATTGAAGATGAGTATAGCTTGAGAAGCTATGTGAAATGATGAATTTATGATGTGTAAATTGTATATGATGATATATGATGTGTGAAATGTATATGAATGTGGAAATAGTGGATATTGTTTCATGAAGACTTTGATAAGTCATTGGATTGTGAATTACTGAAATAAAATGTATGAATATGTATATTGGTAAAACACTAGTAGAAGTATATATATATATATGAAAAGTATAGCCAAAAAGAGAAAAACCTGGAAAGGAAAATATGGCATAATAAGTTAAAATGAAAATATGATTTTCTCTATTATATGTGTATATGATTTAATTGTATTACTAAGCTCTCGGGCTTAGCGCGGTTGTGTGATCGCGCAGGTGATTATGCGGTTGATCGGGAAATCAAGCAGTTATGCCACGAGAAGGGTAAGAGTGTTCTGAGACCAACTAGAAGGTGATGCATACATGTATGATTTAAGTATGATGTATAGTTCATAATACAATATTTATATGTAATAATGAAATTTTGGTAATTCAGATTAATATCATTGAAAGTATAATGATTTTGTTAATGTTATTCAAGTTAAGGTAATATTGTTTGAACTTGATTAAAGGTATTGAAATTTAAAACTAAAAGTGATATTCCTATATTCTATATACGTATTGTATGTATACTAGGTATATGTATAATACTTATACAGAGCATGGGGGTGTTACAAGAATAGTGAGGAACAAAGTGAAATGGTGTGAGTTGGAAGGCATGGGTGTGTATTTTTGAATGAATTAAAAGGAGAGGAAGAGGAAAATTGGAGGGAATTCTTGGTTGTTCTTCAACAATTTCTGCAAAAATGTGGGAGAGGGAGAGAGTGACACTCTCCCTTGTCCCTTCATCTTCAACCTCCATTTCTATCCTCTCCACCTTCTCCATCTTCGATTGATAAGATCTTTGAGATTCTTTGGGATAAATTGGGTTAAACAAGCTCTTGAAGGTTGAAGAAGCTTCATTGAAAGGATTGGTGAGTTGAGAAAGCTCCATTCCATCTTCCAAAGGCAAAATCAATTGAAGAGTTGGTGACTTGAGAAAGCTCCATCCAAAGGTTTGGTGACTTGAGAAAGCTCCATTCCATATTGCAAGGGGAATCAACCATTGAAGAGGGCTTGAGTTCTTCATCAAATACATCAAGTGGAGCTAGGAGGAAGACTAGCAATCATACTCTTGGCATCTTCATAAGGGGTTTTTCTATTCTCTCTTTTAATTCATTTCTTATTGTTGTTGTTGTATTAATAGAATTGATATTGCAATGGACAATTTGTATTTGTTTTATATTGAGTTGAATGAATGTTATAAATTGATGATGTTGAGCTAAATACCCATGCCTAGGGTTTGTAGTATATTTGATTGAATGTCTTGATTTGATATTTCCATTGATGTTCCTTGTTGATTGGTTGATTGTATTGCATTAAATGCTAGGTTGATAGATTAGCTACCTATTGATCTTTGAATATTGGATAACGGACCGAGAGGTAAAATCCGATATCGGAACTATATAATCGACCACCCTATGAATGAATTAGAAATATAAGTTCTAGGGTTTCATTAATTTGATAATGTGAAATAATTGGTTATTGCTAATTCATGAATGTGAGAACTAATGGATGGGTAATTGACTAATTAACCTTAAGGAACAAATTAATTTACAAGGTTATGTTAATGGATAATTTGATAATTGAGCTTTGATTGAATGGACCTATAACCCTAGGCACCTTCCCAAGAATCGATTTGATCTTGTACACCCATCACACACCAACCCAACGCACATTAATTTTAGGTTTAAATTATTCTCGCACCATCACAACACAACAAACTCTCGAGCATTTAAATAATTGTCAATCAAGCTATTACGAACCACACCTTCTTGGTGAAACGACCTTAGGGCGATCACCTTTGCTACAGCTACCTCGTATACTTGCGAGTGACGCTTGTAGTAGTACTTAATTCGAGCGCAACACTTACTTGCATAATTCAATCCATTGTGGAAAGTTTGAATCTAAAGCCACAGCGAAAGCCCATGGTGAGGACATCTTCTCAATAACCAAGCATCATAAAGAGTTTCACCATCTAGCTGGAGAAAAGATGAAATATCATTCCTCAACTTGGCACTCTTGGATAGTGGAAAATATTCCTCTAGGAATTTTTCTGCTAATTGGCCCCATGTGGTGAAAGTGTTTGGGGGGAAAGATTTTAGCCATTTCATTGGTCGATCTCTAAGCTTGAATGGGAATAACCTCAGTCTAATTGCATCTTCAGAGACATTCTATATCTTGAATGTGTCACATATTTCCAAAAAAGTCTCAATATGTGCATTAGGATCTTCATCTGGGAACCCATCAAATTGACAAGTCTACTGCACCATTTGAATTACATTAGTCTTTATCTCTAATTTATTTGCAGCAACTATCGGTCTCTGTATGCTTGAATCGGCCACATTAAGAGTAGGCCTAGTAAATTCTTGCATTGTCCTGGGCTCATTTCCTGCCATTATTTCCAGTTCTTCTTCTAGTTCTATTTCCAGATTTATTTCTATTTCTGTATCTTCCAGAACTACCTCCCCTTCTTCCTTTTGCTTTCTCCTCAATGTTCTCTCTAGCTCTGGGTCTAACTCAAGCAGTTGGGAGGAGCTAGCTTGGGTCATAAATGTGAAGAAGTACCTAAAATGACAATAATAAGCAAGAACTAATGTTAAAACAAATAAAATAAAAACTAAATCAACAGTCTTGATTATATTACTAATATTGAAAACCGTTGTCCCCGACAACGGCACCAAGAACTTGGTGGTGTGAACTTATGCTATTGCAATGCCGCTAGTGCACGGGTCACTCAAGTAATAAAGTAGTGAGTGAGTTATCGTTCCACTAGGGACAAGGCCAAGTACTAGTGCAAATTTTAACTGTTGTGTACCAAATTAATAGTTTTGTGAAGTTTGTAATTAAAAACAATTAACTTAATAACTTAAAGTAAAGAGAGATTAAGTGTTGTGCAAAAAGGATTGATGATGAAAATACTATTTAGATATGAATCCCCTCAGCCATAAAAATATTTATGAAAATCAATTCAATTAAATCAAATAATAGAGCTGAATTAGCATTCCTCTAGATTAGACTAAAACCATTCTCAAGTGAATTAATCCCTAATCACTAAGTAGAATGCTGGAATCTGTTCTCAAACATAATTAAATAGATCTTGCATTAAGAACAAGGAATCATAAACCAAAGGATCTTGTAATTCTATCTCTAGTGCTCCAATCAATCCTCAATCCTTATGAGTATTCTATTCATATCAAGCTTTGTCAAGTCAATAGTATGAAAATTACAACCAATCTATAAGCATACTATTATCAATTGGAAATAAATCATTAAGCATCATAAGAATAAAATAACTCAATCAAATGATTTAATTAAATAAAATTATTCAATCCATACAATAAAGCTAGGGTTCATCAATATCTAGATAGAGAATGAATTAGTTTATGTTCAAAATCAGAACAAGAGAAATAAGTAAAAGAATTCAAACAATCCATGGCGAATCATTTGTGTTTCGTCACTTGAATCCTTGAATCTTGGTTTAGATCTTGTGTAGAATGGGTCTTCTCCTTCAATATTAGCTACAAAACTCTCTTTTCCTCTCTATAGGTTGGCTCTAGGTTGTAAAGAATCAAAATTGGATCCCTAATTCATGCTTCAGCTCAGCTTTTATAGTGTAGATATGTTAGCTTGACATGCCCAGTGACACGCCTGACACGCCCAGTGACACGCCCATGTCATTAGGCATGTCATTGCTACTGGGATTCGGGATAAAAGGCATGCCCAGTGACACGCCTATGTCACTAGGCATGTCACAGCTTCTGTGAGGCATTGTAATAGGCACACTCGATGACACGCCTATGTCACTAGGTGTGTCAATGCTTCTGTATGGAAGTATCAAAGGCACGCCCAATGACACGCTTATGTCCCTAGGAGTGTCACTTGAAGAATTTTGCTCTTTTTCTCGACTTTCATCTGTATTTCCCTCCGAAATGACCATAAGCCTCAAAATACAAAGAATTCCTAAAATCTATCATAAAAAGCACTTGAACAAACAAATAAAACTCAATTGGATAATAATCACATTAAGAAATAGGGGCAAGATATCATCAATTATGCACTTATCAAATCCTAATTTTAGGATCAAACCTAGCTTTGCATCATTAAACCCTAATGTTAGGGTCAAACCCTAATTTTGCATGATTAAACCCTAGTTTAGGATTAAAGTCCTAACTTGTTTTTAAAACCCTAATTTGAATGTTAAAACCCCAATTTATGTCCTTAATCTTATAACCAAACCCAAATATTGCATGATTAAACCCTTATTTAGGATTAAAGCCCTAAATTGTATTTTTAAACCCTAATTGTTTATTAAAACACTAATTTATGTGTTTTAACCCTAATCTCATAAACAAATCCTAAATTATATATCAAACCCTAATTTTATTATTTTAAACCCTAATTTTAAGATTATTTGATCTTCGATTGTATGCTTAAGTTAATTATTTATCATAGATTGTTAAATTGTGTTTATTCATAATTTGGGATTTTAAAGTACTTTTAAAATGCATTTTTCTACTTCGTGGGTGCCTTATTCATTTTAATTATTTATTTTAATTATACAGACACTAGGATAATTGTAAGGGACACATTTTGACCTTTTAGTGGGTATCTTATTTTATTTGGTTTTTATGAACATTTGGACATTGTAAGGGCATGTTTCCATTTTCTATGGGTGCCAATTTTTATTTCATTTGTTTGATTTATAATATGATGATCGATTTATTTTAATTCCTTGTAATATGGATAATATCATAATAACTTAAGAATTTAATAATATTTACACCTAAAAAAGAGGTCAGTTCTAATGAACTGGGCGTTATGGGGATACTGGGCCATTTCTCACCTTCTCTATACGTACCCAACCTTTCAAACCCAGTAGGGATTGGGGATTCCATAGAAATTGAGTCATCCACACCTTTCTATATTCCTGGCCAGTCTGGGTGGTGACTCATATTCTTCGAGTTTAGGCCCATATTCTCTAAGGCCTAGAGCCTAACAGTGCAATATCGTAAGAAACATTCCACCGGGAGCGGGGGCAAAAATTTTCAGTCACATAAAGTGACCATAAAATATAAATATCTACTTCCTGGAATTGATTATCTGTGTTAACCAAATAATCTCAAATTTGATCTTTAGCACTCAAGTTGAATGATTCATTTAATATGTCTTTGAGTTACTTGATACAGGAATAGGTTGCACAATACATTGCCAGAACAGGGCACAAGGTATGGTCACACCAGGCCAAAGGGCGACTACCCTTGATGATTTGAAGAACAAGTTGAGTTACAGTACCGTTCGTGGTTAGAGCCTTCACCTCATTAGTGACCATGACAACCTTAGTCACGACCTTCCATATCTTAGGTCGATCACACCTCAAGTGACCAAATCTCTAACATTCATAGTAGGGAATGCAGTGACAAGTGCGGTCTTAGGAGTAGTCTCTCTATACCTTGTCATGTTCGTCCCATATATATCGCAACTGTCCATTCATTTTAAGAGAAAACCACAAGGATTGGCAATAGTGTTTGTGACCTTGGGTGCATCCAGAAGTTCGATGCAAGTCACCCAATCTGACTATAATTTTAGCACTAGCATGACCGCCCTATAGAGCCTTAATTTTGACCCCCATTTGATATGGTCCTAATTAAAGGATGCCAAAATAAATTTGATCCAAATTTAAATATTTAAACCTAGTTTATAATTTTTAAAGGAGTCGGTTCTGATTAAAGAGGCATAAATTTAATTGTAAAACCCTAAAATCAAGTGGAATGGGCCCAAATTAAAAATTTTCAGTCCATAAGTTAAAAAAGGCCAGAATATTTTAAGTGAGGCCGGCCTAGGAGACATTAGGATGCCTCATGTCAATCTGGCAGCCCAGATCAACATGAGGTTGGACTCATGTCGACCTGCGCAAGCTAGGCCGACATGAGCATGCTTCATGTCGACCTTGGCAGCCCAAGATCGACATGAGCATGCTTCATGTTGACCTGGGCAACCCAAGGTTGACATGAGGTTGGTCTCATGTAGACCTAGGGCAACCAGGTCAACATGGGTTCAATACGTTTCCTAATTCAACTAGAATTTGTTTTCAGGACTGATAAATATTAGGATAAGGATTCTGAGTGAATTTAGGGCCTATAAATAATAATGTTTCAGAATTCAGAGAGGGGAGGAACATTAACAGGGGATGGCAAGGAACATTAACAAGATAGCAAGGAACATTAAAGAGAGACGGCAACAAACAGAAAAGATTAGCAACAAACATTCATCAGTCATCAATCCATCAAAGACAGCAACACTGTCTTTGTTCATTGTTAATCCAGAAGTTAATTGTGGAGGAACAAATGAGCGGAGGTTTGATCTTTAATCATGAATTATTTATGTTCACAGTAGTTTTGTTTTTTTGATTAATAAGAACATTCATGCAGTAACTTGATCTTTGAACACAGTACCTTGATCTTTGAACATGCAGCAAATTGGTTTTTGTTTTAATAATTTTAATCATTTGCTTTAATTATCACATTGATCAGCTAGTATTCGTAACCCCACTGGCATATTTCATAAAAAACATAAAACTATCCAGTAGCCTTCGAGGATTTAAATTAATTGTAAAAATCTATCTTATTTACTTTACCTCAAGAACCGTAGGTTATTTCATTAAAACTCGAGACCTTAAACTATTTTTATCCAAAAGCCTAAACCATTTCATTATTAAACTCCAAAATATTGATTATTTTTCCAAAACTTTAATTTATTTCTCCAAATCCCAAATTATATTTTTAAGGCAGTAAGTTAAACCCCGTAACCTTTTACCCAAATTATTCAACTTAAAGCCATTAAAGACCTTAATCCCAAAACCCTAGTTTCAAAAACTCTAACTCCAAGACCTTAATCCCAAAACCCTAGCTTCAAAAACTCTAACTCTAAAACCCTCATTCCAAAACCCTAGTTTTAAAAACCCTAATTCCAAAATCCTAGTTTCTAAAACCCTAGTTTAAAAAACCCTAAAATCCTAATTTCAAAACCCTAATTACAAAACTTTAGTTTCTAAAACCCTAAGTTTCGAAACCCTAAATTCTAAAAACCTTAAATTCTTTAAAACCCTAAATTTATATGTTTATTGCTTTATTTAATTTTAGATTTGATTATATAGTTTATTATATTTTTTATGGTTGATTTATTTAATTTCAATGCTTGATTTATTTAATTTATCATGGATGGTGTGAGTGGAGATTTTCGCCCCCACTCCTGGTGGAATGGTTCTTGCGATTTCGACAATGTTTAGGCTTGGGGCTTTAGAGAACACGGACCAAAGTCCAAAGAAAATGGAGTCGCCACCCGGACTGGCCAGGAAAAAGAAAGGGATGGATGACTCGATTCCTAAGGAATTATTGCGCTCTAATTAACTCTACCACAAAGCGTCACTCGCAAGTATACCAGGTAGCTGTAGCAAAGGTGATCGCCTCAAGGTCGTCTCTCAAGGAAGCTAGAATAGCTAATTGATTATCAGATTATAAATAACAAGTGATTAATAAATTTAAATTGCTAACAACTAATGAAGAAAATCGATTGAAGTTTAAAAAAAATAAAAGTAAACTGGACTGATGTATTGATTCACTTAATAGAATGGTCTAGGGTTTGCACTTCTCTACTACTTATATGTATGAACGATTATTCCTCTCAACCAATTTAATTTCAAAGATTAAATCTCAAGTAACTTAATTAATCGAATCAAGGAAATAAGCTCTCGCATTCAAACCTTTCTCAAATAATCTTGTTACAATTGAAATAATCTTTTCCTAGGTTATATCTCTAATTCACCTAAGTCCCTAATTGAATTGTTCCAGCATTAGACTTCATCTCTCAATCCTTCATCTAATACTTTGAAACACATAATTGGTGGCCAATCAATTATATATTAACAATATTCCATTCAATCAAGGCTAAAGAAATAATTAGTTAAGAGCAATAACAAA
This sequence comes from Garcia nutans, assembly GCA_947685225.1. Lineage (NCBI taxonomy): Eukaryota > Viridiplantae > Streptophyta > Magnoliopsida > Malpighiales > Euphorbiaceae > Garcia > Garcia nutans. The sequence goes on from CANTUV010000002.1 coordinate 4,015,173, forward strand.
TTCATACAATCATAGCAGATCCATACAAACCCTAGACTAGATCAAATTAGCTCATATTAATGTTATCAAACATACTCATCTCATTAATATTCAAGGAAATCAATTTAGACATGATAATATTCATAAATACAATTCCAATGAAATTAAAGAGATAAAGTTCGAGAACAAAACCAAATTACAACTCCCTTTTGCTTCTGAAGAATCTCTTGTTCAGAATTTGCTTGAAGAATGTTGCAATGGCTAAAACGAATTCAATCTAGACTAGTTTAATCAAAGTGTAATCAAAAAATCTAAGAAAACAAGATATGGAAACCCTAATGTTCTTTGACGGCTAAAAACAAAACTCAAACTCTCCACAACCACTTTAAAAACCCTAATCTTAATATTTATACGAAACCTCCGCTCCAAAAATCCGCGTCTTCATTAATCCATGAGTGACACGGCCATGTCTGAGGTTCTTAGAGGGACACGGCCACAAGCTTGGCCATGTCCCCTGAAGGTGTCTTCTACTGCTTGATTTTCATCTTTCTTTTGCTTTGGACTTGAGTGTGACACGGCCAAGCTTAATCAACTTGGCCGTGTTGGACAATTTTGGAGGGACACGGCCACAAGCTTGGCCGTGTCCCTTGCATGTGTCACCTTCTGTATCTTGGTCTTCTTCCTTAGCTTAGTATGGGACACGGCCAGTGGCTTGGCCGTGTCCTCTGCATGTGTCAGCTACTGTCCATTTTTTCCTTCTTCTTGGTTCCTTGGCTTTTTAACCTAAAACAAAACTTGAAACAAACTTTAACAAGAAGTAAATAAATATTAACCAACAAAACATGACACCACACTTAAAACTAGGACAAAAATAACAAAAACACTGAAATAAATTAAAACTACCAAAATTAATGAAAACACTAAATAAACCGATTGAAACTACCAAAATACCTAAAGAAAACAATAATTATCATAATAAATAAGATACAAATCTATAACAAAAACTAATAAAACAACTACCCCACACTTAAAACTTTGCTTGTCCTCAAGCAAATTCACATGGCATAAATTAAAAACTCAAACAACCTTAACTATAATTCCAGTATATAAGATAAACTTCTTTAAGACTCAGCCATAAATAATTGCAATTTCCTTCAATCAAGATTTTCTTAACTCATTCATTAATCCAGACATACAAATCTCATCTCTCATCTAAGTGTTTCACTCGATTTCAAAGGTTAATCCACTCAAACCACTCTTGATTGCATACTACCATAAACTTGCTTAATTATCCAATCTCTCTCACTGATTTTCTCAAGAAATAATCCGAAAGTCTTTTATTTGGATGTAATGGGGCTAAGGTGAAGGTGTGAGAAAAGATATTTAAGCTGGAGCATCAAGAAATGGAGTATCTAAATTAGACAATACTCTTGCTAAGAAACTCACAACTCCCTCAAATGGCATATTCACCAACCCTTGATAATCTTACATACTTGCACACTTAAAAGAAAAGTACATGAGTCGACATTCCTCTTTGATAACTAATGCCAGAAAATATATGAATTTTGTATATATATATATATCTTTTCTTTATTTCCTTTTATTTATCTTTTATTTATATTTCTCTTTCTTTATATATATATATATACAAAATATAAAATTCCATGGAACATCTAGCTTAAAATGAAGAGGAAAAGAATAACCAACTCTTAGCAAATACAATGTGCAAAGTATGCATTTCAACCCCAAATAGCAATACATTTTTTTTAATTGCTTACCCCACACTTTTGAATCAAACCACCCTATTGTCATATCATAAGAAACTCCATTCCTTAATGCAGGTATAATGATAATAAGAAAAAGTTGAGTTATGAATTGTGTTGATCAATCAAGAAAAGGTCAAAGGCTCAACTTGCCTCACTAAGGAATTCATAATTAAGGGAGGTCTTTTTAAGCTAAAGGGCTAACCTAATTTGCCTTCATCATTTTAAAACTTGAGATGAAATCATAATGTGAGTTCAATTAGTATGCAAAAGCAAACTATAGAGATGCAAAATTATGAAAGTGCACACTTAAGAAAAGAAATTCAATTGATAATAACATTCAATCTATGAGGCTCAAAACTCACAAAGGTGGGTTCTCAAAGATTTATATGTCAAGAATTGCAAAATGTGAAAATTGATCCTGAATGAATTCAAATGCTAATTTCTATGCTGATACTAAAGTCTCAACTATAATACCAGAATCACAGAGAAAAGTCAATAAGTTTTCAACAATTATACCATGCACAACGCATAATAAAACACACCAAGACAAACAAAACAAAGATTAAAGAAAAGCTAAAAGATTACCCCACACTTAAGAATTTACATTGTCCTCAATGGAAAACAAGAATAATAAATAAAAAGGGTTAAGGTTCAACTTGTTTTCCATCGGTCTCTGGTGAGGCAAAACCCTAACTTTTCATCACAAACACAAATGTTCAAAAACAAAATACATTATACAAAATAAAATATCCAAAATATAAAATGTTAACATCAAAAACAAAAACAAAAAAAATAACAAAAATATGCAATAACTAAACACAAGAAAGTAAGGAAAATCTCTCCAAAGATTAGAGCCAATGCCATCTACGGTGAAGGAGGATGTGAAGATGATGCAGCCGAGGGATGAAGACTCAAAATCTTAGCAAGGTTGCTATTAATTTGATCCAACTACTGCAAGACTGCAGCATGATTACGGTCTACCTTGCTCTCCAGGGCCTCAATCCTATTAAGTATCTCTTGATTACCCAAGACCGGAGAATCTTCATCTAAATCAAGAGAATCCAAATCGGACTCCTCTTGAACTCGAGTTCTCTTCTGTCTGTCCCCCGGCACTTCTGGCTCAGCTGAAGCCATCATATAAGCCCCTCTCCTATGCACCACCATATGCATCTTCTCTAGTGCAGCCAAATCCAAGGAATCATTACCCGTAATTCTAGTCATGCGACAGGTACTCGGGTCAAAATCATCAAAAAGGGCTAAGGCCAATGAGGTAACCAATCCTCCAATACAGATAGTCCCCTTCTTCTTGTTTGCCACACTATCAAAAACATCGGCTAAATAATAGCCGGAACTAATAGGCACCGCATTAACCACACAATCTAAGAAAAATAGTTCACTCAATTCCACTACACCCGGCATTTCCTTCCTAGCAAAGAATCCGCAAGACATAAAACGATGCAAATACCTCAAAGCGGGATTGCTCAATTTAGTTGCTTTGGCCGATTTGGCCACATAAGTCCCCGAACCCAATGCTCCCTAAGCAAATTGTTGTTTAAATTCCTTAGGTACCAACCTTTCACCATGTTGATGGAAACCAAATATACCATTTAATTGTTCAATACTAATCACAATTGATTTTCCAAACAACTTAAAACTCAACCTAGAGCAAATTTTCTACGCATCTCTTTCAACATTAAGAGAAATTAAGAACTCCAAAGTAAGCTCTTGAAATTGCAAAGGTCGAAAGGAGACTAGGTTCTCCCACCCCAAGGATTTGAACATAATGATAAAAATTATTCCTAATATTAAGAGCATCAAGGGACTCATCATTGACATACCTCGTCGGGAAGAAACCCCGAGCCAAAAGATTTGCTCTCTTCAAAGATGAAACCGATGAAGATGAAGATGCACCTTCAGTTGTAGGTCTCTTCTTCTTGTGGTGGGAAACCATCTTCGTTCTTGGCATCTTGAAAAATCTGAAAAAAATTGAAGTTTAAACCGATTAAATTGATCTTTTGTGAGAGAAGAAGAAGATTTGATGGATTAATTTTAATTTTGGTGAAGAAAATTGAGGTTTAATGGAGGTTTTGAAGCTTTGAAACACAAACAATGGAGTTTTGGGAGAGAGAAGTCGAGAGAACGAGAGAGAAAACTAAACAGATCTAGGGATTGGAATGAGCAAACAGTGCAAAAATCGTGTTTTTAAAGTGTAAAAGTGAAGAGACAAGGCCAAGTTTGGGTGGACACGGCCGTCTAGTGTGTTTTGAGGGACACGGCCAGTGACTTGGCCGTGTCCCAAGGGTGTGTCACTTACTGTAAGAAGAGAAACAAAAATAAAAACAAAGAAAATTTTGGTGAAGCTTGGCCATGTCCCATGTGACACTGCCAAGGAACACGGCCAAGCTCCTTGACAGTGTCACCTACTGTGAAAAAAATCTTGTAAAACAAAAGAAAAGGAGTTTTTTGGTGAAGCTTGGCTGTGTCCCATGTGACACGGCCAAGGACACGGCCAAGCTCCTTGGCCGTGTCTCCTTCTACCAATTTTAACATTTTTTTATTTCACAGCATTTTAAAGGAATTTCAAACCTCTTCTTTAATCAACCCTGAAACACATTAGAAAAATAAAAATCGATCAAAGCACCCAATCCATTTATTTAAACAAACATAAAATCAAAATTGCTAAATTTAAAATTATAACTATTAAAAAGAAATGCAAACCGATGGGTTGCCTCCCATTTAGTGCTTCTTTAATGTCATAAAGCTGGACATCACTGCAAGACTTAGGGATCATGGATCAAAGTGCTGTCAATGATCCTTACTTCTTGAAATCCTTCTTTATATGGTTTAACTCTCTGTCCATTAACTTTAAAAGTCTTATTTGTTCGAGAGTTAAGCAATTCAATGGCACCAGAAGGACATACCTCAGTTATCTCGAAAGGACCACTACATTGAGACCTGAATTTACCTGGAAATAGATGGAGACGAGAGTTAAAAAGTAAAACTTTCATACCTAGACTCAATGTCTTTCGCACAATAAATCTATCATGAAGTGCTTTAGTATGATCCTTGTAAATCCTCAAGCTCTCATATGCCTCATTCCTCAGCTCATCTAACTCTAGTGAAGGATTCTTCTCTTCCAGTTGGATGGAGGGAAGTTCAAATACTGGGTCCTCCTTAAGTTCCTCTATTTCAGCACTCTCTAATGTCTCAAGGCAACTGACTATTTCTGAATAAAAAATATTCAAACCATGATCTAAAGTCAGTGTCACCTCCAATTTATCCGAGGAAGTCTGCAAGAAAACATCTGAAACAACTGCGTCAACACAATTAATTAAAGAACAATCCTCATATAAAGCAGTTGTAGGAATGGGAGAAGTGTTAAAAATAGAAAAATCAACAGTTTGTCCCAAGACAGTCATTGATAATTTACCATTTTTAACATCTATTAAAGTGTTGGTAGTAGCCATAAAAGGCCTACCCAGCAAAATAGTGTGTGCTGATGGTATAGGGTTACTTCCTTCCATGTCAAGAACTATAAAATCCACAGGTACTATCAACCCTCCAACCTTAACTAACACATCTTCTATAACCCCTTTTGGGAATCTAAGAGATCTATCAGCTAATTGCAACACCATTTTGGTTGGTTTGAGTTCCCCTAGTTCTAATTCTTGATACACAGAATAAGGCATCAAATTTACACTGGCTCCTAGATCACACATGCCATCAGTCCCCTTTCCATTTCCCACAGTAATTTGAATTATAAAGCTACCAGGATCCTTTAGCTTGGGAGGTAGTTTATGCTACAAAATAGCACTAGCTACCTCTAAAACTATTACCTTTTCATTCGGCTCATACCTCTTTTTCTTGGTGATCAGCTCTTTGAAGAATTTGGCATAAGCCGGCATGTTCTTTATTGCTTCAAGTAAGGGTAAGTTAATACTTACCTTAGACAGCATGTTGAAGATGTTAGAAAATTGCTTATCTTTTTTATCATCCTTCAACCTGCTGGGGAATGGTATAGGTGGCCGGTATGGATTGCTTACCTTATGTAAATCTGTTGAAGAGGATTTCTCCATTGATCTTTCTCCAGCACCTTTGTTCTCTGGTTCTCCTTCCTTCTTGTTCTCTTGGTCACCTGCATTCACAGAATTATTTTCAACATTATTGTTAATTACCTTGCCACTTCTAAGAACAGTCACTAATTGTGCCTGCTCAGGTTGACTTGGGAACTTCCCCTTTTGTTGAATCTGCATCTGTTGTGCAAGTTGTGCCACTTGAGTCTCCACTTTCTTAAAAGATGCTTCTAATGAATCCAACCTCTTGTTGGTCATCTCTTGATTTTTAGCACTGACTTGGATGAAAGCTTGTAAACTTTCCTCCAAACTCTCTATCTTAGACTGCCCTTGATTTGAGAATTGGCCCTGCTGTTGGTTCTGTCTCTGGAGCAAATGGAAAAGCTGTTGAGAATTATTTATTGCCTAGGAAAAATTTGGATGATTCCGCCAACCAGGATTATAAGTATTCGAATAAGGATCATTCTGGGCCCTTGGTTGAAATCCCCCCATAGCATTGACTTGCTCAGCTTTAATACCATAAGACTCATATGCGGAGGGGCAAATATTTGCTCCATGCCCGAAAATTTCTTGAGTGGATGAAGAAGTGTTGTTTTTCATATTCAGCATCTGCACTTGCCTTGTAAATTCAGCTATCTGTTTGACCATCTCACTATTGGCTTCCAGTTGATTCACCCCTTTACTTCTTCCCCTTACACTTTTCTTTTGAGAATTAGCTCCCAACATCTCAAAGATATCATAAGTTTCAGCTGCTGTCTTTTCTCCCATGGCTCCCCCAGCTGCATTATCAACTGTATTCTGAAATTGCTGGGTTAAACCATCGTAGAAAAACTGATTCAGAAGTTGAAGTGGCTAGTGATGATGTGGACACTGGATCAATATCATTTTAAATCTATCACAAGCCTCATGAAATGGCTCTCCTTCAAATTGAGAGAATGTAGCAATCTTCCCTCTCAATTCAGCTGTCCTTTGATGTGAGTAAAACTTGCCCATAAATTTGTTATAAACTTGCTCCCAAGTTGTCAAAGAATTTTTGGGCAACATCATAAGCCAGCTCTTTGCCCTATCCTTCAATGTATACAGGAAATATCTCATCCTCAATTGGTCCTCTGTTAGTCCTCCCAATGGAAGAGTGTTGAGGGTAGAATAAAAATCCTGGATAAAGTTCAAAGGATCTTCATTTGGAACTCCATAGAACGATGGCAGCATGTTGTAATGAATGTTCTTCAACTCATAATTTCTTGCTGCATCTGTCAATCTTATGCAAGAAGTGTAAGTTCCAATGACAGGTCTAGCAAAGTCTCTCATAGTTCTTTGTCTTTCTTCTCCCATAGTGACAGATTGTGCAGTGTCTTGTAACACCCCTATACTCTATATAAGTACTATACATATACCTGGTATACATACAATACGTATATAAAGTATAAGAATGTTACTTTTCGTTTCAATTATTTAAAACCTTTATTCAAGTCCAAGCAATATTACATTAATTTAAAGAACAATTACAAATATCATGATTCTTATAAAAATACAATATAATTAAAATCACATATGTATGCATCACCTTCTAGTTGGTCTCGAGACACTCTTACCCTTCTCGTGGCATAACAGCTGAACTTCCAGATCAATCGCATAATCACCTGCGCGATTACACAACCGCGCTAAGCCCGAGAGCTTAGAAGTACAAATAAATATAAAATATAAAATATATGCTTTACCAAAGAATCATACCTCATATTTTTAGCATCATGTTTTATTGTTCTTTTACCCCGTTTTCCTTTCTCAATGTATTCTTCATATATACCCACAAATCCCATAAATTATATACCTATTTACATGGAACATTCACAACACGATACTTACCCTTCCTATCTCATATGCATAAACATATACATCATTTCAATAAATCACCATTCAATGATCTATCCAAACCTTCATGAAAACAATACTCACAAATTCCACATTCATTTACATTTTACACATCATACTATATTTTCATAAAATCATATCTCAACAAAGCTCCTCAAGCCATATTCACTTTCAATATATTATTACATACATTACAAAATCATACTTCATAACATCATTTTATTCACAATTCATTAATCATGAATCACACTTTCAACAAAGTCAGCCATAAATCCCATTATTCATTTATTTCAACATTTGAATATCACATTGACAACAAAGACAGACTCGGGCCCAAACAACACACTAATATGCCATTCAATTTTCAGAGTTAATGCTTTGGTTTAATTATCACATTTATTATTATCCCAACTAGGCTTCAAGGATTAGGCTCAACCAAGCTTCAAGGGGAACAAAGCATGCTAAGTATCAACCCAACTTGGCTTCAAGAACCAATCCAACCTAGCTTCAAGGGTTGTAACATCTCAATTAGGCTTCAAGGACTAGACCCAACCAAGCTTCAAGGGGAGTAAAACATGTTAAACTTCAACCCAACTTGGCTTCAAGGATCAAGCCCAACCTAACTTCAAGAGATTGTTACTATAGGCATGCCACCAACAACAAACTCTGAAAATGGAATAACACATTAGTCACACATTTCATTTATTATTTCTTTATCAATATCATTCTCAATTATCATTATAGCCAATCACAATGGTCTCACATCTCATTTGATTCATCATGGCCAATCACAATGGCTTCATATCACATTTGATTCATCATAGCCAATCACAATGGCTTCATATCACATTCTTATTCACAATAATACACTTTATTATTCAAGTATACATCAATTACATTAAACATCAATTAGGCAAATCTATCATATCATTTTTATCATCACTCAATGGCATTGAACATTATCTAGGCATACATCAATCATAACATTACTTTCACATCATACAAATTATATCATCACATCTTTCACCTTCCATAACATATACATTATCCATATACATATACACCAACACTATAATACATTAACACATTTATAGCTGAAGGTGTTAAGGTCCTAAATCATATAAATATATGAAATCAAATGAAGTTTTGTACTTACCTCAAGAGAAACTCACATCCATCTACTTTTTCTTTCATAAATCCTTCAGTACTTGGATTAAAGCAACTCAATCTCTTCAACACCTAATCCCAAAAGTGATCATACATACTTACTTAGAGATACACATAAGATAATATAGGTAAGAATCAACTAGGGCAAACTCCACACACATGACACGCTCACCAACACGGGCGTGTCCTTGATCGTGCCCTAAACCAACAATACAGAAGCTTTGACACGCTCAATACCACGGGCGTGTCACTGGGCGTGTAATACATTCTGCCTCACACAAAACATCGACACGTCCAACAACATGAGCGTGCTCATGGCCGTGTAAATTCTCAAATCTCACAGTAGTTATGACACGCTCACCAACACGGGCGTGTTACTGGTCGTGTCGAACCTACTGCCACCAGCATAATTGACACGCCTAAGAACCTGGACGTGCTCATGGGCGTGTCAGGCCAAAAATCCAGATTCCGGCCAAAACAACAAGACACCCAACAAAACACCCCTTATCACCAACATCCACTTCCAACAAACTTACCAAAACATACCCAAAAACCATTTTAAACTTACAAAACATCAAAACAACTCCCACATACATCAATCACAAATCACAAACATCATTACAAACCTTAAACATAATTACAACACCATCTCTTTCAACACACTTACTCTTTTCTTCAATCCATCCTTAAAATCCATAATCAATTTACTCACGTACTCTTAAACATATCAAAATCAAACAACACACTCTTAAACAATCTATCAAACTCAAACACAACTTCAATTAAACCAAGAAATCAAAAGATGACTTACTTGAATTTCTTGCCAAATCTTCAAACTTCATCTTCAATCTTCTTAAAATCCTTAAGCAATTTGATGTGAAGATCAAAAATCACATCTCTCTCTCTCTCTCTCTCTCTCTCTCTCTCTCTCTCTCTTTCTCTCATCCACGAAGAAGAAGAAAGAAAGAATCTTTTCTTTCTTTGTTCTTATCTCTTATATATATAATAATAATAATAATAATAATAATAATAATATAATATTATTATTTCCAAAATATCTTCTTACTCCTTTTGACTTTCTTTCCTTCTTTCTTTTATTATTATTATTATTATTATTATTATTATTATTATTTAACTATATAAACTTACTCTTCCCTACATCACTTTATACATTATGTATATGTCTTATATATATATTGCATTTATATTTCCCAAATACCATATGTATACATATTATCCTCTATATACATCCATTCCTTATACTATTTCCTTTTTAATTAATTTATCTATCTTTCTATTTCCATAAAACATATACCTTAAATCCAAATACAACAATAACTCCAAAACTTTTGGGGTATATTTTGGGATATTACAGGATGGATAGCCACAGTGATAGTGGGCACCTCGTGCCTTTAGTGTACACATTGTGTTATCAGTGAAAGTGGGCATAATTGCCATTATAAATTCTTGAGATTGCTACACTAACATGTTATCCAAACCTATGATCTAAGTTTAGTATGTTTGGGCATAATTAATGAAAATATATGTGAACATAATAGTTGTAACTTATGAAAGAAATGTAAAATCATAGATAAGTCAAGTACTTAGAATTGAAGTATTGTGTTCCAGTGTAAAAGTGATTGGTAATAAATATATTAATGCTTACACGTGAAAGTTCTAATGAACGTAATGAAAATGTTATGCTCAATGTATTGAATTAATCAAATGATTGAAAGTGTATAACCTGATGTGAGATACAAAGTGCTCCAAAGTATATCAAATGATTGAAAGTGTATAACATGATGTGAGATACAAAGTGCTCTAAAGCATAGTAATAGATGTAAGTGCTGAAAAGTATAGATTGAATGAAATGATCCTATATGTGAACCTGAACTTGAAAAGAAAGATTTAGTGAAAAACAAAATAAGTGTATTGTGAACAATGATATCAAATGAGAAAGCAAGTATTGAATAAAATAATTCTTAATGAGACAAGCTGCAATTCTGAAAGTAGTGTATTATATGATAACTTTTTTGCAGGGATAGTTATTATTTTGTATAATCAGCATGGTATGTTGATTTATTACTGAAATGAGTTAATATATTGAAATACTCCTTAAAACTAAGTGTTATTACTATATTTTCATAAGTATATTTCTTTAATATTAAGTGATAAAATATGTATATTCAAGCACCACTAAGCTCTGCTTAGCGTGTTAGAATTGTTTTCTGACACGCAGGTATCAGGACATCGGAGCAAGTTAAGAATAGATGAAGATCTTGTGTTTATTGTATTCGTAAGTTATAAAAGGTATATATATACTTCAGTTTGGCCATTTGAGAGATTGTATAAATGTGTAAACATAAAAGGATTTATGTATTTAGAGAATGAAGTTTGAGAATTCTAGTGAATGATTATAAAAGAAAGGAATATATTATTTAAGCATTTGATTTGACAAATGTATGATAGTTATCTGATTTGTAATGGATTATTGAAAATTGGTTTAAACATTGGACCTATAAGTGTTGTGATATGCAGATTGTATTATTATTTGAAAATTTTATTTATGAAGAGAGTTTCTCTGAATTGATTGGAGCGTGAACAGTGTATTGAATAACATTCTCTGATAGTTTTTATATAAGAATTTTCAGAGGATGTTACACTCTCTCTCTCTCTCTCTCTCTCTCTCTCTCTCTCTCTCTCTCTCTCTCTCTCTCTCTCTCTCTCTCGTTCAAAAAGAAGAAGAAGAAGAAAGAAGATTTTTTCTCTTCTTTTTCATACTTATCATATATATATATATAATAGAATTAAATATTTCTAAAATATTCTCCACCACCACTTTCATCCTTTGACTTTCCTTTCTTCTTTTTCTTTTATTATCATTATTATTATTATTATTATTATTATTATTATTATTATATAAACTTACTTTTCCTACACCACTTTATACATTATGTATATGTGATGTATATGTTGGTATATGTATATCTCTTATATATTGTATTTATATTTCCCATATTTTCCAAATACCATATATACATTTTATCATTCATATACATCTATCTCTTATAATATTTTCATTACCTATTTTACCAACATATCTTCTCGCTACTACAATTCCAATGTACACTAAAATCGGGTATTAAATTAATTCATTTCTCTTCTTTTTACCTTCATTAATTTAACTTGTATATATATTTCCATAAATACAACATATACACTCTCTTCACTTCTTTTCTCTCTCCATTAAACATATACATTAAATCCAAATACCATAATAATTCCAAAACTTTTAGGGTGTACTTTGGGATATTACAATTCTCTCCCCCTTATATAATTTCGTTCTCGAAATTATCTAGTACAATAGCAATCCATTCTTAATACAATAATATCTTAATTTTCATATAAAGTTAATTATATTCTTAAGTAATTATGTCATCATATCACATATCTTTTACTCTCCCCCTTAGATACAATCATCTTCTCTAAATTTCATAACTCATTCTTATATATATATCTTATTACTTTCTCAACAAAGCAATCAAGATAATTTCTTACATTCCCAATGAATTTACCTTTATACAAGAATCAGATCATCTTATAATATACTTATACTTCGTCCAATTATCACCTTCAAGATATTTTATCACTTCATCTCTTTATAATAACTCTCTTAATTTTTAACGATCATGAATTTATATTTTAATATTGATTATCCCGTCATTACAATCACTTTCAGAATAGACATTTATCAAACTTTAATTGATAATAACATCCTTATTTTTCATACACTTAATTCCTTCTTTAGCATGCTTCTCACTTAACATACATATTAGTACAATGCCTTTAAACTTACTTTACAGATAATCAATCTTTTTCCCTTTTATCATTATTTACAATTGATATAACTCAATTTATTCATGTCCATTCATTAGTAAGAATATTACATCATATACATTAGTACTTAAATTCTACACTCTTAATACTACTATACATATTAAATTTCAGTAATGATTCGCAACCTTAGTCAAATCTAGATCAATTGATCTATCTGTCACAATATACCCACATTTCAATCTTGTTCAATTCAAACCAACAATTAATTTAGTTAAACTTATCATGAAATGTCACAATATACATATATATATATAACCTAATTCCATTAGGGCAAACTTATATTCAATTCCTGATCTCTTCAGATCCATATTCAGTCAAATTATCATGATAACAAATTACTTCAAATTATCTTTCAATATACACATAGTTTATTTTCTATTATCTTAGTATAATTTTCACCAATTCTCATGATAATCTCATACCATATTTACTATCTATAGTTCACTCACTTAAACTGTAAGTCCATTCACTTATTCACTTTATACCATAAACATATTCAGTATAACTTTCAGTCACATTTTATAATTTTCCCCTTTTAATATCTCCTCATATTTCATACCATTACGATATTTACATAATCAGCTTTCTATCACATTAGTCATAACTCAAAACATTTTACATTTCTCTTTTCTTTCCTTACTTTTCATAATTACAAACAAATTTCTAACATAAAATGATAAAGTATAACTTTACCATTCATAACTCTTGACTATGTTTCTAGAAACATAATTATCAATCTCACCAAAACTGTACCACAGTCATGTTACCTCAGTCCCAAATCTGTGGATAATAAAACTAACCGGCCATATTTACTAAACAAATCATATGGCCATAGGAGATTAATGGTCATGCCTGAGGCTTATAAACCAATACTGTCCCTTTATTATTTTGCTTCCAACCTTTCCAATTACAAAACTAAACCATATCACAAGAATTACATATTCATTCTATAAACTTTTGCTACACCAAGAGTTAACACATTCCAACTCCGTTTCAACCAAATTTACACTCAATTATATGATCATCATTAGCTTAATTCATGTTTGAACATTTCTTACATATACATATTCAATCATATGCAAATCTAACACAATTTCCGTTTGCTATTCCATTTCTAATCTAGCTCTACACAGTTCAAGACCTAATCTCTCTTAGGTCCACTAATACATGCAATATTATTCTTAATATCATTAAACCAGTAGTTATACCACATACACATTCATAGAGCACGTTTATAATGTGATTTACTTTCCACATTTCTTACATACTTCATTTACAGTTATATTAAAAAAACTCATTTCACATATCCTATACATGTATACACATAATTATATATGTATATTTAATTTTTCTTTTACATACAATCCATACAAATTTAGCATTTATTACTTTTCTTTGAATAGTATCATTCTCATTCTTTTGACATGACTTAAATTATTTATCAACTCAACATATATATATATATATATTTACTCTAATCATAATGATATTTCACAGAAATCTTAGTCACATTTCCAATGTGACATTTCTTTCACTTTTGTTTTTACAAATATTTAACATACCTCCATATCCATTTTTTTTTCTTCAAAACAAATTCTCATACTATCAATCACATTACTCAATTCATAGTATTCTCATATGCAATAATATTCCTTCATTTAGCTCATATGCTTAATATACATTAAACTATCCATATCTAAATAATCTTTATCAATATTCCATTAATATTCTAAATTCTTAAATCACTATCTCACCTAAACTTCAATTTACAAATCTCATCTTTTCTTAATATCAACTTTAAAAACATCTTATATATATACCACAAAGCAACATTAGAACATATAATTTTCACAATTATTAAGCTCATTTCAAAAATTCAAATGTCACATATTACCACCATTAACATGAGCTTTCATAATATTCAAACATATCACATTTCTAACATTGAAATCACAATGTTGACATTAAAATAACAATACAAACAACACCAATATATCTTCTTACTTAACCAACATCATCTCTTTTTCTTTTAAACAAAACCTTAACTTTATATACCCAAACCTTAAATGGTCACACTTTGTCTATACCAATTAACTCACTTAATATTCCACTATACTCTCTTCAATTAATAACATATCTATCCATTTTAACAATCCAACAATATTTCCTCTCTTTAGTAATCCAACCATAAGGTTTATTAGAAAGAGATTCAAATTGTAGAGGAAAGAGTACATACTTTAATCTTGATTTTATTTTTAACTCAGTTCCAACTTTATTCTTTTATTCATTTCATTATAACCTTTTTCACAAGCATACTTCCATAATCAGAAATTCCAAAATTTATTTTACTTAAATAAGTTCCCATTCTTTAATTTATCAATTAAACTCATATAAAATTTTTTTTCCATATCATTTCTTTCTCTAATTTTTCCTTTCATGTAGAACTTCATCCACACACTATCATTCATCTCATCTAATTCAAATACATTACAATTCACATAATGCCACATCCGAGACCAACCTAGGTGTTAATGCATATGCATGTATTACAAATTTCATTTCAAAAACTTTTTTTTTAATTCTATTTAGGCTTTTCAAAACTTTTTCTTTTTAATTCCACTTAGGTCGAGAATCTCGAACCTAAGCTCTGATACCAAAATAATTGTAACACCCCCATACCCTATATAAATACTATACATATACCGGGTATACATACAGTACGTATATAAAGTATAAGAATGTCACTTTTTGTTTCAATTTAAAAACCTTTAGCTGAGTTCAAACAATATTACATTAATTTAAAGAACATTTACAAAATCATTATACTTTTAATGATCTTACATATATATAATAATCTTATCTTTACCAAAACTTCATTTATACATATGAATACATTCTTGTCAGAAATACAACATAATTAAATTATACATGTATGCATCACCTTCTAGTTGGTCTCGACATACTCTTACTCTTCTCGTGGCATAACGATTGACTTCAGATCTACCACCTACTCACCTGCGCGATTACACAACCGCGCTAAGCCCGAGAGCTTAGTAGTACAGATAAATAATATAAACATACATTACAAAAATTTAAACATATATATATTAACTTCATGTACCATTAGTTTCTTATTATGTTTTTCCCTTTTCAATTACACCTTTCATATACCTCTACTAATCTCATATCTTATATACATATACACATATCATTAACACAAACCACAATTCCATAACTAATACTCACAATGTCTACATCAATACACATATCACATGTCATACTATATTTTCAGAATCTCATCTTTCAACTTAGCTTCTCAAGCCATATTTCTTTTCAATAGTTTACTTATGTATTGTAATCATATCATACTTCATAAGGTTTTTAAATTGAAACAAAAAGTGACATTCTTATACTTTATATACGTATTACATTAATTTAAAGAACATTTACAAAATCATTATACTTTTAATGATCTTACATATATATAATAATCTTATCTTTACCAAAACTTCATTTATACATATGAATACATTCTTGTCAGAAATACAACATAATTAAATTATACATGTATGCATCACCTTCTAGTTGGTCTCGACATACTCTTACTCTTCTCGTGGCATAACGATTGACTTCAGATCTACCACCTACTCACCTGCGCGATTACACAACCGCGCTAAGCCCGAGAGCTTAGTTGTACAGATAAATAATATAAACATACATTACAGAAATTTAAACATATATATATTAACTTCATGTACCATTAGTTTCTTATTATGTTTTTCCCTTTTCAATTACACCTTTCATATACCTCTACTAATCTCATATCTTATATACATATACACATATCATTAACACAAACCACAATTCCATAACTAATACTCACAATGTCTACATCAATACACATATCACATGTCATACTATATTTTCAGAATCTCATCTTTCAACTTAGCTTCTCAAGCCATATTTCCTTTCAATAGTTTACTTATGTATTGTAATCATATCATACTTCATAACATTACATATCCTTATTTTATTCAATTAATTCATTATTCACAATTCACCATTCATGATTCACATTTCCAACAAAGACAAGCATGGGCCCAAAGACTCTAATATGCCATTCAACTTTCAGAGTTAATGTTTTGGTTTAATTATCACATTTATCATTATCATTATCCCAACTAGGCTTCAAGGATTTAGGTTCAACCAAGCTTCAAGGGGAACAAAGCATGCTACGTATCAACCCAACTTGGCTTCAAGAACCAAACCCAACCTAGCTTCAAGGGTTGTAACATCTCAATTAGGCTTCAAGGACTAGACCCAACCAAGCTTCAAGGGGAGTTAAGAATGCTAAACTTCAACCTAACTTGGCTTCAAGGATTTAGCCCAACCTAACTTCAAGATATTGTTACTATTAGGCATGCCACCAACAACAAAACTCTGAAAATGAATAACATATTAGACTCACAATTCAATCATTATTTCATTATCAATTTCATTCTCATTTTCTCATCATCATTTAGGCATCCATACCTCAATTATCTCATTTGCATCATTATAACCAACAACAATGGCTTCACATCTCATCAAGCTCAAATCATATAAAAGCAATTCATCATAACCAATTGCATTGCACATACCTTTTTAATGATCATCATATCTTTTACATTTCATATTTCATCATTAACATATATATACATAACATTATTCATATGCATCATCAATGTAATAGGTTACTTAACACATTTATAACCAAATGTGTTAAGGTTCAAAGACATATAAATATATGCAATCAAATAGGGTTTGTACTTACCTCATGAGCATTCACACCACACCAAACTCACCTTCCAATAGTCCTCAACACTTGGATTAGGGCAACACAATCTCTTCAAAACCTAATCCAAAGATAATTATACATATAAGAAAATTAGAATGATAACTAACTAGGGCAAACTCTACACATGACACGCTCACCAACACGGGCGTGTCCCTGATCGTGCCCTAAACCAACAATACAGAAGCTTTGACACGCTTAGTAACACGGGAGTGTCAATGGACGTGTCACTCATTCTGCCTCACAGAAACATTGACACGCCCAACAACATGGGGGTGTTCATGGCCGTGTCAATTACTTTTTCTCACAGTAGCTATGACACGCTCAGTAACATGGCCGTGTTAATGGACGTGTCACAAACGTCAAACTCAGTACCGTTGACACGCCCAACAACATGGCCGTGTCAGGCAAAAATCATGCATTTCGAACTCTCATCCATGTAAACACAAACACTTCAAAACCTATACTACATCACCCTTAATCAACATCTTAGTTATATTCATCAATTATCTATCAATTTAACACTTATATAACTTCAATATATCATAATAATAATCATTATATACATCACCATGTATCAACTACTCAATTCCCCAATTCATTTATATGAAACCCTTACTAAACAATCTCAACAATCCATCATCATCCTCACAAATAACCATATTATCATCATCTAAATACCAATTCAACATATCTATATACTTCAATCTTTCATTAACAACATCTTCACACACCAACCAAATCAAATATAAACAAAATCAATAGAAATCAACTCAAAGAAATGAACACTTACTTGAATATTTTGCCAAATCTTCAATCTCCACCTTCAATTCTCTTAAAGCCCCTAAGAATTTGGTGTGAAAGTAATTTAAAATCACATCTCTCTCTCTCTCTCTCTCTCTCTCTCTCTCTCTCTCGTTCAAAAAGAAGAAGAAGAAGAAAGAAGATCTTTTCTCTTCTTTTTCATACTTATCATATATATATATATATAATTAAATATTTCTAAAATATTCTCCACCACCACTTTCATCCTTTGACTTTCCTTTCTTCTTTTTCTTTTTTTATTATTATTATTATTATTATTATATAAACTTACTTTTCCTACTTTATACATTATGTATATGTGATGCATATGTTGGTATATGTATATCTCTTATATATTGTATTTATATTTCCCATATTTTCCAAATACCATATATACATTTTATCCTTCATATACATCTATCTCTTATAATATTTTCCTTACCTATTTTACCAACATATCTTCTCGCTACTACTATTCCAATGTACACTAAAATCGGGTATTAAATTAATTCATTTCTCTTCTTTTTACCTTCATTAATTTAACTTGTATATATATTTCCATAAATACAACATATACACTCTCTTCACTTCTTTTCTCTTTCCATTAAACATATACATTAAATCCAAATACCATAATAATTCCAAAACTTTTAGGGTGTACTTTGGGATATTACAGAGCGGGCGCGCGCTGGCGGGCTGCGTGCCATTTCGCCTGCAGGAAGTTCCTGCGGGCGAAATGGCCCAAGGCCTTTTCGTCCACTGTTTTTGGCAATGAATTTTTTCATCGCCGATTTTTATTTTTATTTTTATTTTAGTTATTTGTTTATTATTTGTTTATTATTATTTTTATTTTTATTCACTTCACCATTTTTAACTAAAATAAATATTAAAATACCACAAAAATTATTTTGGACTATAAAAAAATAACGGATCGGACTGGATCAAAAATTAAGGGTCTACAGTTTGCCCCCTGCTTGAACGATCTGAGACTTTAGTAAAAGAGAGTGAAAAGCAATAAGACTTAATTTTTGAGATGGTTGAGGTTTTGGGTTCTTGGATTTGATTTGGGTACTTAGACCCGAGATTGAATTTGATTTGACTGACCTTTATCAATTGTGAATTCTTACATAATTGGTTGTTCCATTTTTATGGATTGTGGGTCTTTACCCACCAAAAATAGATCTTTATCTTTTGGAAATTGAGTCTTTAACCTAGAAATATGGATCTTTATCCATTGGAGATTGGGTCTTTACCCTTGAAACATGGATCTTTATCCATTGGAAATCGGGTCTTTACCCTTGAAACATGGATCTTTGTCCATTGGAAATCAGGTCTTTTCCCTTGAAATATGGATCTTTATCCATTGAAAATCGGGTCTTTACCTTTGAAACATGGATCTTTATCTTTTGGACTTTGGGTCTTTACCCTTTGAAATATGGATCTTTATCCATTGGAAATTGGGTCTTTACCCTTGAAATATGGATCTTTATACATTGGAAATTGGGTCTTTACCCTTGAAATATGAATCTTTATCCATTAGAAATTGAGACCCTTGAAACATGGATCTTTATCCATTAGAAATTGAGACCCTTGAAACATGGATCTTTATCCATTGGAAATCGGGTCTTTACCCTTTAAATATGGATCTTTATCCTTTGGAAATTGGGTCTTTACCCTTGAAACATGGATCTTTATCCATTGAAAATCCCTTGAAACATGGATCTTTATCCTTTGGACTTTGTGTCTTTACCCTTTGAAATATGGATCTTTATCCATTGGAAATCGGGTCCTTACCCTTGAAACATGGATCTTTATCCATTAGAAATCGGGTATTTACCCTTGAAATATGGATCTTTATCCTTTGGACTTTGGGTCTTTACCCTTTGAAATATGGATCTTTATCCATTGGAAATCGGATCCGTACCCTTGAAACATGGATCTTTATCCATTAGAAATCGGGTCTTTACCCCTGAAAAATGGATCTTTATCCATTGGAAAATTGGGCCTTTACCCTTGAAATATGGATCTTTATCCATTGAAAATTGGGTCTTTACCCTTGAAAAATGGATCTTTATCCATTGGAAGTCGGGTCTTTACCCTGGCTTTAGCTCTTTTAGCTGGACTATCTTTCGTCTTTTGTGTCTTTATTCTTTTAAGAATTCTAATTTTCTTCTTTTTCTCTTTTTTTTTTCATTCTTTTTTGTTCTTCCTTTGCACTTAAAAAAAATTCAGCCCTTTTTGGCTAGCCTTCATATCCTCTCCTGCCTCCATGCTTGGTGAAATATTTGCAAGTGAGTTTGAAAATATTTTATATATAAACTCAAAAAATTGAAAAGGAGAAACTTTGCCCCCTGTGTAGGTTCAAACCCATGATTTTTCTATGCAGGCTCTGATTGATGTTTTTGCCATCTAGTTCTTGGTTCTTTACTTCGCAGGGTGTTTGCTGTTCATTTTTTACAAGGAATAGACAATACAAGATAAGAAAGTGCGATGTGATATGCTCATGTATGCATGATATGCATGAATAATACTTATAGTCATTCCATTGACCCACAGACCGAGGTGTTCAGCAGAAGTGTTCTCATTGGTTCCTTTTTTATGCACGTTTAATTGTTGTATTGGAATGATTGAAAGCTTTGCATTTATGGCTTTTATCTTCAAGATGTTGAAAACACGAGTGGTGGAGACTCCAAGCAGCAGAGTCAGGGATACATCCATTTCAAATTATGATTCAGTATGTCAATTGGTAGCTTCTTCATGACCTAGCCAATAATCATTTCCTTTGCCCAATGTGTCCTTCGAGGTTCGATAGTTCAACGTACTCCCCTTAACTTGAAGTCTTTGTATGACAAAAACATTTTTTATTTTTTATTTTGAATTTTGATTTTGAAATCAAATGTTGGCTTTGCCAGAATCGATGTCAATGTACCTTAGGACTTGATTTTTCCAAATTAACATATCTATAACATGACAACCCTAGTTACCGTACTAAACTCGGGAATCATTTCTATTTAAGCAAGAATTGTTGCACTTCAGATAGGCACATACACATTACTTAGCCAAAGGTCTCATTGAGTTTAAATATTGTCTATCTCATATGCATGCTTATTCAAACTATCTCCACTAATAGACTCTACCTACCAAGAGAGATCAATAAGTCTTTGATAGGCTTAAAATGGGGTCTATAAGGGACATGGGTTGAAGTGAAGGGTATTTGTAAGTTGGAGCTGATGTGACACAATGGACAAACCTTCACATTACAAATTTCATGTTGGAACTTTAGGCAGCTGGGAGCAATCTTTTTAAACTCTAAATTCCTTCTATCTTCTTGGACTTAAACTTGAATTTGATTAGGACAGTATTTTGCCCTTATAAAAAGTTTGAGACCCAAATTTGTTTCTTTTCTTCTTTTCCCTTTTCTTTATTTTTCTTACTCTTCCCTTTTCTTTCTCTTTATTTTCCTTACTCTTCCCTTTCTTTGAGCATTTTATTATTTTGTCCTTCTTCCTTGTAGGACTGCCAAGTACAGAACTTTCAAGAATTGAATGGTCTTTCTCCTTTTTTCTCTAATTTTGATTAAATCTTTGGTAGAGTTGGACCAATTCAAGTCAAACCGTCCTTATAAACCAAATGGAAGCCTTTTGCTGCTTTAGGTAAAAGAGAACTCGGTTGGCTTTCTGAACCATTTTGGGTTTTATATTTTTTCTTTCTTTCTTTTTCTTTCTTTTCTTTTTTCTTTTTTTGTCCTTTTTTTCTTTTTTTTCTTTCTTTTTTTTCTTTTTGTTTTTTTGTTCTAGCTCAAACAGAGTTGTCTTGTTTGTACCAACTTAGGTCTCTAATAATGGATGAGTGGAGTGACATAAATCTTCTTTAACAGGGATAAATCATTTGTTACTCTGATATTGTCTTGATAAATTGGAGATATTAGGTGAACTTCAACTACCCTTATGGTTTTGAAAACTTCAACTACCCTTATGGTCTTGAGAACTTCAACTACACTTATGGTCTTGAGAACTTCGACTATATTCATGGTCTTGAGAACTTCAACTATCCTCATGATCTTGACTAATCATTGCTTTCTTTGATCTTCTTGCCTCTTCATCTTAGTGATCATAAGACTTATCAAAAGTGTTACAACAACTCAGGTTAGGTTGTTGGGGTTTATAAGCCAATGAAAAGAAAGCTAAAATTTTATGAAGGCTCAAAGGGACAACTAGGGATTGATATTTAATAGGGTGGATACAAGTTGTTGGCTAACCAAACAATGCCTAGATCATCTCTCCCTTAAATAAGTAGAGTTCAATTTCACTTCAAAAGCTTATCAAAGCATGTTCTAAGACTGACTAGGACCTAGACAAAGGTAATTGTGCAGGAGCCCTCTCTAAGTAAGCATTCACAACTCAATGCTATAGAGTAATTCCCTCACTAAGTAAAGCCATTCAAGTCATGATGCATAAATATATTAATTCATGAATTATCAAGCTAGATTCCTCATTGGTTGAGCACCAAAATAAACAAAGACCAACAAAAATTTTGATGAAAGTAATTTATTCAAACAAATTTAAATTTGAAAAACACGATTGTTCCAATTAAATATTAAAGTAAATTTAAAAAGCAACATTCAAGTTAAGGAAGGTTCGTTGAGTTGGCGTTGAAGATATTTCATTTATTTAGACAAATCAAGGGCAAGGATTTTTTTCATCATCAAGGATCATTGCTTCATCATCCGTAGTTAGTCCAAGCTTTCTTAGTAGCACATCATCTTTAGCAGCTTCTCTATCCATATAATGACAAGGTGACAAGATAAAACTCTTCATGAGTGTTGTAAGCGATGGTGCCCTTCCAAATTTAGGCAGAGGATTATTCTTATTGTTGGGCTTATTAGGCTCAGGCAGCTTTCCACTGTCAATCAAATCTTAGATTTTATGCCTTAATCGAACACATTTATCTATCTCATGCCCTTGCATTTTATGAAATTGACAGAAAACCTTGGCATCAAAATTTGGTGGTAGAAGTTTATGCAGAGGCTGAGGTGCCAATGGTTGTAGCAAATCCATTTTCATTAGATTTTCTAACATCTTTGACAAAGGCTCCCTTAAGTCTAAAAATTTACGCTTCTTTGTTGGCTCAGTTGTTGCATTTTTCTCAACATCTCCTCTTTCCCTTTGACTTTGCCCACTAGGGTGATAACCGCTCTTATTGCTCCACTTAGATAGCACATGGCTCGGTTGGTCTTGTAGAATAGGGATTTATCTCTCATTTTTCATTCGATCTCTATTAGTAGACATGTTCCTTGTTAATGTTGTCTTTTCCTTCTTTCTTATGTCAATGTGAGATGCCTCATTAGCATTGTTGATGATCTCTAGAATTTGAATCAACTGGGTCCTCATAATTTCAACCAATTGATCTCGTAGCTCCGCCATCCTAGCTCTGACAACTTCATCGATTATGTCCCTTAGTTGGTTTGCATCCATCCTTCCAATGAAGTACTTGAATCAAAACCAATGTTATGGATGGTATCATTGTATGCTCTTGAATTGTCGTACTTAAGGGTTATGTGCCAGAGAGGATCAATGAGATGAAAATGTATGCATGTATGCACAAATAATCAACAAACAAGAACAAATAGGACTTTTCTTCCAACCTTATAACATCCACACATGAATGGCGAGTCTCTTTTCCTAGGTATATGGTTAACAAAATACCAACATGGGGTATCTTATTTTCGAATAATTCCCTCGGATGTTTCAACCAATAGTTATATTTTCAAAAATGGAAATGGATTCATAATAATTTCCATTAATTAGGTTTTAATCCATTCAGCCAACTATAGTAGCTTTTATGCTATATTGGATTAAAACTAAATTAAGAGGTTTATTATAGATAGATTTCTCACTTGAAAAAGTAACTAATGATTCATGCTAAAAATGAGCCCATGATTAATTATTTCTTAGTATAAACTAGGCTCACAATTGATTTTTAGTATTTTCATAATTGACCTAAATAATCTGTAAGCTCTTTGTAAAAAAGGTTGGATAAAAAATTTGTTTCTAAGCCCATTGTAAAAAGATTTTAGAAAATTGGATTTTGGGCTTAGTATTTGGGCCATGAGCAAAAGAATTTTTGATTTGTTTTTAGAAAAGTTTTTATATCCAAAGACCATCTTGAAATGTTTTGAAGATAGCTTTGGTCTTTTTGATCTAAAAAAAATTATTTGAGTTTGCAATTTACTTGGGTCATATTAGAAAAAGAACAAACCAAATAAGCCATGATTTAAGCCAAGATAAATTAACCATAGTCAAACAACATGCATTTGGGTAAAAACCTAAGTAAAGTAACTAGGCCAATTACATGAGCTTTAGTCTTTGGGTCAAAAGGCTTAGGTTCCCATAGCAAGTATATACCAAATGGTACGAGGCTATGAGTGGTTATGCCATTCTCGATCTCCATACCTTGAGTGAAAGTATGGTATCCCTTACATAACACAACACGGGTAACACGGGCATCCTAACTCACGCACATGATGCAATCTAATATGATGCAATGGATAATATTGTTATAAGAAAGAATAGAATAATATAGAAACAAACGGAATCAACTTCTCTTATCCCCAGTGGAGTAGGCACTGTGAGCGGGGATTTTCGCCCCACTCCCGGTGGAATGGTTCTTGCGACTTCGGCACTATTTAGGCTCGAGGCGTTAGAGAACACGGACCTAAGTCCGGAGAAAATGGAGTCGCCACCCGGACGAGCTGGGAAAAAGAAAGGGGTGGATGACTTGATTCCCAAGGAATCCCTAACCCCCTAATGGGTTTGAAAAGTTGGATACGTGTGGGGAAGGTGAGAAATGGCCCAGCACCCGTATAACGCCCGGTTCATTAGAACCGGCCTTCTTTACAAGTCTTAATATTATAAAATTCTTAAGTATAACAATATTATCCATATTACACACAACAATTAAAATAAAGCATCGTTATATTAAAATCAAAGTAATGTCCAAACAAAGCAAATAAATGGACACCCATCCGAGGATGGAAAAGTGTCCTTAGATCATCCATGTCTAAACTAATAGGACACCCACCGAAAGGTATAAACATGTCCTTTACATTGGTCCAAAATATAAAAGCAATTAAAATTACATGATATTTAATTAATGAGGTACCCACAAAGTGGAAACATAGCTCTTACAACATTTGGAAATAAAAAATGAATCGATAAAAGTAAATAACCATTCATAATAAATAAATCATTCATCAAAGATATTAAATATCAATCAAAATAGAAAGTAAGCATTCATCCATGATATTAGACAACAATCAAA
This sequence comes from Garcia nutans, assembly GCA_947685225.1. Classification (NCBI taxonomy): domain Eukaryota; kingdom Viridiplantae; phylum Streptophyta; class Magnoliopsida; order Malpighiales; family Euphorbiaceae; genus Garcia; species Garcia nutans. The sequence continues at coordinate 4,040,882 of CANTUV010000002.1, forward strand.
ATTTATAATAAATATTCATCCATGATAAATTAAATAAATCATTGCAAATAAATCAAAGCATATAATAAACTACATAATCAAATCTAAAATTAAATAAAGCAATAAATATATAAATTAGAGTTCGCATCTTAAAATAAGATTTTAGAATTTTAGTTACTAAATTAGGGCTTTGGAAAAAGGAAAATTAAATATGTAGACTCATAATACACAAATGAATATTGACCCCTTCGATGAGCCCATATGCCGGTCCCGCTAGCCGGTTAGCAGGCGGGGGTCAAAGGGGCAGCGCCCTAGAAAATTTCGCATATTGGTTTTTAGGGTTGTAGGTTTTGGTGTTGAAATTAAGATTTTAGGGTCTAAATTAACTAGTTTGGAGTTTTAAATTCAATGAATTAGGGTTTAGGAGAATTTAGGGTTTACTGTTTTGATTTTGAGAGAATTAGGGTTTTTGGTGTTTCAAAAATTATGTTTGATTTTAGGATTTGATAAAAACAATTTATAGTCTTATAAAGCTTTATGTGATTTTTTAGAAACTGTAAGATAAATTTAGGGTTTGGACATTTAACAAAAACATTTGGGAATTTTGGAAAAAAGTGAACGGAAAACAGTTTAGGGTTTTTTAAAATCTTTTGGAAATAGAAAAAATGGTTTAAGGTTTTTGGAAACAAAAGAGTATTTTTTTTAGGGTTCTTAAGGTTTAGAAAAGACAGAACTAGGGTTCTTAAATTTTAGAAGAAATAGAATTAGGGTTCTTAAGTTTTAAAAAAGACAGAGGGAACGATTTAAGATTTTGGAAAACAAAGAAACGAATTAAGGTTTTTTAAGGTATTTAGAAACAGAGAAAATCATTTGAAGTTTTTGGAAACAAAGATGAAATTATTACATCTTCAAAGATCAAAGGTATAATTTTATGAATCAAATAAAGAATGAAGCTACTGTAAAAAATAAAAAGAAATTAAAGATTCAAACCTTCGTTCGTTGGTTCCACCAAAAATTGCTTCTTGGATGAACAGGGACAAAGGCAAGGTTGCTACCTTTGATAGCTTGATTGCTTGCTTCTTCTCTTCTAAAAAGTCTGATCAATTTGTAAAGTTCCAGTTCAAAATCCAAGTCCCAGTCCAAAGTCCGATTCCTCAAAAATTCCCCTACCAAATTTCTAAAGTCCAATCTCCTCCTCTTTTTTGTGTTTTTTGGTCTTATTAATAGGAAATTTATATGATTAATTTCAATTGTTTAAGGAAACTATGTTTAATTAGGAAAAGAAAACCGAAACTAAATAAAATTTGGTTTCGAAAAAAATTGAGTCGGAAAAATTTTGCTGGTAAATACGAAAATTGTGAGCGGGAGCATGCTGGCGGGCCTTGGGCCATTTTGTCTGTAGGAAGTTCCTGCTAGCAAAATGGCCCAAGGCCATTTCTTCCACTATTTTCTGAGACAAATTTTTTCGTCGCCGATTTTTATTTCTTTATTTGTTTATTATTTTTATTTTTGTTCGCTTCACAATTTTTAACTAAAATAAATATTAAAATACCACAAAAATTATTTTGGACAATAAAAAAATAACTGTGAGCGGGGATTTTTGCCCCCACTTCCGGTGGAATGGTTCTTGCGAATTTGGCACTATTTAGGCTCGGGGCCTTAGAGAACACGAACCTAAGTCCGGAGAAAATGGAGTTGCCACCCAGACGGGCCGGGGAAAAAAAAAGGTGGATGACTCAATTCCTAAGGAATCCCTAACCCCTTAATGGGTTCGAAAAGTTGGGTACGTGTAGGGAAGGTGAGAAATGGCCCAGCACCCCCACAACGCCCGATTCATTGGAACCGGCCTCCTTTACAGGTCTTAATATTATAAAATTCTTAAATATAACAACATTATCCATATTACACACAATAATTAAAAGAAAGCATCAATATATTAAAATCAAAGCAATGTCCAAACAAAGCAAATAAATGGACACCCATCCAAGGATGGAAACATGTCCTTACATCGCATGCCTAAATAGGACACCCACCGAAAGGTAGAAACATACCCTTTACATAAATTCTAAGATAGAAAAGCAAATTAAATTACATGATATTTAACTAATGAGGTACCCACCAAGTGGAAACATACCTCTTACAACATTGGGAAGTGTAAATAAATTGATAAAAGTAAATAACCATTCATCATAAACAAATCATTCATCAAAGGTATTAAATAGAAAGTAAACATCCATCCATGATAAATTAAATAAACCAAGTATTAAAGTTAAATAAATTAAAGCATATAAAATAAATCAAAGCATAATCAAATATAGAATTGAATAAGGCAAATAAAAAGCTACTGTTTCCATTTAAGGGTCTTTATTACATGTGTTTAAGGTTTTAGATTTTATGGAATTAGGCTACTGTGACATTTTAAGAGAATTAAAATAGATTAGGGCTTTACGTTTTAAAAGGTTGATAAAATTATTTGATTAACCAAATTAATGTTTGAATGGAGAAATCTTGAAACTAGGGGTTGGACACTTTAAAACACTTTTGATTTATGGTTCCAAGCTCACTGTGTGAATTTAAAATATTTGTGTTTTTATGGTTTTTTAAGTTTTAAAGGATTAGGGTTTAGAAGAAATTAGGGTTTAAAGTTTTAAAGGATTTGGGTTTACAATTTTGAGTTTTGGAGTTGAATTAGGATTTTAGGATTTTTGGATTAAAGTTTCGGGTGATGAGGTTGAATTAGGGTTTAGAAAAACAATTGACGATTTTATGAATTTTTATGAATTTAAACAAAATGATTAAAGTTTTTATAAATAGAAAAGATGTTTTTTGGCTTTTTGAAAGAAACAGAACCATGTTTAAACTTTTGAAAGAAACAGAATCAAATTTTGGTTTTGTTGAAAAATATGTTTAATTAGAGTTTTAAGATTTTAAAGAAGTAAAAATAACAATTTTAAGCCTTTTGGAAAATAAACCAACGAAATAAGGTTTTTTGACTTTAGAAAAAATAAATTAAAGTTCTAAGATTTTAAATTTTGAAAAATAGAAATTCCTAGTTTTAGCTACTGTGAAAAAAAAACCAAAGAATTTAATACATATCTCCTTTTGATGATTCCTCCAAAAACTGTTTTTCTTGGATGAATTAAAACAAAGACAATTGCTGCCTTTTTAATTGCTTCAATCTTGTCCCTGCTATTTTAGAATAAATATCAAATTCAATTGCTCCTTTTTCTTCACGGATTTGGTTCCACTTTTTCAAGCCACTGTCCAATTTTTTTTTATTTTCGGCCTCCTTTTATTTGATTGCCTTTGGTCCTTATTTATAGAGGTTTCATATGATTTATTCCTAATTAATCACGGCAAGTAATATTCATAAGAAAAGGAAACCGAAACCTAATTGAATTAGGTTTCGAAAAATTTGCGTCGGAAAAATTGCGCTGCAGAAAAAAATTGACGCAGGAAAAAATGCACTGGAAAAAAAAATCGGCCGCAGCTAGCTGCAGCAGTAGGCGAGGAGCGGGCGACCATTTCGCTCGCAGGCATCTTTTGCGAGCGAAATGCGCACAGGCCCGTGCGACGATTTTTTATCACCGATTTTTCTGAAGCCGATTTTTATTTTTTGACTTTTATTTATTTATTTTTATTTTTTATTAATAAAAATTAGATACTAAAGCAAAAATTATTTAACAAAAATTATTTTGGACCAATTAGACAACAAAAATCATTTTGGACTAAATAAAATAAATTGGACTGGATTGGGTCAAAAATTAAGGGTTTACAGTTTGTCCTTGCTTGAATGATCTGAAACTTTAGTGAAAGAGAGTGAAATGCAATAAGACTTAATTTTTGAGATGGTTGAGGTTTTGGGTTCTGGACCTGGCTTGAGTTTTGGACTCAAGGATAAATTCTAGGTTCTAGACCTAAGGAAAATTTGGGTTCTGGACCCGATTCGAGTTCTGGACTCAAGGATCATTCTAGGTTCTGGACCTAAGGAAAATTTGGGTTCTGGACCCGAGAGATTCGAATACTCAATCCTAAACTAGACTCGGATACTCGATCCTAACTGGATTCGGATAATTGATCCTAACTGTATTGGGATTGGGATACTTGATCCTAAATTGGGTTCGGATACTCGATCCTAACTGTAGTCATGATGCATTACTTTATTGTAATTTGAATTATCAAGCTAGATTCCTCATTGGTTGAGCACCAAAATTAACAAAGACCAACAAAAATTTTGATGAAAGTAATTTATTCAAGCAACTTTAAATTTGAAAAGCACGATAATTCCAATTAAAGAAAGTAAAATTGAAAAGCAACATCCAAGCTAAGGAAAGTTCGTCGAGCTTAAGTTTCTTTTCCCTTCACATCTTCAACATTCCCATCTTGAAAGGATGATAAAACAAAATCTTCTTCCAATCTTTTTCCCACCATGAAGGTTGCCGGTGGAGGTACTCTATTGAACCTTGGTAATGGATTGTCTTTGGTGTTGGGCTTATCCGGTTCGGGTAGCTTGCCACTATCGATTAGGTCTTGGATCTCATGCCTTAGACGAGCACATTTATCTATTTCATGTCCTTGCATTTGATAAAATTGACAAAAGGCCTCGGCATTGAAGTTTGGTGGCAATGGATTATGTAAAGGTCGAGGAGCTAATGGTTGTAACAACCCTTTCTTTTGCAGCTTGCTAAAAACCCAAGATAGAGGTTTCCCCAGATCTGAAAATTGTCTTTTATTTCCTTGATCGGTTACATTAATATCAACTTCTTTTTGCATGCTTTGATTACTAGGTTGGTAATTCCCTTTCTCATTCCTTCTTATTGAAAAGCGAATCTTCTCTCTTTCCCACTCTTCAATTTGCAGACCAGCTTGGAGAAGATCTTTGAAATCCCTTATAAGGGTGTGAGACATCCTGTCATGGTGATTAGGCAACACCCCTCTCACAATCATCCTTATTTGATCGGATTCATCGGGCCTCTTCTTGAGTAAAGCAGCCTTATTTCTCCATCTCTTCACATAGTCCACAAAATTCTCATTTGGCCTTTGTCTAATGGACTTCACTTCCATTAAGGTAACTTCTAACTCAACATTATATCCATATTGTTGGATGAAGGCTTTGTAAAGTAGATCCCAACTCTTTTGTGTTCCATCATCTAAGGTATTGAACCAATTTTGGACAACAGGGTCCAATGAGAGCATAAAGTACCTTAGGGTTTGAGCCTTAGTAGCTCGGGCAGACTGCATGGCAGTGATATACTGCTTCACATGGAGATGAGGATTTTCGGTGCCATTGTACTTGGCAAAAGATGGCATCTTGAACTTGTATGGGACTTCTTTGGGACTTCTTCATCTAGCTCAAACAATTTGTCGATCTCGGACACCTCTTCGGTTTTCAGCTTCTTCTCAAATTTCTTTTCTAAATCAGCAATCATCTTTTTAACATCGGATATCTCGGTCTTTTCAATAGTTGCTTTCTCAACAACCTTCTGTTCTTTCTTCTTCTCTTGAACATCTTGGTAGTATTGAGCCCAATCATCATCATCAATGATTACCTTATCATCATCAAAAACCACTTCACTAACTTTGGTCTTCCCTTTGTCCTTTGGTTTCTTAGTGCTAGCAGATGCCTCGGCATGGTTTCCTAAAATTACAGCTAGTTGATTCTTTATGGTCTCGGCCATGGCCTCATTTATTTCTTCCATCTTGGCATTGAGGGCATCATCCACCATTCTTTGAATTTGTTTGGGCTCCATTGTTTTAGGTGAGCAAGTGATTGAGTCGTTGCTAGATACTTCATCTCCGGCGTAGGTCGGATCATTGTAAGCTTTAGAACTATCGTAATATAGGGCTGTGAGCCAGAGAGGATCAATGATATGAGATGCAAATGTATGCATGTATGCATGTATGCACAAACAATCAACAAATAAGGACAAATAGGACGTTCCTTCCAACCTTATATCATCCACACTCGAATGGCAAGTCTCTTTTCCTAGGTATATGGTTAACAAAATAACAACATGGGGTATCTTGCTTTCAAATAATTCCCTCGAACGTTTCAATCAATAGTTATATTTTCGAAAATGGAAATCCATTCATAGTAATTCCCATTAATTAGATTTTAATCCATTCAACCAACTATAGTAGCTTTTATGCTATATTGGATTAAAACGAAATTAAGAGGTTTATTATAAATAGATTTCTCACATGAAAAAGGTAACTAATGATTATAAATAGATAGATTTCTCACTTGAAAAAGTAATAAATGATTCATGCTAAAAATGAGCCCATGATTAATTATTTCTTAGTATAAACTAGGCTCACAATTGATTTTTAGTATTTTCATAATTGACCTAAATAATTTGTAAGCTCTTTGTAAAAAAGGTTGGATAAAAATTTTGTTTCTAAGCCCATTGTAAAAAGATTTTAGAAAAATGGATTTTGGGCTTAGTATTTGGGCCATGAGCAAAAGAATTTTTGATTTGTTTTTAGAAAAGTTTTATATCCAAAGACCATCTTGAAATGTTTTGAAGATAGCATTGGTCTTTTGGATTTAAAAAAAATTATTTGAGCTTGCAAATTTACTTGGGTCATATTAGAAAAAGATCAAACCAAATAAGCCATGATTTAAGCCAAGATAAATTAATCATAGTCAAAAAACATGCATTTGGGTAAAAACCTAAGTAAAGTAACTAGGCCAATTACATGAGCTTTAGTCTTTGGGTCAAAAGGCTAGCAAGTATATACCAAATGGTATGAGGCTATGAGTGGTTATGCCATGCTTGATCTCCATACCTTGAGTGAAAGTATGGTGTCCCTTACATAACACAACACGGGTAACACGGACGTCCTAACTCACGCACACAATGCAATCTAATATGATGTAATGGATAATATCATTATAAGAAAGAATAGAATAATATAAGGACCAACGGAATCAACTTCTCTTATCCCCAGCGGAGTCGCCACTGTGAGCGGAAATTTTCGCCACCACTCCCGGTGGAATGGTTCTTGCGACTTCGGCACTATTTAGGCTCGGGGCCTTAGAGAACACAAACCTAAGTCCGGAGAAAATGGAGTTGCCACCCAGACGGGCCGGGGAAAAAAAGGTGGATGACTCAATTCCTAAGGAATCCCTAACCCCTTAATGGGTTCGAAAAGTTGGGTACGTGTAGGGAAGGTGAGAAATGGCCCAGCACCCCCACAACGCCCGATTCATTGGAACCGGCCTCCTTTACAGGTCTTAATATTATAAAATTCTTAAATATAACAACATTATCCATATTACACACAATAATTAAAAGAAAGCATCAATATATTAAAATCAAAGCAATGTCCAAACAAAGCAAATAAATGGACACCCATCCAAGGATGGAAACATGTCCTTACATCGCATGCCTAAATAGGACACCCACCGAAAGGTAGAAACATGCCCTTTACATAAGTTCTAAGATAGAAAAGAAAATTAAATTACATGATATTTAACTAATGAGGTACCCACCAAGTGGAAACATACCTCTTACAACATTGGAAAGTCTAAATAAATTGATAAAAGTAAATAACCATTCATCATAAACAAATCATTCATCAAAGGTATTAAATAGAAAGTAAACATCCATCCATGATAAATTAAATAAATCAAGTATTAAAGTTAAATAAATTAAAGCATATAAAATAAATCAAAGCATAATCAAATATAGAATTGGATAAGGCAAATAAAAAGCTACTGTTTCCATTTAAGTCTCTTTATTACATGTGTTTAAGGTTTTAGATTTTATGGAATTAGGCTACTGTGACTTTTTAAAAGAATTAAAATAGATTAGGGCTTTACGTTTTAAAAGGCTGATAAAATTATTTGATTAACCAAATTAATGTTTGAATGGAGAAATCATGAAACTAGGGGTTGGACACTTTAAAACACTTTTGATTTAAGGTTCCAAGCTCACTGTGTGAATTTAAAATATTTGTGTTTTTATGGTTTTTTAAGTTTTAAAGGATTAGGGTTTAGAAGAAATTAGGGTTTAAAGTTTTAAAGGGTTTGGGTTTACAATTTTGAGTTTTGGAGTTGAATTAGGATTTTAGGATTCTTGGATTAAAGTTTCGGGTGATGAGTTTGAATTAGGGTTTAGAAAAATAATTTGATGATTTTATGAAGTTTTATGAATTTAAACAAATAGATTAAAGTTTTTATAAATAGAAAATATGTTTTTTAAGGCTTTTTGAAAGAAACAGAACCAAGTTTAAACTTTTGAAAGAAACAGAATCAAAATTTGGTTTTGTTGAAAAATATGTTTAGTTAGGGTTTTAAGATTTTAAAGAAGTAAAAATAACAATTTTAAGCCTTTTGGAAAATAAACCAAATGAAATAAGATTTTTTGACTTTAGAAAAAATAAATTAAAGTTCTAAGATTTTAAATTTTTAAAAATACAAATTCCTAGTTTTAGCTACTGTGGAAAAAAAAACCAAAGAATTTAATACATACCTCCTTCTTTGATGATTCCTCCAAAAACTATTTTTCTTGGATGAATTAAAACAAAGACAATTGCTGCCTTTTTAATTGCTTCAATCGTGTCCCTGCTATTTCAGAATAAATATCAAATTCAATTGCTCCTTTTCCTTCACGGATTTGGTTCCACTTTTTCAAGCCACTGTCCAATTTTTTTTTTCGGCCCCCCTTTATTTGATTGCCTTTGGTCCTTATTTATAGAGGTTTCATATGATTTATTCCTAATTAATCACGGCAAGTAATATTGATAAGAAAAGGAAATTGAAACCTAATTGAATTAGGTTTCGAAAAATTTGCGTTGGAAAAATTACACTGCTGAAAAAAATTGCCGCAGGAAAAAATGCTCTGGCGAAAAAAATCTGCCGCAGCTGGCTACGGCAGTAGGCGAGGAGCGGGCGACCATTTCGCCCGCAGGCATCTTCTGCGGGCGAAATGCCCACAGGATCATGCGATGATTTTTTTGTCATCGAATTTTTCGACGCTAATTTTTATTTTTATTTTTATTTTTTGACTTTTATTTGTTTATTTTTATTTTTTATTAATAAAAATTAGATACTAAAGCAAAAATTATTTTGGACCAATTAGACAAAAAAATCATTTTGGACTTGTAACACCCCTTCCCGGCCTATGTATATAAGCTGAGTAGAGGCGCCACACTAACCTAATGTTGCTACCCATTTTACTTAGTCAAATTTTAGTTCCGGTTTTCACAGAAATTTTGCCAAAGTTTCGCCAAGAAATTGGGTCCCAAGTGTCGACAAAACTGGTTTTTCTGATTTTTGAAAACATTTTTACAAAAACCAATGCGAATGCAATCAGTTTCAATAAACTCCCAATGAATCCACCTTATACCCTCAACTACAAACCTGCAAGAAGTGTTCACACTTCTAATACAAAATAAAGTAGAGGTTTATTATTATTACATACTACTAACGTACAGTATAACATAGTAATTCTCAATCTTTTTTTATTTAATTTGGGGGAGGGGGGAGGTGTCGAACCCGGGTTCCGTGGGATCCCGGCCATGAGCTCAACCGCTCGGCTAAAGGTTCTTGACAGTAATTCTCAATCTTATATACACATATACATGCCACAACTAGTTAACTCATAATGGAAACTAGGAGATCTACCCTGAGCTGCTGTGGGTCTGGTCGTCGCTTTCCAAGAGTTAGCTACTGCTCCGAACCTACGAGTCAAGGAAACTTAACTCGTTGAGCAATGTCGCTTAGTGGGTACTTTACCGATGAAAATATATGTAAAACATGAAAGCATTTAAAATAAACGGAAATAATTAAATCATAAATCAACCTGTAACACCCCGATACCCTATATAAGTACTATACATATACCTAGTATACATACAGTAAGTATATAAAGTATAAGGATGTCACTTTTCGTTACCTTTTAAAAACCTGTAACAGATTTCAAACCATAATACGTAATTCAAATAACATTTACAAAATCATTATCTTTATCAAAACTTCATTTATTCTTATAAATACTCTCTCGTCAGAAATACATCATAATTAAAAATTATACATGTATGCATTACCCTCTAGTTGGTCTCGACAAACTCTTACTCTTCTCGTGGCAATAAGAGACTTCATATCTTCCACCTAGTTACCTGCGCGATTACACATCCGCGCTAAGCCCGAGAGCTTAGTAGTACAAATATAACATATAAACATACATTATAGAAATTCTAACATATAATGAAATATTACTTCCATGTACCAATAGTTTCTTTTCATGTATTTCCTTTTTAATTGCACCTTTCATATATCTCGACTAATTTCATATATTATATACATATCATTATCACCAACTACAATCCATCATTAATACTCAGTCAATATATCAATATACACATTACACATCATATTTCATAACATTATTTTATTCACAATTTACCAATCATAAACCATCACTAATAGTCACAATCAATACGTCAATACACACATTACACAACGTACTTCATAACATTATTTATTTCACAATTCACCAATCATGAATCACATTTCCAACAAGGCAATGATTATCACCAACCACAATCCATCACCAATACTCACAATCAACATATCAATACACACACATTACATATCATACTTCATTTCATTATTTCAATAATTATATCATCATCTATTATACACATTCAAAGTTTCTCAATATAGCCAACAACTATGGCATCATATACGAACTTTCCCCCAACCAGGTCGGTTGCCCACTGGGCCTCAGGCCACTGCCAATCCCAGGGGTCCGCAGGAGGCAGATAAGCACGTATAAAACTATCAATAACGAACCTTCCCCCAACCAGGTCAGTAGTCCAAGTTCGGTTGCCCATCACAATGGGTCCGCATGGTTCCGCAGGAGGCAGATAGGTACGTATAAAACTATCAGTAACGTACTTTCCCCCAACCAGGTCGGTAGTCCAAGTTCGGTTACCCAATCCACAGGGTCCGCATGGTTCCGCAGGAGGCAGATAAATACGTAATACTGATTATATCGAACCTTCCCCCAACCAGGTTGGTAGTCCAAGTTCGGTTGCCCAACCACAAGGTCCGCATGGTTCCGCAGGAGGCAGATAGGTTCGCTCATTTATATCTTTTAACATTACCTTCTCAATTCATTTTCATCATTATTAAAGAGGCAAACATGCCTCAACAATTTCATTTGTATAATCATTGTCATTCATAATGGCTTATCATCACATTTAAATCATCATGTCTTAATCCACATTATAATACTTCCTCTTTCACCTATTCATAATCAATTACATTGACTAAACCAACATATCATTATTCAACCATACCATCTAGGTATGTTTCAATCATATTATTCACATCATTATAATATACATTAACATCAAAGCAATTCCTCATTATATTCAACAATCTTAGATTCACATCACATCAAGAGCATATATTTCATTAAATAATCATAACCAATTGCAATGGTTTTACCTCTTATCATTCCTCAACTCACATTAAGACAACTCATCAATAGTTTATACATAATATATTTTGGATTCCTCAATGACGTATTTGTCTTAACAAATCACATAGCACATACCTTTATGAGCGATCATCATATCTTTCACACTATACAAATCATAATATTAGTCACATTGTATTAGCAATATAATAAATTACTTAACACATTTATAACTAAATAGGTTAGGTCTCACAATCTTGTAAAAGAATGCATTCATATAAGTTTGTACTTACCTCAAGAGCTATTCCCATCAATCTACACATTTCCTCTTCCAAGAATTCTCAATATTTAGGTTAATGCAACACAATCTCTTCAAAACCTAATCCAAAGATAATTATACCCATAAGAAAATAAGAATGATAATTAACTAGGGCAATCTCAACACACGACACGCTCACCAACACGCGTGTTCATTAATTATTTTTCTCACAGTAGCTAACACACTCAAGGGACACGGCCAAGCTTGTGGCCGTGTCTCCCAACACAAGCTCCAACACGGCCAAGACTTCCCTAGCTTGGCCGTGTCTCTCAACCAACATCAGGCAGTGGCAGACACGGGCAAGGGACACGGCCAAGCCAGTGGCCGTGTCTCACAATACATACTCAATCAGAAGTAGACACGGGCAATGGACACGGCCAAGCCAATGGCCGTGTCTCTCCAAATTGATCCAACACGGCCGTGTCTCCTATCATCCTGGCCGTGTCTCTCATAAGATAAGGATTTCAAACACGGCAAAAATCATGTATTCTATACATTTCAACTTCATTAAACACAACATACATCAATTATTCAATTCTCCCACTCATATATATTAAATCTTTACTAACCAATATCAATAATCCATCATCATCCTCACAATTAACCATATTAACATCATCTAATTATCAATTCAACATACTTATAACTTTACTCTTTCTTTAACATCACCATCACACACCAACCCTATCAAATCCAAACTCAAACAATAGGAATCAACACAAAGAATTGAATACTTACTTGAATATCTTGTCAAATCTTCAATCTCTACCTTCAATTCTCTTAAAACCCTAAGATTTTGATGAAGATCATCACACCTCTCTATCTCTCTTTCTCTCTCTCTCTCGTGCAAGAACCAAAAGGAGAAGAAGAAGAAGAAAGAAAATATCTTTTTCCTTTTTCCTCTTCTCACGTTAACCACATATATATATAAATAATAATAATAATATAATTATTTCCAAAAATCCTCCACCACACCCTTTCTTCTCTTGACTTTTCTTTTGACCAACATATATGTTATATATATTAACATATATACAACATATACATTCCATTAACACAATCATTTTCTTTGCAAAAACATATATACATTTAATTCAAATCAACCAACAATTGAATTAAAACTTCTAGGGCACACTTTGGGATATTACACAACCAACATTAAACCAATGGAAATTATTGTACATTCAGTGTAAATATGCTTCCAACAAATGTAAAAACCATAATTCAAACTCATTTTGCATTACCTAGTTTAAAAAAAAATAATAACCGGACTTTGGCTCTACTGGAATATAGGGAACCATAGCGATAAGGCAGTGGCCCTCACCACTATAACATAGGTGGCCCTCACCACCGATATCAAATCACAGGAATGGCCCTCACCATCCTGGTAATAACCAATGGCCCTCACCATTGGCCCCCAATGGCCCTCACCATTGAGTTTGGATCATAACAATTCAATCACAATATCAAGCAGTACTGCATAAGTTAGTATAGTGCACCATACCCTTATCTATCACTCCCAACTACCCAGCAGAGCACAAAGGTTAAAATGATTCAATTTAAGTCTCAAACTTATTTTAGAATAACTCGAAAAATTATTTTAATTTCCGTTGCACTTTGCCATTTACGCCGCGCACCACATTCTTTAGTCAAACCATTACCCTTTTTCACATATTTAACATCCACAATAAACATATCAAACATTTCAAAGCATTCCTCAAAGAGTCACAAATTGACCAAATGAATAGTATCGTGGCACGTAAAATCGGCAACGCAAAATGGCATGACCAAATGAATAGTAAAATCTGGATTTTCATCAAAATTTCAGTCTGTTTCAGTCATGTATTTGACCAGGTAAATGATCTTATTTTTGGCTGAAATTTTACAGAAACCTTATTTCCTATGTTGACTAATTACACGTAAAAGTTTGTTGAAAAATTCATTCATTTGCTACCTCAAACAACTGCCACAAAAAGAGTCCAGAAATCTGCCATTTTGGAACCATTTCGGCCCAAACATATGAAATACATGGGATAGTTTATTTTTCTTTCTCAAATCAATATGAAGGCTTCTTTAATGATAAAGTGAAGATTCAAACACTTCCCTTTAATAACTTTTGCATGTTTAACTTAAATCAACTAATTAAAGTTCATCAAATCAACTTGCCAAAATTTTTCTCAAAACACTTGGTTTAAATTAAATTTAACCAACTCAATTGCCATAAGAAACCAAGAACATAACTCAAACATTTAATTTAAACTCAATCAATACATTTAAGCATCAACATCAAAAATTTCATAAACCAAAGTTCGTAAGAAAAATAAATTTTCTTTTATGGTAAAGTACCAAACCTTATTCTTTTAATTCCCCTTTGCTTTTCCTTCTTCTCCTTCCTTAATCTTTGTTTCCCCTTCAAGAAATTCAAGAACACAACCTTAAACATAAACCTTAGAAATTTAGAACAATAAGCTACCCTCCATTTCTTTTCAAACTAAACCCTAATCTAACCTTATTAAACCTTAGAAACCTTGATTCTTCCATTTAATTAATCAATATCATCACCACTTAAAATTTTCCCAAATCCACCATAAGAACTCTAATTTCCAACCTTCCAGTAGATATATAAATACTTAAAATTGATACTAGAATTGAAATCTACATGTTTTAAAACCTTAAAACTCACCTTGAACTTGAATCAAACTTGACAAAAATTGGAAATCCTTTGGTGTTCTTCCTATGGAGGCCGACGGTTTGGAGTGGTTGTGGGAGAGAGATTTTGCTCTTCTTGCCATGATATATATAGTGGACATGATGTCCACTTTTGGGTTGGATGAATGGTTTATGACCATTTGTCCACACCTTTTTCTTTTCTTCTTTTTATAACTTTTAAATGGCTAATTATGACTGGCCATCAAAAGATTTTTATACATTTCTTTCCAATTAAGTCCTCTAACTTGTTCCTCTTCCCATTTGGTACTCCAATTTGTTCCATGTCACCCATATGGTACCTATATGGAACCGGGCCCATTTTACACTCCGGCGATTAATTGATCGTATCTTTTAAACCGTACAGTTTCACGAGGCAAACTACATATGGTTTTGATCCTCTCGACCTCTACTTTCTATTTTTAAGGTATATTTTAAGTTTCCAAGTCCTTTTTGAAAAATTACCAATAAGCCCTTGACTTTTTAAAAAATTTCCTTTAGGTCCTTTCTTTGCTCGGGTTTGCCCGGGCTCCGTTTCTACCGACGATCGTTCCATATTCAACCCCTCGACGTCCTTTATGCACTTGTGTGTTTAATTCCTACTTTGGATTCATGTATAAATTTTATTTAATAATGACCAAAATGGCCCTAGTCTACATGTCTTCGTTTCTCTTTAACGAGGCGTTTCCTGGAAAAACCGTTACTCGCCATTACGACCCGATTTTTCTCTACTCTCCATTTTTGGAATCTATTATGTGCACTATTAAGAACATCTAGTACAACTTTTGGAAATTACAGTCACCTCCCCAAAACTTTTTGAAATAACAATCACCTCCCCAAAACTTTTTTAAATTACAGTCACCTCCCCAAAACTTTTTGAAATTACAGTCACCTCCCTAAAACTTTGCATTTTTCTTCAATTAGGTCCCATTGATCCTATAGCCTTATCTGGGGCCGTTGTCAGGAATTATCTTCTCCTTTCCCCTTCTCTCACTGTGCACGTGACTATTATGCATAAATGCGGTGGGCGGATGTGACAGGACTAAATAAAACAAATTGGACCGGACTTGGTAAAAAATTAAGGGTCTACAATAAAGGACTGGACTGGGTCAAAAATTAAGGGTCTACAGATGGATGTTTTCTTTATTGTTATTATTTGTTTGTTTTAGTATTAAACGTGTAAGAGGTATGTTTCCACTTTGTGGGTACCTCATTAGTTAAATATCATGTAATTTAAATATCTTTTATATTTTGGACCAATTTAAAGGACATGTTTCCACCTTTCGGTGGGTATCCTATTTAGTTTAGACATGGATGATGTAAGGACATGTTTCCATCTTCGGGTGGGTGTCCATTTATTTTCTTTGTTTGGATATTGCTTTAATTTTAATATAACGATGCTTTATTTCAATTGTTGCGTGTAATATGGATAATATTGTTATACTTAAGAATTTTATAATATTAAGACCTACAAAGGAGGCTGGTTCCAATGAACCGGGCGTTGTGGGGGTGCTGGGACATTTCTCACCTTCCCCACACGTACCCAACTTTTCGAACCCATAAGGGGGTTGGGGATTCCTTAGGAATCGAGTCATCCACCCCTTTCTTTTTCCCTGCCCGTCCGGGTGGCGACTCCATTTTCTCCGATCTTAGGTCCGTGTTCTCTAAGGCCCCGAACTTAAACGGTGCCGAAGTAGCAAGAACCATTCCACCAGGAGTGGGGGCGAAAATCCCACTTACATGCCCCTTTCATATTTTGGCAGAAAAACTCTTTGTCAAATAAGG
This sequence comes from Garcia nutans, assembly GCA_947685225.1. NCBI lineage: Eukaryota > Viridiplantae > Streptophyta > Magnoliopsida > Malpighiales > Euphorbiaceae > Garcia > Garcia nutans. The sequence continues at coordinate 4,057,103 of CANTUV010000002.1, forward strand.
GACTGACATATGGAATGATCATTGTACAGCCACTTTAAAAATTAATAAGGGCGACCATCCCTAGACCTTGGGAACCGTCCTGACAGCCACAACATGGGCAAGTTTCCACCAGCAGAGCACTCACATTTGACCGTTGGAAAATTTTCAAATGGAGTGACCATCCCTACGTAAAGGATGACTGCCCAATGTACTAGGGCGACCATCCCCTGTGCCAGGATGACCGCTTCCTGTGGAAAGTTTTGTTTAACATAAGGACTAGCCTACTAATATTCATCACATGACTTATAATGGCTAGTTCGACCATATTGGCTATAAATAGCCTAAGAAACATCTTGTTTAAGAGTAATTTTTGATTGTAATAGCCTAAGCAATATACTTCCATTTTCACTTACTATAATTAACAAATTGAATTGTTAGAGTGTTGGGTGTGAGCATTAAGCACCAAAATTGTAAGTTTGAGTGTTAGCTTGAAAACACTTAGGTTGTGAGAGTGAGCTTGGGAAAACTCTTGTAAGGGTTATGAGGATTGATCTCAAACCATTGTAATGTTCGGTGTAAGCTTGTGAAAACACCAAGTTATAGTTAAGCTTGTAAAAACTCAAGACTAGTAAAAACTTAACAAGTTGTTAAGGAACTGGATGTAGGATTGAGGTAATCCAAACCACTATAAATTCTCTTGTGTTCATTCTTCTCTTCTACATCTCTTGCTTTGGTTTGATTTTGAGTTTTTAATTTGCCTTCAAATCTTCAAATCAACCAATTCACCCCCCTCTTGGATGCTATATTGAGACAACAATTGGTATCAAAGCTTGTAAATTTCTTAAAACTTAATTGTGAAGTTTTATCCAAAATGGCAACCTCTTCTTCATCTACCTCAACCTCTCATGAACATATCAACTCTCTTCTTAGACCCTACTTAAATGGAACAAATTATTCCTATTGGAAACACAATATGTTCTTGTTCCTAGATAATGAAGAAATTGTGCTTTGGGATTATGTTGAAAATGAGTGCAAACCTCCTACTCATGAAGTTGATGGTGTCCAAATTCCTCTTCCCAAACCACAATGGTCAAATGCCAATGTAAGAGATCGATTAAAAAACCATAGGGCAGCCTCCATCTTAATGAATTCTATTTCAAAGGAAGATGGTGAGAGAGTCCAACATCTCACTTATGCTCATTGCATTTGGAAAACTCATGAGAACTATCATAAGGATACTGCCCAAGTGAGGCTCACCGAGAAGAAAATGTATATACATGAGTATGAGCTATTCAAGATGAAGCCCAACAAAAATGTTACCGACATGATGAATCGCTTGCTTGCCATTTTTAATGAGTTAAAGAAATATGGTAAGATATATGATCAAGATAAAGTCAATACCAAAATCTTGAGAGCACTTAGAACAAAGAAGAACTTTGAATCTAAGGTTTCCTTAATTGAAGAAACTCATGACCTTAGCTCTTTGAGAACAGATGAACTTGTCAGAAAACTACTCTTCTTTGAATTGCACACTGAAAGAGAGGAAGAAAAAGGTGAAAAGGATAAGAGGAAAGTAATAGCACTCGAGGCAATCAAAGAATTTGAAAGCTCAAGCAATAAAGATAATGATGATGAAGAAGAAATGGCAATGTTTTAAAAGAGAATGAATGATTGGAAGAGAAAGAGAAGATTGCAAAGTAACAAAGGTACACTTTCTAAATCTTCCTTCAAAGATAAAGATAAAAAGAATGAAGTGAAATGTTATGAATATGGGAAATCCGGTCTGTAACACCCCCATACTCCATATAAGTGCTATACATATACCTGGTGTACATACAGTATGTATATAAAGTATAAGAATGTCATTGATCGTTATAGTTGAAAACTTTAATCAGAGTTCAAAGAATAGTACATTTACAAAATCATTCTACTTTCAAAGGTCTTACATATATATATATATAATAATACTCTCTTCTTAAATAAAAATACACTTATGCATATAAATAAATTATTGTCAAAATACAACATATTTATATTATACATGTATGCACCACCTTCTAATTGGTCTCGAGATACTCATACCTTTCTCGTGGCATACCGATTGACTTGAAATCTACCACCTACTCACCTGCGCGATTACACAACCGCGCTAAGCCAAAGAGCTTAGTAGTACAAATAAATATTATAAACATACATTATGGAAAATCACATTCATATGTTAACTTCTTATATCATTATTTTCTTATCATGTTTTCCTATTTCAATTACACCTCCCATATCCATATATACATGTATTTCTACTAATCCTGTCATTATATCCATGTATACATATATTATTGATGCAAACCACAATTCCATAACTTATTAGAATATCCATAAAATAATATTAACAATGTCCACATCCACATTCATATTATACATCATATTGTAATTTCATGTGGTACTTGCACATCTTATCATTCAACATAATTTACATTTAAACCAAGACGAGCATAAGTCTCATTATTCATTCATTGCACATTTCATGAATCATATTTAAACAAACACAAGCATGGGCCCAAAAAGGATCTAATATGTTATTCAAAGTTCAGAGTTACTGCTTTGGTCCATATCATAATCATCAAGCCCGTAGGCAATATATATATATATATCCATGGATAGGGTAACAGACCCAGTCTCTTGGACCTCAACCCGCTAAACACGAGGAGATCCTCAACCCGGCAAGACTGTTACCTGTAACAGACCCAGTCTCTTAGACCTCAACCCGGATAAACCAAGGAGATCCTCAACCCGGAAAGACTGTTACTATAATTCACATTTCACATTTATCAACTGGAATCGGCTTACAACCCGGTCTTTTCACCTATCCAGTACTTTATAGGCATGCCTCCAAACCCAGAACTCTGAAAATTGAATTAACATATTAGGCACACAATTATTTCATTTGCCTCTTTATCAAACTCTTTTCATTTCATTTCTCATAGTTCATTAGGCAACCATGCCTCAATTATATTTCATTTGCATGATCATAGCCAACAATCATGGCCTCATATATCAAACCATCTCAACTCACATTAAAACAATTCATCATATCATCATATCTTTCATATTTCATTTCATCATCATATAAGCAATCATATCTCAATCATTTCATTTGCATCCTTATCATTATCATTATAGCCAACCATCATGGTTCCTCATTTCATCAATAGAGTTCACATCTCATTATGTCTCAATTCACATTATACCAAACATAACCTTATTCATAAGCATCAACAATGCATTAGATTTCCTAACATATTTGTAATCAAATAGATGTTAAATCTCAACATCATATGAATGCATGCAATAATATAATATGTACATACCTTTTTAATGATCTTCGTATCTTTCACATCATCTAATTATAACCTTAATCAAATTATATTAACAATATAATAAATTACTTAACACATTTACAAACAAATGTGTTAAGTCTCAAATCATGTACATAAGTGCAATCATATAAATTTGTACTTACCTCATGAGCCATCACACAACACCAAACTCATCTTCCAATAATCTCAATACTTGGATTAGGGCAAAACCTTTCTTCACAACCTAATCCACAAGGAATAACACACACTTACTCAAAGATACACATGAATTCAATACAATTATTCATTTATCAACCTCATACTAGACCCTTAGATCACAAATTATAAACCAACATCTCTCTCTAGGACCCCACGGTCGTGGCCTACCAACCCCCACGGGTGTGGCATAGCAAACAATTCTGCCCAATTGCTCTAACAACCCCCACGGTCGTGGCCTTCCCACTCCCACGGCCGTGGCATAGAAAGTGAATCTGTCTCTTTTGTTCGACACCTCCACGGCCATGGCTTCCAATGGCCACGGTCGTGGTAGCCAAGACCACGGGCGTGGTATAAAAAATGCCTCTGTTTCCGGACCAAACTCATGTATTCTATGTTTTTAACTTCATTAAACACAAACATACCTCAATCATACATCAATTATTCAATTCTCCAACTCATACATATTAAACCCTTACTAACCAATTTCAATAATCCATTATCATCCTCACAAATAACTATATAATCATTATCAAAATTCCAATTCAACATATCTATAACCTTTAATCTTTTACTATCATTATCTTCACACACTAACCCAAATCACATATACATAAAATCAATAGAAATCAACTCAAAGAGATAAACACTTACTTGAATATTTTGCCAAATCTTCAATTCTCTCAAAACCTTTATAAATTTGTTGTGTATGCAAATAAAATCTCATCTCTCTTTCTCTCTCTCTCGTGCAAGAAGAAGAAGAATAAGAAAAATATCTTTTCTCCTCTTCTTTTCATGTTTATCATATATAATAATAATAATAATAATAATAATAATAATAATAATAATTAATTATTTCTAAAAACCTCCACCACACACTTTCCTTCTCTTTTGACTTTCTTTTCTTCTTTTTCTTTTATTATTATTATTAATTAATTAATTATATAAACTTACTTTTCCTACACCACTTTATACATTAGGTATATGTAATGTATATGTTGGTATATGTATATGCCTTATATATTGTATTTCTATTTCCCATATTTTCTAAATACCATATGTATACATATTATCCTCCATATACATCTATCTCTTATAATATTTTCTTTTTATTAATTTATCTTCTTAGGACTTCTATTTCTTTGACTTGTATATATTATATATATATATATACAACATATACACTCTCTCTTTACTTCTTTTCTCTTTCCATTAACCATACACATTAAATCCAAAAACAACGATAACTCCAAAACTTTTAGGGTGTATTTTGGGATATTACACAGTCACATCAAATCAGATTGCTTCAAGTTGAAAAATAAAAAGAAGTGGGATAAAGAAAAGAAGAAATCACTCAAAGCTATATGGGATGACTCTTCCTCAAGTCAAGAAGAAGAAGAAGAGGAGGAAAGAATTGCCAATCTATGTCTCATGGCTATTGAGGATGAAAAAGACTCCAATAAGGTAAGTACTTGAATCTAATTGCATATGATGACAATGATAATGATGCCTTAGCTTATAGTGATATGGTTGAACATATGAATCTTAGAGTAGAAAAGTATTCTTCTAAGATGAAATTTTATAAGGTTCTCTAAGCTACAAATGGATTTTGTGTGATTAAAAAATTTTACATTAGAATTAAAAACCTCAAATGAACAATTATTAAAATCCATTGATGAAATGAATAAAAATTCATATTGCTTAGAAAATGTGATCAAGCAAAATGAAAATTTGAAGCATGAACTAAAAGAACTTGAAGAATCAATTTCAAAATTTCATAAAGGAAAAGAATCATTAGATACATTAATTAACAATCAATGGTCACCTTCCTTGAAACATGGTTTAGGATTCACTGGCTCATCCAATACTACATGTAGTACATCAACATTTGTAAAAGCATCTATAACTCAAACCTCTAGTGTTGAAGTTGTAAAAACACCAATGCACAAACTAAACCTAAAATCCTAAAAGGATTACATTAGGTTTAGAAGACTCTAGAACTAATGTTCCAAGACAAAATCATGCATTCATGTATACTAGAATGTATATAAACACAAAAATACACAAAAACATGCTCATACTTGCAATTTCTTGCATGGTCCATTGAATGTCAATAGAAAAGTGCATATGTATAGAACATTATATTAATGCACATATTGTATGAAATTTGGACATAATAGCACATTTTGCTACATTAGGAAGGCTCATCTCAAGTTAGAGGATCCTTCAACCACTAACCCCCAAGGACCCAACTTCATTTGGGTACCTAGAAGAAGATGAACACTATTATTTTGTAGGTATGCCTAAAATCTACTATCAATGAAAACACTTGGCTTGTGGATAGTGGATGCTCAAGGCATATAAGGGGAATGCAAAGCTTTTTACAATACACACTTGCAAGCATGGAGGTAATGCTACTTTTGTGAATAATGCTAAAGGTAAAATAATTGGCATTGGTTCCATTGGCATGCTTGGTAAGGATTTGATTGAAAATGTTTGGCTTGTTGATGGATTGAAACACGATTTGCATAGTGAAAGTCAATTATGTAATAAAGGATATGATGTAAGTTTTGATTCAAAAGGATGCAAAGTTACCAATTTAAATGGTGAAATTACATTCAAAGGAGCTAGAGTTAGCAACATATATAAAATTGACATACATTCCAACAATGCATTAGAATGTTTGATTTCTATTAATAATGAAGCTTGGTTATGGCATAAAAGACTAGGACATGCTATTGTGGATCATTTACAATGCATTAGTAAAGAAGAACTAGTTGATGGTCTCTCCAAAGTAAAATTTGACAAAGATAGAACATGTGAACCTTGTCAATTTGGCAAGTAACATAAAAGTTCATTCAAATCTAAAAATGTTGTAAGTACATCTAGACCCGTAGAACTCATTCACTTGGATTTGTTTGGACTAAATAGAGTTGCTAGCTTAGGTGGCAAGTTATATGCATTTGTACTTGTTGATGACTACTCAAAGTATACATGGGTAAATTTCTTAGCTCAAAGAATGAAGCTTTTAATCAATTTAAAATATTTGCAAAAAGAGTTCAAAATGAAAAAGACTATGTGATCACATCTATTAAAAGTGATCATGAAAAAGAATTTAAAAGTGAAAATTTTGAAAACTTTTGCAATGAATTTGGTATTTGACACAACTTTTCGACTCCTAGAACACCACAATAAAATGGTTGGGTTGAAAGAAAAAAAATAGAACTTTAGTTGAAATGGCTAGGACAATGCTCAATGAGTATGTGTTAGCATCTTACTTTTGGGCGAAAGCCGTTAATACCAGTTATTATATTTCAAATTGTGTTCACAAAGGCCCTTGATAAATAAAACTTCTTATGAGCTCTAGAACGGAAGAATGACTAAAATTTCATGCCTTAGAGTATTTGGATGCAAATGCTTTATATTGAATACCAAGGATAATCTTAGAAAATTCTCATCCAAATTGGATGAAGGCATATTTTTAGGATATTGATCATCTAGCAAAGCATATAGGGTATTTAATAAGAGAAATCTAGTAGTTGAAGAATTAATGCATATTGTTTTTGATGAATTATCTAAACTTAATCAAAGGAAAGGTAGTGCTCTTAATGATCCTATAGGTACATTTGAAAAACGAGAAGCTCACAATACTAAATATGTTGTGCATCAAGGAAGCAACAAGATATATCAAGATTTGAATCCTTTTTATCAGTTTATCTGGTATGAAAAGAGACACTATTGAGTATGTAACCAAATGCTTAGTATGTCAATAGGTCAAAGAAGAACATCAAGTAGCATTAAGTATTCTTTCAACCATATCAATAGGAGAATGAAAATGGGATAGACTCACTATAGATTTTATGACTAGTCTTTCGAACACCCAAAAGAAGCATGATGCAATTTAGGTGATTGTTTTTGATAGATGAACCAAGTCAGCCATTTTCTTCCAATCAGGACTGACTACTCACTAGATAAACTTGTAGAACTTACATAAATGAGATAGTTAGACTTTATGGGGCTCTAAAGTCTATCATATCTGATCAAGACCCGTGCTTTACTTTGAGATTTTGGGAAAGTTTTAAGAAAGTATTGGGTATTCGACTCCATTTCAGTACTACACTCCATCCATAGACTAATGGCCAATAAAAAATGGTGATCTATTAATTTTAAAGGTAGCTGGGATAGACATCTACCATTTGCAGAATTTGCTTATAACAACAACCACTAGACAAGTATTGGTGTGGTACCTGTAGACCCTTAATTTTTACAATCCGCTTGAATTTTAATAGAGACTCGAGTTTTAAATATCTGCTAAAATATATAAAAAAATAATAAGAGAAAAAAGAGAAAAAATGACCATTTTAGCCTTCACTAGAGGAGTGTCAGTTTTGAATAGCAGAAACTTATCAAGTGTCAGTTGTTACTATTCACAACTGACACTTAAGTTAGTTGTTACTATTCACAAATGACATTCTTATAATTTAAAATATTTTTTCATCAAGTATTTTTCAAAACTCATTTAAAATAAATTTAATTTACTTTTTTGAATGTTCTAAGGGATTCGGGACATGAAAAAACCTGAGAAGGCCAAAAATTCCAAAATCAGGTCCGAGAAGATGAAAATTGGCTTTTTAGGTTTTTTGAGGTTTTTATCAAAATTTCTTCAAAAATATCTTAAATAATTTTAAATGAGTTTTTTGAGCATTCTAGGAGATTCGATAGGCGAAAAAACCTTAGAGTGTCGAAAATAATAAAAAAATCAGATGAAAAAGTCAAAAAGGCAAGTGTCAGTAATCACTATTCATCACCTACCAGTTGTTACTATAGCAACTGGCAGATCCACCAATTGCTTCAATAATAACTGGCGAATGGAACTAGCACTTCTGCTAGTTCCATCCTAATGGCTCCTCTAGATATAGAAGGGCCCTAAACTCACTAGAGGGACTTTCTTTTTGACTTTTAAGGGGAGTCTCTACCTAATTTTCTCTGTGATTACCTCAAAACATTTCAACACTCCAAACACTCAAAATCATAAATTTAGGGAAGAAATCCCACCAAGGCCCAATTCCAAAACCAAAAGTTAAAGATTTTGGGGTTTCTTTGGGTTTTTGTGCTATTTCTTGATGAAATTAAGGATTTGGTAGAACCGACTTGTTGGTTTGTGTTTTTAATATTTTTTTCTCTTTATTTTTACATATATCTTCTTTTAAAATCTTGTACTTGTGGTTCTCCTTGAGTTTTATTAGTTAAAAAATGGATTAGACCCCTAAAATATGATAATATGTTAAGATGAATCTAAAAATGAATTAAGGTGTTGTTTTAATGTTTTTAATCCTTGAAATTCATTTGGCCAATTTTTGAGATCAGATTTGGAGGATGGTAGTAGCTTGGGGACATTTTTTGGCCCTTGTTCCATTGGACAAATTGCTTGGAACCATGATTTTGGGACTTTATTGAACCATACCTTCATCCTTTATTAATATGGACTTATTTTGGACATGAAACTTGAAGTTTTGGACCCTTTCTTAAAGAAATATGGATCTGGACACTTGTGGGTAGAAATGAACTTTTGTTGAACATGAAATGTCGTTGGACATTTAACCCATAAATTGATCCAAACATCAGATCTTTGCTGAAAGCCAAAAATTGAATTTTGTGAATGTTTAATGTGGTTTCTTAATTCTTTTGTAAATTAATCAATTCTAACATTAATTATACAATATTTAAAGCATTTTTACAGTAATTAAAATGATTTCTAGAATTTTTGAAGAAAAAACCCAATTTTGGAATTTTACAATGATTTTGCCTCGGTTTGCATGTCGAGTAGATTTTTGAACTAGATTTGAGAAGTAATCAATATAATCTTATTTTAACATGCTTTAAGATATTTAAATTGAAAATTTGACATTTTGAATGAAAATGAGACTTTTCTTAATTAGACCCGATTTTACCTAGAGAAGTGGCCTTATCCATTTTACCATTGGACTGTTTTAATGCAGTCATTTGACTACACTATGATGTTTGGTCATGATTAGAAGTATTTCTGAGTAGTATGTGCAGACCCTTAATTTTGTCCCTAAGTTGGTACAATCTTGATTAAAGAATACCAAAATAAATTTGACCCAACTTTAAAAGATTTAAACCTAGTTTACAACTTTTAAATAAGTCAGCCCAGTTTTAAAAGGCATAAATTCAATTATAAAACTCTAAATTAAGTTTGTTTCTCCCAAATTAAGATTGTCCAGTCCAAAAATTCAAAAAATGCAATATTAATTCGAGTTAGGAGGGCTCGGGTGACATGAGCCTCGCTCATGTCAATCTGGTTGCCTAGATCGACATGGCCTTGGTCCATGTCAATATGCACACCAGATCGACATGGTTTTAAGTTGTTATTAGGTTTTTTGACCGGTTAGTTTCCTAATTAGCTTAGAATTCATTTAAAAGATAGATTAGCAAAATTAGGTTTAGGGTTTTATTGGTTTTGCCTATAAATAATAGGTTTTAATGTTATTAACAGAAGGAAGGATAATCAAAATGCAACAATGATCCAGAGACAACAATCAATCAGCTCCAGTAAGAATCAAAGAGGCAACATTGAGCAATAGAAAGCAACAATCATTAAATAGATGATCAACAATTAGCACGGCTTACAATTAAATATAGAAGCAAATAATCATGCAGTCTTCAGCCAAAAAAACATAATTGTTTCAGGCAGGCAACAACGGGGCAAGCTTATTAATTTTGGTGGAGCCTTCAACGCATGTTTGGTTTTCTAAATCAATTTTTTATTAAAAAGTAGATATGAATGAATCTTGTGGTGAATGATTTAAAAGTTATAAATTTGTTTTAATCTAAATGATTAATTTAATTTCAGTAGCATCAAGAGTCTTGATTACCTATTGTAATTAATTTTAATTCGGTGGCCAAGTAATCCAGTAGTAATAAAATTATTTGTTATCATTTAAATTTTAGTAGGAATAAGTTGTCATCTCCTAACCGTAGCATCAAACACTAATTTCTATACCTCAATCCTGTTTTTTTCCCAAAATATTAAACCTTGTTTACAAAATCTAATCCCAAAACTTAAAACCATAATCTTAAGTCTGTAAAACTAAGACCTAATCCCAAACCATAAAACTCTAATCATTAACCCTAGTTCATATCTATAAAATCATAAAACCTTAAATTTTAACTTAAAAACTTAGTTTAGGAAAAACCCTAGTTGCTATAAATATAAAAGCCTAGCTTACATAGAAATCCTAATTCCCTAACAAAACCATATCATGTAAGCCGTCTACCTTTCGGGGGCGCTGCCCCCTTGACCCCCACCCACTAACTGGGTAGTGGGACAGCCGTATGCGATCCCTCATCAATGGTGTTAATATTTATTTGTAGACTATAATTCCTTTTATTAAACTTTAATTTATTATTTTTGTGATGATTAAACTATATGTATTGATGATTAATTTAATTTTTGGTTGAATGTTTTGATTTAATTAATTTTTTATTTGATTTCTTGGATTGTAAAAGGCATGTTTCCATTTTGTGGGTGCCTCAATTTTTATTATATAATTTAATTTATCATTTAAAGATTTTGAGACTATTTTAAAGGACATGTTTTCACCTTTTGGTGGGTGTCCTATTTATTTTAGACATCAGACATGGTTATAAGGGCATGTTTCCATCTTGTATGGGTGCCCATTTGTGTTTTTTGTTTTGAACATTACTTTGATTTTAATACAATAATATTTTTATTTTAATTGTTGCATGTAGTATGGAAAATATCATAACATTTAATAATTTAATAACATCTAGACTTGAAAAGGAGGCTAGTTCCAATGAATCGGGTGTTATGGGGGTGCTGGGCCACTTCTCACCTTCCCCATGCATATCCAACTTTTTGAATCCAATAGGGGATTGGAGATTCCTTAGAAGTCGAGTTATCCATCCCTTTCTTTTTATTAGTCTGTCCGGGTGGCGACTCTATTTTCTCCTAATTTAGGCCCATGTTCTTTAAGGCCTTGAGCGAAACAGTGCCAAAGTCGCAAGAACCATTCTACCGGGAGTGGGGGCAAAAATTCAGCTCACAATATGGGCATGATTTGTGTTTTTATCTATGATGATGTGAATTTACCTCAATAAATGTGCCATACATATTTTTACCTTTTTTTTTTGTCTCTGATGCACTTATTTGGCCTTAATATGATGTTTAATGATGAACTTGAATGTTTTTGAGTGATTATGACATGAGTAGCGGCTAAATTATGATAATAATGTTTTACCTTGATTTTCATGACTTGTAGGGCTTAGCCCCATTTTTAATCTAAACATACTTTAAATGAATCATTATGATGATTTGTATTGAAATATGATAATTTTGAGTGGTTATGATGCAATTGGTGATCTTCTATGAATATTGATGCAAGGTTTACTTATTTGCTTGGTTTCATTCTAATTTTGATATTTTCCTTAGAATTAATGTAGTAGGATTTTCAAATGATCTTTTTATTTTATAGATATGGTGTATAGGATTTGTAATTGCATGTAAGGGCATGATTTCGTCCCTGACGGATGCTTATTTATTTTTATTTTATTTATTTGCATGCCTCGAACATTTTCCTATTATGTATATCTTTTATCAGATGCAATGAAATTTCTTTGTTTATCCTTTTGCATATTTATATTGCTTGCATGGTGGATAATACTTTTGATATTTTTAAAATAATATAATATTAGAACCTAAAAAGGAGGACAATTCCATTGAACCAGTCATGTAGTGATAGTAGGAAATATCCTATTATAGCTATGGATACCTTACTTTCTGAACCCAGTAGAGGGTTGGAGATTTCTTAGGAATCAAGTCACTAGCACTTTCTTTTCCCGATCTATCCAAGTGATGACTCCATTTCTCCTAGCTTAGGTCCGTGTTCTCTAAGGCTGTAAGCCTAAACAATGCCAAAGATGTAATTACTAAAGTTAGGGAAAAAATCCTTAGCTCACAGTATCGTATATAGAAAAAAAAATGTAGAACTCCACTCTGCTGGACAAAATTGAGTGAGATCAAGCTTGTGGGACCTGATCTTATTAGACAGATAGAAGATAAGGTGAAGCTTATAAAGGATTAGCTGAAAGTTGTAGTAGATAGACAAAGTCCTATATATATTTGAAAAGAAAGGATATTGAGTACAATGTGAGGGATAAAGTATTTTTGAAATATTGCCAAGGAAGAAAGTTCTTCATTTTTGCAAGAGAGAGAAATTAAGTCCTAAGTTTATTAGACCATATGAGATACTTGAATGTTTGGTTCCAGTAGCCTATCGACTAGTTTTACCACAAGAATTAGCAAAGATATATAATGTACTCGATGTATTGATGCTTAGAAGATACATATTGGATCCCTCACATATAATACAAGCATAATCTATTGAAATATAGCCAGATCTAAGTTATAAAAAAGAGCTAGTGGCTATCGTAGCTTGGGAAATCAAGGAATTATGGAACAAACACATTCCTCTAGTAAAATTATTATGGAGAAACCATTTAACTGAGGAAGCCGCATCGAAAAGTCAAGAGACAATGAGACAACAGTATCCTCAGCTATTTCAAACATCCTTAGCAGATAAATTTAGAGAACAAAATTTCTTAAGAGGGAGAGAGTTATAATGGTTGAAATTTTATAGTAGTGATTTTCTGAATAATATAAATATTGAGTTGTGTATAATTTTGAGAGTGACCTAGATATTTTGAATAGATGGAAAATGGGGTTAATTAAGCCTTAAAAAATTGAAAGGTAAATCCGGATATGGATTTAATCAGAATTTCTAAAAAAAATCTTTAAGTATAAAAACTTTATAGAAATACCCTTTTGACCCTGGAATTGGATTTTTTTTGAAATTGGGATGTGAGAAATGGAAAATAAACGTTTAAAATAATTAAAACAATTATTTTGACAGTTTATAAAATTAAAAGTTAGATTTAGAAATAATTTAAGAAAGTAGGTATACCAAAATTATGGTGTGAGCACCTTATAGAATCAAAACCCCAATTATGTATATATGTAAATAAAATTTTTCTTCTTCTTCTCATCACCAAACCGACTCTCCCATCCTCCGTAGCCAAAAATTCATCTCTTCCTTCTTCTTCCATCAACCTAGGTTAAAATCAAGGAAATTTCACATACAACTCAGAATGTTTAGTAGAATTCATGAGATTAGGTTAGAAACACTTAAATCATTACCAAATAATAAGGAAAAATTAAGGAACAGGAAGAAAGTACTACTTTGTAAAGAGATTTATGCTTGTCTATTTATAATTTGTTATCTTTTGTTTTCTTTTGAATTTCATAGATTATGTAAATTAATTTCACTACTTTAATTGACTTTTTGTAATGAAATTTGTTAAGAGAGAAAATTTGAGTATGGAACTAAGTGAATAAAAAATTGATTAGAATCCATTTATGAATAGTTTTAAGCATGTATATTTTTTGGCTTAAAGCTATGCATAAATTAACTTTTGATTCCTAAAAGATTCAATTTAGGGTTATGGCAAGTTTAGGGTTTTGTAACACCCCTTCCCGACCTATGAATAAGCTGAGGAGGAATGCTACATCGGAACACGAGCTCTGGTTATGTCAGCTTACTTAATGTTCCTTATAAAAATTTTCCAAAAATTTCGACAGAGTCTCCCTTAAAATTCTAGGTCCCAAGTGTCAACAAAACTAATTTTTCTTATTTTTGAAAAATATTTTGTTTGACAATTCAACTCAAGCACACTCCCAATAATCCACCCTTATAACCTCAACTACAATCCTGCAAGAAGAATTCACACTTCTATATTCACATCCCAACTCAATTTAAAACCATACAATTATTATACATTACTAGATTTACATGCTACATCAAGTTAACTCTTTGTATTGTTCAAATAAGTACATGCCAGTTTCTAATACCAAAATACAAAATGAAGAGCACCACCTAAGTTTGTTGATGACCGACAGATAGCAGGACTCTTCTGGTCACTACTGACTCCTTGCTAATAGCCTACGAGTTTAGAAGAAACTAAACTCGCTAAGCATTGCTTAGTGGGTACTTTAACTAATTACAGAAAATAAATAATAAAAACATAATGCACTTTTAAAAGCAATGTGTCATATTGAAAAATAATATCACAGTAAAAACAATCCATACATGTCATATATTCAGTTATTATCATTTTATCAGTTCACTCCACAAGGTAATTTGGTAGACTAACGTATGGTAAGGAACTAACTGAAACAACTCTATATATATTCTGTGGCTGTGGCCCTAAAAAAAATTATGGACCAAGCCTTGTGGAATCTGTGGCCGAAGTCCTCAGACCGGAGTCCTATATAACTCGGGCGATTGCCCTATATAACTCGGACCGATGTCCTATATAGCTCGGGTCGTCACCCTATATAACTCAGACCAAAGTCCTATATTAAAGCAGCACTGCATATAGTATAATATACCATACCCTTACCCTACTCAGTACTATCCCAGATACCCAGTAGAGCCAAATTTTCATGCCATTTCTTAATCGAATATGCATTATACAATTATCGACTTATGTTTCTTATATTATTTCAACGTGAAATATCATATTTTGTCATTTTAATAACATATTATGCTCATTTATATGCATAAGGAATCAATTGGATTACTTTTAAAAAATGACCAAATGAATAGTAGCAAAATGACCATATGAATAGTAAATTCTGGTTTTGGACTCAAAAAACTTGTATAAAATAATCTACTTGACTAAAAACTCTAAAATTTTTACAGAATTTAGTTTTACATCTTAAAATCATTCCTGGAAAATTTCAGATCAAATTGGACACAAAATCTTGGTCAAGTAGTTCACCCAACCAGACTGCTCCAGTTGCCCTGCATCCTGGCAGCAGTTCTGAATTTTGAGAATTTCGAAATTTAAATTCAATCAATGTGGTTCCAAATTATTTTTTTCAAATACTAGACTCAATAAACAACAATATATCCAAAATTCACTTGAAAATAATTTTTCTATATTTAATTAGAAATCATACAAGTCACAGCATTTCACTAATTCTAAAACAGAAAAATTTTAAGAAAATGAACAAACAAATAGTTAAAGTACCAAACCTTGCTATTTCTTAGTCCTTTATCTATATCACTTCCTTTCCTTCCTTGTCTTCTTGATTTCCTATGAAATTTAACATCACATATACAAAGATAAGAACCCTAGGTATAGACATAATCTTATCTTATGATTTTTCTAATGGTTGCTAGCTTATTTTCACCATTAAACACCATTATTTCTTTCATCAAATCCTTCACATAATTATTTCTTGAATTTTCTCCAAATCTAGCTACATGAACCCTAATTTCAATCTCTTAAATTAACCATTAATCCATGAAATTAAAACTAGAGATAGGTTTCTCTTACCTTATAATCTTGTTTGTCACCAAAATCTTCAACCAAAAGCCTTAAACTTTGGAAAAATCACCTCCTTCTTCCTTCTCTTATGGTTTGGACGAGTTCACCATGTAAGAGAGGGCTTTTATATTCTTTCCTTAGCTTATTTTGATCCAAATGGCAGCCAAGAGAGGTTAAGATGTGTTGGTGTAAGTGTTGTTTTCCCATTGGTACACCTTATGGCAAAAATGGCCACTTTTAATTGGTCCACTTGCCTTCTTCTTTTATCTATTTATTTGGCAAGCCATTAGGCTTCCTTTTATTCATATTTTGACCCCCTCAACTTTCTTGTGCTGTAATTTTATAGTCTAGGGTGTGAAAATACCAAAATACCCTCCAGCGATTAATCGATTGTAACTTTTAAACCGTGCATTTTTGGAAAAAATTGAAACCCACGGTTATGACCCGATTAATCTCGAGAATATTCTTCCGGGGTCGGATATGGGCACTATTAAGAATTTCCGACACTTAATTTTTAAGTTTATATAGTTGCCCCTAACTTTTGAGAAATTTCCACTTAGGTCCTCGACCTTTCGAAAAATTACCTTTAGGTCCCGTCGACTTCACGGGCCTTCTTTGCACACCGATTTTGTTTTTGACTATCTCGAGCCTCTATTTGACCACATATTTATGTCCTTCTTGCCTAATACTCGACTACCTAAACTTTGGGATGTGACAGGTTTAGAATTGGATATGGAACTAGTTAGTGAAATCATTGGTTATAAATTCATAGATGAGTGGAATTAAGTGTAATTGTGTAGTCGTTAACATAAAATTATGGTTATAATAAATTTTGATCCATAAAAGTGTTGAATTGTGGTTTTGGCAATTTTAAGGTTTAGAGTTCATTATGGAACTAATTCCTGAAGAAATTGATTTTGAATTCATAAGTGGTTAAGAATAATTAAATATATGCAGTTTTTAAACAAAACTAAATTTAAAGAAATTTTCAAATTTTCAAAGTTTGGAATTTAGGGTTATATAAGTTTATGGTTTTGAAAAATTTTAAGGTTTTAGAGCTAAAATGATTGTTTATAATATGTTTAGTGAATATTTTTAAATTCAATGTGTTTGAATTTAATCTAAGAAGTATTTTTTTATATGTATGGTTAAAGTACAAGCATTTAAACGATAAAGAAGAAAAGTGTAGGAAAGTGCTTTTTTTTTTAAAGAAGTGTTACTGATTTTAACAAAGTGACTTTATAAATGTAAAATTGATTAGAAATGAAAATTAATTGAATTGCCCAAACTATACTAATATTAAACCTAACTTTTAGATTGAATGACTAGTTAGAAGGAGGAGGTTTCTACTGCTATTAGACACTATGTGTCACTATTGCTACTAGACATTCTGGGTCACTAGTGTTACTGAACACTTTGCCTCATTATTGTTATTGGGCATTTTGACATTACTAGCCCAGTAGCTATACTGATTGATATTACTATGCATTTACTTGCTACTACTCACTTGCTATTTGAACCTAAGATTTAAAATTCATTGTTTGAGGGCAAAACATATGAAACTTATCAGGATAAGAGAATTGTACAAAATAATTAATTTTTATCAATTATGTGAATCTAGAACTTATTAGTATTAAGGTAAGTTAGCTTGCTTATAATTGAGTTTATATCCTATTATTATATTAAAGTTGCAATTTTATTTACATAATTATTCAATTATTTTCTTATGTTATAATTTTGGCAAATTATGAATATGCAAGCGCCACTAAGCATTGCTTAGTGTGTTAGATTTATTTATAACATGCATATAAATTGGGCAAGATAGATCCAATTGAGTGAGCTATAGAATTCAAGATCAACTACAGATCAACAGATGGTTAATGAAGCATTTTGTATTGTGTATTTAATTTTGTTCACGTAGCAATATTGTAACTACAATGATAGTTGTATAATTTTGGTTAACTTAGAGTTTTGTATACTTTATAAGAATGGTTTGGTTTAAAACTTCATAGTAAATTATATTTGTAACACCCTTATACTCTATATACGTACAATACATACACCCAACATATGTAATATATACATATATGATACAAAAATATCACAATCCATTTTCTATAAAAACCCTTACTTTTTGAATTTAAAGGATATAATTTAAATATCAAATAAAATATTACTTATCAACAACACATACACATCCCCCATTACAAAATTTATCCAAAATAATCTTTTTAATTTTAACATATATATATACCAAAACATAAGATAATATAAGTAATAATAAAATATACGATAATGTAAAATATATACATGCTGGCAGTCGGCACTGATCTAGAAGAAATAGCAAAATTAACTCGAGCAATCTCAAAGCTAGACCCAACCTAGTCTAGATGAATTCTCTGGCTCTACCGGATCTTCCCTATCACATGCACGATGAATTACAATAGTGCTAAGCCAAAAGCCTAGTAGTACAAACTTTGATAGCATTAAAGTTCAAATGCAATGTCAATGTACAATGCATATGGATATCATATCTCATATCATTTCATTAAAACATATTCTTCAATTGTTTCACAATTCACAAGAAAGCAAACACAAGCATAAGCCCACAGGATATAATATGCTATTCAAATCCCAGAGTTACTATTTTAGTCCAAGTTGACACCTTGTGTCTAGCCCCGAAGGCAAATCAAATAACTACTCAAAAGCTAGCTCCGAAAGCAGATCATAATAATAGCTCTAAAGCTAGCCCCAAAGGCAGATCATAATAATTGCTCAAAAGCTAGCCCCGAAGACATATCATATGTAATACCCTTATACCCTATAAATGTATAATACACACACTCACAGTATGTAAGATATGTATATACGGTATAAAAATGTCACAATCCGGTTTAATAAAAACTTTCATATTCCCTGATTAGTCAAAATATTTATATTTATACAAATATATATGTATCAAAATACATGATACCTCATATTACTTCATTATTTAAAACACTCATTATAATTTACAGTATATACTTACATACTCTCAAAACATAATATTAAAATATACTTAAATATAAGATTTACACATGCTGACAAAGTGGTCTGTTCTTGATGTAGCAATACGCTTCAAGCTCAACCAACGAAAGCCTAGATCCGATCTAGTCTAGTAGAACTCTCCGGCTCTACCGGATCACCCCTGTCACCTGTGCGATGAATTACAATTATGCTAAGCCAAAGCCTAGTGGTACAAACTTTGATAATAATAATATTCAAATACAATGCCAATGCAGAATGTTCTTATGCTATGTCATCACATGATATTGAAGACCACTTTTGGATATATGTTTTCATCACTTGATAATTCACACAAACACATACTCAAGCATGGGCCTAAACAACTAATACATCATTCAATTCTCAGAGTTAACATTTTGGTCCATAATGACACCATGTGTCTAGCCCCGAAGTCAAAATATCAATGTAACAATCCAACTAGGCCTGGGCTTACAACCCAGTCCTTTCACCCAGCCCAACTTCAAGGACTTATTTCTGAGGCTTACGACTCGGTCTTTTCACCTCAAAAATATTTTCACAGTGACGACAAGCGTCTAGCCCCATAGGCAAATATAGGCATGCAGCCATACACAGAACTCTGAAAATTGAATAACATATTAGGCACATAATTGTTTCATATTTCCATTATCAATCTCTTTCTCATTTTTTCATGATCAAGCAAGGCATATCGCCTCATTTATTTCATTTATATCAACATCATCATATAATCATAATGCATCTCATTTTATACAATCTAGCCAGCACAAATGGCTTTACATAATATCTTTAATGTATACACAACAAACCACATTACCCAAACATTTTGGGCCAGTTTCATATTTTGCACATAGTTCACATTTGTAACACCCTTATACCCTATATACGTACAATACATATTATTAGCATATGTAAATATGCATATACGGTATAAAAATGTCACAGACCAATTTAATAAAAAATTTTACATTTCTGTTTTAAGATTTCAAATACTAATATATAAAATAAATAGTATATAAATATTCTTTGCTTGTTATAGGAATCCAAAATAAATATTTTATATGAAAATCTTTGGGAAAAAATCACCAGAGTTTTGTTTGTAATTTGAACGTTTCCAAAATTCAACAAAACACAACCTGCATAAAAAAAACACTCCAAATAAATTCAATTCACCAATACTTCTCAATTTCTCCATATTTTCTCAAAATACTTGTATATAGGTATATATATATCAACATTACATATAAAATTCCATCTTAAACAAAATTATTCAAATCATTCTTTACAATTTACAATATATGCTTCAAAAAAAATATATATGCTGACAACTGGCTCTGATCTTGATGTACCCAAAACAACTCTTCAAGCTCAATAAATACAAACCTAGACCGGACCAGGTCTAGTAAAACTCTCCAGCTCTCCCAAAACGTCCATGACACCTGCGCGATGAATTACAATTGCGCTAAGCCGAAGCCTAGTGGTACAAACTTTGATAATAATAAAATGTAAAGTAATGCCAATGCACAATGCATATAAAGGTCACATCATTTCACTTTCTTATATTTTTCAAATATTTCATACTCACAACTCATAACATTATATTGCCCAATTGTATCACAATTCATAATTCACATTAAAGCAAAGACAAGCATGGGCCCAAAAAGGATCTAATATGCTATTCAAATTTTAGAGTTACTACTTTGGTCCATAATGACACCATGTGTCTAGCCCGTAGGCAATATATATATATCCATGGATAATGTAACAGCCCCAGTCTCTTGAACCTCAACCCGGCTAGACCCTTAGGCCCCAGTATCTTGGTCCTCAACCCGGCTAGAATGTTACAGTTTTTGAGGCTTACGACCCAGTCTTTTCACCCCAAAATCATCATATTTATCATCTATCAGCTGGGCTCGGCTTATGACTCGGTTTTTTCACCTGCCCAGCAATTCATAGGCATGCCGCCAAACCCAGAACTCTGAAAATTGAATAACATACTAGGTACACAATTAATTCATTTATCTCATTATCAAATACTTTCACAATTCATTTCTCATTTTATTTCTCATAATCAAACTAGGCTCATTGCCTTATTTTCACTTTTTTTTTTCATTTTCTCATTTTTCACATCTTTCTCATTTTTCTCACTTTTCTCATTTTGTTTCTCATTTTTATCCATATCAACTCATTTCATTATTCCACATATCTCATTTTTGCATTCACAACACATTACCCAATTACTTTGGGTATTTTCACATAATATGCATATTTCACACTTTACACAATTTAGCCATTATCAATGGCTTTTCACAATGCATTTAACACATATATGACATTACAAATATCATAGCACATTATTCATACTCAATCAATGAACCAAGTAGCTTAACACATTTCATTTTTCAACCAAAATGTGTTAAGTCCAAATGTCATGCAAATATAAACATTATACTCAAAGTTTGTACATACCTCTACTAGCAACCCAAAGCAAACTTAATACAACCTCCAATCATATCCTTCCAACTTGCCCTTCACCACATGGATGAAGCTAATCAACCTCCCTCAATGCCTATACCAAATGTGATCATACATAATCATTTAATATCATATTCTAAGGTATTCTCAACATCAAACCATAATTAAACATCACTCTAAACCAAATCCCAAAATTAAGCTTCACCTCACTTTAACTTTGAAAAACCATATCAACCATTTAAATTAGTGTTTTAAGTTTATTAATATCATTAGAAGCATATTTTAATACATTTGAACCGTTCACATTATAAAAATATACTCTTATATACAAAACCATAAAATGGCATAACCTTCCCCCATTGAAGGTTTTCCATTCCAACACAATCCATTACTCATTTCAAGCTTACATTCATCACTTTTAAGCCTAAAACAACATGCTTAAACAAATAAAATCACACAATTCAACCACTTTGGAAAATCACTTTTCCAAAACCCTAAATCTCCACTTCCATTCTCAAACTCCAACCAAACACAACCAAATCCAATATTTGACTTTAAAATACTTGTTTATGTAACAAAACAACTCATTTGGAATCAATTTACACAATTAAAAATCATGATTTCAAAACCCCAAAAATTACATAACCCTAAATTCTCTCTCTTCACCAATCTTACCCAAACTCAACCATTTCTTTAATCCAACCTTAAAATCATTGTTAATCACTTAAAATAACTTCATATATACCCAAATAGACACTTAAATCTTAGAACTTTAAGAACTCAAAACAAACATAATCACAATTCCTATGAAATCCAAAGAAAGAAGTTGGGAACTTACTAATTTTGGTGGAAATCACCAAAAATCCATTTTAAACTTGTTGAATCCTTCAATTTGTGGAGTATGGAAGATCAAAATTCTTGAATTCAATAGCTATGGTGGCCGGCCCTTGATGTTGAATAAGAAGAAGATAAAAACTTTTAAATTTTCTTTTTCTTTTTATCTTTTATTTTTAACCATGTATATATATATTAAAATAATTTAATAATTAATTATATAATTATTTATTTAATAAATTAAAAGTCATAAATTTCCTCTTCCATTCAAAAATAATTTATTTTTGAATTATTTTATTAATTTTGAATTTCTAAGATTTAGTTACTAAAATACCCTTTTACTTTGACTTTTCTTTTAAAAAGTGTTGACTTTTATATGTTATGTATATTTTACATATATATCACATATATTATCCACTTTTTCATTTAAAACCCCTTCATTTTTCATTTAAAATAATTAATTTAATTTATCCATTTAAATTATAATTTATTTTATCAAATTTCCAAAAATGAGCACTTTTCAAAAATTTTAGGATATTACATATATGCACAAGTAATGTGTATCTTATATACACATCAAATGTACCTTATGTGTATATTAAATATTAAGTATGTAATGTATTAATCTAACATATACAATTAATATACCATATATATATGCTATGTATACTCTAGATATATATATATTGAGTATATACAATTTATCTCTCCAAATACTTATTTAATTTCTCTAAAATCACGGATGTTACAATTTTCTCCTCATTAAATAATTTCGTCATCGAAATTATCCAGTATAGTAATAAATCATCCAAATCATTATTTTACCAAATTATATAATTTCTATTCTCCTCCTTAGGTTCATTCTTAATTTTCTTTTTACCATTCTCTAACACATCATTATACTGTCTATTTACTCAAACAGTCACAACAGATTATTATATCTTCAATCGATTTGTCATTAGACAAAATTAATTCATCTCCTTAATATATATATATATACACCACACACCTATTGCACTCAAGATATCTGATCACTTCATTATCTTATAAAAATACTCTCATCACCTTAAATTCAAATGTTAATAACTTTTATCTTAACACAATAATTTTACATATCTTCACTTTGATCCTACTCTTTATACAATTACCACATATTAATTTAATATCACCATTATACAACAACAAAATCTTATTTCCTTATTAAAATTCATTCTAATTATACTATAACTAACACTTTTCTCTCATAATTATTTGAAAATAATATAACTTAGCTCCTTTCATATTCATATACATATCAAAACGATGTATTATGCACATTATCATATAACTTGCATATTCTTAATTCAATTACACACATTGAATTTCAATAAATAGTTGTAAACTTATTACATTTTGGATCAATTGATCTAACTATCATAATATGACCATCACAACTTTATTCTATTCTGACCAACCTTTAGTCTATTTTAAATTCATCAATTTGTTTTCAATTCATGACCTAATTCTATTAGATCAAATTTATTCTTAAATTTTAATTCTCTTCGAATTCATCATTACAGATAATATTTACTTCCCCTAGTCTTGTTCACTTTAAACGTCATTTTCATCAACTTATTCATTTTATACCACTTTCAAACACATTCAATATAGCTCTTATGCACATTTCATAATTCCTTTCATTTACCCCTTTTCTCATATTTCTTATAGTTACCATATTTACAAAAATTACTATTCTTACATGTAACACCCCGATACTCCATATAAATACTATACATATACCTTGTATACATACAGTTAGCATATAAAGTATAAGGATGTCACTTTTCGTTACACTTTAAAAACCTTTAACTGAGTTCAAATCATATCTTTCATAAAGTATTTCTTTTAATGATCTTATACTTAAATATAATAATAATCTTGTCTTTAACAAAACTTCATTTATACATATGAATACATTCTTGTAGTAAAATACAGCATAATTAAATTATACATGTATGCAACACACTCTAGTTGGTCTCAGAACACACTTACCTTACTCGTGGCATACCGATTGACTTTTAGATCAACCACCTATTCACCTGCGCGATTTACATAACCACGCTAAGCTAAAAAGCTTAGTAGTACAAAGAAATAATTTAAAATATATATTTCAAATAAATCATATTTCATATATTAACATCATGTATTACCATTTTCTTATCATATTTACCCTTTTTAAAGCACTCTCTATTTATTTCCACCATTCTCATAATATATATATATATATATACTCCTATACATCATTCCAACAAATCATAATTCAATGACTTAACAAAACCTTCATGAAATAATGCTCACAATTTCCACATCCATAAACATTTTACACATCATATTATGTTTTCATAAACTCATCATTCAACATAGCTTCTCAAGCCATATTCACTTTCAATCATTTACTTATGTATTGTATACATCTCATTCCATGATTATCATCATATATCACATAATGTTATATTTCATTCCATAATTCACATTAAAACAACGACATGCATGGGCCCACAAGACACTAATATGCCATTCAACTTTCAGAGTTGATGTTTTGGTTTAATTTTCTCATTTATCATTATCCCAACTAGGCTTCAAGGATTAGGTTCAACCAAGCTTCAAGGGGAACAAAGCATGCTAAGTATCAACCCAACTTGGCTTCAAGAACCAATCCAACCTAGCTTCAAGGGTTGTAACATCTCAATTAGGCTTCAAGGACTAGACCCAACCAAGCTTCAAGGGGAGTAAAACATGTTAAACTTCTACCCAACTTGGCTTCAAGGATCAAGCCCAACCTAACTTCAAGAGATTGTTACTATAGGCATGCCACCAATAACAAACTCTGAAAATGGAATAACACATTAGCCACACAATTCATTTATTATTTCATTATCAATTCCATTCTCAATTCTCATCATTATCTAGGCAAACATGCCCCACTTGTTTCAATTGAATCATCATAGCCAATCACAATGGCTTCACATGTCATTTGAATTATCATAGCCAATCACAATGGCTTCACATGTCATTTGAATTATATCTCAATTCACATTACAACACTTCATCATTCAAGTATACATAATCAATTTCATTGAACATATAGACAATATGTCCATTTATTTCATTGCAATCACTATTACCAACCATAATGACATCACATTTCATCACTTCTCAAGGCACATTAATATAATTCAGCATTAAAATATTTATCATAACCAATTGCATTGCACATACCTTTTTGAATGATCACCATAGCTTTCACACTATACAATTAATAACATTAGTCACATTGTATTAACCATATAATAAATTACTTAACATTGTTGTAGGTCACAAAATCATATAAAAGAATGCATCTATGTAAGTTGTACTTACCTCAAGAACTACTTCCATTAATCTATACACTTCCTCTTCCAAGAGTTTTCACATTAGGTTAGTGCAACATAATCTCTTCCAAACCTAATCCAAAGATAATTACACCCATAAGAAATAAGAATGATGACTGACTAGGGCAAACACAACACATGACACGCTCACCAACACGGGCGTGTTCCTGATCGTGCCCTAAACCAACAATACAGAAGCTTTGACATGCTCAGTAACACGGCGTGTTAATGGACGTGTCATTCATTCTGCCTCACAAAAACATTGACACGCCCAACAACACGGGCGTGTTCATGGCCGTGTCAATTACTTTTTCTCAAACATCCAACTCAGTACCATTGACACGCCCAACATTGTGGCCGTGTCAGCCAAAAATCATGAATTCGAACTCTCATCCATGAAAACACAAACACTTCAAAACTCATACTTCATCACCCTTAATCAACATCTTGGTTATATTCATCAATTACCTATCAATTTAACACTTATATCACTTCAGTATATCATAATAATAATCATTATATACACCACCATATATCAACTACTCATTTTCCCCAATTCATTCATATGAAACCCTTACTCAATAATTTCAACAATTCATCATCATCCTCACAATTAACCATATTATCTCACAATTAACCATATTATCATCATCTAAAAACCAATTCCACACATATATATATTTCAATCTTTCATTATCATCATCATCACACATCAATCATATCAAATTCAAACTCAAATAATAGAAATCATTACAAGGAAATGAATACTTGACTATTATGTCAAATCTTCAATAACCATCTTCAATTCTCTCAAAACCCATAAGAATTTGGTGTATATGTAGATAAAATCACCTCTCTTTCTCTCTATCCCTCTTTCTCTTTCTCTCTTTCTCGTCCAAGAAGAAGAAGAAGATGAAAAGAAGATCTTTTCTTCTTTTTCTCATGCTTATCATATATATATATATTAATAATTAAATACCTTCAAATCTTCACCATACACTTGTCACTCTTTGACTTTCTTTCTTCTTTTTCTTTTAATTATTATTATTATTAATTAATTAAGGTTACTTTCCCACACCACTTTATACCTCATGTATATGTGATGTATATGTTGGTATATGTATATTTCTTATATATCACTTTTATATTCCCATATATTTTCCCAAATACCATATATACATATTATCCTTACATATATTACCAACATATCTTCTCACAGCTACTACTCCAATGTACACCAAAATCGGGGTATTAAATTAATTCGTTACTCTTCTTTTGATTTTCAATAGACATTCACATTAAATCCATATACAACAATAATTACTCCAAACTTTTAGGGTATATTTTGGGATATTAGAATTCTCTCCCCCTTAAATAATTTCATCCCCGAAATTATCTAGTATCGTATCAATCCATTCTAAACAAACTACCATCTTAACTTTCATACAAAATTCAGTACATCATTAAGTTATTATGTCATCCAATCATATAACTTCAACTCTCTCCCTTAGAGTCATTCATCTTATCTAAATTTCATAGTTCATCATTATATATATATTTATATGTCTTATTACTTTCTTAACAAAGCAATAAGATAATTCCTCACATTCCCAATGAATTTATCCTTATACCACAATCAGATCGTCTTATAATACATTTATGCTTTATCCAATCTTTATATTTAAAATATTTTATTCCTTCACCTCTTAATAATTACTCTCTTAACTTTAACCTTAAAAATTACTGATTTATATCTTAGTATTGATTATCCCGTCATTACAATCACTGTCAAAATAGACATTTATCAAATCTCAGTGGATAACTAATATAACTCCATTCATTCATGTCCAATCACACTTAAAATTTTACATCATATACATTATCATGTAAATTTTATACTCTGAGTACAACTATTCATATTAAATTTCCATAATGATTCATAATTTTCGTAAAATCTAGATCAATTGATCTATCTGTCACAAAATATCCACATTTCAATCTTATTCAAATCAAACCAACAATTAACTTATTTAAGCTCATCGTTAGTTTTCACATTATATAGATGACCTAATTCCATTAGATCAAACTTATTTTCAAATCCTTATCTCTTTAGATTCATATTCAGTCAAATTATCATGATAACAAATCACTCCAAATTGTCCTTTAATATACATATAGTTTATTTTCTAGTATCTTAATATAATTTCCATCAATTCTCATGATAAATTTTATACCATATTTACTATCTATAGTTCATTCAATTAAACCTTAATTCCATTCATTTATTCACTTTATACAATAAACATATTCAGTATAACTTTCAATCACATTTGTAATTTTTTTCTCTTTTAAACATCTTCTCACATTTCACATCATTGCTATCTTTACAATAATTGTTATCCATAACTCAACACATTTTCATAATTCTCTTCTTTTTCCTTACGATTCATAATTATAAACAAATTTCTAACATAAATTATAAGATATAACTTTACCAAATCATAATTCTTGACCATATTTCTAGAAACAAAATTATCAATCTCATTAAATGGTTGCTATAATCATATTATCTCAGGTCCCAAATCTGTAGATAACAAAACTAATCAACCAAAATATACTAAACAAATCATAGGATTATAAAAGATTAAGGGTCATGTTTAAAACTTATTAATCCATATGGTTTCTCTATTATTCTGTTTCCAACCTTTCCAATTACAAAACTAAATTAGATCACAAGAATTCCATATTCATTCTTTAAACCCTTGCTATACCAGAAGTTAACACATTCCAACTCCGTTTCAAACCAATTTGCACTCGATTATATGATCTTCATCAACTTAATTCATGTTTCAACAATATTACTATGAACATTTCTTACTATATACATATTCAATTATATGCAGTTCTTACACAATTTCTATTTATCACTCCATTTCTAATTCATTCACAATCTCTTATAATATACAAATATATAGAACTTTTCATATGTGAATATTTTGGGATTCTAAATATCATATGATCATCAAATTCAGTGATCGCCATAACAATTTCATTGTCCAATATTACACGAGTCTATTCTTACTCTCAATTCCGTCATATAATTTATCTAGTTGCTCAAATCATAACCTAATCTTTCTTAGGTTCACTAATACATGCAATATCATTCTCCATATCACTTATCCAATAGTTATACCACGTACACATTCATAGATCACTTTCATAATGTGATTCACATTTCTTACATATCATAATTTCATTCATTTTGAAAAACTCAGCTCACATATCCTATACATGTATACACTTAATTATATGCTCTTATTCTATTTTCTTCTTCATACATTCCATACAAATTTAATGTTTATCACTTTCCTTTGAACACTATCATTTTCATTCCTTCAATATGATGTAAAGTATTTATCATCAAAACAAATATATATATATATATATATTCTAACCATAATAACAATTCACATACATCTTAGTCACATTCCCAATGTGACATCTCTTTCACTTTTGTCTTTAAAAGCATTTAATATACCTTTATATCCACTTTTATCCTTTCTACTCAAATAACTTAAAATAACTCATTTTCACTTGCTTCCTCACTTTCTTTTGACTTCAAAACAATTTTCATACTATCAATAACATTACTCAATTCATAATACTTTCATGTGCAATTTTATTCATTTCACATAGCTTATGTATTGAATATACATTAAACCATCAATATCCAAATATTCTTTATCAAATTCCATTTAAAACTTTAACTTTTCAACTCACTACTTCACTTAAACTTCAATTTGCCAAACTCATCTTTTCTTAATATTAACTTTAAAAACATCTTATATATATATACCATAAAGCAACATCAAAACATATAATTTTTACAATTATCAAGCTCATTTCAAAAATATCAAATATCACATATTACCACCATCAACATGAGCTTTCACAATATTCAAAGCATATCACATTTTTAACATTGAAAATTACAATGTTTGCATTAACATAACCATACAAACAACACCAATATGTCTTCTTATTTAACCAACATGATCTCTTTTTCTTTTAAACAAAAACTTAACTTGATATACCCGAACCTTACATAATCACACTTTGTCTATACCAATCAATTCACTCACTATTCCACCATACTCTTTTCATTTTAATAACATATTCTTCCATATTAACAATCCAACAATATTTCCTCTTTCTAGCAAACCCAACATAAACTCTATTATAAAGAGATTTAAAATATAGAGGAAGAAGTATATACTTTATTCTTGATTTTATTTTTCAAATCATTTTCAACTTTATTCTCCTATTCATTTCTTTATATTACAATCACTTTTTCAATAATCAATATTTCAAAATTTACTTTCCTTAAGTAAATTCCCATTCTTGAACTTACCAATTAAACTTGTACCAATTTTTCATATCATTTCTTTTTCCAACATTACTTTCATATAAAATCTTATTCACACACTATCATCCATCTCATGTAATTCGGATACATCACAAATCACATAATGCCACGTTCGAGACCAACCTAGGTGTTAATGCATATGCATGTATTACCCATTTACATTTCAAAACTCTTCCTTTCAATTCTATTTAAACTTTTTTAAAACCTTTTTCCTTTTTAATTCCACTTAGGCCGAGAATCTCGAACCTAAGCTCTGATACCAAAATAATTGTAACACCTCGATACTCCATATAAATACTATACATATACCTTGTATACATACAGTAAGCATATAAAGTATAAGGATGTCACTTTTCGTTACACTTTAAAAACATTTAACTGAGTTCAAATCATATCTTTCATAAAGTATTTCTTTTAATGATCTTATACTTAAATATAATAATAATCTTGTCTTTAACAAAACTTCATTTATACATATGAATACATTCTTGTAGTAAAATACAACATAATTAAATTATACATGTATGCAACACACTCTAGTTGGTCTCAGAACACACTTACCTTACTCGTGGCATACCGATTGACTTTTAGATCAACCACCTATTCACCTGCGTGATTTACATAACCACGCTAAGCTAAAAAGCTTAGTAGTACAAAGAAATAATTTAAAATATATATTTCAAATAAATCATATTTCATATATTAACATCATGTATTACCATTTTCTTATCATATTTACCCTTTTTAATGCACTCTCTATATATTTCCACCATTCTCATAATATATATATATATATACTCCTATACATCATTCCAACAAATCATAATTCAATGACTTAACAAAACCTTCATGAAATAATGCTCACAATTTCCACATTCGTAAACATTTTACACATCATATTATGTTTTCATAAACTCATCATTCAACATAGCTTCTCAAGCCATATTCACTTTCAATCATTTACTTATGTATTGTATACATCTCATTCCATGATTATCATCATATATCACATAATGTTATATTTCATTCCATAATTCACATTAAAACAACGACATGCATGGGCCTGCCATTCAACTTTCAGAGTTGATGTTTTGGTTTAATTTTCTCATTTATCATTATCCCAACTAGGCTTCAAGGATTAGGTTCAACCAAGCTTCAAGGGGAACAAAGCATGCTAAGTATCAACCCAACTTGGCTTCAAGAACCAATCCAACCTAGCTTCAAGGGTTGTAACATCTCAATTAGGCTTCAAGGACTAGACCCAACCAAGCTTCAAGGGGAGTAAAACATGTTAAACTTCTACCCAACTTGGCTTCAAGGATCAAGCCCAACCTAACTTCAAGAGATTGTTACTATAGGCATGCCACCAATAACAAACTCTGAAAATGGAATAACACATTAGCCACACAATTCATTTATTATTTCATTATCAATTCCATTCTCAATTCTCATCATTATCTAGGCAAACATGCCCCACTTGTTTCAATTGAATCATCATAGCCAATCACAATGGCTTCACATGTCATTTGAATTATCATAGCCAATCACAATGGCTTCACATGTCATTTGAATTATATCTCAATTCACATTACAACACTTCATCATTCAAGTATACATAATCAATTTCATTGAACATATAGACAATATGTCCATTTATTTCATTGCAATCACTATTACCAACCATAATGACATCACATTTCATCACTTCTCAAGGCACATTAATATAATTCAGCATTAAAATATTTATCATAACCAATTGCATTGTACATACCTTTTTGAATGATCACCATAGCTTTCACACTATACAATTAATAACATTAGTCACATTGTATTAACCATATAATAAATTACTTAACATTGTTGTAGGTCACAAAATCATATAAAAGAATGCATATATGTAAGTTGTACTTACCTCAAGAACTACTCCCATTAATCTATACACTTCCTCTTCCAAGAGTTTTCACATTAGGTTAGTGCAACATAATCTCTTCCAAACCTAATCCAAATATAATTACACCCATAAGAAATAAGAATGATGACTGACTAGGGCAAACACAACACATGACACGCTCACCAACACGGGCGTGATCCTGATCGTGCCCTAAACCAACAATACAGAAGCTTTGACACGCTCAGTAACACGGGCGTTTTAATGGACGTGTCATTCATTCTGCCTCACAGAAACATTGACACGCCCAACAACACGGGCGTATTCATGGCCGTGTCGTGTCAATTACTTTTTCTCACAGTAGCTATTACACACTCAGTAACATGGCCGTGTTAATGGTCGTGTCGCAAACATCCAACTCAGTACCATTGACACGCCCAACATTGTGGCCGTGTCAGCCAGAAATCATGAATTCGAACTCTCATCCATGAAAACACAAACACTTCAAAACTCATACTTCATCACCCTTAATCAACATCTTGGTTATATTCATCAATTACCTATCAATTTAACACTTATATCACTTCAATATATCATAATAATAATCATTATATACACCACCATATATCTACTACTCAATTTCCCCAATTCATTCATATGAAACCCTTACTCAATAATTTCAACAATTCATCATCATCCTCACAATTAACCATATTATCTCACAATTAACCATATTATCATCATTTAAAAACCAATTCCACACATATATATATTTCAATCTTTCATTATCATCATCATCACACATCAATCATATCAAATTCAAACTCAAACAATAGAAATCAATACAAGGAAACGAATACTCACTTGACTATTATGTCAAATCTTCAATAACCATCTTCAATTCTCTCAAAACCCATAAGAATTTGGTGTATATGTAGATAAAATCACCTCTCTTTCTCTCTATCCCTCTTTCTCTTTCTCTCTCTCTCGTCCAAGAAGATGAAGAAGATGACAAGAAGATCTTTTCTTCTTTTTCTCATGCTTATCATATATATATATATATTAATAATTAAATACCTTCAAATCTTCACCATACACTTGTCACTCTTTGACTTTCTTTCTTCTTTTTCTTTTAATTATTATTATTATTAATTAATTAAGCTTACTTTCCCACACCACTTTATACCTCATGTATATTTAATGTATATGTTGGTATATGTATATTTCTTATATATCACTTTTATATTCCCATATATTTTCCCAAATACCATATATACATATTATCCTTACATATATTACCAACATATCTTCTCACAGCTACTACTCCAATGTACACCAAAATCGGGGTATTAAATTAATTCGTTACTCTTCTTTTGATTTTCAATAGACATTCACATTAAATCCATATACAACAATAATTACTCTAAACTTTTAGGGTATATTTTGGGATATTACATTACATATCATTTATAGCTTATTATATTTTCACAATTACCTTCTGTTTTCTGACTATTTATGGTCATACATAAATTTTTACATAAAGTTATGAGTCCAACTATACTAGCCACAAATCTTGCTTGTATCTCATGAAACAAAAACTATCAATTTCACTTAATATATTTCACAATTGTATCATCTTAAGTCCCCGTCTGTAGGTTACAAATAAACACCGCCTTCACTATATTTTTTTTTCTCAAATAGCTCTTATCTTGAAACTACACCCATGTCTTAATGGTCACACTTCCGTGGCATTTTAAAATTACATATAAGTTCTTTAAACTCTTACTACATGAAGAGTTAACACATTTCAGCTCTGTTTCAAAGCAATTTACTTTTGCTCACTTGATCATCATTAGCCTAACTCATGTTTCAACAATATTATCATTAACATCTCTTATATATACACATTCGTTCATATGCTAATTTACACAATTTCCATTTATTACTCCATTTCTAATCTATCTCTTATAAAAATTTTCATATATATATATATATGTATATATATATATATTTTTTTTTTCATTTTCATACTTTCTTCATTATACTTTCCTTTTCCTTACAATCTCTTATTTATACGCATATACTTTAGGCCCCAAAACACTATACAATCATCAAGTTCAGTTGTTAAAATAACAATTTCACCGTCCAACTCTGTTCGGGTCCATTCTCAATCTCAATTCATCACATGACCTAACTCTACGCAGTTCAAGACCTAATCTCTCTTAAGTCTATTAATACATGCAATATCATTCTCAATATCACCAGACACTTATTTGTATAAGGTAGTAAATACTCAATAACATTTTTTTTATCATCCACATACACCTGTCATAATCACAATGTGACTTACTTTCCACATTTTCTTATATATTATATTTGTGTTCATAAAAAAAATCTCATCACACAAATCATACAATTATACTCAATTCCTCTTTTACATACAACCTATACAAAGTTAACATTTATCACCTTTTAGAGAACATTATCACTTCTCATTCTTTTGACATTGCTTAAGTTATTCATCAATTCAACATATATATACACTCTGACCACAATATAATTATCATCTTCCTTATTTAATTGTCCATCTCTTAAATAAGTTTCTTATTATATATTTTATTTTCTAACACTTCACATAAATCTTATTCACGTTTCTAATGTGACATCTCTCACACACATTTTTTTTTCAATTATTATACCCTTCATATCTATTTTCATCTTTTCCAATTCAATTACCTAAAGTAACTCATTTTCACTTGCTTAATCATTTCTCTTTATTTCATAACAAATTTCTATATTATCAACCACATTACACCTTAGTTAGTACTTTTATAAATAATATTACTCATTCAAAATTACTTCCATGCTTATTAAACATTAAACTATCAATATTTAAACAATCTTCATCAAAATTCTCTTACAACTCTAAATTTTCAACTTACTACTTTACTTAAACTTCATTCTATTAATCTCATTTTCAAGAGCTAACTTTATAAGCATTACCTATATATTAATATAACATCAAAGTACATCACTTTAACAACTATGAAAACCCATTTCAAAAATTCAAATTCCACATAATACAACCAACAACATGAACCTCACTAAATTTCATCCTTATCACATTCTCAATCTTAAGATCATAACATTTACTTTTAAAAAACACTAATTCATTTCCTTACACTAATTAACATCATCCATTTAGATACTTTAATTTTACACACTCAACCCTAAATTATGCATCATTGTTCCATAATAAATAATTCGCTATCATATATGATTTCACTCTTTGATTTTAATTATGAACTCTTTGTTGAAAATTATTAAAAACTCCATATTCCTTCTATACTTATACCCATATGCATATAAATTTTTATAATTTTCTTCATTCATTTGTCTCATAAAATTAATTTATTACTTACTTACACAAAACCGCATAACTTCCTTAATTTCATGTCAATCTCACTTTCAATTTTTATATTCCTTACCAATTCTTTATAAAAGCTTGTAAACTTTTATCCATGTGCACTTGACATATATATGGACTTATGTGTAAAGTTTTAGATTTTTCCAAGTTGATTTAATATATTTAAAAATTAAATCTTCCAAATTCAGAGAATCTTTCTCTTTAATAATTTCTCTGGCAGCACCCGGTTGTCCATTTTTTTCAGGTATCAAACCTTAATAAAACTTCATGAAATTTTAACCATATGTTATAGGAATACATATGATATTGGGTGAAAATTTGCATATTTTTCTGGGTGGGTTTGCCATAGTTTTTAAATATGTTTCTCAATTTCTACAGATTCTGAGTTTCTGGAACTCTTCCAACAATATGTGTTCTTCTACCTTCTTTAATTAGTAATTCATCTTTAAAAATTATGAAATTTTATACATTAGATTCTAACATATAGAAAAACGTTTCATTAAATTTTCAAACTCATCCAAGATTCCTATATTTATTTAAAAAAAAATTCAACAATATCATTGTACAGCATACCTATAAAATTTTTTGTAACTCTCATGTCCATTTCTCAAACTTTTTATTTCAGATCATAAATCATTTCATAAATTATTTTTTTCTTACTTCCACTTATTCATCAATTGATTCAACTATAAATCTTAATTTCGAATAGAAGTTCTAAAAATTCTTAATCCATAAGGTCCAGAATGATGCTTCTACTACGCCACTCTGATCTATGCAACCCAGACGCCAACTCAACTCATATCCATTATATCAAATGGACATTGCCACATCAGGGATCAGATAAATTACTAGTGCCAATGCATGCATCACAATTGAAAATTATTTTTTTTTAAATTCCAAATTTCTTTCTCTAACAACCCTCCTAGGTCGAGAACCTCAAGCCTAGGCTCTGATACCAAAATAAATGTAACATCCTTATACCCTATATACGTACAATACATATTATCAGCATATGTAAATACGCATATACGATATAAAAATGTCACAGACCGATTTA
Organism: Garcia nutans; assembly: GCA_947685225.1. Taxonomy (NCBI): domain Eukaryota; kingdom Viridiplantae; phylum Streptophyta; class Magnoliopsida; order Malpighiales; family Euphorbiaceae; genus Garcia; species Garcia nutans. Next base: position 4,093,645 of record CANTUV010000002.1, read on the forward strand.
ATAAAAAAATTTACATTTCTGTTTTAAGATTTCAAATACTAATATATAAAATAAATAGTATATAAATATTCTTTGCTTGCTATAGGAATCCAAAATAAATATTTTATATGAAAATCTCTGGGAAAAATTCGCCAGAGTTTTATTTGTAATTTGAACGTTTCCAAAATTCAACAAAACACAACCTGCATAAAAAAAAACACTCCAAATAAAATCAATTCACCAATACTTCTTAATTTCTCCATATTTTCTCAAAATACTTGTATATAGGTATATATATATCAACATTACATATACAATCCCATCTTAAAAAAAATTATTCAAATCATTCTTTACAATTTACAATATATGCTTCAAAAACATATCATAACATGTATAATATAAAAAATGTACATGCTGGCAACTGGCTCTGATCTTGATGTACCCAAAACAACTCTTCAAGCTCAATAAATACAAACCTAGACCCGACCAGGTCTAGTAAAACTCTCCAGCTCTCCCAAAACATCCATGACACCTGCGCGACGAATTACAATCGCCCTAAGCTGAAGCCTAGTGGTACAAACTTTGATAATAATAAAAATGTAAAGTAATGTCAATGCACAATGCATATAGAAGTCACATTATTTCACTTTCTTATATTTTTCAAATATTTCATACTTACAACTCATAACATTATATTGCTCTATTGTATCACAATTCATAATTCACATTAAAGCAAAGACAAGCATGGGCCCAAAAAGGATCTAATATGCTATTCAAATTTCAGAGTTACTGCTTTGATCCATAATGACACCATGCGTCTAGCCCGTAGGCAATATATATATCCATGGATAATGTAACAGCCCCAGTCTCTTGAACCTCAACCCGGCTAGACCCTTAGGCCCCAGTATCTTGGTCCTCAACCCGGCTAGACTGTTATGGTTTTTGAGGCTTATGACCCAGTCTTTTCACCCCAAAAACATCATATTTATCATTTATCAGCTGGGCTCGACTTACCACCCGGTCTTTTCACCTGCCCAGCAATTCATAAGCATGCCGCCAAACCCAGAACTCTGAAAATTGAATAACATACTAGGCACACAATTAATTCATTTAACTCATTATCAAATACTTTCACAATTCATTTCTCATTTTATTTCTCATAATCAAACTAGGCTCATTGCCTTATTTTCACTTTTTTTTTTTTCATTTTCTCATTTTTCACATCTTTCTCATTTTTCTCATTTTTCTCAATTTTTTTTCTCATTTTTATCCATATCAACTCATTTCATTATTCCACATATCTCATTTTTGCATTCACAACACATTACCCAATTACTTTGGGTATTTTCACATAATATGCATATTTCACACTTTACACAATTTAGCCATTATCAATGGCTTTTCACAATGCATTTAACACATATATGACATTACAAATGTCATAGCACATTATTCATACTCAATCAATGAACCAAGTAGCTTAACACATTTTTCAACCAAAATGTGTTAAGTCCAAATGTCATGCAAATATAAACATTATACTCAAAGTTTGTACATACTTCTACTAGCAACCCAAAGCAAACTTAATACAACCTCCAATCATATCCTTCCAACTTGACCTTCACCACATGGATGATGCAAATCAACCTCCCTCAATGCCTATACCAAATGTGATCATACATAATCATTTAATATCATATTCTAAGGTATTCTCAACATCAAACCATAATTAAACAACACTCTAAACCAAATCCCAAAATTAAGCTTCACCTCACTTTAACTTTGAAAAACCATATCAAACCATTTAAATTAGTGTTTTAAGTTTATTAATATCATTAGAAGCATATTTTAATACATTTGAACCATTCACATTATAAAAATACACTCTTATATACAAAACCATAAAATGACATAACCTTCCCCCATTGAAGGTTTTCCATTCCAACACAATCCATTACTCATTTCAAGCTTACATTCATCACTTTTAATACTAAACAACATGCTTAAACAAATAAAATCACACAATTCAACCACTTTAGAAAATCACTTTTCCAAAACCCTAAATCTCCACTTCCATTCTCAAACTCCAACCAAACACAACCAAATCCAATATTTGACTTTAAAATACTTGTTTATGTAACAAAACAACTCATTTGGAATCAATTTACACAATTAAAAATCATGATTTCAAAACCCCAAAAATTACATAACCCTAAATTCTCTCTCTTCACCAATCTTACCCAAACTCAACCATTTCTTTAATCCAACCTTAAAATCATTGTTAATCACTTAAAATATCTTCATATATACCCAAATAGACAATTAAATCTTAGAACTTTAAAAACCTAAAACAAACATAATCACAATTCCCATGAAATCCAAAGAAAGAAGTTGGGAACTTACTAATTTTGGTGGAAATCACCAAAAATCCACTTTAAACTTGTTGAATCCTTCAATTTGTGGAGTATGGAAGATCAAAATTCTTGAATTCAATAGCTATGGTGGCCAGCCCTTGATGGAGAAGAAGAAGAAGATAAAAACTTTTAATTTTTTTTTTATTTTTATCTTTTATTTTTAACCATGTATATATATATTAAAATAATTTAATAATTAATTATATAATTATTTATTTAATAAATTAAAAGTCATAAATTTCCTCTTCCATTCAAAAATAATTTATTTTTGAATTATTTTATTAATTTTGAATTTCTAAGATTTAATTACTGAAATACCCTTTTACTTTGACTTTTCTTTTAAAAAGTGTTGACTTTTATATGTTATGTATATTTTACATATATATCACATATATTATCCACTTTTTCATTTAAAACCCCTTCATTTTTCATTTAAAATTATTAATTTATTTTATCCATTTAAATTATAATTTATTTTATCAAATTTTCAAAAATTAGCACTTTTCAAAAATTTTAGGATATTACACATATGCACAAGTAATGTGTGTCTTATATACACATCAAATGTACCTTATGTGTGTATTAAATATTAAGTATATAATGTATTAATCCAACATATACAATTAATATACCATATGTATATGTTATGTATACTCTAGATATATATATATTGAGTATATACAATTTATCTCTCCAAATACTTATTTAATTTCTCCAAAATCACGGATGTTTCAACATTTCATTCAATTTAGCCATTAACAATGGCTTTTCACAATGCATAATAATGTATACATAGCAATTCACATGTTTTAGCATCATGTTCATGAATACTTAATGTATCAAGTAGCTTAACACATTTTCCATCCAAAATGTGTTAGGCCAAATGTAATATAATCACATTCTATTTATTGAGAGTTTGTACATACCTTAGAAAACACTACAAAACAAGCTTTAAAACTTCCTCTAAACATCTCTTCCAAGTTTCCCTTCAACACTAGGGTTGGGCAAACTACTCTCTCTCAATGCATATACCAAATGTGATCATAAACAACCATTTAATATCACATCCTAAGGCATTTTCAACATAAAATCATATAAATAGGAATTACAAATGAAAAACAAAGAAAAGAGTCATTCTCAAGTACAAGCCTAGCAACACGGACGTGTTACTGACCGTGTCATTAACTCAATCAAACAGAAGCATCGACACGTCTAATGACATGGGTGTGTTACTGCCTATGTTATTCATTCTGCCTCACAGAAACTTTGACACGCCCAACAACACGGGCATGTTCATGGTCGTGTCAATTATTTTGCTTTACGGAAGCTATGACACACTCAGGGACTTGGCCGTGTTAATGATCGAGTCATTAATGTTGAACTCAACACCATTGACATGCCCAATGACATAGTCGTGTCACTGGCTGTGTCAGGCAAAAATCCTGCATTCCGAACTCTCAACCATATGAACACAAACATTCCATACTTAATACTACAACACCCTCATTCATCATCTTAGTTTATATCCATAATTCACCCATAAATTCAACACTTATATAACTCTAACATATCATAACTATCATCTTATTCAATCAATCATCACTTTCTCTCATAACACATTCAAAGAAGAAGAAAGAAAAGAAATCTCTTCTCTTTCAATCCAATCTTAAAAATCATCATTAGCTACTCACAACATCTTCATACATATTGAAATAAGCCATTAAAACATGCTAATATCATGTTCTTCCATAGAATTCCAAAGAAACTTGAAAAATGATAAAGGAACTTACCAATTGATGAAGAAACCTCAAAATATTCACTTGAATCCTTGAAATCTCTTCAATTCTTTGATGAATGGAAGAAGAACTCTTCTCTAGACTTTCTCTCTCTCAAACTCAACGAAAGAAGAAGGAAGAAAAGAAAAGACTCTTCTCTTTTCTTTCATCCTTATCTATATATATATATATATTATAATAAGCCACTATTCAATTCATTATACTATATATATATGTAATGTATATCTTAAGTATATGTATATGTCATATTTCCATCAAATATATTTCAAATATACATTTTACTTTTTCACTTAAAATCCTTTCATTTTTCATTCAAATCATTTATTTAATTTATCCAAATTTAATATTTTATTTAATATTCAAAAAAATAGGGGTATTACAATTCTCTCCCCCTTAAGAGAATTTCGTCCGCGAAATTATCTACTATCAACTCTGGAATAACTGAGAATATTGACTTCACATTGTCTGTTCACTTTCTCATATTGCCTCCTCAGTGGCATGATTCTTCCAAAGAACTTTTACAAGTGGTACTTTCTTATTTCTCAACACTTTTACCTCTCGTGCCAAAATTAGTACTGATTCTTCTTCATAAGTCAGATCTGAAATCACCTTAATAGATTCCATTGACAAGATATGAGATGGGTCTGACCTATACCTCCGAAGCATAGAGACATGAAAAACATTACGTATCCTGTCCAACTCAGGTGGCAAAGCTAGCCTGTAAGCCACTGGAGCAATTCTCGCCAGAATCTCATATGGTCCTATGAAACGAGGACTCAACTTCCCGTTGCGGCCAAATCTCAAAATTTTCTTCCAAGGAGACATCTTTAAAAATACTTTATCTCCCACACTAAACTCTATATCCTTCCTTTTCAAATCTAAATAGGATTTTTGTCGATCTGAAGTAGCTTTTAAACGACTCCATATCAGTTTTACTTTCTCTTCTGTTTCCTTAATCAAATCGGGACCAACCAATTTACCTTCTCCAACCTCATCCTAGCACAAAGGTTTTCTGCATTTTCTGTCATACAAGGCCTCATAAGGTGCCATTCCAATACTAGACTGATGACTGTTATTATATGCAAACTCAATCAATGGCAAAAATCTGTCCCAACTTCCACCGAAATTAATGATACAACTCCTTAACATATCCTTTAAAATCTGTACAACTCTTTCTGACTGCCTATTTGTATGAAGATGGAATGTAGTACTAAAATGCAATCAAGAACCCAATGCATTATGCAAACTCCTTCAAAATCTCAATGTAAATCGAGGATCTCAGTCTGACACCAAAGAATTTGCGACTCCATGCAACCTCACTATTTCACTGATATACAACTCAGCTAACCTCTCAAGTGAGTAATCCATCCAAACTAGAAGAAAATGAGTTGTCTTCATCATCCGATCAATTATCACCCAGATCGCATCATGCTTCTTTTGGGTCAAAGGCAGTCCAATCACAAAATTCATCGTTACTCCTTCCCATTTTCACTCTAGTGCTGACAAAGTCTGAAGCAACCCTGAAGAAACTTGGTGCTCAACTTTCACTCTTTTACAAGTGAGACATCTGGATACAAACTTTGCTATGTCCCTCATCATTCCTGACCATCAATAATGCTACTTCAAATCCTGATACATCTTGGTACTCCCAGGATGCATAGCATAAACTGACTGATGTGATTCCTCCATAATCACCCTCTGTAATCCAGCATCATTAGGAATACATAATCTATCTCTGAAACAAAAACTAAAAGTCTTGACTCTCCCCCTTTTGACAATCCAATACAACCTTCTGGATTTTCTCATCTACCAACTGAGCTTCTCTAATCTGCTCCAACAACACTGGCCTTAACTGCAACTGAGCCATCAAAGCACCATTATCACAAGACTCAAATATGGTACACAACGCACTCAACTCAATAAGCAACAAGAGCGAATAAGTAGACAAACCTGCCAAAGACTTTTGACTCAAGGCATCAGCAACAACATTTGCCTTGCCAGGATGATAATCATTCAAACAATCATAATCTTTAATTAACTCTAACCACTATCTCTGCTGAAGATTTAAATCTTTTTGAACATCCAAATACTTTAAACTCTTATGGTCAATATAAATAAAACACTTCTCCCTACATAAGTAATGTAGCCAAATCTTCAATGCAAAAACTATGGCAGCTAACTCCAAATAATGAGTAGGATAATTCAGCTCATGTGACTTAACTGTCAAGAGGCATAAGCAATGACTCTACCTTCCTGCATCAGAACATAACCTAAACCACTATGTGAAGTATCACTATAAATTACATAAGGTTTACCTTCCATGGGCAGAGTAAGAACAGGAGCCAGAGTTAACATCTCCCTCAGCTACTCAAAACTTGCCTGACACCAATCTTTCCACACAAATCTAACTCCTTTTTGAAGTAATCTGGTGAGTAGAGTAGCTATTATAGAAAAACCCTTCACAAACCAATGATAATAGCCTGCCAAACCTAGAAAACTTCTAACCTCTGCCACAATCTTAGGTGGAATCCAATTCAAAATACCCTCAACTTTACTTGGATCAACTCTAATACCCTCTGCTGATACTACATGACCGAGAATAGTTACTTGATCAAGCCAGAACTCACATTTAGATAGCTTAGCATACAACTGCTTCTCTCTCAGATTCTGCAATACAATCCATAAATGCCTACCAAGGTCCCTTTTATTACACGAATACACCAGAATATCATCAATAAAGACCACCACAAACTGATCTAGATAGGGTCTGAATACCATGTTCATCAAATCCATAAATGATGCTGGTGTATATCACCAAAAACTCATAATGCCCATAACTTGTGCGAAAAGTTGTCTTATGTACATTCACATCCTTGACTCTCAACTGATGGTACCCTTATCTCAGATCAATCTTAGAGAATACTATTGCTCCCTTCAATTGATAAAAAAGATCATCTATCTGAGGTAATGGATACATGTTCTTGATGGTCACCTTATTCAACTGCTGGTAATCAATACACAATCTCAAGGTGTTATCATTCTTCTTCATAAACAACACAGGCACTCCCCACGGGGACACACTAGGGTGAATAAACACTTTATCCAGCAACTCCTGCAATTGGACCATCAACTCTCTCAACTCAGCAAGTGCCATACGTTAAGGAGTTATAGAGATGGAAGTGGTACCAGGAAATAAATCGATACCAAACTCAACCTCTCTCTCAAGGGGTATTCCTAGTAACTCCTCAGGAAAAACATCTGAAAACTCGGCAACTGTGGGTATACTGTCAAGCTGGGATTCCACTACTCTGGTATCTACCACATGAGCAAGATATGCTTCACATCCCTTCTTGATCATTTTTCTAGCTGAAACAGTTGAAATAAACATGGATAAAAGATGTCTATGCTCACTAGATACCATCACATTTCTACCATCACGTGTTCTCAGAGTAACATATTTTTGCTGACAGTCTACCACAACCCCATGCTTGGATAACCAATCCATGTCTAAAATCAGATCATACTCCTTGAAATGCATCCCAATCAAGTCACCGAGAAATGCCTCATCCAGAACCACAAGGGGGCTATCTCAGTGCACCCTGCTAACCATAACACTATGCCCTAAAGGATTTGTCACAAAAACATCAAATTCTAGGGACTCTGAATACAAATTATTCATAGGAAAGATGGATGAACTAATGTATGAATAAGTTGACCCAAGGTCTATCAATGCAAGAACTGAAGTATCGAATAAAGAAAAAGTATTAGCAATAACAGCTGAAGCATCTGGCTGCCTTTGCATCACATAGACCGACTGTGATGGCCCTGTCTCATTTGGTCTACTTCTGACTGTAAAACCCCCTCTTTGACCAAACCCAGATCTACCACCCCTACCAAAACCTCTGCTACCACGACTCCCTATAACACTGGGTCGAGAAGCTGCAGTATCTATCTATCTATCATCTGGTGGCTTTGGACAATTTATAATAAAATGATCTAATGATCCACATCTATAACATACTGCTAGTCCACCTATTCTCCAACAAACACCTCCATGTACTTTACCACAATGAACACAGGTAGGTGGAACAGACCTCTGAGTCACTGGGGTAGGAGCACTAGCCACTGAAACTGCAGGTCTCTATCTTTGATGTTGTACTGACATACCAGACTGCCCCTGGCTCCTACTAAATCTTTGAAAACATCTTCCTCGGCCTCTCTTCACTGATGAAGACCCTGCCTCACTATGGGGTCTCCTAACTCTGGTCTCCTCAACCCTAGCGGCTGCTGTAATACCTTGTGCTCTCTCAACACTCCTAGCAGCTGCAACCAATTAGAAAAACTTCTGGTACCAGGAGCCTACTATAATGCACATGATAGGGGGTCTCAACCCCTCCTCAAACCTCCGGCACCGGTCAATCTCATCAGAAATGATCCCAGCAGCATACTGTCTAAGCTGAGTAAACTCTATCTCGTACTCTGACACTGTCCTAGTATCGTGCCTCAAACTTAGAAACTCTATCTTCTTCACATCCTTATACTCCCTCGGAGTATACTTTTATTTGAATTCCCATAGAAAATTATCATAGGTCAGGACTGGTGGATCATCCAAAGCATGTGGAGCTGTCTTCCACCAATCATATGCATCCCTCTGTAGAAGAGATCTAGCATAATCAAACTTATTCTCTGGAGTAGCATGCAGCTGGATGAACACTCTCTGGACTTTGTCTAGCTACTGCTCTACTACAGCAGGGTCTGTAGTACCAACAAAGTCCTCAGCTCCAAACTTTCTCATCTTAACATATTTTCTCGTCAACAACTGTGGCTGTGGTTATGGTGGGGCGGCTGCTGAACTGGAGCCTACCTTAATAGCTCTACCATATGTTGTACCCAGCTCGGTGGAATCTCATCAACTACTAGTCTCTCTGGCATAGGAGTAGGTGCCTCTCTAGCAATCTCAGCTCTAGCTCCATCTCTACTTTGATCAGGAGCCACACTCTCTGTACTACCCACTGTAGACTGATGCGTTCGAGACGCCATAACTACCTATATCTGCTAATACAGTAGAAATTGCCACGTTAAAGATCAGAAACTACCAGTGCCAATGCATGTATCATAATTGAAAACCATATTTAAAAATCTCAATTTCCTTTCTCTCACAACCCACCTAGGTTGAGAACCTCAAACCTAGGCTCTGATATCAAAATAAATGTAACACCCTTATACCCTATAAACGTATAATACACACTCTCCAAGTATGTAAGATACGCAGATATGGTATAAAAATGTCACAATCCGATTTGATAAAAACTTCCATATTCCCTAATTACTCAAAACATTTGTATTTATATAGATATATATATGTATCAAAATATATGATACCTCACAATACTTCATTATTTAAAACACTCTTTATAATTTATAGTATATACTTACATACCTTCAAAACATAATGTTAAAATATGCTTAAATATAAGATTTACACATGCTAGGAAAGTGGCACTGTTCTTGATGTAGCAATACGCTTTAAGCTCAACCAATAAAAGCCTAGACCCAATCTGGTCTAGTAGACCTCTCCGACTCTACCGAATCACCCCTGTCACCTGCGTGATGAATTACAATTGCGCTAAGCCAAAGCCTAGTAGTACAAGCTTTGATAATAATAATATTCAAATACAATGTCAATGTAGAATGTTCATATGCTATGTCATCACATGATATTGAAGACAACTTTTGGATATAAGTTTTCATCACATGATAATTCACACAAACACATACACAAGCATGGGCCTAAATACCTAATACATCATTCAATTCTTAGAGTTAAATTTTGGTCCATAATGACACCATGAGTCTAGCCCCGAAGGCAAAATATCAATGTAATAGTCCAACTAGGTCTGGGCTTACGACCCGGTCTTTTCACCAAGCCCAGCTTCAAGGACTTGTTTCTGAGGCTTACGACCCGGTCTTTTCACCTCAAAAACATTTTTACAGTGATGCCAAGTGTCTAGCCCCATAGGCAAATATAGGCATGCCGCTAAATGCATAACTCTAAAAATTGAATAACATATTAGGCACACAATTATTTCATATTTCCATTATCAATCTCTTTCTCATTTTTTCATGATCAAGCTAGGCATATTGCCTCATTATTTAATTTATATCAAAATTATCATATAATCATAATGTATCTCATTTTATACAATCTAGCCATCACCAATGGATTTACATAATATCTTTAATGTATACATAACAAACCACATTACCCAAACATTTTGGGTCATTTTCATATTTTGTACATAGTTCAAATTTAATTCAATTTAGCCATTAACAATGGCTTTTCACAATGCATAATAATGCATACTTAGCAATTCACATGTTTTAGCGTCATGTTCATGAATACTTAATGTATTAAGTAGCTCAACACATTTTCCATTCAAAATGTGTTAGGCCAAATGTAATACAATCACATTCCATTTATCAAGAGTTTGTATATACCTTAGGCATCAAAATAAGCTTTAAAACTTCCTCTAACCTTCTCTTCCAAGTTGCCATTCAACACTAGGGTTAGGTAAACTACTCTGTCTCATTGCCTATAACAAATGTGATCATAAACAACCATTTAATATTACATTCTAAGGCATTCTCAACATCAAATCATATAAATAGGAATTACAAATGAAAAACAAAGAAAAGAGTCATTCTCAAGTGACACACCCAATAACACGGGTGTGTTACTGACCATGTCATTAACTCACTCATATAGAAGCATCGACATGTCCAATGACATGCGCATGTCACTGTCCGTGTCATTCATTCTACCTCATAAAAACTTTGACATGCCCAACAACACGGGCGTGTTCAAGGCCGTATAAATTATTTTGCCTTACAGAAGCTACAACAGGCTCAGGGACATGGCTATGTTAATGGTCGTGTCATCAATGTTGAACTCAGCATCATTGACACGTTCAATGACATGGCTGTGTCACTGGCCATGTCAGGCAAAAATCCTGCATTTTGAACTCTCAACCATATGAACACAAACATTCCAAACTCAACACTACAAGACCTTTAATCATCATCTTAGTTTATATCCATAATTCACCCATAAATTCAACACTTATATAACTCCAACATATCATAACTATCATCCTATTCAATCAATCATCACTTTCTCTTACAACACATTCAAAGAAGAAGAAAGAAAAGAAATCTCTTCTCTTTCAATCCAATCTTAAAAATCATCATTAGCTACTCATAAAATCTTCATACATATTGAAATAAACCATCAAAACATGCTAATACAAAATCCCCAAAAATTCAAATATCATGTTCTTCCATAGAATTCCAAAAAAACTTGAAAAATAATAAAGGAACTTACCAATTGATGAAGAATCCTCAAAATCTTCACTTGAATCCTTGAAATCCCTTCAATTCTTTGATGAATGAAGAAGAACTCTCCTCTACACTCTCTCTCTCTCTCTCTCTCAAACTCATGCCAAAGAAGAAGAAAAGAAAAGACTCTTCTCTTTTCTTTCATCCTTATCTATATATATATATATATTTATAATAAGCCACTATTCAATTCTTTATACTATATATATATATGTAATGTATATCTTATGTATATGTATATGTCATATTTCCATCAAATATATTTCAAATATACATTTTACGTTTTCACTTAAAATCCTTTCATTTTTCATTCAAATCATTTATTTAATATTAAAAAAATTAGGGGTATTACATCATACCACAGTGATGCCAAGTGTCTAGTCCCAAAGGCAAATCAAATAATTGCTCAAGAGCTAGCCCTGAAGGTAAATAATGAGGATAGCCTCATAGACATGCTGCCAAACACAGAACTCTGGAAATTGAATAACATACTAGGCACACAATTATTTCATATTTCCATTATCTATTTATTTCTCATTTTCCCATAATCAAACTAGGCACATTGCCTCATTTTTTATCATTTATCTCATTGATATCAATGTTAATTCATCTTGTTTTAACATATCATCACAATGTATCACATTTTACATTAAAATACATTACCCAAATATCTTGGGAATTTTCACATAATTCACATATAAATCACATTTTATGCAATCTAGTTATTACCGATAACTTTCCACAATATCTTTAATTCATACACAACAAACCACATTACCCAAACACTTTGGGTCATTTTCACATATTGCACATATTTCACATTTTACTCAATTTAGCCATCATCAATGGCTTTTCACAATGCATTTAATACAAATATGACATTTCGCATGTCATAGCACATTATTCATGCATGTTCCATGTATCAAGTAGCTCAACACATTTTTCAATCCAAAATGGGTTAAGCCTAATATCATGCAAATATAACCAATTCATCCAAAGTTTGTACATACCTCTAAGAGCAACCAAAAACACACTCAAACACCACCTTCAACCTTCTCTTCCAAGATACCTTCAACACTTGTATTCGGCAAATCAAATCTCCTCAATTCCTAAACCAAATATGATTATAAGTAATCACTTAGTATCACATTTTAATACATATACATGATCTCTCAACACAAAGATAAGAACCACTAAAGAAAAATAAGGAAACGAGCTATTGTGAGTAAATACTATAAATGACACACCCAACGACATGGGCGTGTCAATGACCGTGCCCTCTGTCCACTACATAGTAGCTTTGACACGCTCAGTGATATGGGCGTGTCACTGCCCGTGCCAATACTCTTGCATTACAGTATATTTGACACGTTCAGTGGCATGACCGTCACTGCACGTGTCACTAATACTAAAAACAGAGTCGTCGACACGCCCAATGACATAGCTGTGTCACTGGTATGTCAAGCCAAAATTCTGATATTAACACATAATTGTCACATATCCAAAGTTATAATTCTTTTCCCATACTTTGAACAATCCCTTTCCATTTCCAACTCTATTCAAACTCAACCAAATCCATCATTTAACTTTAAAATACTTGGTTATGCATCAAAGTAACTCAATTGAAATCAAATTACACAATTTAAAACCATGAATTCACAACTCAAAAGTTACATGACCCCAAACTCTCTCTCTACACTAAACTCAACTCAAACTGAACCATTTCTTCAATCAACCCTTGAAATCATGGTTAACTATTCAAAATAACTTTATACATACCAATTCCAACAATTAAAACACACAACCATAACAAGTCAAACTTCACATCTTTAAGAGAAATTAAGGAAATAAGTTGAAAACTTACCACTACAAGAAGAAATCATGAAATCTTCCCTTGAAACCTTGAAAATCTTTCACCTTAGCAAGCTTAGAAGAAGCAAAAATCCTCTCATGCACAACCATGGAGAATCAGCTAAGGAAGGAAAGAAGAAGAAGAAGAAGACCAAATAATTACTCTCTCCATCCACTTTCACTTTTAACCACATATATTTTCCACTTTTAATCTTAACTATATATATATATTATTATTTAATTATAACATCAAAATATCATCTTCCATTAACAAGATTTACTTTTGAGTTATTTACATAAACTTTGACCTTTTTAAAATTGATTTGTATATGTTATGTATTTTTACATATATGTCACATATACATTTTACTTTTTCACTTAAAATCTTTTCATTTTTCATTTAAAATCATTTATTTAATTTATCCAATTAATTTATAATTTATTTTATCAAATTTTCAAAAATTAGGGGTTTTCAAAAATTTGGGATTTAAAAATTAGGATATTACAATATTAGTTATAGAAAAAGATATATAATGCAAACATGTTGATAAAAGTATAATTATTTGTACTAAATTATGATTATTGGTGTATTATTAAGATTGGAGTTGAGTTTTAATATGAGAATTATTGAGAGTGTTTTCTTCTGCAGGTTCTGTTTTGTTGGTGAAGATGTCGCTAGTGCCTAATTTTAGGGTAGGCTCTACTGAAATTTTATTAACAATAGCTTAGTGTGAGCGCTCGGCTCGTCTGTGCTTAATGATTTTAAAGTCTCAACAATGCCAAGTTATTGATCTTAGGGATCCAACAGGTGAAACTTGTGTGAAATGGAGTCACCACCCGGTAGGACTGAAAATTAATAATGGGTAGCATTCTCTTGATTCATTTTTCAACAAGTCCCTAACCCATTTGAATTTGGGTTGGGAAAGCTTGATACATATAGGAATGACTATAATGAAAAACTTTATCATTTGTATATGCCCGATTCAAAGAACCGAGCTCCTCTATGATTCGTGAATTAGTAAAGATTATTCAGAATATTAGACGAAGATCAACATATATAAAATAAATAGAAAACATAATAAATATATGCATATCATGATGCATGTGATGCATAGTTGTATAGAAAATTTATACGAGCACCCACCAAGGTGGAAATATGCTCTTTACAACAATGAATCTACAAAGAGGAATAATTATATTACATTGCTTTACAAATCTTATAAAATATTCTAAAGAGAAAATTACATTATTTCCTATATACAACGAATCTAGAAAAGAGAAAGTCTAAATGTATGCTGAATGAATACTTGATGTTATGGATTAAATAGGTACAATAATAATAATGAAGCAACGAAAGGCAAATGTAAAAGAACGAAAGAAAGAAAATGAGTTCTGGTAATATCAAACTCAATAATTTTGGACTTATCGAGTTCAATAATGACTTGTAAGCTTAGACAATTAGATAAAACCAATATATACAAAATTAAGTGAAATTGTCGTCTTCAATATACTTTAGATTATCGAGTTAGAGAATCTCCTCGTGCAGGAACGTCCTGTAAGATCTGTTAGCAGAATAAACTGGATATATATACATGATTAAATGAGAAAGTGAAATTTGACATTCAATAAATGTAATACCCTTATATCATATATATATATATATAATATATACACCAGTGTAACATCCTAAAATTTTTGAAAATTTCTAATTTTTGGAAAATTGGATAAAATAAATTATAATTTAAAAGGATAAATTAAATTAATGGTTTTAAATGAAAAATGAAGGGATTTTAAATGAAAAAGTGGAATATATATGTGATATATATGCAAAATACATAACATAAATAAAAGTCAACATTTTTAAAAGGAAAGGGTATTTTAGTAATTAAATCTTATAAATTCAAAATTAATAAAATAATTCAAAAATAAATTATTTTTGAATGGAAGAGGAAAAATAGAACTTTTAATTTATTAAAAAAATAATTAAATTATTAAATATTAAATTATTTTGGTATATATATATGTGGTTTAAAAAAAAGATGAAAGGAAAAGAAATATGAAAAGTCTTCTTCTTCTTCTTCTTCTCTTTCCTTTGGCCGAATTTTTAATGGGAGTTAGACCGAGAATATGATTCTTCCATACTCCATAAATTGAAGGAATTAACAAGTTTTAAGTGGATTTTTGGTGATTTTCACCAAAATTAGTAAGTTTCCATCTCTTTTCTTTAAATTCCTTAGAAATTTGGATTATGTGAGAATTTGGATTTTGATGTAGTATGTTATAATTGTTGGACTTGGTGTGTATGATGTTATTTTGGGTAGTTAACAATGATTCTAAGGTTAGATTGAAGAGATGATGGAGTTTGGTTAAAGAATAGTGAAGAGAGAGAATTTAGGGTTATGGATTTTTGGGGTTTTCAAAACATGAACTTTAATTGTACAAATTATTTCCAAATGAGTTGTTTTGATTCATAAACAAATATTTTAAAGCCAAATATTGGATTTGGTGATGTTGGGTTGGAGTTTGAGAATGGATTGTGTTGGAATGGAAAACCTTCAATGGGGGAAGGTTATGCCATTTTTGAGATTTTGTATATAAGAGTATATTTTTATAATGTAAATTATTTAAATGTATTAAAATGTGTTTTTAATAATATAAATAAACTTAAAAAACTAATTTAATTGTAGTAGAATGGAATTCTAATGTTGAAGTAAGGAAAGGCTAAATTTTTGAAAATTTGTAGGAGTGATGTGTAATTATGGTTTAATGTTGGAAATGCCATTAAATGTGATACTAAATGATTATTTGTTATCACATTTGGTTTTGGCTTTGAGGGAGGTTGACATGCTTCATCC
Organism: Garcia nutans; assembly: GCA_947685225.1. Classification (NCBI taxonomy): domain Eukaryota; kingdom Viridiplantae; phylum Streptophyta; class Magnoliopsida; order Malpighiales; family Euphorbiaceae; genus Garcia; species Garcia nutans. The sequence continues at coordinate 4,109,935 of CANTUV010000002.1, forward strand.
AAGTGGTGAAGGGCAAGTTGGAAAGATTGGATTGAAGGTTGTTTTTTAGCTTGCTTTGGGTTGCTAGTGGAGGTATGTATAAACTTTGAATATAATGTCTATATTTGCATAACATTTGGACTTAACACATTTTGGTTGAAAATGTGTTAAGCTACTTAGTTCATTGATTGTGTATGAATAATATGCTATGACATTTGTAATGTCATATATGTGTTAAATGCATTGTGAAAAGTCATTGATAATGGCTAATTTGTGTAATATGTGAAATATGCATAATATGTGAAAATACCCAAAGTAATTGGATAATGTGTTGTGAATGCAAAAATGAGATATGTGTAATAATGAAATGAATTGATATTGATAAAAATGAGAAAAGTGAGAAAAATGAGAAAAGTGAGAAAAGTGAGAAAAAAAAAGTGAAAATAAGGCAATGTGCCTAGATTGAATATGTGAAAATGAGAAAGAGATTAATAATGAGAAATATGAATAAATTGTGTGCCTAATATGTTATTCAATTTTCAGAGTTTTGGGTTTGGCGGCATGCCTATGATTGCCAACGGGCTATACGCTGGAATGGTGAAAAGAATGGGTCGTAAGCTAGGCCAGCAGATAAATATGAGGTTTTTGGGGTGAAAAGACTGGGTCGTAAGCCTCAAAAACTGTAGCAGTCTAGCCAGGTTGAGGACCAAGATACTGGGGCCTAATGGTCTAGTCGGGTTGAGGTCCAAGAGAGTGGGGCTGTTACATTATCCATGGATATATATATTGCCTACGGGGCTAGACACATGGTGTCATTATGGACCAAAACAGTAACTCTGAAATTTGAATAGCATATTAGATCCTTTTTGGGCCCATATTTGTCTTTGTTTTAATGTGAATTATGAATTATGATACAATTGAGCAATATAATGTTATGAGTTGTGCTTATGAAATATTTGAAAAATATAAGAAAGTGGATTGATGTGACTTCTATATGCATTGTGCATTTGGTATTGCATTGAGTTACATTGTTATTATCAAAGTTTGTACCACTAGACTTCGGCTTAGCGTGATTGCTTCTATAACGCAGGTGACAGGGTAGACCCAGCTAAGCCAGAGAGTTCTTCTAGACCAGGTCAGGTCTAGACTTGTAGTTAAGCTTACTGATTTGCTATCGAAATCAGAAACACTACCAGCAGCATGTATATATTTTTATGTTATTGAACATTTTTGAGTTTTATGCATAATATATTATGTTTTTGAATTTTACATATTGTATATTATAAAGAATGTTTGGCTCAATGTATTTGAAATGGGAGAGTAAGTGTGTTTTAAATTACATATATATATGTATAAATGTTTGAGAAACTTGGTGAAATTGAGAAGTATGGTTGAGATGGTGGTTGGAAATTATTTGGGAGTTTTTTTTTTTGCAGGTTGAGTAATTGTTAAATTTTGGGATGTCCAAAATATAGACAAAACTCTGACAAATTTTTTCCAGAGATTTTTATATATATTATTTATATTGGGTTCTTATAACAAGTAAAGAATATTTGTATTCTATTTAATTTTTATATATTTAGAATTTGAAATTTTAAATTGGAAATGTGAAAATTTTTTATTAAATCGGTCTGTGACATTTTTGTACCGTATATGCATATTTCACATATGATGAAAATATGTATTGTACATATATAGAGTATATGGGTGTTACATTTGTTTTTGTATCAGAGCCTAGGTTTGAGATTCTCCACCTAGGTGGGATGATAGAGGGAGAAAATGGGAGATTTGAAAAATAGTTTTTAATTGTAATACATGCATTGACACTGACAGTTTCTGATCTCTGATATAGTATTTTCTGCTTTGTTTGTAGATATAGGTTGTTATGGCGTCTCTGCCGCATCAGGCTGCTGAGGTTAGTGCAGAGAGTGTGGCTCCAGATGAGGGTAGAGATGGAGCTAGAGTTGTTTCTGCTGGTGAGGTATCTGTTTGTGTGCCTGTGAGACCAGCAGTTGAAGAGGTTCCGCCTGGCTAGGTATGGCATATGGTAGAGTTGTTGAGGCAGGCTCCAGTTCCGTAGCTGCCATAGCCGCAGCCACAGCCGCAGTTGCCGGTGAGGCAGTATGATAAACTGAGAAAGTATGGGGCTAAGGACTTTATTGGTATTACAGACCCTGCTGTAGTAGAGCAGTGGCTAGACCGGGTTCAGAGGATATTTATTCAGTTACAGGCTAGTCCAGAAGAGAAGTTTGATTATGCCGGATCTCTTCTGCAAAGAGATGCATATGATTGGTGGAAGACGGTTCCATATGCTCTGGATGATCCACCAGTCCTAACCTATGATGATTTCCTGCGGGAATTTGAGCAGAAGTATGCTCCGAGAGAGTATAAAGATGCAAAGAAGATGGAATTCCTGAGTCTGAGATAGGATACCAGGACAGTGACCGAGTATGAGATCGAGTTTATTCGGTTGAGTCACTATGCTGGTGGGATTATTTCTGACGAGTTTGACAGGTGCAGGAGGTTTGAGGAGGGACTGAGACCCTCTATCATGTGCATCATTGCAGGCTCTCGGTATCAGAATTTTTCCCAGTTAGTTGCAGCTGCCAGGAGTGTTGAAAGGGCATAGAGTCTTGCAGCAGCTGCCAGGGTTGAGGAGACCAGAGTTAGGAGACCCCAGAGTGATGCAGGGTCTTCATCAGTGAAGAGAGGCCGAGGGGACATTTTAAGAGGTTTAGTAGGAGTCAGGGGCAGTTTAGCAGCAGAGACAGAGACAGAGATTTACAGTTTTAGTGGCTAGTACTCCGACTCCAGTGGCTCAGAGACCTACTCCACCTACTTGCATTTATTGTGGTAGAGTAAACGGAGGTGTCTGCTGGTGAAGAGGTGCTTCGGGAGTATGTTTTAAATGTGGGTCGTCAGACCATTTTATCAGAGATTGTCCCAAGCCACCAGAGGTTAGGCAGGCATATACTGCAGCTTCTCGACCCAGTGTCAGAGGGTGTCATGGTGGCAGAGATTTTAGTAGAGGTGATCGACTTGGGTTTAGTCAGAGAGGAGGCTCTACATCCGGAGGCAGTAGGCCAGATGAAGCTGGGCCATCTCAGCAGGTTTATGTGATGCAAAGGCAGCCGGATGCTTCAGCTTTCATTGCGGGTACATTTTCTTTATTTGGTATTTCAGTCCTTGCTCTATTAGATCCTGGACCTACGCATTCATACATAAGTGCATCCATCCTGCCTGTGTTTGAATTGCATTCTATGTCCCTAGGATTTGATGTCTTGGTGACAAATCCTTTAGGGCATAGTGTTGTGGTGAGCAGGGTGCACCGAGATAGTCCAGTTGTTGTTCAAGATGAGGAGTTTCTCGGTGACCTGATTGAGATGCCTTTTAGGGAATATGATCTAGTTTTGGGCATGGATTGGTTATCTAAGCATGGGGGCTGTGGTAGACTGTCAGAAGAAATGTGTTACTTTGAGAACACGGGATGGTAAGGATGTTATAGTATCTAGTGAGCAGAGGTATCTTTCATCCATGTTTGTTTCAGCTTTTTCAGCTGGGAGGATGATTCGGAAGGGATGTGAGGCTTATCTTGCTCATGTTGTAGATACTAGAGTAGTGGGATCCCTGCTTGAAAGTATACCTACAATTGTCGAGTTTCCAGATGTTTTTCCTGATGAGTTGCCAGGGGTACCTCCTGAGAGAGAAGTGGAGTTTGGTATCAATTTGTTGCCTGGGACCACTCCTATCTCTATTACCCCTTATCGAATGGCACCTGCTGAGTTGAGAGAGTTAAAGGTGCAGTTGCAGGAGTTATTGGATAAAGGGTTTATCCATCCTAGTGTGTCCTTGTGGGGAGCGCCTGTGTTGTTTGTGAAGAAGAAGGATGGCACCATGAGATTGTGTATTGATTATAGGCAGTTGAATAAGGTGACCATCAAGAACAAGTATCCTTTGCCTCAGATAGATGATCTCTTTGATTAGTTGAAGGGAGCAGCAATATTCTCTAAGATTGATCTGAGATCAGGGTACCATCAGTTGAGAGTCAGAGATGTGGATGTACCCAAGACAACTTTTCGCACGAGGTATAGGCATTATGAGTTTCTGGTGATGCCCTTTGGATTGAAGAATGCACCAGCAACTTTTATGGATTTGATGAACAGGGTATTCAGACCATTTTTGGATTAGTTTGTGGTAGTCTTCATTGATGACACTTTGGTGTATTTGCGTAATGAGGAGGATCATGATAGGTATTTGCGGATCGTATTACAGACTTTGAGCGAGAAGCAGTTGTATGCTAAACTGTCTAAGTGTGAGTTCTGGCTCGATCAGGTAGCTTTTCTTGGTCATTTGGTTTCAGCAGATTGTATTGGAGTTGATCTGAGTAAAATTGAGGCTATCTTGAATTGGAGTCCACCAAAGACTGTGACAGAGGTTAGAAGTTTTCTGGGATTGGCAGGCTATTATCGTCGGTTTGTGAAGGGTTTTTCTATAATAGCTATACCACTCACCAGATTACTTCGGAAAGGAGTTAAATTTGTGTGGACAAATCAGTGTCAGGCGAGTTTTGAGCAGCTGAGGGAGATGTTCACTCAAGCTCCTGTCCTTACCCTGTCTGTGGAAGGTAAACCATATGTGATATACATTGATGCTTCACATAGTGGTTTAGGTTGTGTTCTGATGCAGGAGAGTAGAGTCATTGCTTATGCCTCTCGACAGTTGAAACCGCATGAGCTAAATTATCCGACTCATGATTTGGAATTAGCAACAATATTTTTTGCCTTGAAGATTTGGCGACATTATTTGTATGGGGAAAAGTGTTTCATTTATACGGATCATAAGAGTTTGAAATACCTGGGTGTTCAGAGAGAGCTGAATCTTTGACAGAGACGGTGGTTAGAATTGATTAAAGACTATGACTGTTTGATTGATTATCATCCTAGTAAGGCAAATATTGTTGCTGATGCCTTGAGTAAAAAATCTTTGACAAGTTTGACTGCTTATTCGCTCTCATTGCTTGTTGAGTTGAGAGCATTGCATGCTAGATTTGAGTCTTCTGATGATGGTGCTTTGATGGCTCAATTGCAGTTGAGGCCAGTTTTGTTGGATCATATTAGGGAGGCTCAATTAGCAGACGAGAGAATTTAGAAAATTGTGTTGGTTTGTCAGAAAGGGGAAAGTCGAGACTTTTATGTGAGGGATGATGGCAGTCTATGGTATAGAGATTGTATATTCCTGATGATGCAGAATTGAAAAGAATGATATTAGAGGAAGCACATCAGTCACTTTTTGCTATGCACCCTAGGAGTACCAAGATGTATCAGGACTTGAAGCGACATTATTGGTGGTCAGGTATGAAGAGAGATATAGCAGAGTTTGTATCTAGATGTCTCACTTGCTAGAAAGTGAAGGCTGAACACCAAGTTCCTTCAGGATTGCTCCAACCTTTATTAGTGCCAGAGTGAAAATGGGAGCGAGTGACAATGGATTTTGTGACTGGACTGCCTTTGACCTAGAAAAAGCATGATGCAATCTGGGTGATAGTTGATAGGATGACGAAGACAACTCATTTTCTTCCAATTCGAATGGATTATTCTCTTGAGAGATTGGCTGAGCTATATATCAATGAGATAGTCAGGTTGCATGGAGTCCCAGTTTCTTTGGTGTTGGATCGAGATCCCCGGTTTACTTCTAGGTTTTGGAAGAGTTTGCATAATGCTCTAGGTTCTCAATTGCATTTTAGTACTGCTTTCCATCCTTAGATAGATGGACAGTCAGAGAGAGTGATACAGATTCTGGAGGATATGTTGAGGAGTTGTATCATTGATTTTTGCAGGGAATTGAGACAGATTTTTGCCATTAATTGAATTTGCTTATAACAACAGCCATCGGTCGAGTATTGGGATGACTCCTTATGAGGCTTTATATGGCAGGAGATGCAGGACATCTTTGTGTTGGGATGAAGTTGGAGAAGGTAAATTGTTTTGTCCCGATTTTATTAAGGAAACAGAAGAGAAAGTGAAGGTGATTCAGGGTTGTTTGAAAGCAGTTTCAGACCAACAGAAATCCTATTTAGATTTAAAGAGAAGAGACATAGAGTTCAGTGTGGGAGATAAAGTATTTTTGAAGGTGTCTCCATGGAAGAAGATTTTGAGATTTGGCCACAAAAGAAAGTTGAGTCCTCGTTTCATAGGACCATATGAGGTGTTGGAGAGAGTTGGTCCAGTGGCTTATAGACTAGCTTTACCGCCTAAGTTGGATTGAATACATAATGTTTTCCATGTCTTGATGCTTCAGAGATATAGGTCTGACCCATCTCATATCTTGTCAGTGGAGTCCATTGAGGTGAGTCTAGATTTGACTTATGAGGAAGAACCAGTGGCGATTTTAGCACGAGAGGTTAAAGAATTGAGGAATAAGAAGGTGCCACTTGTGAAAGTCCTTTGGAGGAATCATGCCACTAAGGATGCGACCTGGGAAAGTGAGCAGGCGATGCAGAGTCAGTTTCCCCAGTTGTTTCAGACTTGAGGACAGGTAATTTCGAGGACGAAATTTGTTTTAGAGGGAGAGAATTGTAACATCCTATAATTTTTGAAAATTTCTAATTTTTGGAAAATTGGATAAAATAAATTATAATTTAAAAGGATAAATTAAATTAATGATTTTAAATGAAAAATGAAGGATTTTTAAATGAAAAAGTGGAATATATATGTGATATATATGCAAAATATACATAACATATATAAAAGTCAACATTTTTAAAAGGAAAGGGTATTTTGGTAATTAAATCTTATAAATTCAAAATTAATAAAATAATTCAAAAATAAATTATTTTTGAATGGAAGAGGAAAATTAGGACTTTTAATTTATTAAAAAAAATAATTAAATAATTAAATATTAAATTATTTTAATATATATATATGTGGTTTAAAAAAAAGATGAAAGGAAAAGAAATATGAAAAGTCTTCTTCTTCTTCTTCTCTTTCCTTTAACCGAATTTTTCATGTGAGTTAGACCAAGAATATGATTCTTCCATACTCCATAAATTGAAGGAATTAACAAGTTTCAAGTGGATTTTTGGTGATTTTCACAAAAATTAGTAAGTTTCCATCTCTTTTCTTTAAATTCCTTAGAAATTTGGATTATGTGAGAATTTGAATTTTGAAGTAGTATGTTATATTGTTGGAATTGGTGTGTATGATGTTATTTTGGGTAGTTAACAATGATTCTAAGGTTAGATTGAAGAGATGATGGAGTTTGGTTAAATAATGGTGAAGAGAGAGAATTTAAGGTTATGGATTTTTAGGGTTTTGAAAACATAAACTTTAATTGTGCAAATTGTTTCCAAATGAGTTGTTTTGATTCATAAACAAGTATTTTAAAGCCAAATATTGGATTTGGTGATGTTGGGTTGGAGTTTGAGAATGGATTGTGTTGGAATGGAAAACCTTCAATGGGGGAAGGTTATGTCATTTTTGAGATTTTGTATATAAGAGTGCATTTTTATAATGTAAATGATATAAATGTATTAAAATATGTTTTTAATAATATAAATAAACTTAAAAACTAATTTAATTATAGTAGAATGGAATTATAATGTTGAAGTAAGGAAAGGCTAAATTTTTGAAAATTTGTAGGAGTGATGTGTAATTATGGTTTAATGTTGGAAATGCCATTAAATGTAATACTAAATGATTATTTGTTATCACATTTGGTTTAGGCTTTGAGGGTGGTTGACTTGCTTCATCCAAGTGGTGCAGGGCAAGTTGGAAAGATTGGATTGAAGGTTGTTTTTTAGCTTGCTTTGGGTTTCTAGTGGAGGTATGTACAAACTTTGAATATAATGTCTACATTTGCATAACATTTGGACTTAACACATTTTGGTTGAAAAATGTGTTAAGCTACTTAGTTCATTGATTGTGTATGAATAATATGCTATGACATTTGTAATGTCATATATGTGTTAAATGCATTGTGAAAAGCCATTGATAATGGCTAATTTGTGTAATATGTGAAATATGCATATTATGTGAAAATACCCAAAGTAATTGGATGATGTGTTGTGAATGCAAAAATGAGATATGTGTAATAATGAAATGAATTGATATTGATAAAAATGAGAAAAGTGAGAAAAATGAGAAAAATGAGAAAGATGTGAAAAATGATAAAAGTGAGAAAAAAAAAGTGAAAATAAGGCAATGTGCCTAGATTGAATATGTGAAAATGAGAAAGAGATTAATAATGAGAAATATGAATAAATTGTGTGCCTAATATATTATTCAATTTTAAGAGTTTTGGGTTTGGCGGCATGCCTATGATTGCCTATGGGTTATACGCTGGAATGGTGAAAAGACTGGGTCGTAAGTTAGGCCAGCAAATAAAAATGAGGTTTTTGGGGTGAAAAGACTGGGTCGTAAGCCTCAAAAACTGTAGCAGTCTAGCTGGGTTGAGGACCAAGATACTGGGGCCTAATGGTCTAGCCGGGTTGAGGTCCAAGAGACTGGGGCTGTTACATTATCCATGGATATATATATTGCCTGCGGGGCTAGACACATGGTGTCATTATGGACCAAAGCAATAACTCTGAAATTTGAATAGCATATTAGATCCTTTTTGGGCCCATGTTTGTCTTTATTTTAATGTGAATTATGAATTATGATACAATTGAGCAATATAATGTTATGAGTTGTGCTTATGAAATATTTGAAAAATATAAGAAAGGAAAGAATATTTGTATTATATTTAATTTTTATATATTTAGAATTTGAAATTTTAAATTGAAAATGTGAAAAATTTTTATTAAATCGGTCTGTGACATTTTTGTACCGTATATGCGTATTTTACATATGCTGAAAATATGTATTGTACGTATATAAGGTATAAGGGTGTTACACCCAGTATATCTAAATAATGCATACAAGGTATAAAAAATGTCAAAACTCGGTTTCACAAAAAATTATACTTTACCAATTTTAAATCTCAAATACTTTAAAATGTATAATTTTAAATAATAAATAAAATATTTATAATTAAATATATGTTCCAAAATAGTATTTTTTTTTTATAAAAACTTTGAAAAAAATTCACTATAATTTTATTTGTAATTTGGACATTTCCCAATTCAATAAAACCACAACATGCACATAAAGGCACTCCCAATAAACCAACTCATACTTTTCTCCAATATTCCTCAATTTCTCTATGTTTCATAAAATATTTAAACATATACATATATTTATGTTAAAACAAATGTAAAACCTCACATTACATAATTTATCTAAATATTCTTTATAATTTATAATTTATTCTCCAAAAATATAATCATAAAATACATCATAACAAATTGTACTATAATATAATATATATATATACATGACGACAAATTGGCTCTGATCTTGACATAGCAAAATCAACTCAACAAGCAACCTCAAAACCCTAAATAACAATCTAGTAGAACTCTCTGGCTCAATCAGATCATCCCTGTCACCTGCGCGATAAATTACAATCACACTAAGCTAAAAGTTTAGCGGTACAAACTTTGATAACAATAAAACTATAAAAAAATGCCAGTGCAAAATGTTTTTATGCTATGTAACAATATGGCATCCAAGCTCACTTTTGAACATATTCTTACATCATTTAATAATTCACATAAGAACAAAGCAAACATGGGCCCAAAAAATCTAATATGCCATTCAAATTTCAAAGTTACTATTTTGGTCCATATGTCTAGCCCGAAGGCAAGTGACGTGCAGCGTCTAGCCCGAAGGCAAATCATAGTGATGCCCTGCATCTAGCTCGAAGGCAAGTGATGTCCAAAATCTAGCTTGAAAGTAAATCAACTAGTTGCTTAAAAGCTAGCCCCCAAGGCAAATAATGAGGATAACCTCATAAGCATGCTGCCAAACACAGAATTCTGAAAATTGAAGAACATATTAGGTACAAAATTATTTCATATTTTCCATCATCAATTTCTTTCTCAATTTTCCATAAACAAGCTAGGCACATTGCCTCATTTTCTCATTATCAACTTGGCACATTGCCTCTTTTCAATTTTTCTCATTTCATATCATTATATATCAACATATAATCATAATGTATCACATTTTATATTTACAACACATTCCCCAATTATTTTGTGTTTTTCACATAATTCACATTTTATGCAATCTAGCCATTACCAATGGCTTTTTAATAATTTTCTTAACGTATACATAACAAATGGCATTACCCAAACACTTTGGGTCATATTCACATAATACACATATTTCATATTTTACACAATTTAGCCATTAACAATGGCTTTTCACAATGCATTTAATACATATATAATATTACACATGTCATAGCACATTATTCAGAAATAATCAATGCATCAAGTAGCTTAACACATTTTCCAATTCCAAATGTGTTAAGCCTAATGTAATGAAAACATGTCCAATTCATCCCAAGTTTGTACTTACATATAAAAGCAACCAAATGTAAGCCACAAAACTAACACCAACCTTCTCTTTCAACTTGCCCTTCAACACTTGGATTGGGCAAATCAATTCTCCTCAATGCCTATACCAAATGTAATCATAACTAATCATTTAGTATCACATTTAAAGACATTTCCAATCTTAAATCATAATTAAGCGTCATTCAAACTAAAATCCCACAGTTAAGGCTAACCCCACATTAACTTTGAAAAACAATATTGATCCATTCAATTTGGTGTTTTAAGTTTATTTATATTATTAAAAACATATGAGAACATATTTAAAAAAATTACATTTCATAAACACACACTTATGACCAAAATCCTAAAATGGCATAACCTTCCCCATTGAAGGTTTTTCATTCCAACTCAATAAAATTATCATTTCAAGATTATATTTATCACTTTTATCATTAAAGAACATGCTTTAAACAATAAAACCAATCAATTCACAACTCTGAAAATGCCCTTTTTCCAAAATCCTAAATCACGACATCCATTTTCAAATTCTATCCAAACTCAACCTAATCCATTATTTAACTTTAAAATACTAGTTTATGCATCAAAACAACCCATTTGGAATAAAATTGCACAATTAAAAACCATGAATTCAATCATCCAAAAATTACATAACCCTAAACTCTCTCTCTTCACAAATCGTTATATAATCAATATGCTAACTTCATTTCTATCTATCTTAACAATTTAAACACATATTCTCTCTCTAACCCAAACTTACATAATCATAAAACTAAGAAAATAAAGCTTAAAGTAAAAGATACTTGATTTCTTTGACAATCCTTCAAAACCTTCTTAAATCCTCTTTAAATCTCTTATAAATTTGATGTATTGCACAAGCCAAAATCAAGCTTTCTCCCTGTATACTAGCACACGTCCAAGATGATGAAGAAGAAGAAGAAATGATTTTATTTTGGTATTCCTTTCTTCTTTTGATTCTAACCACAAATATATATATATAGATATTTAATTAAATAATTTATTAATTATTTAAAATCTATAATTCTTCACTACCATTAAAACATATTTTAATTTTGATATATTTTATTATTATTATTTTATTTATTATCATACTTATCACTTTTTCATCCATAAATATATAATAATTAATTAATTTAAATAATTCTAACCAATCACCTTATTTCTTTCTTTGACTTTTCTTTCTTCCTTTTATTATTATTATTATTATTATTATTATTATTATTATTATTATTATTATTATTATTATCATCCACTTTTCCAATACCAAATTATACCTCACATATATGTAATGTATATTTTATTTATATGTATATGTCTTATATATATTACTTATATTTTACATATACCATTATGTATATATTTATGTAATATATATACTATGCATATGTAATGTATATTCAATGTTTTTGAATACTCATATGCACATATAATATCTATCTCATATATACATCAAACATACCTTATTTGTATTATATATATAATATATCATTATATTTTTAATTAATTATTTATTTATATATTTAATAAAAATCATAAATTACATTTTCCATTCTTATATAATTTATTTTTTTAATTATTTAAATAAAATTTAATTTTTAAAGTATATTTACAAAAATATCATTTGACCTTTGACTTTTGACATTAATGTGTTGACTTTGTATATATTATATATATTTCACATATACATCACATATTCTCACTTCTAAACCTTCTATTTCCCATTTAAATAATTTATTTAATTTATCTAATTTAATTTTAATTTAGTTTATTTAATTTTTAAAAATTAGGGATATTACAATTCTCTCCCCCTAAAGAAAATTTCATCCTCGAAATTATCCAATACCGTGATAAATCATCCAACTCAAAATTAAATCTTAAAATCTCATATGAAATTAATCATCTTATCAAATAATTATTTCATCAAATCGCAAAATTTCTTCTCTCCCCTTAGAGTCATTCTTAAAAATCTCTTCACAATTTTTATAACTCATCATTATACATTCTACTTAATCAAACAATCATAATAGATTATCTGTAAAAGCACAAATAATAACAATTCCCCAAATAACAAGTCTTAAAATAATAATCTTCTACACATCGTCACCTTGATCTTACTCTCTATGTTATTACCATGTATTACCTCAAGATAATAAATATACAACAAAAAAATCTTATTTCCTTATTAAGATTCATTTTCACAGGCTATTCATCAATCCAAAATATACATACATTCCCATCACAATATAGTTAACATAATTTTCTTATGATCATTTACCACGAATATATTTTAACTCATTTCATAGCCATATGAATATTAGAGCATTACCTCATATACATTACTACGTATCTCTCACATTCTTAATACAATTTTATATATTTTGAATCTCAATAATTAGTTGTAACTCCCATATTCCAGATTAATTGATCTAATTATCTCAATATGACTATCACAGTCTTATTCCATTGAGTTAAATTCCAGCTTACTTCAAATTCATTAATTTGTTTCAATTCATAACCTAACTCAATTAGGTCAAACTTATTCTTAAATCTTTTTGGATTCATCCTCATAAACAATATTCATTTCAACTTACTGGAGATAATGATTTTATACAACAATACACTTTACTTTTGCTTCTCTTTTTTTTTCATACAATTTTCACATAATTCTCATGACTAGATTTTACCTTAATCACTTTCCCTAGTCTCATTCACTTTAAATGTCATTTTCATCACATTATTCATATTATACTATTTTAAACACATTCAAGATAACTCTTAATCACCTTTCATAATTCCTCTCATTTATCATCTCTTTACATTTCTTATAGTTTCCATACTTACATAATCATTTCCTTGCACATCATTTGTAGTCCATCATATTTTCACAATTCTCTTATGCTTCCACACTGTTTATAGCCAGAAATAAAATTTTAAAAATAAGATTATGAGTTCCAACTATACCAACCCCAAATCTTGTAACACATAAAGCAAAACTATCAATTTCATCAAATGCATTTCACAATTGTGTCATCTCAAGTCCACATCCATGGGTTAAAAATAAACATTGTCCGCACTACAAGTTTTCTCAAACAATTTTTATCTCAATGTTACAAATAAACATTGTCTGCACTATAATGACTCGGTGGTCACACACCTGTGGCATCTCAAAAATACATATTTTATACATGTTATCACTTTACTATTATCATTCCTTCATTGTTTATATCATATATATATATATATATATATTTGTAAACACTTTTCTCAGTTGCCACATTCATATCCATATTTCACTTTCTTTCCATAATTTTCCAACTTTATCAAGTGATCAAGTCACTCATGATCACTTTCATATTTTATCTCATTTATAAATTTTCTCAAAATTTCACACAATTATCATATCCCTTAATTCACATACTCACTTAACATAATCATGAGTCACATTTACAATGTGACTCATCTCCACATTTTATCATTTTTCACAAACACATACGTATTATGTTGCATTTTATATTCCATCCCAATTTTATATTTTCATTATCATCTTTTCAAGTCATTTTTAACATAGCTTATATTTTTTTATCATGTTTATATTTTTGCATACTTTTTCTCTTCTACACACAAAAATATTATATCTCACATTAATTTTAACCACATACTCATTTATACATGTCACTTTAAAGAATATATATATTCTTTAAAGAATGCCCACAAATATAATAGCATACATTATCAATTAAATTAAATGTTATAAAAGTATGTACTAACCATATGATTATTTATTCTCTTCTTTTACAAATACTCTTAACTATTTGCATAACGTCTATTATGAAGATCACTAATGAATATAAATTCTCCATTTATTTATATTCCATGTACACTTTATGTAATATCCCAAAGTGTGCCCTAGAAGTTTTAATTCAATTGTTGTTTGATTTGAATTTAATGTATATATGTTTTTGCAAAGGAAATGATTGTGTTAATGGAATGTATATGTTGTATATATGTTAATATATATATATATAACATATATGTTGGTCAATGGAGAGTCAAGGGAAGAAGATATTTTAATTTGGGATGAGTGAAATTACTAAAGAGGGCAAGAGTTTTAAAGGAAGTGTGAACAAATAGAAAAGGGCATTTAATTAATTTTGCTTTGTTAGAATTGCTTGGTGGAGATTTAAAGTAGAAGAGAAGTTGACTTGTCTTCATTTTTCTTTTCTTCTTCTCTTTCTCTTATGTTGGCCGGCCCTCCATAGCAAAGGAGCAAGAGTGAGATTTGTTTATTTCTAAAATCAAATTGAAGGAAGAATCAAAGGATTAAGTTGGAGATTTGTGAAATTTCTTCAATTGTGGTAAGTACTCTCTTGTTTTCCTTTGTTCTTTTGAGGTTGTGTTTGAAGTGAGTTATGAATTGTTGATTTTATGATTAGGTGTGTTTGAGATGTGTTTATAAGTGTTGAGATTGATTGTAAGTTATAAAGTTAAATTGGTGTTGGTTTTGGTTTGAAGATGGTAAGTTAAGTGGATGTTGATTTTGAAAGAATAAGAGTGATGTTGGTTTAGGGTTTTGAAGTGGTGAGTGATTAAATGTGTTGTTGATGTATTGTTAATGTGAATATTGTGATGAGCATGCAAGATATGTGTTAATGACATTGTGTATATTCATTTGAATGAGGTTATGTTATGCATAATGTGTTTAAATTCAATCAAAAGAGATTTGGCCATGTTTAGGGTTTTTAATCATGAGAGACACGACCAAACCAAGGAAGAGACACGGCTAAACTAAAGAATTTTGGGAGACACGGCCAAGTCTAAGGAAATTTTGGCTGTGTTGGATTATTTTTGGAGAGACACGGCCGTGTCCCTTGCCCATGTCTGCCACTGCCAATTTGTGTTGAGAGACACGGCTACAAGCTTGGCCGTGTCCCTTGAGTGTGTTGGCTCCTGTGATTGTTTCTTTGCTCTTCTTACATTGTTGAGATTGAATATACATTTGAAGATAATGATGATGCATATGATACTATATGAACAATGTTATGTTTTATGCATTGTGAATTTTGTGAATGGTAATGTGTTATATGAGTAATATACTTTGAAAGGTTATATCAATGATGCTATATGTATAATATGAATTGAGATATGATATGATATGAGGCCATTGTGATTGGCTATGGAAACTCAAATGTGATGTGAAGCCATTGTGATTGGCTATGATGATTCAATTGAAAGATATAAGGCATGTTTGCCTAATTGATGATGAGAATTGAGAATGAAATAATAAAATGAACTGTGTGGCTAATGTGTTATTCAATTTTCAGAGTTTGTTGTTGGTGGCATGCCTAATGATAGTAACATTCTCTTGAAGTTAGGTTGGGCTTGATCCTTGAAGCCAAGTTGGGTAGAAGTTTAACATGTTTTACTCCCCTTGAAGCTTGGTTGGGTCTAGTCCTTGAAGCCTAATTGAGATGTTACAACCCTTGAAGCTAGGTTGGGTTGGTTCTTGAAGCCAAGTTGGGTTGAGACTTAGCATGCTTTGTTCCCCTTGAAGCTTGGTTGAACCTAATCCTTGAAGCCTAGTTGGGTTTATGATAATGATAAATGTGATGATTGAACCAAAACATCTACTCTGAAAATTAAATGGTATATTAGTGTGTTTTGGGCCCATGCTTGTCTTTGTTTAATGTGATTCATGAATAGTAAAATGATTGACTAATGAGTTATATGGAAGGATGTTGAAATGTGACATGTATATATATGTGTAGTTTATGAAATATAAATATATGTTGTTAGCCTTTCATCTATGATGTTGATTTGTTAATAAAATGTGTGACATTGCATTGCACTAAAGCATAATGCTAGCATAATTTGTACTACTAAGCCGTTGGCTTAGTGCGATAGTGTTTAATCGCGTAGGTGACAGAGTTGAACCTGAGAGCTCCTCGAGACCAAGTGAGACTAGACATTGAGGATTTTCTTTTGGGACTTAAAGATCAGAGAAGAACTGCCAATCATGTATATATATTCTATGTTTTGTAAAATTTTATTTATAACATATTTGTAATAACTTCCGTTGTGAATTATTAAACATTTTATATATGGTGTCTTTTGGATTTCTTTTAAATGTTTGAGATTGGTTTCATTTATTTACAAAGATATTTGTTGTGTCTTTTTAAACTGTGGCATTTTCTATATTCAGTATACATATATTACGATCGTTTAAGCATGCTTGGTACGTATACGGGATATAGGGATGTTACACTTTAACTCAAACTTCGAATCACAAATTCAGTTGTTCAATATAATAATACATCCATACATTTCAAATCATTTCGATCAATAACTTCCAAATTCTTTAAATCCAATTAAGCAATTTTTTTCTTTTACATAGAAATGTTAAATTCTCTTTAAAGAAATCATACTTTCAACTCCTTTGATGAATTGATCTCATTTCTATTCTTGATAATAATTTAATATCTATTACAACTACTCCCACAATTTACTCTTTATGTTTCAATTTATTTTATCCACTTAAATCAACTAAATCATGTTTTAATTTGTCAATCAACTACCTACATGGAATAAATTAAAATGTCATTTATTATACAATCATCTTGTATCGATTATTAAATCTTTACATCCACCTTAGATAATCCAAAAAAAAACATGCTTATTACCCTTTCTCATAATATTCATTTCCACATAACTTCTCAATGAACACATCTCAATCATGCTTTCATATATGAATTGTATATATAACCTCAATTTGCTTTAACTTAGTAATACATTTATGTAGATTTATATTTTAATTACTCAATATAAGGAACAACATTTAAATTCTTACTTAGTCATAGTTACTATTAACCAATACTATACTTCATACTAATATATCCTCAATATATTTCCATAATAAATAATTTTGCTGTCATATACCATTTCTCTCTTTAAGTTTTAATTAAGAACTCTCTGTTCTAAATTATTAAAAAAATCCATATTCCTTCTTCATACTTCTACCCGTCTGTATATAAATTTTCATAAGTTTCCTCATTCATTTGTCCTATGAAATTAATTTATTATTCACTTACACAAAACTGCATGGCTTCCTCAGTTTCATGTCAATCTCACTTTTTCATTTTTCATTCCTTATCCAATCTTCACAAAAGATTTTAAATTTTTAACATGTACTTGACACATATATGAACTTATGTTTAAAATTATAGATTTTTCCTAGCTTATTTACTATATTTAAAAATTAAGTCTTCCAAACCCACAAAATCTGTCTCTTTAATAATTCCTCTAGCAGTACCTGATTATCTATAAAAGCATAAATAATAACAATTCCTCAAATAACAAGTCTTAAAATAATAATGTTCTACACATCCTCACCTTGATCTTAATCTCTATACTATTACCATGTATTGCCTCAAGATTATCTGTATACAATAAAAAAATCTTATTTCCTTATTAAGATTCATTCTCACAGGTTATTCATCAACCTAAAATATACATATAGTTAACATATTTTTCTTATAAACAATTACAACTAATATATTTTAACACCTTTCATAGCCATATACATATCAGAGTAATACCTCATATACATTACTACATATCTTTCACATTCTTAATATAATTATATATATTTTGAATCTCAATAATTACTTGTAACTTCCATATTTAAGATCAATTGATCTAATTATCTCAATATGACTAACACAGTTTTATTCCATTTAGTTAAATTCCTACTTATTTTAAATTCATTAATTTGTTTCAATTCATAACCTAACTGAATTAGGTCAAACTTAATCTTAAATCTTTTTAGATTCATCTTCTCGAACAATATTCATTTCAACTTATTAGAGCTAATGATTGTATACAGTCAATATACTTTACTTTTGCTTCTCTTTTTTATACAATTTCCACATAATTCTAATGACCAGTTTTTACCTTAATCACTTTCCCTAGTCTTATTCACTTTAAATATCATTTTCATCACATTATTCATATTATACTATTTTTAAACACGCTCAAGATGACTCTTAATCACCTTTCATAATTCCTCGCATTTATCATCTCTTTACATTACTTATAGTTTCCATACTTACATAATCATTTCCTTGCACATTATTTATAGCCCATCATATTTTCACAATTCTCTTCTGCTTCCACACTGTTTATAGCCATAAATAAATTTCTAAAAATAAGATTATGAGTTCCAATTATACCAACCCCAAATCTTGCTTGTATCACATAAAGCAAAACTATTAATTTCATCAAATGCATTTCACAATTTTGCCATCTCAAGTCCACACCCGTGGGTTACAAATGAATATTGTCTGCACTACAAGTTTTCTCAAACAGTTTTTATCTCGCTGTTACGTTTATGACTCGGTGGTCACACGCCCATGGTATCTCAAAATTACACATTTTATACACGTTATTACTTTATTATTATCATTCCTTCATTGTTTATATCATATATATATATATATTTGTAAACACTTTTCTCAGTTGCCACATTCATATCCATATTTCACTTTCTTTCCATAATTTTCGAACTTTATCAAGTATCAAGTCACTCATGATCACTTTCATATTTTATCTCATTTATAAATTTTCTCAAATTTTCACACAATTATCATATCCCATAATTCACATACTCACTTAACATAATCATGAGTCACATTTACAATGTGACTCATCTCCACATTTTATCATTTTTGACAAACACATACGTATTATGTTGCATTTTATATTCCATTCCAATTTTATATTTTCATTATCATCTTTTCAAGTCATTTTAACATAGTTTATTCTTTTGATCATATTTTATATTTTTCCATACTTTTTCCCTTCCACACACAAAAATATTATTTCTCACATCAATTTTAACCACATACTCATTTATACATGTCACTTTAAAGAATATCTTTATTCTTTAAAGAATGCCCACAAATATAATAGCATACATTATCAATTACATTAAATGTTATAAAAGTATATATTAACCATATAATCATTTATTCTCCTCTCTTACAAATACTCTTAACTATTTGCATAACGTCTATTGCGAATATCACTAATGAATATAAATTCTCCATTTATTTATATCCCATGTACACTTTAACTCAAAATTTGAATTACAAATTCAGTTGTTCAATATAATAATACATCCATACATTTCAAATCATTTCGATCACTAACTTCAAAATTCTTTAAATCTAGTTAAGCAATTTTTTTCTTTTACATAGAAATGTCAAATTCTCTTTATATAAATCATACTTTCAACTCCTCTAATGAATTGATCTTATTTCTATTGTTGATAATCATTTAATATCAATTACATCTACTCCCATAATTTACTTTTTATGTTTCAATTTATTCTATCCACTTAAATCAACTAAATCATATTGTGATTTGTCAATCAACTACCCATCATGGAATAAATTAAAAAGTTATTTATTATACAATCATCTTTTATCCGTTATTAAATATTTACATCCACCTTTGATATTCCAAAAAAAGTATGCTTATTACCCTTTCTTATAATATTCATTTCCACATAACATCTCAATGAACACATTTCAATCATGCCTTCAAATATGAATTGTATACATAACCTCAACTCGCTTTAACTTAGTAATCCATTTATGTAGATTTATATTTTCATTACTCAATATAAAGAACAACATTTAAATTCTTACTTAGTCATAGTTACTCTTAACTTAACCAATGCTATACTTCATATTAATATATCCTCAATATATTTCCATAATAAATAATTTTGCCGTAATATACCATTTCTCTCTTTAAGTTTTAATTAAGAACTCTTTGTTCTTAATTATTAAAAACTCCATATTCCTTCTTCATACTTCTACCCATCTGTATATAAATTTTCATAAGTTTCCTCATTCATTTGTCTCATGAAATTAATTTATTACTCACTTACATAAAACTGCATGACTTTCTCAGTTTCATGTCAATCTCACTTTTCCATTTTTCATTCCTCATCCAATCTTCAAAAAAGATTTTAAATTTTTAACCACATGTACTTGTCACGTGTATGAACTTATTTTTAAAATTTTATATGTTTCATAGATGATTTACTATATTTAAAAATTAAGTCTTCCAAACCCACATAATCTGTCTCATTAATTATTCCTCTAGCAGTACTTGATTATCTATTTTTTTCAAGTATCAAGCCTTAATAAATATTTATGAACTTTTAACCATTTACTCTAGAAATACACATGATATTGTATGTAAAAGTTTAGATTTTTCTAGGTTGGTTGGCTATAGGTTTTAAATATGTTTCTCAATTTCTATAGATTCTGAGTTTCTGAAACCGTTCTAACAATCTGTGCTCTTCTATTTTTATTAAATAGTAATTCATCTTTAAAAACTACAAACTTTCATACATTACATTATAACACATAGAAAAACTTGTCATTAAATTTTCAAGTACAACCCACATTATTAGACTGGTCCAAAAATTCAGACAATATCACTTTGCAGAACACTTTCAAAATTTTCAGCAACTATAATACTCTTCTCTCATACTTTTTATTTCATATCTTAAATCATTCCCTAAATTATTTTTCTTAATTTCATTTATTCATCAATTAAATCAACTATGAATCTTAATTTCAAATAAAAGTTCAAAAATTCTTAATCTATAATCTCAGAATGACGCTTCCACTATGTCACTCTTATCTATGCAACTCAAACGTCATCTCAACTTATACCCGTTACATCAAATGGACAATGCCACATCAGAGATCAAATAAAATGCCAGTACCAATGCATGTATCACAATTTAAAATTATATTTAAAATCTCTATTTTCTCTCTCTAACAACCTACATAGGTTGAGAACCTCAAACTTAAGCTCTGATACCAAAATAAATGTAACACCCTTATACTCTATATACGTATAATACATACACCAAATGTATGTAAAATATGCATATATGGTATAAAAATATCACAACTCGGCATAATAAAAATTTATACTTTACCAATTTTGAATCTCAAATACTTTAAAATTTATAATTTTAAATAATAAATAAAATATTTATAATTAAATATATGTTCCAAAATAGTATTTTTCATAAAATCTTTGAAAAATATTCGCTAGAGTTTTATCTATAATTTGGACATTCTCCAATTCAACAAAATCATAACCTGCACATAAAGGCACTTCCAATAAACCAACTCATACATTTTTTCAATACTCCTCAATTTCTCTATATTTCATAAAATATTTAAACATATACATATATTTATGTTAAAACACATATAAAACCCCACATTACACAATTTATCCAAATATTCTTAATAATTTACAATTTATTCTCCAAAAAAATAATCATAAACTAAATCATAACAAATTATACTATAATATAATATATATGTGCATGATGGCAAATTGGCTCTGATCTTGACGTAGAAAAATCAACTCAATAAGCAACCTCAAACTAGACCCGACCTGGTCTAGTAGAACTCTCCGGCTCAACCGGATCGCCCCTGTCACCTGCGCGATAAATTACAATCGCGCTAAGCTAAAAGCTTAGCGGTACAAACTTTGATAATAATAAAACTGTAAAGAAATGCCAATGCAAAATATTTTTATGCTATGTCACAATGTGGCATCCAATGTAACACCCCCATATCCAATGCACACACACTACAACCACAACAATGTAGCATAAGTGCACCAAACATAGGGATGCTACGGTTTTCTTAACATTCAAAACATTTTAAACTTGATACAATACCCTTATCATTATACATTATAGGAAAGTAGATCATTTACTTATAAAACAAAACATATTAGTTATATATATATACATTTAAATATTACACAGCGGAAGTTATAAAATATGTACATATTTACATATTAAACATTTCTTTACAAAATATAAAGAAGTATACATGATTAGCAAGTTTGCTCTGATCTTTAAACTCCCAAAATGGATTCTTCAAGGTCTACTCTCGCTTGGTCTTGATGAACTCTCGGGTTCAACTCTATCAACTCTATTACCTGCGCGATTAAACACTATCGCGCTAAGCCAACGGCTTAGTAAGATAATCATGCAAATGATATGACTTAGTGCAATGCAATGTCATTTCTCAATACATATTATACATGTAACATCATATATGCAAAACTAACAACATACTTTCACATTACATATCACATTTCAATATCTTTTCATATACCTCATTAGTATTCATTTAACCATTCATAATCAACACTAAACAAAGACAAGCATTGGGCCCAAGACACACTAATATGCCATTCAATTTTTAGAGTTAATGCTTTGGTTTTGTTATCACATTTATCAATATCATATACCCAACTAGGCTTCAAGGATTAAGTTCAACCAAGCTTCAAGGGGAGCAAAGCATGCTAAGCTTCTACCCAACTTGGCTTCAAGAACTAACCCAACCTAGCTTCAAGGGTGGTAACATCTCAATTAGGCTTCAAGGATTCAATCCAACCTAACTTCAAGAGATTGTTACACTTATTAGGCATGCCACTAACAACCAACTCTGAAAATGGAATAACACATTAGCCACACAATTCATTTATTATTCAATTATCATTTCCCTTTTCAATTCTCATCAACATTTAGGCAAACATGCCTTCTTTCTTTCAATTGCATCATCATAGCCAATAATAATGGCATTATATCACATTTCACATTTCAATTCATACTATGCATATAGCATTATTGATATAACATTTCAATGTACATTACTTATGAAACACATTACCATTCACAATGCATAATATAACATTGTTCAATCTCAACAATGCAATTAGGGCAAAGAACAGTTGATATGATTCATAGCTTTAGGACCTTACACATGCATTTGATTATATCATTCATTGATTCAAGTGTGTTTAAAGTGTTTAGGGTTAGGTTTAAGGACCAACCTACCTTTGGAGAACCAAAGCAATGCAAGAAGAACAAAGAATTAAAACCCTAACCCACACAATTGAGGGACACGGGCAGCCACTTGAGGGACACGGCCAAGCTTGTGGCCGTGTCACTCAATCCAATTGGACAGTAAGCAACATGGGCAAGGGACACGGCCAAGCTTGTGGCCGTGTCTCTTAAACCAAAACTCACAGTAGCTAACACGGCTTGGGAACACGGCCGTATCACCCAAAAACTAATCCAACACGCCCAAAATCCCTTGGCTTGGCCGTGTCTCACATTGCTTTTGGCCGTGTCTCCCAAAACACAAACCCTAATATGCACAACTCTCCTCCAAATTGCACTCAAACTCATCAAACACCATATAACATGTTTCAAATGAATGGAAACAATGTTCTAAACACAAATTCTGCATGTTTATCACAATAATCACCTCACAAAACATTAATATTACATTAAACACAAACCCTAAAATCCTCATCCTTTTCCATCTTTCAAACTCAACATCCACCACTTCCAACAACAATACCTATTTAAACTCTTAACTTAAAACCAATTCAACACTTGAAAACACAACACAAACATATCTCAAACACACTAAATCACAAAATCAACAAACTCTAATTCACTTTAACACCAGTTCAAAATAAGTAAAGAAAACAAGAGATTACTTACCAAATAATGAAATTTCTTGAAATTCCAACTTGTTTACTTGAAATTTTCTTCAACCTATGAGCTAAGAACATCAAAATCTTCCTTTGCTCTCTTGTTTTCCTTTGCCTTTGGTGAGCCGGCCAACATCAAGAAGAAGAAGAAAAGATGATGAAGAAATCACAAAGTCAAACACTCATTAAATACCCATCCAAAAGAAAATTACTATAATACCCTCATACACATCTTAATTCCCTTTATAATTTCTTGCCCACTTTGGTAATTTCACATGCCCTAAAAAAATCTCCTCTTGCATTGACCAACCCTTTTGACCAATGTATATGTTATATATATCATCATATACACAACATATAAACTTGTCTCTAAACCCTATTTCTTCCCAAAACACATATACATATACTTTTCTTTTCTCAATTTAAACCAACAACAACAACAACAACAACAACAACATACAAAACTTCTAGGGCATGCATAGGGATATTACAATTCTCCCCCTCTAAAAAGAAATTTCGTCCTCGAAATTACCTGATATCAAAGCTGAAACAACTGAGGATACTGTTCTCGCATGGATTGTTCACTTTCCCAAGTTGCTTCTTCTTTTGCATGATTCTTCCAAAGAATCTTCACCAATGGCACGCTCTTGTTTCTCAACTCTTTCACTTCTCGTGCCAAGATAGCAACTGGTTCCTCTTCAAATGTCAAGTCTGGGCTCACTTCAATAGATTCAAATGGCAACACATGAGATGGATCCGACCTATATCTCCTCAACATAGAAACATGGAATACATTATGAATACGATCCAACTCAGGTGGCAAAGCAAGTCGATATGCCACTGGCCCAACTCTTTCTAACACTTCATACGGCCCAATGAAACGAGGACTCAATTTTCCTTTCCGACCGAACCTCAAAATCTTCTTCCAAGGAGATACTTTCAGAAATACCTTATCTCCAACATCAAACTCTATGTCTCTCCTCTTTAGATCTGCATAAGACTTCTGTCGGTCTGATGCTGCTTTCAACCTGCCTCGAATCAACTTCACTTTCTCTTCAGTTTCTTGAATCAAATCAGGCCCAATTATTTTCCCTTCACCAAGTTCACTCCAACAAAGAGGTGTCCTGCACCGTCTACCATACAATGCTTCAAACGGTGCCATACCAATGCTAGATTGGTGACTGTTGTTGTAAGCAAACTCCACAAGAGGTAAGAATCTATCCCAACTTCCAGTGAAATCAATGACACAGCTTCTCAACATATCCTCAATAATCTGAATCACCCTCTCTGACTGTCCATCCGTCTGTGGATGAAAAGCAGTACTGAAATGCAGTCGAGAACCCAAAGCACTATGCAAACTCTTCCAAAATCTTGAAGTAAACCTGGGATCTCGATCAGACACTAAAGAAGTTGGAACACCATGCAGTTTCACAATCTCATGGATATACAGCTCAGCCAACCTCTCCAAAGAGTAATCCATCCGCACCGGAAGGAAATGAGCTATCTTAGTCAATCTATCCACAATCACCCATATGGCATCATGTTTCCTTTGTGTCAATGGCAATCCAGACACAAAATCCATTGTCACTCTTTCCCACTTCCATTCTGGCACTGACAACGGTTGAAGCAACCCGGTTGGAACTTGATGCTCTGCTTTAACCTTCTGACTAGTGAGACATTTCGATACAAACTCAGCAATGTCTCTCTTCAACCCAATCCACCAATAATGCTGTCTCAAATCATGATACATCTTCGTATTACCAGGATGCATAGCAAACATCGACTGATGAGCTTCTTCTAAAATGACCCTTTTCAAATCAGCATCATCGGATACACACAATCTGCTCTTGAACCAGAGACTCCCATCACTCTTCACAATAAAATCTCTACCCTTTCCACTCTGACAATCCGAAACAATCTTCTGTATCTTCTTATCAGCCAACTGAGCTTCTTTGATCTGATCTAACAAAACCGGCTTCAATTGCAACTGTGCCAACAATGCACCATCAACACAAGGTACAAAACTGGCATGCAATGCTCTCAACTCAACAAGCAATGAGAGCGAGTAAACTGTTAAACCAGCTAAAGATTTTCGACTCAAGGCATCAGCAACAACATTTGCTTTACCTGGATGATAGTCAATCAAGCAGTCGTAGTCTTTAATCAATTCTAACCATCTCCTCTGACGAAGATTGAGTTCTTTCTGGACACCCAAATACTTCAAACTCTTGTGATCAGTGTAGATAAAACATTTCTCCCCAAACAGATAGTGGCGCCAAATCTTCAATG
Source organism: Garcia nutans (assembly GCA_947685225.1). Classification (NCBI taxonomy): domain Eukaryota; kingdom Viridiplantae; phylum Streptophyta; class Magnoliopsida; order Malpighiales; family Euphorbiaceae; genus Garcia; species Garcia nutans. The sequence goes on from CANTUV010000002.1 coordinate 4,136,294, forward strand.
CAAACACAATGGCAGCCAATTCCAAATCATGGGTCGGATAGTTAAGCTCATGCGGTTTCAACTGTCGAGATGCATAAGCTATAACTTTCCCTTCTTGCATCAATACACACCCCAAACCTCTATGTGAAGCATCACTGTAGATCACATATGGTTTGCCTTCAACAGGTAAAGTAAGAACAGGCGCTTGAGTTAACATATCTCTCAACTGCTCAAAGCTCGCCTGACACTGATCTGTCCACAAAAACCTTACTCCCTTACGAAGCAATCTGGTGAGTGGAGTAGCTATCAAAGAAAACCCTTTCACAAACCGCCGGTAATAGCCTGCCAAACCCAGAAAACTTCTAATCTCTATCACAGACTTGGGTGGACTCCAATTCAAAATTGCTTCAACTTTGCTCGGATCAACTCTGATGCCTTCTGCAGAAACAATATGTCCGAGAAAAGCTACTTGATCCCACCAGAACTCACACTTCGACAATTTGGCAAATAACTGCTTTTCTCTCAAAATCTGCAACACAATCCGCAGATGCATATCATGTTCCTCTTCATTCCGCGAATACACCAGAATGTCATCGATGAAGACTACTACAAACTGATCCAGATAGGGCCTAAACACCTTATTCATCAAATCCATGAAAGCTGCAGGTGCATTCGTTAGACCAAAAGGCATAACTAGAAATTCATAATGCCCATACCTGGTCCGAAAGGCGGTCTTGGAAATGTCTTCAGCTTTAACTCTCAATTGATGGTACCCAGATCTCAAATCAATTTTAGAAAATACAGCTGCACCCTTCAATTGATCAAAGAGATCATCGATTCTAGGCAAAGGATATTTATTTTTAATGGTCACTTTGTTCAATTGCCTATAATCGATACACAATCTCATTGTACCATCCTTCTTCCTCACAAATAATACAGGAGCTCCCCAAGGAGAAACACTGGGGCGAATAAATCCTTTGTCCAACAACTCCTGCAATTGCACTTTCAACTCCCTCAATTCTGCTGGTGCCATTCTGTAAGGAGTAATAGAGATAGGAGTGGTACCAGGCAACAATTCGATACCAAACTCCACTTCTCTCTCAGGAGGCAATCCTGGCAACTCCTCTGGAAATACATCAGGGAACTCAGCAACTGTGGCAATGCTATCAATGGGAGAACCCTTCACTCTAGTATCTACCACATGAGCAAGATAAGCTTCACACCCCTTTCTAATCAACCTCCTGGCTGCAACAGCTGAAACAAATAAGGAGGCTAGCTGTTCCTGCTCATTAGATACTATCACCTTTCTACCATCACCCGTTCTCAAAGAAACAATTTTCTTTTTACAATCTACCACAGCTCCATGTCGAGATAGCCAATCCATACCTAAGATCACATCATATTCCTTAAATGGCATCTCAATCAAATCTCCAAGGAACTCCTCACCTTGAACCCTCACTGCACTATCCCGGTGCACTTTACTAACAACCACACTATGCCCTAACGGATTTGTCACCAACACATCAAATCCTAGGGACTCAGCATGCATATCAGACATAGGCAAAACAGATGCACTAATATATGAATGCGTGGAACTCGGATCAATCAAAGCAAGTACTGGAGTATCAAATAAAGAAAAAGTACCAGCTATGACTGCCGATGCATCAGGCTGCCTCTGCATAACATACATCCTCTGGGAAGAACCAACCTCCTCTGGTCTACTCTCCCTGGATGTAGCACCTCCTCTAGCACTGTACCCCGGTCTACCTCCTCGGCTGACACCTCTGCCTCCTCGACCTCCCCTCACACTAGGTCGAGAAGCTGCTGTATCAACTGACATCTGCTCTTGCCTCTCAGGGCAATTTCTCACAAAGTGATCTGGTGATCCACATCTGAAACAGACCCCTGCTACACCAGTCTTCCAGCAAGGACCACCATGTGGCCTACCACAATGGATGCAGATGGGTAGGGTGGATCTCTGAATCATAGGGGTCGGAGCACTTGCCACTGAAGCTGCAGGTCTAAATCTCTGCCTCTGTAACTGCACTGACCTACCCGCTGGTCTCTGGCTCCTACTACTCCGAGGAACAAAACTTCCTCTACCCCTCTTCGCAGAAGAAGACCCTGCCTCGAACTGGGGCCTCCTAACCCTAACCTCTTCTTCTGAAGCAACCGCAATGCCCTGAGCTCGCTCTACACTTCGAGCTGCTGCCACAAGCTGTGAGAAATCCTGATATCTGGATCTAGCCACTAAACACATGATCGAGGGCCTCAATCCCTCCTCAAATCGCCGACATCTATCAATCTCATCAGCAATGATGCCCCAGCATACTGGCTCAGTCGAATAAACTCAACCTCGTACTCAGTTACAGTCTTGATATCTTGCTTCAAGCTCAAGAACTCCATCTTCTTCATGTCTTTATACTCCCTAGGAGTATACTTCAACTCAAATTCCCTCAGAAAATCGGCATATGACAAGGTTGGTGGATCTTCCATAGAATGTGGCACTGTCTTCCGCCAATCGTAGGCGTCCTTCTGTAGCAAAGATCTTGCATAGTCAAACTTTTCCTTAGGGGTGGCTTGCAACTGAATAAAGATCCTCTGAACTTTGTCAAGCCACTGTTCTGCTACAGCTGGGTCAGTAGTACCAAGGAAATCCTCCGCTCCATATTTCCTTAGCTTATCATAGTGCCTCACTGGTACCACAGGCTGAGGGGGTGGTGGCACTGGTTGTACTAGTGCTTGCCTCATAACTTCCATCATATGTCTAAACCAGGCTGGCGGAACCTCCTCTCCAACTGGTCTACCCGACATCGAAGCAGGTGCCTCCTCAACACTATCAACCCTAGCTCCCTCATCAGGAGCAACGCTCTCCTCACTACCCTCAACCGACTGTCTCAAATGAGGATCCATCAACACCTAACACTGCAAACACAACATACTACATCTTATTAAAGATCAGAGATTGCCAATCCCAAACATGTATATTATTCAAAAACCACTTTTAAAGTCAAAATAGTCTTTTTATTACATTTTACCTAGGTTGAGAATCTCAAACCTAGGCTCTGATACCAAAACAATTGTAACACCCCCATATCTAATGCACACACACTACAACCACAACAATGTAGCATAAGTGCACCAAACATAGGGATGCTACGGTTTTCTTAACATTCAAAACATTTTAAACTTGATACAATACCCTTATCATTATACATTATAGGAAAGTAGATCATTTACTTATAAAACAAAACATATTAGTTATATATATATATATATACATTTAAATATTACACAGCGGAAGTTATAAAATATGTACATATTTACATATTAAACATTTCTTTACAAAATATAAAGAAGTATACATGATTGGCAAGTTTGCTCTGATCTTTAAACTCCCAAAATGGATTCTTCAAGGTCTACTCTCGCTTGGTCTTGATGAACTCTCGGGTTCAACTCTATCAACTCTATTACCTGCGCGATTAAACACTATCGCGCTAAGCCAACGGCTTAGTAAGATAATCATGCAAATGATATGACTTAGTGCAATGCAATGTCATTTCTCAATCCATATTATACATGTAACATCATATATGCAAAACTAACAACATACTTTCACATTTCATATCACATTTCAATATCTTTTCATATACCTCATTAGTATTCATTTAACCATTCATAATCAACACTAAACAAAGACAAGCATTGGGCCCAAGACACACTAATATGCCATTCAATTTTCAGAGTTAATGCTTTGGTTTTGTTATCACATTTATCAATATCATATACCCAACTAGGCTTCAAGGATTAAGTTCAACCAAGCTTCAAGGGGAGCAAAGCATGCTAAGCTTCTACCCAACTTGGCTTCAAGAACTAACCCAACCTAGCTTCAAGGGTGGTAACATCTCGATTAGGCTTCAAGGATTCAATCCAACCTAACTTCAAGAGATTGTTACACTTATTAGGCATGCCACCAACAACCAACTCTGAAAATGGAATAACACATTAGCCACACAATTCATTTATTATTCAATTATCATTTCCCTTTTCAATTCTCATCAACATTTAGGCAAACATGCCTTCTTTCTTTCAATTGCATCATCATAGCCAATAACAATGGCATTATATCACATTTCACATTTCAATCTATGCATATAGCATTATTGATATAACATTTCAATGTACATTACTTATGAAACACATTACCATTCACAATGCATAATATAACATTGTTCAATCTCAACAATGCAATTAGGGCAAAGAACAATTGATATGATTCATAGCTTTAGGACCTTACACATGCATTTGATTATATCATTCATTGATTCAAGTGTGTTTAAAGTGTTTAGGGTTAGGTTTAAGGACCAACCTACCTTTGGAGAACCAAAGCAATGCAAGAAGAACAAAGAATTAAAACCCTAACCCACACAATTGAGGGACACGGGCAGCCACTTGAGGGACACGGCCAAGCTTGTGGCCGTGTCACTCAACCCAATTGGACAGTAAGCAACACGGGCAAGGGACACGGCCAAGCTTGTGGCCGTGTCTCTTAAACCAAAACTCACAGTAGCTAACACGGCTTGGGAACACGGCCGTGTCACCCAAAAACTAATCCAACACGCCCAAAATCCCTTGGCTTGGCCGTGTCTCACATTGCTTTTGGCCGTGTCTCCCAAAACACAAACCCTAATATGCACAACTCTCCTCCAAATTGCACTCAAACTCATCAAACACCATATAACATGTTTCAAATGAATGGAAACAATGTTCTAAACACAAATTCTGCATGTTTATCACAATAATCACCTCACAAAACATTAATATTACATTAAACACAAACCCTAAAATCCTCATCCTTTTCCATCTTTCAAACTCAACATCCACCACTTCCAACAACAATACCTATTTAAACTCTTAACTTAAAACCAATTCAACACTTGAAAACACAACACAAACATATCTCAAACACACTAAATCACAAAATCAACAAACTCTAATTCACTTTAACACCAGTTCAAAATAAGTAAAGAAAACAAGAGATTACTTACCAAATAATGAAATTTCTTGAAATTCCAACTTGTTTACTTGAAATTTCCTTCAACCTATGAGCTAAGAACATCAAAATCTTCCTTTGCTCTCTTGTTTTCCTTTGCCTTTGGTGAGCCGGCCAACATCAAGAAGAAGAAGAAAAGATGATGAAGAAATCACAAAGTCAAACACTCATTAAATACCCATCCAAAAGAAAATTACTATAATACCCTCATACACATCTTAATTCCCTTTATAATTTCTTGCCCACTTTGGTAATTTCACATGCCCTAAAAAAATCTCCTCTTGCATTGACCAACCCTTTTGACCAATGTATATGTTATATATATCATCATATACACAACATATAAACTTGTCTCTAAACCCTATTTCTTCCCAAAACACATATACATATACTTTTCTTTTCTCAATTTAAACCAACAACAACAACAACAACAACAACAACATACAAAACTTCTAGGGCATGCATAGGGATATTACATCCAAGCTCACTTTTCAACATATTCTTACATCATTTAATAATTCACATAAGAACAAACACAAACATGGGCCCAAAGGATCTAATACGCTATTCAAATTTCCAGAGTTACTATTTTGATCCATATTGACACTCAGTATCTAGCCCGAAGGCATGTGACACCTAGCGTCTAGCCCGAAGACAAATCATAGTGATGCCTGCATCTAGCCAAAGGCAAGTGACATCCAATGTCTGGCCCGAAGGCAAATCAAATAGTTACTCAAAAGTTAGCTCCAAAGGCAAATAATGAGGATAATCTCATAGGCATGCCATAATAGGCACACAATTATTTCATATTTTTCATCATCAATTTCTTTCTCAATTTTCCATTAACAAGCTAGGCACATTGCCTCATTTTCTACTTATAAACTTGGCACATTGCCTTTTTTCTTATTTTTCTCATTTAATATCATCATATATCAGCATATAATCATAATGTATCAAATTTTATATTTACAACACATTATCCAATTATTTTTGACATTTCTACATAATTCACATTTTATACAATCTAGACATTACCAATGGCTTTTTAATAATTCTCTTAATGTATACATAACAAATGGCATTACCCAAACACTTTGGGTTATTTTCAGATAATGCACATATTTTACATTTTACACAATTTAGCCATTAATAATGGCTTTTCACAATGCATTGACATTGCACATGTCATAGCACATTATTCATAAATAATTAATGCATCAAGTAGCTTAACACATTTTCCAATTCTAAATGTGTTAAGCCCAATGTAATGTAAACATGTCCAATTCTTCCCAAGTTTGTACTTGCCTCTAAAAGCAACCAAATGCAAGCCACAAAACTAACACCAACCTTCTCTTCCAACTTGCCCTTCAACACATGGATTAGGCAAATTAATTCTCTTCAATGCCTATGCCAAATGTGATCATAAATAATCATTTAGTATCACATTTAAAGGCATTTCCAATCATAAACCATAATTAAACATCATTCAAACTAAAATCCCAAAGTTAAGGCTAACCTCACTTTAACTTTGGAAAACCATATTGAACCATTCAATTTGGTGTTTTAAGTTTATTTATATTATTAAAAACATATTATAACATGTTTAAAACAATTACATTACATAAACCCACACTTATGCCCAAAACCCTAAAACGGCATAACCTTCCCCATTGAAGGTTTTCCATTCCAACTCAATCCAATTATCATTTCAAGCTTATATTCATCACTTTTATCATTAAAGAATATGCTTTAAACAATAAAACCAATCAATTCAAACCTTTGAAAATGCCCTTTTTCCAAAACTCTAAATCACCACTTTCATTTTCAAACTCTATCCAAACTCAACCAAATCCATCATTTAACTTTAAAATACTTGTTTATGCATCAAAACAACCCATTTGGAATCAAATTGCACAATTAAAAACCATGAATTCAAAAGTCCAAAAGTTACATAACCCTAAACTCTCTCTCTTCACCAATCATGCCATTTTCAATTATCCAACCAACAAATCACTATATAAAAATTAAATTCTAAAGCAAAAATTATTTTGGACTAATTAAAATATATTGGACCACGCAAAATTATTTTGGACTAATTAAAATATATTGGACCGGACTGGGTCAAAAATTAAGGGTCTACAGTCTGTGTGGACTATAGAGATTTGAACAAGGCTTCCCCTAAAGTCGATTTTCCTTTACTTCATATAGATGTTCTCATTAATAATGTAGCCTCTAGCGTGCAACACTCATTTGTAGATAAATTTTTCGGGTACAACCAAGTGTTAATGGCCTAAGAGGATAAAGCTAAAACCGCTTTCATTACTTTATGGGGCATATTTTGTTATAGGGTGATGCCGTTCGATTTAAAGAATGTGGAGCAACCTATCAAAGGATGGCCACCACACTATTTCATGACATGATGCACAAAGAAGCTGAAGTATATGTTAATGATATGATGGTGAAATCAGATACAAGGGAACAACACTTCCAAAACTTAGAGCTATTCTTTGATAGAGCCTTGAAATATAAGTTAAGATTGAACCCAAAGAAGTGTGTGTTCGGGGTTACCTCAGGTAAGTTATTAGGACATGTGATTGGTCCAATATGCCAGCCCCAAAGATGGAGAGCAAAGTCCGGGGATTCATTGGTAAATTACAATACATTAGCATATTTATAGCAAAGCTCACAACAATCTGTGAACCTATCTTTAAATTGCTTAAAAAGAATCAGCTAGTCATATGGAATGATGAGGGTCAAAAGGCTTTTGAGCGAATAAAAGAGTATTTTTTGAATCCACCTATTTTAAAACCACCTAAACCCGGTAAACCTCTATTATTATACTTAGCAGTAGAAGAAGAGTCCATAGGAGCCAAGCTAGCCCAAGCAGATGAGTTAGGAATTGAGCATGCAGTTTACTATTTGAGTAGAAAGCTCTTACCTTATGAAATTAAGTATAGTATCATTGAAAAGACCTGTATAGTCGTGGTTTGTCTTCTACGAAGTTGCGGCATTACTTTCAATCGTATAGTGTGCAAGCAATTTCCAGGTTGGACCCAATGAAATACTTAAGGGAGACACCCTCTTTTATTGGAAAATATGGTCGATGGTTAATAATATTGAAAGAATTTGAGATTGAATATGTAACTAGGAAAACAATCAAAGGTAGAGCAGTGGAAGAATTCCTAGCCCAACAACCATTACTAGAAAGCGAAGAGGTAATCTTGGAATTTTCATATGAACATTTAGAGGCAATTGAAGTACAAGGGTGGAAAATGTATTTTGATGGAGCAATAAACATAAAAGGAGCAGGTTTGGGAGTTATACTAGAATCGCCCGAAGGGAAACTTATCCCTTTAGCCAAAAAGTTGAAATTTAGGGCAACCAATAATATGGTGGAGTACGAAGCTTGTATTTTCAGTTTGGAAACCCTAATGATTATGAAGGTGGATAATGTGGAAGTTTTTGGCGATTCATTGTTAGTAGTATCCCGAGTAAATGGAGAGTGGGAGTTGAAAGAAGAAAAATTAAAACCATATCACCATTACTTGACCATGATGAAGAAGAACTTTAAGGAGTGTAGATTTATACACCAATCAAGAGAAGAAACTTAGATGGCTGATGCCCTAGCCACATTGGCTTCGGTATGGGAAAATCCTATCAGTTTATTCCATAAGCCTCTGGTTTTGACCAGTTCGTCAACTCCTTGTTATGAACATGAGACAATCATTGAAATTGATACAGACCATGATGCGTGGTATGATTTTATAAGGTGATTTTTGGAGGAAAGAGAATACCCGCCGGGGGCAACAAAGAAAGAAAGAAGAGCCATAAGGCGGTGGTCATTGCAATACATTACATTCCATGGAGAGTTATATCGAAGATGACCTAATGGGGTGCATTTGAGATGTTTAAGGAAGCCTGAAGTGGAGCATATCATGTCAAAAATACACGCGGGAAGTTGCAGTCCACACATGTGTTGTTTGGCCCTAGTTAAGAAGATTATTCGACAAAGTTACTACTGGTTGACCATGTAGAGAGATTGTATTGAGTTTGTAAAGAAGTGCCAACAATGTCAGATATATGTAACTTGAATCACATGCCTCCTAAAGAATTATATTCTATGTCTTCACCCTGTCCATTTGCCACTTGGGGTATCGACATTATAAGAGAGATACATCCGACAGCTTCAAACGGTCACCGTTTCATTGTGGTAGCAATAGATTATTTTTTAAAATGGGTCAAAGCCGAATCCTTTAACAAACTGGGTGCAATCAAATGGCTAGATTCATTGAAAAGAACCTCATCTGCCGGTATGGGGTCCTGCACAGTGTGATATCAGATAATGGGGTACAGTTTCAAGGAGCAGTTAAGGATTTATTCTCAAAGTACCGAATCCATCATCATAGATCCTCTCCTTATAGACCAAAGGCTAATGGTGCAGTAGAAGCAACAAACAAAACAATTAAGCAAATTCTGTCCAAGATGACCAAGACTTACAGGGATTGGTCAGAGATGCTTCCCTTTGCTTTATGGGGATGTAGAACAAGTGTGCGAACGCCTACTAGAATGACACCGTTTTCTTTGGTTTACGGGATGGAAACAGTGTTGCCAATTGAAATAGAAATCAAGTCATTGAGAGTAGTCTTGGATTAGGGTGCTCGACCCTAGACTAGATTAGGGTTCTAGACCCAAATTAGATTTGGGTGCTCGACCTGAGATTGAATTAGGATTCTCGACCCAAGACTGGATTAGAGTTCTTGACCCAAAATTAGATTAGAGTTCTCGACCTGAAACTAGATTATGGTTCTTAACCCGAAACTGGATTTTGGGTACTCAAACTTAGATTGGATTTGGGTTCTCGACCCAACGCTAGATTTTGGGTACTCCACCAAAGATTGGATTTGGGTTCTTGACCCGATACTGGCTTTTCTAAAGATTAAAGGAAAACCAGATAGCTCTTCTAGCTTGATTGATCTTCTGAGGATTTTGGCTGTCTTCTTTTGTTCTTCCTTTTGCAAAAAAATTAGATATTTTTTAGCTTTTTAGCTAGCCTTCATGTCCTCTCTTTGCCCCCATATGGTAAAACATTGAAAATTAGTCTAAAAATATTTTGTACATGCATAGAATCATGAATTGAAAAGAGGAAGTTTTGCCCCTTATGTAGGCTCAAACCAATGATCTTGTTCCCATGCAGGCTCTGATTAATGTTTACATTTTATTTGGTTCCTTGCTGTTTAGATCATTTTTGTACTAGTTTTAGTATATTTTTATGTGTTTTTAGTTAATGTTTTGATTGATTTTTGTTTTAAGTGTGTTTAAAGTGTTGTTTTTAGGTTTAGGTGCAAAAACACCCTTGGAAGATCAAAACAGTGCAAGAAAAGCATGAACCAAGCAAGAAATGGCCAAGCCAAATCAAGCTTGGCCATGTCCCTCAAAGAATGAAGAGGGCAGAGCATGACACGGCCATGAGACACGGCCAAGCCTGTGGTCGTGTCTCATCCAAGGAGCAAAACCAAAGAAACTAAGAAAAGAAGAGTAAAAATGAAGGAGCAGGAAGAGACACACTCAGTGTCCCATTTCATGCCAAAGAAGAAGGGAGCAAACAAAGAAGGAAAGAAAAGAGACAGTAGTGGACACACCCATATGACACGGCCAAGCTAGTGGCCGTGTTACATGACACGGCCACATGCTTGGCCGTGTCGCCCCTTGAGACCAAAAGAAAAGAAAGAAAAAGAAAGAAAGAAAAAGGTCAGTGAAGGACACGGCCAGATGGCTTGGTCGTGTCCCAAAGGAAAACAAGATACACGGCCAAGCCACTCTTTGCTTGGCCATGTCACACCTAAAACATTTGATTTCTTTTGCACGAAGTGGGGAACAAGGCCTTGTGCTTGCCAAAAGAAATACTAAACAAAGAAATAATGGGGAACAAAGTAAAATGGTGTGAGTTGGAAGGCATGAGTTGTGTTTTTGAATGAATTAAAAAGAGAAGAAGAGGGAAATTGGAGGGAGTCTGGGTTTTCTTGGAGCCAATTTTTGCTACACGGTTTGGGAGAGGGAGAGAGTGACACTCTCCCTTACCCCTTCATCTTCATCTCCATTTCCATTCTCTCCACCTTCTCCATCTTCCATTGATAAGATCTTTGAGGTTCTTTGGGATAAATTGGGTTAACAAGCTCTTGAAGGTTGCAGAAGATTCTTTGAAGGGATTGGTGACTTGAGAAAGCTCCATTCCATCTTCCAAAGGCAAAATCAATTGAAGGGTTGGTGACTTGAGAAAGCTCCATCCAAAGGTTTGGTGACTTAAGAAAGCTCCATTCCATATTGAAGTGGAGCATATCATGTCAAAAATACACGCGGGAAGTTGCAGTCCACACATGTGTTGTTTGGCCCTAGTTAAGAAGATTATTCGACAAAGTTACTACTAGTTGACCATGTAGAGAGATTGTATTGAGTTTGTAAAGAAGTGCCAACAATGTTAGATGTATGGTAACTTGAATCACATGCCTCCTGATGAATTACATTCTATGTCTTCAACCTGGCCATTTGCCACTTGGGGTATCAACATTATAAGAGAGATACATCCGACAGCTTCAAACGGTCACCGTTTCATTGTGGTAGCAATAGATTATTTTTAAAAATGGGTCAAAGCCGAATCCCTTAACTAGGTGCAAGTCAAATGGCTAGATTCATTGAGAAGAACCTCATCTGTCGGTATGGGGTCCCGCACAGTGTGATATCAGATAATGGGGTACAGTTTCAAGGAGCAGTTAAGGATTTATTCTCAAAGTACAGAATCCATCATCATAGATCCTCTCCTTATAGACCAAAGGCTAATGGTGCAGTAGAAGCAACAAATAAAACAATTAAGCAAATTCTGTCGAAGATGACCAGGACTTACAGGGATTGGTCAGAGATGCTTCCCTTTGCTTTATGGGGTTGTAGAACAAGTGTGCGAACGCCTACTGGAATGACACCATTTTCTTTGGTTTACGGGATGGAAACAGTGTTGCCAATTGAAATAGAAATCAAGTCATTGAGAGTAGTCTTGGATTAGGGTGCTCGACCCTAGACTAGATTAGGGTTCTAGACCCAAATTAGATTTGGGTGCTTGACCTGAGATTGAATTAAGGTTCTCGACCCAAGACTGGATTAGGGTTCTTGACCCAAAATTAGATTAGAGTTCTCGACCTGAAACTAGATTATGGTTCTTAACCCGAAACTGGATTTTGGGTACTCAACCTTAGATTGGATTTGGGTTCTCGACCCAACGCTAGATTTTGGGTACTCCACCAAAGATTGGATTTGGGTTCTTGACCCGATGCTGGCTTTTCTAAAGATTCAAGGAAAACCAGATAGCTCTTCTTGCTTGATTGATCTTCTGAGGATTTTGGCTGTCTTCTTTTGTTCTTCCTTTTGCAAAAAAATTAGCTATTTTTTTAGCTTTTTAGCTAGCCTTCATGTCCTCTCTTTGCCCCCATATTGTAAAACATTGAAAATTAGTCTGAAAATATTTTGTACATGCATAGAATCAAGAATTGAAAAGAGGAAGTTTTGCCCCTTATGTAGGCTCAAACCAATGATCTTGTTCCCATGCAGGCTCTGATTAATGTTTACATTTTATTTGCTTCCTTGCTGTTTAGATCATTTTTGTACTAGTTTTAGTATATTTTTATGTGTTTTTAGTTAATGATTTGATTGATTTTTGTTTTAAGTGTGTTTAAAGTGTTGTTTTTAGGTTTAGGTGCAAAAACACCCTTGGAAGATCAAAACAGTGCAAGAAAAGCATGAACAAAGCAAGACATCGCCAAGCCAAATCAAGCTTGGTCGTGTCCCTCAAAGAATGAAGAGGGCAGAGCATGACACGGCTATGAGACACCGCCAAGCCTGTGGCCGTGTCTCATCCAAGGAGCAAAACCAAAGAAACTAAGAAAAGAAGAGTAAAAATGAAGGAGCAGGAAGAGACACACTCAGTGACACAGCCAAGCCACTGGCCGTGTCACATGACACGGCCAGCAAGCTTGGCCGTGTCCCATTTCATGCCAAAGAAGAAGGGAGCAAACAAAGAAGGAAAGAAAAGAGATAGTAGTGGACACACCCATATGACACGGCCAAGCTAGTGGTCGTGTTACATGACACGGCCACATGCTTGGCCGTGTCGCCCCTTGAGACCAAAGGAAAAGAAAGAAAAAGAAAGAAAGAAAAAGGTCAGTGAAGGACACGGCCAGATGGCTTGGCCGTGTCCCAAAGGAAAACAAGAGACACGGCCAAGCCACTCTTGGCTTGGCCGTGTCACACCTAAAACATTTGATTTCTTTTGCACGAAGTGGGGAACAAGGCCTTGTGCTTGCCAAAAGAAATACTAAACAAAGAAATAATGGGGAACAAAGTAAAATGGTGTGAGTTGGAAGGCATGAGTTGTATTTTTGAATGAATTAAAAAGAGAAGAAGAGGGAAATTGGAGGAAGTCTGGGTTTTCTTGGAGCCAATTTTTGCTACACGGTTTGGGAGAGGGAGAGAGTGACACTCTCCCTTACCCCTTCATCTTCATCTCCATTTCCATTCTCTCCACCTTCTCCATCTTCCATTGATAAGATCTTTGAGGTTCTTTGGGATAAATTGGGTTAACAAGCTCTTGAAGGTTGCAGAAGATTCTTTGAAGGGATTGGTGACTTGAGAAAGCTCCATTCCATCTTCCAAAGGAAAAATCAATTGAAGGGTTGGTGACTTGAGAAAGCTCCATCCAAAGGTTTGGTGACTTAAGAAAGCTCCATTCCATATTGCAAAAGGGAATCAACCATTGAAGAGGGCTTGAGTTCTTCATCACACATCAAAGTGGACCTAGGAGGAAGATTAGCAATCCTACTCTTGGCATCTTCACAAGGGGTTTTTCTATTCTCTCTTTTAATTTATTTCTATTGTTGTTGTTGCATTAAGAGATTGATATTGCAATGAACAATTTGTATTTGTTTTATATTGAGTTGAATGAATGTTATAAATTGATGATGTTGAGCTAAATACCCATGCCTAGGGTTTGTAGTATATTTGGTTGAATGCTTTGATTTGATATTTCCATTGATGTACCTTGTTGTTGGTTGATTGTATTGTATTAAATGCTAGGTTGATAGATTAGCTACCTATTAATCTTTGAATATTGGATGACAGACTGAGAGGTGAAATCCGATATCGGAACTATACAATCGACCACCCTATGAATGAATTAGAAATATAAGTTCTAGGGCTTTGTTAATTTGGTAATGCAAAAGAATTGGTCATTGTTAATTCATGAATGTGAGAACTAATGGATTGGTAATTGACTAATTAATCTTAAGGAACAAATTAATTTACAAGGTTATGTTAATGGACAATTGAGAATTGGGCTTTGATTGAATGGACCTATGACCCTAGGCACCTTCCCAAGAATCAACTTGATCTTGTATCACCTTCACACTTCAACCCTACGCACTTTAATCTTAGGTTTAAATTGTCCTTACACAATTCCGAACAACAAACACTTCTGCATTTAAATAACTTGTCAATCAAGCTTTTATGAACCACACCTTCTTGGGGAAACGACCTTGGGGCGATCGCCTTTGCTATAGCTACCTCGTATACTTGCGAGTGACTCTTTGTAGTAGTACTTAATTCGAGCGCAACAAGTTTTTGATGCCATTGTCGGGGAGGGTTGTCGAAGTAGTAATAGTTTGAATTTTTATTTATTTATTTACTCGGTTGTCTATTTTCTTTAAATTACCAAGTGATGTTTTTTTTTATTTTTGCCGGGGAAAGCTGTTTAAGTAGTGATATTATTATATTTTTTTATTTAATTGTTTGTTTGTTTTCCCTTGAATTACTAAGTGTTGTTTTTTTTGTAAAATAATAATAAGTTGATTTTTTTTTGTTTTACTTAATTGTTGTTATTTTGTTTGATTTTCTTTCAATTTAATTATTGTTTGTGTTCTTTAAGTTTCTAATTACCTTTTGTAAATATGCAGTTTTCAAGGTACATAGGGTTTATGATGATAACCCTGACTCTGACATGGCATGGCAATTAGCAGAATTAATGAATCAACTTAAGGTGCTAAATACAAGAGGAAGAGCACCAATGCCACACCAAGAGATATGTGCAGCATGTGGCAATGTAGGCCATAGTGCAAACATGTGTTCAATGGGTTTTGGACGATACCAAGAATGGCAAGAGGAAGAATATGACTACCAAGGTTTCCAGCAAATGGGTAGAAATGACACATATTCCAATCCTTATAATCCAAGCTGGGGAAGCCAACCAAATTTTTCTTGGGAAAATCAGCAGCACATTCCACCTCCAAATTTTTTTCAACCTTATCAAAGAGACTCTTACTCTCAAGAATAATATTCAAATAGAAATTACCTTAAGACACCCACATTTGAAGATAGTTTCAATATCTTCATTCAAACTAGCGCACAAAATCAAGATAAACTTAAGGAACCCACTTTGGAAGATAGTTTGAATGCCTTCATTCAAATTAGCTCACAAAACCATGATCAATTCGAGAAATCCAAAGAGGAAGATGATTTGAATGCTTACCTTCAAATTAGCACAGAAAATCAGGAAGAAAGTAATGAGAGGTCTGATTCTTTGGAGGAATCATTGAAGAGGGTGGAAATGCAAGTTGATCAACTGGCACATCAACTCCAAGCACACCAAGAAGAGGAATTTCCTAGCCAATTTGAGCAAACCGAGGTAATCACAAATTTAAGGAGTGAACAGGTGATATATAACAGTTTTTGTGATTCCTTTGATACAGGAACTAATCAAGAAGAAGATGGCGAGGAGATACAACCAAACATAGAGGAGTTAATTCAATCAAAGGAGGAGGAGAATTTGGACTCATCAACTTCATCACATTTGTATGAACCTCCGAATCCTTTGCAACAAATTCCATTCCCAAGTAGGCTGAAAGAAGAGGAGCAAGGTAAGCAACTTTCTAACATCTATGATATGCACTCCCAAGGAGAAAGTGGAAATAAGCTTAAGATGGATATGCCTTTAGAAGAAGAACATGAAATGCCCAATTTAGAACTTGAGGAGTGTAAGCTAGTTTTAGATGCTGAGGTTGTTGAGAGGGGACTTGACATTGTTAAAGTGGATGCATAAGTGATTCAACCAAACTTGGTTTAACTTAAAGAGTTCCCAAAAATCATCTCCTCTACTATTGGCGGTGAAGAAGAGCATACAATGGATAGAACCATGTTGCACAATGAAATAGGATTTTACAACATTTCTATAGCACTGGAGGATCACCCCGAGGCGACCTTCACATGTCCCTTTGAGACATGTTCTCTTCAAGGAATACTATTTAGGGGTTGCCGTACATCGGGTACATTTCAAAGTTACATATTGTTCATCCTCTCAGTCATGGGCTCCAATTTCATTATGGGTGGAAGAAGCCCCACACATCGTATATGGGAATGATGGAAATCAGGTTTCATCTAAACCCTCCCTGTAGTATGCATGCTCACATTGAGGACAATGTGAATCTTTAAGTGTGGGGTGCATTTTGTGTTTTATGTTTTTACTTTTAATTGCATTTTATGTTTTGTGTTTTTACTTTTAAGTTATTTTTGTTTAAGTTTATTTAATGTTTTTAAGATTTTTAATTGAATAAATGAGTTTTAGAAAGTTCAATTGTTATAAATTGTTGATAGATGACCTTTGAATTTTTGAAGAATGAATTGGAGAATTGAGTAGAATTGGTGCTTATTGTCAATTTTGTTGGTTTTTCCCTTGCATTACCATTAACCTAGTGAGGAATTGAGCCATCAACTTATCATTATTGTTGTGGGTGAACATCTTTGATTGATGATTTGCTAGAACTTTCTTTGACATGCATTTTAAGATTACATAAAAATTTCAATTTGGCATCAAAAAAATTAAGGCAATTAGGTGAACCCACTTTGGCTTAAAAAGACCAACCCTTTCATTAACCTTAGTTAGCCAATTTTGAGCCTATTTCATTTTCCTTTTCTTTCTTTTTCACAACACCATTAGCTTGAACCTTGTTGTTTAACTCTTACCCTTTCATTAGGTCAAGAGCATTTTAAGAGCGTTTATGACCGAGTGTTGTATTGAATTAAGTGTGGAGATAAATTTAGTAGGTTTAAGATTGCAAAGCAAAATAAAAAAAAAGAGAAAAAGAGAAAAATAAATATATATATAATAAGAATAATTGTTATTCTTGTTGAAAGGGTTGGAATGTATTATTGCAAGATTTAATAAGTGAGTTCCCTTAAAAAGCTCTTTAATGTCAAGGGGTAGATGACAGGAAGGTGTTTCGGGATTGATGGGTTATGTATATGATTGGGTACTTCATTCTTAAAGTGCTCTTGAACATAATGATTAAGCTTACATTTCCTAAATGCCATGCCTTCACTGTAGCCCCATTACAACCCAATGAAGACCTTTTGATTGATGCTTGATTGTTATTTTATGGTGAAGATTTGATTGATAAGCAAGCCTATGGCAATAATCTTTCATTGATTGTTATGAGTGTAAACACCACCATGATCAAACACTTGTAAGAGTTGGTGAGGGAGTGACAACATTGGTTATGCATGGAAAGCTGCTTAATTGTATTGGTATCGATTTTGTTTGATTCGATATTGATTGCGGATTTAGGGATAGGGAAGTCTTGATGCATCTTTATAACTCTTGAACTTAACAAAATTTATTTGGTTTAATGTGTTTTGATTTTAGCCTTGCTTGGGGACAAGCAAGGAATTAAGTGTGGGCTAGTTGTTTAGATCATTTTTACACTAGTTTTTAGTATGATTTTTATGTGTTTTTAGTTAATATTTTGATTGATTTTTGTTTTAAGTGTGTTTAAAGTGTTGTTTTTAGGTTTAGGTTTAAAAACACCCTTGGAAGATCAAAACAGTGCAAGAAAAGCATGAACCAAGTAAGACATGGCCAAGCCAAATCAAGCTTGGCCGTGTCCCTCAAAGAATGAAGATGGCAGAGCATGACACGGCCAAGCCTCTGGCCGTGTCTCATCCAAGGAGCAAAACCAAAGAAACCAAGAAAAGAAGAGCAAAAATGAAGAAGCAGGAAGAGACACACTCAGTGACATGGCCAAGCCACTGGCCGTGTCACATGACACCGCCAGCTTGGCCGTGTCCCATTTCATGCCAAAGAAGAAGGGAGCAAGCAAAGAAGGAAAGAAAAGAGACAGTAGTGGACACACCCACATGACACGGCCAAGCTAGTGGTCGTGTCACCCCTTGAGACCAAAAGAAAAGAAAGAAAAAGAAAGAAAGAAAAAGGTCAGTGAAGGACACGGCCAGATCGCTTGGCCGTGTCCCAAAGGAAAACAAGAGACACGGCCAAGCCACTCTTGGCTTGGCCGTGTCACACCTAAAACATTTGATTTCTTTTGCAATAAGTGGGGAACAAGGCCTTGTGCTTGCCAAAAAAAAAATACTAAACAAAGAAATAGCAGGGAACAAAGTAAAATGGTGTGAGTTGGAATGCATGAGTTGTGTTTTTGAATAAATTAAAAAGAGAAGAAGAGGGGAATTGGAGGGAGTCTGGGTTTTCTTGGAGCCAATTTTTGCTACACGGTTTAGGAGAGGGAGAGATTGACACTCTCCCTTACCCCTTCATCTTCATCTCCATTTCCATTCTCTCCACCTTCTCCATCTTCCATTAATAAGATCTTTGAGGTTCTTTGGGATAAATTGGGTTAACAAGCTCTTGAAGTTTGCAGAAGCTTCATTGAAGGAATTGGTGACTTGAAAAAGCTCCATTCCATCTTCCAAAGGCAAAATCAATTGAAGGTGGAGCTAGGAGGAAGACTAGCAATCCTAATCTTGGCATCTTCACAAGGGGTTTTTCTATTCTCTCTTTTAATCCATTTCTATTGTTGTTGTTGTATTAAGAGATTGATATTGCAATGAACAATTTGTATTTGTTTTATATTGAGTTGAATGAATGTTATAAATTGATGATGTTGAGCTAAATACCCATGCCTAGGGTTTGATTTGATATTTCCATTGATGTACCTTATTGTTGGTTGATTGTATTGTATTAAATGCTAGGTTGATAGATTAGCTACCTATTAATCTTTAAATATTGGATGACGGACCGAGAGGTGAAATCCGATATCGAAACTATACAATCGACCACCCTATGAATGAATTAGAAATATAAGTTCTAGGGCTTTGTTAATTTGGTAATGCAAAAGAATTGGTCATTGTTAATTCATGAATGTGAGAACTAATGGATTGGTAATTGACTAATTAATCTTAAGGAACAAATTAATTTACAAGGTTATGTTAATGGACAATTGAGAATTGGGCTTTGATTGAATGGACCTATGACCCTAGGCACCTTCCCAAGAATCGATTTGATCTTGTATCACCTTCACACTTCAACCCTACGCACGTTAATCTTAGGTTTAAATTGTCCTTCCACAATTCCGAACAACAAACACTTATGCATTTAAATAACTTGTCAATCAAGCTATTACGAACCACACCTTCTTGGGGAAACGACCTTGGGGCGATCACCTTTGCTACAGCTACCTCGTATACTTACGAGTGACGCTTTGTAGTTAAATACTTCTGCATTTAAATAACTTGTCAATCAAGCTATTACGAACCACACCTTCTTGCGAAAACAACCTTGGGGCGATCACCTTTGCTACAGCTACCTCGTATACTTGCGAGTGACACTTTGTAGTAGTACTTAATTCGAGCACAACACTTGCACAAGCATGCATCTTCATTCCTGTAAGGTGACTGGATCTTCCTCAAGGAATGGACCTTCTATGCCCCCCTGATTCCATATCTTCTTTATGCAATGGCTCAAGTCACCTGGGACCACCCCGACTCAAATCAGTATTGTATTTTCAGTTATTGGACCAGAAAGTTTCAGTTTATGCCGAACAAATTTAATTTTAAGGCTTTATAAACTTAATCAATTGAATTTATGCCTTTCAAAATCGAATTGACTTATTTAAAAGCTATAAACTAGGTTAAATCTTTTAAAATTGGATCAAATTTATCTTGGCATTCTTTAATTAGGACAATACCAACTTAGGGCCAAAATTAAGGGTCTACAGTTTCCTTAGAGCCAAAATTAAGGGTCTACAGTTTCCTTAGGGTCTACAGTTTCAGTTTTTGTCTCCTTAGAGCCAAGTTTTTTTTTTTTTTTTTGCTAAAGAAAAGAGTCTCCCCAAAAAAAGGACCTTTAAGATTGGGTTGGAAGCTCCCTTTTATATGCGAGAGGTGAGGTATGTACAGTAAAATTATCGAGTTCGAAGGTACAAAATTGCCAAACTTGATACTTTTAAGAATTAACAAATTTCTTCTTTTGCTATCTGCTCACCATTCTAAGATAATTATTGAGTTTGATATGATTATTATCAAATTCGACAATAATTATCAGGATGGTAAATTTTAGTGTTTACAATTTGCCCCCTATTTGAGATATGCAAAATCCTTATGGAATGTCGCATATGAAAAAAGCATCAAGGGTTGCTTGTTGAGTGGTTTATGTCAAAGTGTCATGTAGCTTCCTTCTAACATACTCGTCCTCTGGCCGATTGATGTTGATAGGTCATGCTCGTCCCTTCCTTTCGACATGCTCCTCCTTTAGTCGATTGACATTTGATAGGGTATGTTCGACCCTTCTTTAGATATGCTCATCCTTCGACTGATTGATGTTAATATGGCATGCTCACCCCTCCTTCATACATGATCATCCTCTAGTTGCTTGATTTTATCAAGGCATGCTTGCCCCTCCTTCAAACATGCTCGTTCTTCAGCTGATTGATGTTGATAGGGAATGCTTGCCCCTTCCTTTAGACATACTCATCCTTTGGCTGATTAATGTTTGTCAGGGCATGATTGCCCCTCCTTCTGGCATGCTTGTCCTTCATCTACTTGATGTTTTTCAGGGCATACTCGCCCTTCCTTTGGACATGCTCATCCTTCGGCTTATTAATGTTGATAGGGCATACTCGCCTCTCTTTTAGACATGCTCATCCTTTGACATCCTTGTCCTCCATCTGATTGATGTTTGATAGGGCATAATAGCCTCTCCTTCGGACATGCTCATCCTCTAGCTAATTAGTTTGGATCTGACACTTGACATATTTGCAAAAAAATTTAGGTATTTTTTATGCTCTTAGTATTGTTAGCTGATGTGTATCCTTTTGCACCCTGCATACAAAGATGTTAAAAGCTTTGAAATGTGTTTGTTATGCATATGTGTCGAAGTGTGTGTGTGTTTTTTTATAGATTCCTCCAATCATATGAGAACTTGCTTGGTATTATCTCCACTAAAATTGTCTCAGCCTCTCAAAGAGTTCACCGAGCCTTCATTAGGCTTGTAACATGATCATTTAGGGTAAGGTGATGTGTTCTATATCTATAAAAGGAAGCAAGCTTAAAAGATCACACTCGGTTGTAAATTGAAAAGGGGTGGATGAAAGATTTGGCTAGCCAATAATACCCAGATCATATACTCTAAAATTGACTAAATTAAAATGTCACCTCGACATCCATTACAAGTTTGTTCTAAGAGAAATGAGACCCCTTGGTCACATGATCACTGTAGGAGCATTAAGTCAGCATCTATTGAAATAAAGGATCTTCTAATTACCCTGTAAAAAAATATGAGATTATTTGACTCGCTTTGCTAGAATCCCTCTCTTCATCTCTCACTCTCTCATTTCATTTCATTTCATTTCATTTTATATATTTTTCCTTTTTTATTTATTATTATTATTTTTAGTAATATTTTTATTTGTTTTTATCGAATACAATATTAACAATATTGATTGTGATAATACAAACACTTTTCCCTTTATTCACTATCGAATTGCCCCTAGAAAATGTTGAATTCGATATTCTTCCAACTTATTCGATAGTGTTCATAGAGCATTTAGAATCCACAGAGGGCACTTCTTTCTCCTTTTTTCATTTTCTTCCCTCATTTCCTTTCCCTACCAGTCATGATTTCTTCTTCTCCATTCTCAGAACTTTTCCTTCTAACTGCTTCTACTTCTCACTTGCCTCACCAACCATCAAGAACATTGATCATGTGCTTTGATTCACCCATTTTGGTAGGCTATCAAAGTTCCATGCTTCTCATTTAGTGATGAGTCTTTCCTCCATGTCAGCCCCTCCTCTCATTCCAACGGGAGGCCATTGCAATTAGAGGAAAACCTCCGAAGTAAGTTTTCTTTTCCTTCTTCTCCTTCTCAGATTCCTATTAGGTTTATATATTAGAATTTATTTACAGTGGTTGGTTTATTGATGGTGCTTGATTCTCGATTTTGACAGTAATTTTGTCAATCTCAATAGTGATATAGGTTTAAGGTAGTTTTCCCTTCTCGCTTGTTTTCTTCTTTTATCCCTAAAAAATAAATATGTGGATTTAATTGAACAATTATTTTAGAAATCTACCAGTGGATTATGGTATTGTGAGTGAATGATCCAAAAATTTTAAGTAATCCCTAAAGTGTCTAAATCGGATGTTCCTGTCAAATGAAACTCGAAATGTCAAATTCAATAATATTTCTGCCTTATTTTGACTGTGTTTCTTGCTTTATTTATAATTCTTTATATGTTGATTGTCAAATTTGTCAATTGATACTGTCAGTTCTTGCATCTGAAAGTATATCAAATTTGACAATGTATATTATCAAACTCGATAATAATATTGCCGAATGCGATAATTGTTGTTCTTCCTTGCCTTTATTTGTTCTTTCTCTATTCTAGCTCTTCCTTCTTTTCTTTTCTTCTCATTTTGTGCTTCCTATTCATATCAAGAGTGTGAGTGGGGATTTTCTCCCTCACTCCCGGTGGAATGGTTCATGCGACTTCGGCACTGTTTAGGCTCGGGACCTTAGAGAACACGGACCTAGGTCCAGAGTAAATGGAGTCGCCACCCGGACGGGCCAGGAAAAGAAAGGGGTGGATGACTCGATTCCTAAGAAATACTCAACCCCCTAATGAGTTCGGAAAGTTAGGTACGTGTGGGGAAGGTGAGAAATGGCCCAGCACCCCCACAATGCCCGGTTCATTAGAACCGGCCTCGTTTATAGGTCTTAATATTATAAAATTCTTAAATATAACAACATTATCCATATTACACACAATAATTAAAATAAAGCATCGATATATTAAAAATCAAAACAATGTCAAACAAAACAAATAAATGGACACCCATATGAGGATGGAAACATGTCCTTACATCCCATGCTTAAATAGGACACCCACTGAAAGGTAGAAACATGTCTTTTACATTGATTCTAAAATAGAAAAGCAATTTAAATTACATGATATTTAACTAATGAGGTACCCACAAAGTAGAAACATACCTCTTACAACATTTGGAAATCTAAATAAATCAATAAAAATAAATAACCATTCATCATAAATGAATCATTCATCAAAGGTATTAAATATCAATAGAAAGTAAACATCCATCCATGATAAATTAAATAAACCAAACATTGAACTTAGATAAATTAAAGCATATAAATCAAAGCATAATCAAATATAAAATTGAATAAGGCAAGTAAAGATTCAAATTAGGGCTACTGTTTCTATTTAAGATTCCATGTATTTAGGGTTTTGGAAGCTACTGTGATTTTAATGGGTTTAAAATGGAGCAAATGTTTTATGATTTAAAAAGTTGGTAAAGTTCTTTGATTAAACAAATTAGGGTTTGAGATGTATAATCATGAAATTAGGTTTTGGACACTTTATAACACTTAGATTTATGATTTTCGGTTACTGAATTATTATTTTGAGCTTACTGTGTTTGAATATGTTTATAGGGTTTTAAGGTTTAAAAGATTAGGGTTTAGAAAACTTTAGAGTTTAGGTTTTAAGGGAGTTAGGGTTCATTATTTTGGGTTTTGGAGTTGAATTAGGGTTTTGGAGAATGAATTTTTTTTAGAGTTTGAGAAAACAATTTATTGTTTTATAAAACTTTATGTGATTTTTTAGATGCTGTAAAGTGAAGTTTAGGGTTTTAAGGTTTTGAATCATTGGAAAACAGATTAGGGTTTTGATATTTTTAAGAAACAAAAAAAGTAATTTAGGGTTTTTGAAAATAGAGAAAATGGTTTAAAGTTTATAAAAACAAAAGAGACAATTTAGGGTTTTTGGGGACAGAAGGAATAAATTAGGTTTTTGAGGTTTTAGGGAAACAGAAGGATGATTTTTAGTGTTTTAGAACGATTTAAGGTTTTTTGGAAAAACAAAGAAACGGATTAAAGTTTTCAAGTTTTAAAAAAAGTAAATTATAGTTCTAGGGTTTTTTTGAATCAAAAGAGACAATTGAATTATTTAAGCTACTGTGAAGAAATTAGACATTCATACCTCCGTTTGTTGGTTCCACCAAAAATTTCTTCTTGGAAGAACAAGAACAAAGACAAGCTTTGCTGCCTTTGATGGATTGAATTGTTGTTTGCTCTCTCAAAAAAATCAGATTGATTCACTGCCTGAAGGAATTCTTAAAATTCAAAGTTTTCCTCCTCAATTTCGATCTCAATTTTTCCTTCCAAATCCTATCCAATTTCCTTTTTTTTTTCTCCCCCTTTTTGTGTTGTTTTTCGTCTTATTTATAGAAGAGTTTTTGATTAATCTTAGTTATTCACGGAATATAACATTCATTAAGAAAAGGAAATCGAAACCTAATTGCATTAGGTTTTGGAAAATTTTGCGTCGAAAAAATTTCGCTGGCAAAAATAATTTGGCTACGGCAGTGGGAGAAAATTGGCCTGCGGGCCATTTAGCCCGCAGAAATAAACTTGGGCCATTTCGCCGCACTGATTTTCGGTGATGATTTTTTTGTCGCCAATTTTTTTGTCACTGATTTTTATTTTTATTTTTTTGTTTATTATTATTTATTTATTTATTAATAAAAATTAAATACTAAAGAAAAAATTATTTAATTAAGATAACACAAAAATTATTTTGGACAAATTAAAATATATTGGACCACACAAAAATTATTTTGGACTAATAAAAATATATTGGACCGGACTGGGTTACAAAAAGTTTTAGTCAAAAAATTGACAGCGCACGAGCTGTTGGGCCCATGGGCTGTGTTGGCAGCTATTGCGCTGGCAAAAATGGGCGCAGCAGGCCAATTTCTCAGCCAGTGGCATCTGGCTGCGAAATTGGTGTCCCAATTCGCACCTAGTGGCATCTGGCTACGAAATTGGTGTCCCAATTTCTCCCACAGATCATTTCTGCGGCGAATTGGGCTGCCACGCGACGCTCGCCGATCCGTCTGATTTTTTATTTTTTATATTTTTATATTTTTATATTTTTTATTTTTATTAAAAATAACTATGAAATAATATTAGTAATTAAAATATTATTAAAATAAATAAAATACCTCAAAAAATTATTTTAGACTATCGAATTTGAATGAGTCAAAAATTAAGGGTCTACAAAGAGAAAGAGATATGTTATGGGAAATATGTAGTCTTTTAAATATTTTTGATAATTTTGAAACTCACGTCATGTGCTCCCTTTTTTCTGGTTCGATTTCATATTAATTTGCGTTGCTTGTTCTGTCCATCAGGCTAGAGAATGGTACAAGACTCTTCTTGGGGACGTGCATGACATTGTCAAGGCCTTCAATTTTGGTTCCTTCATCCAGACATCACCTATGACATGGGAAAAATTGGATCGATGAATGGTAGAGGTTTTGATTGAGAGATAGATGGATACCACACATACATTTCACCTTAATTTTGGAGAGCTAACCATTACCCCTATGGACTTTATGACAATTACAGGGATTAGTTTTGGTGGAGAGAATGTTCCCTTCAATGCTAAAGTTTATAATATGGTCTGGACCATTCCTACATATG
Organism: Garcia nutans; assembly: GCA_947685225.1. Lineage (NCBI taxonomy): Eukaryota > Viridiplantae > Streptophyta > Magnoliopsida > Malpighiales > Euphorbiaceae > Garcia > Garcia nutans. The sequence continues at coordinate 4,162,205 of CANTUV010000002.1, forward strand.
CACCAAAACCCTTGTGGGGCTGAGGTATGGATTTTCATGTCCCCCTTACTCTTCTTCCTCTACTCCCATTATTTGCTTACTTCTTTGATCTGGTCACATTTTTACATATTTGGGCCTACAAGCTCAACTTCCTTCCTCCTCCCTATGTAGAGTCCGGCTTTCACCATGATTATCCTCGCCTTGGGGTTTGGATGGATGATAGGAAGGCCTCAAAGATATCTCATGATATCGCTGCTCCAAGGTCTACCCTTCAACAGTGTCCCTGGTCAAAGGTAAATAGTGAATTATTATTATTATTTTTTAGAAATAGGTTATACACTTATCTCTACTCATGTGTGATAAGTAGAGTCATGGTGGGATCCTGCAGATTGATTGGAGCACCCTTGGTCACCAACTATGTCCTTAGCAAAACCATTGGTTGAGAGACAGATGGTTTTTGCTGGCCTGGGCTCTTCTAAATGGTTTCTAGGGAGCGAGTCTTCGAGTGGTATCTAGGGCCAAAGAGGTAATTTGTTTCTTCTAACATCCCCCAAACCGTCTTCACTTCTAGGTCGATCTAGAAGTGAGATTAGGTTTGATAGAGGGAGGAGGAAGATTGCTGCCAGTTTATTTTGGAGTACGGATCCTCCTCATATTAGCTAGATTGCTACTTCATCTTCTACTATGACTGACCTCCTTACTTCTTCGGTTGACTCCATAGCAGAGCCAACATAAGTTCAGGTTCTTTTTTAATTATTTTTGTTGAACCTTTTAGAGAAGAAAGAGGCCTGCTAAGCCTTCCACCTATCAAGATACTCAGGCTCGACATTCCCCTACTCATTTTGAGCATCGTTCAAGATCAGCCCCAACTGCTTTTGTATAGGGAATGCTAGACTGGCCTCCTCAGCCTATATTCTTCTTATATAGGAATGGGGAAGCACCCATTTCAGAGAGGTTGATCCCTATGGCTGGAGCCCTACCGAGGATTCCTATTTATACAACTTACTTAAGTTTATTCTTTATAATTTTCTTTATAGGTAGAGCAAGCTATCGTCTTATGTTTATTTCTATACAGGTTCTCTGGAGTACATATAAGGAGCATTATTCCTTGTAGTATGCTGCTACAGCTTGCATCACTACTCTTTCGAATGAAACAGTGGTAAACACCTGCAAAATTGATGCCCTTTCATTGTGTGAAATAGTTTAATTTTTTACTAAACTATTACTATTATTTATTTATTTATGTATGTATATATTTGTTTATTTTCATGGCTAGATTGCTGCTAAGGATATACAGATTGCCAGAATTACAGTAAGTACACACTCTCTTTTCTTTTCCTCACTCACATTTTTTTTTATTTTTATGAACATTCTAATTTATGGATTCACAGTCGGAGCCGGAGGTGAAGAGGGTGACTAGCAAGCATCTCTAAGATGAGCTTGACAGTGCCAATAATAGGAATAATCAACTTGAGGATGACATCACTTCCTTGAAGGCGAAGCTACAAATCTTATAGCAATGCCTTGATGGTACTTTAAGTGCTTCTTACTCTGGCCGGGGTGGCCTTCCTAACTCAGTTGCTAAGAGTTCAGACATGGATGAGAGCAATACATAGGACACTTCTAAATCTTAGGAGATTCAAGTCTCTTCATTTTTCATTTTTCTCATTTACTAAATTTTTATGTACAGTTTCTTGACATTATTTTTCCCTTTTTTGAATCCTTCTTTCTTTTTGGTAAAAAGTCTTTTCACATGATCATATGATTCTCCTATTAGGTCTTGTGTCTCAGACCTGTCCGAATCCCTAGAAAACAAGTGCATGTTAGTTCTAGATAAACAACAACTAAAAAGAAAAGTGATAAAGGAAAAGAAAAGTGATAAAGGAAAGAGTCTTCCTAAATAAATTATGTATCAAATTTGATAATAAGAATTATCAAGTTCGATAAATTATCCAAACTTGATGATCAACTTAAAGCCAAAATGGATAGCGAACACAATGGATTATCAAATTTGGTATTATTGAACATCAAGTTCAGCAATTTCATGCATCTAATAATTTTATTTTGGAGTGGCTAAGTAATAGTATTGGGGGTCACTCTTGGCCTTCTTCTTCATTTGGAAATTGCTGCATATCTTTTGAACTTCTAGTTTGGAAATTGATTATGACCTGTTCCCATATCTGCATGCTATGCTAGAGAGGGGTAGTAAGCTGGATCGCTGCATGATCCATGCCTTAGTAGGGTGGTGGATGGACACTACCCACACCTTTCGCCTACCGTTTGGAGAGCTTACTATCACTCCCTTTGATTTCGCTGCTATTACATGGTTGAGTTTTTTTGGTAAAATGATTCCTATTAATGCCACTAAAATAAATGAAGAAGAATACCATGATTTGCTTTGTTTCATATCATAATTAAATAGTGGGAAGATTAAATATTCCAGCATAAGATTGAGTGCCCTAAAAGATGCAATAGATTGGCATATACACTATGCTAAATGTTTCCTTCTTTATCTTTTAGGCACTATGATTTTTGCAGACTCTAACTCCGCATTGATTCTAATGTACTTCGGGCACTTTCTAACTTGATGATGGTTCTTATACATAATTGGGAGAAGCAGGCTTGTTGACCTTGTATCATGGGTTTGACATGATTTGTAGAGGGAATGATTCTCCTATTGGCCTCATTACTATAGTGGAGGTTACTTATCAACTCCTCTTCTTTCTTCTTCTTCTCTTCTCTTTCTCTTCTTACATATATATATATATATATACACTTCCTTTTTCATGTATATCCTCTTAAGCCTTCTTTAATTACTTCTTCTCCCTACATGTTTTGGCTTATGAGCTCAATTAGGTTCCTCCTCCAGGTGTTAAAGAAGGGTACCAGAGTTGCCATGATTTTCCTCATCTTCATAACTGGTTTAGGAATAGTATTCCTAGAAAGGGTGCCCATAGTCTACCAAGGCTAAGAGACAACCTTCAATCACTCAGCTGGGGATAGGTAAACAGAAATAATTAGTCTCACTAGATTATTATTTATTTAATTACCTCTGTACTTTGCCTTTTTAGGTTGACATTGCCTAGTGGGGGGGAGTAAAACAAGCAGAATAAGCCATAGTCTAGAGAAATGATAGAGGCTTAGCCCTTGTTACAGAGAAGAATGATCTTGGTAGGTCCCATCGCATTTTATTGGTACTTCGGGGAGTGAGTGCTTTAATGGAATCTAGGATTGGGTTCACATGACATTCCTTTCAACATCCCTTAGAACATGGTCTCAGACGATATGATTCCTGAGGCCAATTGGTTGAGATATTGTGTCGGTCAAGATTGTTTGTCCTATTTATAATCGCTGATCAAGGTGTGGATGCTTATTCTGAATATGTCAGGACCCATTTGCTCCCAATGAATATAGGCCTAGGTGTTCCCCAAGCAGATCATGTCGAGAATCCTGACGAAGAGGGAGGTAGAGATGACAGTGGTAATGGTGGCCCTTCTCATCATGCCATATCTCCTCTATGCCACTTTCCATCATACCCGAAAGAGAAGGGCCACAACCGATCCAATTTCTACGGCATCTAGTATAAGGACTATTAGATATAGTTTGCCTCCCTCTATAGCGTTGTCGGGCACATCTCATCCTTTTTCTTCCTTTGGGTCAACTAGTGTAGTAGAGGGCATTCCAGAGATTGCAGCCCATCCTCTTTTTGCATGTTATCAAGTTGGAGAGCTTCCCATTGTGGAAAGGATTCTGTCTATAAGTGGTTCCGTAGCTCGTAACCCTTCTAATGCTACTCATGTGAGGTTTTTTTTTACTTCTCCTTTTTATTTAATGTTAGTTGAGAGACTTATCAAGAGCTTTGTCAGCTTTTCATGGGTGCTGTTGGTCTATTAACCACTATTTCCAGTGAACTTTCAACATGTACTTAAAATAGAAAATCTTAAAGTTAGTTATCATAAGATTTATTCATTATGCTTACCTTTGTTTTATATTGTAGGGGATCTATAGACCATTAATTTTGGCCCTAAGCTAGTCCAATCCTAAACTAAAGAAGGCTAAGCTAAATTTGGTCCAATTTTAAAAGCTTAAACCTAGTTTATAGCTTTGAATTAGATCGGTCCAGTTTTAAAAGGCCTAAAATAATTTGATGCAATTTTTGAAGCCCTAAACCTAGTTCAATTTATTATTTAAAGACCAAAATAGGTTTGATGCAATTTTAAAATGCAAAACTAAGTCGGACCGGGCCCTAGAATCATGATGAATTGGCTCATCCATTTCGCCATGGTCTTTTAATTCGGGCGTAATTTGGTTTACTAAATTGCTTTAAACTTCCTAATTAAGATCATACTTCGAATAGCTATTGAATTAATGTATTAGAGTTTTGGGCTTTAAACTCTCTTTTTCCTATAAATATAAAGGTGAAGCAACATTAATTGACAACAACAACGATAAGCATTATAAAAAGATATGGATGCAACAACACTTAAAAAGCAACACTTAGGGCAACAATTAATAGCAAGCAACTAATAGCAGGAATTAATAAAAAGAAAAGGAATCAAACACACAACAACCAAAAGGAGGCAGCGACCATTGTCTCTAGAATTGCTTCGCTCACCAAAAATTAAGGTTGGATAAGGCAGTAGCATAAATAAAGCTTGACTCAAAATATCAATATTGGTGGAGCCTACTACGTAGGTTTAACTTTCTAAACATAATTTGTTTAAAACTCCTAGTAGGCATATTATTTTCATCTAGTAGCAATGAAGTCATTTTAATTTCAGTAGCCAAGTATTAAACAAGTTTAAAAATCTTTGGCCCAATAGCTAAAATTTCTTGGTTATGATTTTTGTATGAACCCTAATAATATATTGAATCCAACCTATTTTGTTCCAAAACCCTAATCCTTTAGGTTTAGTTTTAAATTTCATGTTCTAATCCTAAACTTTTATGTTTTGATCTGACACTCTAGTTTATTTTGCAAGACCCTAAATCACATGATCAAACCCTAATTCACATGTAAAACTTTAGTTTAAGAAAAACCCTAATTTGTATAAATATAAAATCCTAGTTTAGATAGAAACTCTAATTCCCAACAAAACCATATCATGTAAATGGTTTGCCTTTTGCAGGAACTACCCCTAATCCATCACAAAGGGCGCTGCCCCCTTGACCCCTCGTAAATAGGGTCAATATTTATTTATAGATTGTAATTTGTGATTAACCTTAATTTACTTTTATTAAACTTCAATTTATTATTATTATTATTGTGATGATTAAACTACATATTTGGATTTTTTTTTATTTTGCTCTGAATGGTTGAATGGTGTTAATTTTATTATTTGAAATTTAAGGATGCAAAAGGCATGTTTCCATTTGTGGGTTTCTTATTTGTGTAATTTATTTATTTTATATAATTTAATTTTTTAAAGACTTTGGGACAATAGTAAAGGACATGTTTCCACCTTTTGGTGGGCGTTCTTTTTTATTTATTTTCTTTGTGGACATTTGGACATTTGTAAGGGCATGTTTTCATCTTTTGATCGCTATCAATTTTATTTTTTTGTTTGATTTATAATATAATGATTACTTATTTCAATAATTGCATGTAGTATGGATAATATTACTGTAACGACCCTCCCCGACCAGGTCGGTTGCCCGGCCCACTAGTGGCTTACGGCCCGGCCATTTCACCACCTGGGCACGGAGTCCGCAGGAGGCAAGCGATCGCTACAGTACTGGACAGCCCTCGCGGCCCACCCAGCAGGAATTTGTTTATTTGGCTCCCTAAGGAGTCGCCTCCCTGGATCGAACCCCTGACCTCCCACTTAAGAGAGCCAGCGAGAACCATCCAGTACCATTTCTGCTAATATCTTACATCATATACATTGTCACGTAATTAATTACATTCTTAATACAACTATACATATTAAATCTCAATAATACTTCATAATCTTAGTCCAATTCAGATCAATTGATCTATCTGTCACAATATATCCATTTTCCAATCTTGTTCAATTCCATCCAACGATTAATTTATATAACTTATCATGAAATTGCACCATATTCATATATGTATATATGATCTAATTCAATTAGGGCAAACTTATATACAATTTCTTGATCTTTTCCAATCCATATTCAATCAAATTATTGTGATAACAAATCACTTCAAATCATATTAGTATAGTTCCCACCAAATCTTATAATAACTATTTAACTATGCTTCTTAAACAAAATTTTCAATCTCACCAATTTGTACTACAGTCATATTGTCTCAGTCCCAAATTTATGGATACTAAAATTAACCGGCTACACATACTAACCAAATCATATAGCCATAGGAGATGAATGGTCACACACCTGTAACTCATAAATCAATACTGTTTCTCGATTATTCTGTATCCAAACTTTTTAATTACACTATTTAGTTGTATCACAAGAATTATATATCCATTCTCCACACTTTTACTACACCAAGAGTTAACACATTTCAACTCCATCTCCATAAATTTTCTCTTGAACATACGATTATCATTAGTCTAACTCACATCAACAATATTATCTATAACATCTTTATACACAACATTTAATCATATACAAATTCCATTTATTACTCCACTTCTAATTTATCTCTTGCAACACTTTTCATACAGTATACTTTCCTTTTTATTATATACTTATACATATAGAATTTCTACAAACAAAATCCTTAATCCAGGAAACATTATATGATAGTTTAACTCAGTTATTATCATAACAATTTCATCTTCTAGTGTTACTTGAGTCCTTTCTCACTCTCCATTTCATCCCATAATCTAACTCTACATAGGTTAAAACATATTCTCTCATAGATCCACTGATACATGCCCTATTATTCTCCACACCACTAAACAAATAATTATATCACATTCACATACTTAGGTCACATTCACAATATGACTTGCTTTCCACATTTCTTACATTTTCATTTACATTCATATCGAAAAGCTCATTCCACATTTTCCATACATGTATACACATAGTCATACAATTATATATAATTCCTCTTTTACATATCTTTAACACAATTTAACATTTATTACTTTTCCTTAATCAACATTTTTCTTACCCCTTTTTGACATAACTTAAATTATTTATCAACTCAACACATATATATTTCCTAACTATAATAATACTTCACAAATTCTTAGTCACCTTACTAAGGTGACATCTCTCTCACCTTTATTTTGAAATGCATTTAATATATCATCTTTATATCCGTTTGTTTACCATTCAACGTATATATATATTTTACTCATATATTTATACATATGTACATTACACCTAATAATATACACATTGAGCCTAATAGCTCCTATACACTTAATTATATGCTCTGATTTTTATTTTCCTTTTTCATACATTCACTACAAATTTAGTGTTTATCACTTTCTTTTGAATACTATTATTCTCATTCTTCCAATATGATAAAAAGTATTTAATCACACTACAAATATATATTCTGACTATAATAACACTTCACATCCATCTTGGTCACATTCCCAATGTGACATCTCTTTACTTTCATCTTTAAAAAAAAACATTTAATATACTTCCATATCTTTTTTTTTTTGCAATAAAATGACTTAAAATAGCTCCTTTTCATTTGCTTATCTATTTCTCTTTTTACTTCAAAACAAATTCTCATACCATCAATCACATTACTTAATTCATAATACTTTCATGTGCAATATTAATCATTTCACCTGGCTCAGGTATTGAATATACATTAAATCATCAATATCCAATCAATCTTTATCAGTTTCTAGTAGAACTTTAACTTTTCAACTTACTACTTCGCTTAAACTTTAAATTTACCAAACTCATCTTTTCTTAAAATCAACTTTAAAAACATCTCGGATATATATATATATATATCATAAAGCAATATCAACACATATTTCTTCCCCAATTATTAAGCTCATTTCGAAAAATCTCAAATATCACATATTATTACCATTACCATGAGCTTTTACAATATCCAAGCATCTCACATTTCTAACCTTAAATTCACAATGTTTACATTAAAATAACCATACCAATTTATATTCTTACATAACCAATATCATCTCTTTTTCCTTTAAATAATACCTTGACTTTATATATATACCCCAAACTTTAAATAATCATACCTTGTCTTTACTAATCAACTCATTCAATATTATTTTCCTTTTCATTTCTTTATGCTTCAACACATTTAACACTTCACTTTACTTGCATAAATTTCCATTTTTTAATTATCAATTAGACTTTTATAAATTTATATCATTCATTATACTCATTTAAATTTATCATTATAGCCAACAACTATGACTTTATATACGTACCCTTCCCCAACCAGGTCGGTTGTCCAAGTTCGGTTGCCCATTCCAATGGGTCCGCATGGTTCCGCAGGAGACAGATAGGTCCGTTCATTAAACTTATCAATATTTTTTTTTAATTCATTTCTTTTTTCACAAGCAAGTTAAGTAATCATGCCTCAACATCTCACATTACAACAAAACAGTTTTCTCATAACATCATATCATTCACACATTAACATCCATTTCATATAACACAGATATACTATAAATCATATAATGCCACCTCCGAGACCAACCTAGGTGTGAATGCATATGCATGTATTACAAATTTCATTTTCAAAACTCTTCTTTTTAATTCATTTTAAGCGTTTCAAAACTTTTTCTTTTTAATTTTACTTAGGCCGAGAATGATTTGATTCCTGATTAAAAATGTTAATAGGAGATGTAATGAGTATTTTGAATGTTTGATCAAGGAAATAAGAAGGTATATAAACATATAGAACGATGAATTATGGAATTTAGAGGAGATTGTTGATTCTAAAAGAAGGAATTGAAGTTATATGATTGGATGACATAATAATTTAAGCATATATTTAACTTCAGGTGGAAGTGAAGATAGTATTTTTGTTAAGAATGAATTGTTATGGCATGGATAATTTCGAGGACGAAATTATTTAAGGGGGAGAGAATTGTAATATCCCTAAGTGTGCTTAGAAGTTGTGATAATATTGTTATTAGTGAATTGAATGTGTGATTGATAAGTGGTAATTGTGTATGATTTATTTGGAGGATAATAGAAGTTGAGAAAATAATGTATATGTGTGTAGTTGGAAGGAATGCATTGTGTAGAGAGAAGTGTATATGTAGTGTATATGGTGATATATATAACATATAAGTTGGTCAAAGGGCTTGGTCAAGGGAAGAAGATATTTTATTTGTGATTTGTGAAATTACCTATATGGGTATATATGTGACAAAAGTTTAGTTAAATGGATGAGGGCATTATAGTAATTTTCTTTTGGATGAGTATTTAATGCATGTGGACTTTGTGTTTTCTTCATCATTTCTTCTTCTTCTCCTTGTGTTGGCCGGCTCCTTCATTGGCAAAGAAAAACAAAAGAACAAAGAAAGGTTTTGATGATTTTAAGCTCCAAAGTTGAGAGAGATTTCAAGTAGCTAAGTTGGATTTCAAGGAATTTTATCATCTTGGTAAGTTTTCTCTTGTTTACCTTGATTCTTTTTGAAGTTGTGTTTGGATTGAGTTATGTTTAGTAATAGTATGATTAAGTATGTTTGTAATTTGTTGAGAAGAGTTGAAATAGATTTGAAAAGGAGAAGTAAATTGGTGTTGGTGATGGAAGAGTAAGAGTTGTGTTTAGTGAATATTTTTCTGTTTTACAATTAGTAAAGGCTGTGACTTGTATGATTTTTAATTAATTATAGAAAAATGTTCTTGAAGTGAATTTTTGATATGTTGTGCCTCTATGAGTCTAGAATGACTGAAAAATATGTTGATTCGATTTTGGAATGGTTATGAGTTTAGAAAGATTATTTTTATTAGACCTGTTCCAGCAGGTACCTTAATTGAGACAGCTATATTTCGGGATTTTTAATAAAATGTAGAAAAATCATATCCAATTGAATTTTGGATATGTTGTTGCTTAGTGAGTCTAGTATTTGATAAAAATAATTTGGAACCACGTTGATTGAATTTGATTTATGGAATTCACAAAGTTCAGAACTGCTGCCAGGATGCAGGGCAATTGGGGCAGTCTGGTTAGGTGAACTATTTGACCAAGATTTTGTGTTCCGTTTGATCTGAAATTTTAAACGAATGATTTTAAGATACAAAAATAAATTCTGTAAAAATTTTAGAATTTTTAGTCAAGTAGATTATTTTATACAATTTTTCAAAATAAGGATAAAATGGAGTCTAAAACCAGAATGTACTATTCATATGGTCATTTTGCTAATATTCCTTTTGGATTAGGTTGTGAAGAGGTTGAATTGCCCTAATTTGTGAAGTGAAGAACTATTGAGTGGAGAAGAGTTTAGAGTGGTGTGAAATGTTATTAAGGTAAGTACCAATGTTGCATGATTGCATTGTTAATGCATATCACTAATGTATTTTGATGTGTTTATATCATTAATGATATGTATATATATAATTGTGTTATGGGAAAATGAAAGATGTGAATGATTTGATGTATGAGCTATGCAAATTTATTATGATAAACATTTTTATGAAGAATTACTTTAATGTACTTTGTAATGTTATAGCAATGATGCTATATGTATAATGTGAATCATGTGATTGAATAATGATATGTTCATTTGGTTAATGTAATTGATGTTGAGTATTATAATGATGATGCACATGATACTATATGAACAATACTATGATTTGTGTATTATGAATCTTGTGAATTGTATTGTGCTATATGAATAAGGTACTTTGTAATGTTATAGCACTGATGTTATATGTATCATATGGATTGAGATATGATATGTTGTGAAGCCATTGTGATTGGCTATGATGATCTAATTGAAAGAAATAAGGCATGTTTGCCTAGATGATAATGAACATTGAGATTGAAATTGATAATGAAACAATAAGTGAAATATGTGTTTAATGTGTTATTCAGTTTTCAGAGTTCTGGGTTTGGAGGCATGCCTATAAAATGAAAAAGGTAACAGTCTTGCCGGGTTGAGGATCTCTTCAAATTGAGTTGAATTGAGGTCCAAGAGACTGGGTCTGTTACACTATGAGAATTGTGAATATGAAATATATGATTGGTAACAGTCTTGCCGGGTTGAGGATCTTCTCATGATGAGTTGATGGTCCAAGAGACTGGGTCTGTTACACTATCCATGGATAGAAATATTGATATATGATGCCTACGGGCTTGATGATTATGATTAAAGACCAAAGCAGTAACTCTGAACTCTGAATAACATAGTGGTGTCTGTTGGGCCCGAGTCTGTCTTTGTTGTCAATGTGATATACAAATGTTGAAAGAAATGGATAATGAAATCTTTGGTATATTTCATTGGACATGTGATTGATGATATGTAATATGTGCGTTGAAATATTGATTATGAGCACTAGTGATGAATCATTAATGTTGAATTGTGAATAAAGAAATGTTATGATTGGTATGATGTATAATGTGTGTATCAGCATTGATTGTGAATTCAATTGACGAATTGTGGTTGATGACAATGATTGTCTTAATTGGAAATGTGACTTGTGATTGGTATGATGTATAATGTGTGTATTGAGATGTTGATTGTGAATATTAGTGATGGGTTGGACTTGGTAGAAATGCTATGTTTATATGTGTATAAGATGTGAGATTAGTTGAAAGATATGAAAGGTGCAAATGAATAGGGATAAACTTAATAAGAACTAAAAATATATGGAATTGAGATATCTTTATATGTTAGTGTTTCCATGATATATGTTTGTATTTTATATTTGTACTACTAAGCTTTCGAGCTTAGCGCGGATGTATTATCGTGCAGGTAGCTTGGTGGAAGACATGAAGTCTTTTGGTATGCCACGAGAAGAGTAAGATTTTGTCGAGACCAACTAGAGGGTAATGCATACATGTATCCACTTTAAGTATGTTATATTATATGTATAAATGAAGTTTTGATAAAGACAGTAATTTGTAAGTGTTCTTTAAATTGACCTATTATGGTTTGAATTTTGTTACAGGTATTGAAAGGTAAAAAGAAAAGTGGCATCCTTATACTTTAAATACTTACTGTATGTATACTAGGTATATGTATAGTATTTATATGGAGTATTGGGGTGTTACAATTACGATGCTTAAGAATTCAATAATATTTGGACCTGAAAAGGAGGCTGGTTGCAATGAACAGAGCGTTATGGGAGTGTTGGGCAATTTCTCACCTCCCCCATTTGTATTGAACTTTGCAAACCCAATAAGGGGTTGGGGATTCCTTAAGAATCGAGTCATCCATCCTATTCTATCTTCCCGGTCCGTTCAGGTGGAGACTCCATTTTCTCCGGGCTTAGGCTTATGTTCTCTAAGGCCCCGAGCCTAATAGTATCAAAGTCACAAGAACCATTCCATATATGAGTAGGGGCAAAATCCCCACTCACAGGATCACTGCAGCTCACGACACCACAATTGCTTGCTTGGAGGTTCGATTAATTCCCTAAAATATAACAATTTGCTATGCATATATAAGAAAAATGCATATACTGATGTGATGTTTTATTTTTTGGTTTTACAGACTGAGATCAAATCACTAAGTGAGAAAATTGAGATTGACCAATCTGAATCTAAGGACATTATTTTGGAGCTAAAGGAGACAGTGAAAGATTTGAGGATGGACATAAAGCACCATCAAAGATGTTTGGGCGAGGTGCCTTATTTAGTTGTAGTAACCATTTTGCCATTTAAGGAGAATGATGACTTTCATGATGATGATTATATCAATGATTTTAGTTAAAAATGGAGGGCATAGGTAGCTATGATAGTGACAGGGAAAAGGAGCATGGTCTTGATGACATCGGTATGAGTGATGGGAAGCTCTCCAATGAACCCGTCGTTCCTCCTATAAAGAAAGGAGTTGTAGCCTCCTTAGCTCCAAAACGGAGTGTTGATCATTCTATCCATCATACTCAGGGGACTGAATCCTTTAATACAGGCATTCTTGCAAATTTCACTCCTGTGGGTTCTAGTTTCAATGCATCCCATACTCAGGATCAACCTTCTGACACTGCTGTGATTGTTCCTAACTATGTTCTCCTTACCCAAATGATTCCTATCAAGCTTGTAGCAGCAGCTAGAGTAGATGACCCAGGACCCTTACATTAGGATGGATAGGGTCTACAGTCTCTATATATATTTGTCTTTTAAGCCTTTATGAAACATGGAAAATGTGACTATCCTGAGATTGAGGAACTCGTAATTCCTTGCTCACATAATTATCGAGTTCATCATTAATAATATCAAACTTGACATTCCAATGGATGGTCAAACTAAAATCCAAGGATCTTTGATGAGTTTGTTATTTTCAAAAGCCCCAGAATGTTGAACTCGATAATTTTTTATCCAGTAGCATCTATAAGAATACCCCTCCTCTGCTCTTTCAGTTATTCTGCCTCGGCCCTTTCTTGTTCTCTTACCATTGTTAATTTTCTTAAGATCATGGCTGAAACTTCTCTAAGTCGAATGTTATATATCTTCTCTAGGTTAAGCAGCTAATACTAAGATCAACTTTCTTAGTCTCACCTTGAGTCTTTAAGGTGTTTTTAGAACATTCGCATAAATTCTCCATTCTTTTATGCTGCAACTAGTTTATGGATAGCAACCACCAACTTTTTGATTTTTCCTTAAATTGAGATAAACCCTTTAATAGGTGAACTTATAGTTATCCTTCATTATCCTTCTGATTCTCTGAATCACATCATTTTCCCTACCATACTTGTTTCTCTTGTTACGCTCATGCAGTTGCTCTTTAACCTGATCAGAGAGGAAACTTGTCAACTGGTTAGGGGTAAAATATCCCATTGATTCCTATAATTGAGTATTGTTTGGCCAACATTTCTTTAACTAGATCTTGGAGCAGGCTATTTTTTCTATGTCTCCTGGGTTAATTTTTATTGGCATCTTCGGATGGAAATATAGATATCAAAGTTCTACTCATAATAGATGAAATGGAAGCTGGTCATTTGGTTATTCCCTTAATTTTGACTAAAACTCTAATTGGCATAGATGAGCTCTATTCTGGTTGTCAAAGTTTTCGAGGCAGCCCACTTCTTCTCCAAATTTGGCTTTGAGAAAAATTACATTTGCTATCATTCCCTACAATGGTCCCATTGAGATACTTGCCATGTCACCATGCTTCTCGGTGAGTTTCTCGAGCTACTGACCTTTAGGAGGATTGGATTTTGTGGTTTTAGTCCAAATATGCAGATGATGTCAATTAGCAGGTACCTTAGTAGAGGATTAATCGTGTTATTGTCCAAACCCATCTTCCCTATATTGCCCTAGGAGGTCTCAGAGAGGAAATTTCTACATTCTAGTTTGCTTAGCTCATCAGTATGGCATGCAAGTTACTTATCCTAGGCTGGCTCCTAATTTTGAATTCCCTGTATAGACTGAAAAGATGTTAAATCGACTTTGAGCAGGGTGGTCAAAGAGGCTTGATTATCCAATCACTAACCATTGAATTTCACCTCATACAATAGTGTGTCTTTCTATTTATTTACTATGATATTTTTATGTTTTTATTTGTCATCATTTTTCTACTAATGTTTGTAGATGTTTTCTTTTGGATAAAGATGACTTTGTTTATTTGTGAACTAGTATAGTAATTTATTTTGTATGTAATCTAACATGATTAAACACTTGGAACAATTTGGGTATTGTTGGATTTTAAACATAAAAAATCTTTAACTTATCGAGATTCACAGGTTCAGAGAATTCATTTCCATCCATGTCTGATAACTTAACTATACCTTTCTTCAAAATTTCTTTAAACACATACGAACTGTCCCATTTTGACTTAAATTTTTTCCTTGGAACAGAAACATTGGGTCTACCTTGTTTTAACACCAAGTTCCCTACTTTCATTGTCCTTTCTTCACCTTTTTATTAACAGCTCATAAAATCCACATCTGGTACAATTGATTATGATATAATGCTTGTAATCTTTTTTTTTCCTCAAGCTGGGCTAACTGTTCATATCTCGCTTTTACCCATTCTACTTCTGGCAGTTATGCTTCCACTATTATCCTCAGTGACTTCATCTCCATCTCCACTGGCAAGACTGTCTCTATCCTGTTGACTAGGGAATATGGTGTAATGCCAATAGGTGTCCTGATTCCAGTTCTATATGCCCATAGTGCATAAGGCAATATTTCCACCCAATCTCAATAGGTCCTTACCATTTTGGCAAGGATGGTTTCGATGGTCTTATTTGCTGCTCCCACCACTCCATTGGCCTGAGGTTGGTACGGTGAGGATTTGTGATGCTTCACATTGTACTTTTTTAAGAGAATTCAAACTTCTTCCTAGAATTACATTCCATTATTAGACACCAAATGATGGGGCTTGTTGTGTCTACAAAAGAGGTTCTTCTCTATAAATTGAGCCATTTGTTGCACATCCAATTTATTGAAGGACTCTGCTTCTATCAATTTAGAAAAGTAGTCTAGTGCAACTACTATAGACTTGTACCCATTTGATGCAACTAGATGTATCTCACATGTAACACACTTATACCCTAAGTGTGTATAATACATATACCCCTTATATGTAAAATACATAACTAGGATACAAAGGAAATACATCACATACATATAAATACCCTTATTTTAGTATTGAAATTAATAATAAATTTATAAAAGAAATTCTCTAGGAAAAAAATTGCTAGAGTTTTGTTTGTTTTTGTAATAATTCCCAAGTCAGCAAAAACACAATCTGTATACAAAAGTACACTCCCAAATCTCACTTCATTCAAAATACTCCACTTTAGTAATTTTACAACCAAAGACTTCATATTTAATAACATCAAAATCTCAAATAAATTTTTATATACATAACATTCCAAAACAAATTTAATATACATACGGTATCTTTTGATTATACAAATCTAAAGTAGTTGTAGACCCTTAATTTTTAACCCAGTTCGATCCAATATATTTTAATAAGTCCAAAATAATTTTTGTGTGGTCCAATATATTTTAATTAGTTCAAAATAATTTTTGTGTTATCTTAATTAAATAATATTTGCTTTAGTATTTAGTTTTTAAAATTAATAAAAAATAATAATAATAAACAAATAAATAAAAATAAAAATCAGCGACGGAAAATGGGCGATGAAAAATTTCGTCGACAAAAAGGGGTTGGACGAAATGGCCTTGGGCATTTCACCCACAGGAATTCCTGCAGGTGAAATGGCCCGCAGACAATTTTCACCCCGCAACCCCAAGCTCTTGCGGCAATTTTTTTCACCAGCAAAATTTTTTCGCAGCAATTTTTTTTCGCCAGTGAAATTTTTCCGATGCAAATTTTTCTGAAACCAAATACAATTCGGTTTCGGTTTTCTTTTCTTAATTAATGTTAGATTTCGTGAACAATTAAGATCAATCATATAAATATTCTATAAATAAGACCAAAAACAACACAAAAAGGGGAGGAAAAAATTTAAGAGAATTGATCGGAATAGGAGAAACTTTTTGGCAGAGATTAACGATCGGACCTCTGAGAGAAGCAAACAAGCAAATTCAATCCATCAAAGGCAACCATCTTGCCTCTGTTCTTTTTCATCCAAGAAGCAATTTTTGGTGGAACCAACAAACGAAGGTATGAATATCTAATCTTTTTTTTCCACAGTAGCTTGAATCATCCAATTGTCTCTTTTGATTAAAAAAAAACCCTAGAACCCTAATTTACCTTTTCTAAAGCTTAAAAACCTTAATTCATTTCTTTGTTTTCCAAAAATCTCAAAATTGTTGTTTCTGTTTCTTCAAAATCTTAAAACCCTAATATGCCCTCTAATTTTCCAAAACCCTAAATTGAATCCTTTTCTTTCTAAAAACCCTAAAAAATATCTTTTCTGTTTCTATAAACCTTAAATCGTTTTGTTTATTTCCAAAAAAACCCATAAAGCTTTAAACTAGTTTTCTTCTAATTCTTTTCCAAAAATCCAAATGTTTTGTTAAATACCCAAACTCAAAACTATAAATTGTTTTTCCAAATTCTAAAATCAAATACATTCTCCGAAACACTAAAAACCTTAATTCAACTTTTAAAACCAAGACAGTAACCCCAAATTAGCTAACCTTAAACCCTAATTCCCTTAAAACCTTAAACCCTACTTTTCCTAAATCATAACCCTTTAATCTTTAAAACCTTAAAACCTTATAAACCTAAAACATTCAAACCCAATATGGTAAATCCAAAATAATAATCCAGTAACCGTAAATCATAAATATAATGTTTTAAAGTGTCCAAACCATAATTTCATGATTTCACTCCTCAAACACTAATTTGGTTAATCAAACAACTTTATCAACCTCTTAAATTATAAAATTTTAATCCATTTCAATTCCTTTAAAACTCACATTAGCTTAAACCCATAAATTCAAAAACCCTAAACACATTAGATAAAGAATATTAAATAGAAATAGTAGCCCTAATTTGAATCTTTATTTGCTTTATTTAATTTTATATTTGATTATGTAGTCTATTATATGCTTTAATTTATTTTCAAGGCTTTGTTGGTTTATTTAATTTCAATGATTAGTTTATTTAAATTACCATGGATGAATGTTTATTTTATATTTTGATTAATATCTTTGATGAATGATTTATTTATGATGAATGGTTATTTACTTTATCGATTTATCTTGATTTTCAATGTTGTAAGAGGTATGTTTCCACTTAGTGGGTACCTCATTAGTTAAATATCATGTAATTTAAATTGCTTTTTTATTTTAGACCATTGTAAAGGACATGTTTCTACCTTTCGGTAGGTGTCCTATTTAGGCATGGATTGTAACACCCCATCTTAGCCTACTTTTATAGACCAAAATGGACTGTTATCTCATGATGGTTGTGTCTTTATATTTTACTTAGCCAATTTTAAGTGCAGATTTTACAGAAATTTTGCCAGAGTTTCCCCTATAATTGGTGGTCCCAAGTGTCGCCAAAACTGATTTTTCTTATTTTTGAAAAACATTTTGTTTCACAATTCAACTCAAGTACACTCCCAATAATCCACCCTTATAACCTCAACTACAATCCTGCAAGAAAAGTTCACACTTCTTTATCCACAATCCAATTCAATTCAAAACCATACAGTTATTATACATTACTAGATTTACATGCTACATCAAGTTATCTCTTTGTATTGCTCAAATAAGTACATGCCAGTTTCTAACACCAAAATACAAAATAAAGAGCACCACCTAAGTTTGTTGATGACCGATGGATCGCAGGACTCTTCTGCTCGCTACTGGCTCCTTGCTAATAACCTACGAGTTTAGAAGAAACTAAACTCGCTAAGCATTGCTTAGTGGGTACTTTAACTAATTATGGAAAATAATTATAAAAGCATAATGCACTTTAAAAAAATCAATGAGTCGTATTGAAAATTAATATCACAGTAAAAACAATCCATACATGTCATATATTCAGTTATTATCATTTTATCAATTCGGTCCACAAGGTAATTTGGTAGACTAATGTATGGTAAGGAACTAACTGAAACAACTGTATATATATTCTATGGCTGTGGCCCTAAAAAAAAATTACGGACCAAGCCCTGTGGAATCTGTGGCCGAAGCCCTCGGACCGGAGTCCTATATAACTCGGGCGATTGCCCTATATAACTCGGACCGAAGTCCTATATAGCTCGGGTCGTCATCCTATATAACTCGGACCGAAGTCCTATATTAAAGCAGCACTGCATATAGTATGATATATCATACCCTTACCGTACTCAGTACTGTCCCAGATACCAAGTGGAGCCAAAATTCTCATACCATTTCTTAATCGAATATTCATTATACAATTATCGACTTATGTTTCTTATATTATTTCAATGTGAAATATCATATTTTGTCATTTTAATAACATATTATGCTCATTTATATGCATAAGGAATCAATTGGATTACTTTTGAAAAATGACCAAATGAATATTAGCAAAATGACCATATGAATAGTAAATTCTGGTTTTGGACTCAACTCGATCCTTATTTTGAAAAATCGTATAAAATAATCCATTTGAGTAAAAATTCTAAAATTTTTACAGAATTTATTTTTACATGTTAAAATCATTCCTTTAAAATTTCAGATAAAAATGGAAACAAATTCTTGGTCAAATAGTTCACCCAACCAGACTGCTCCAGTTGCCCTGCATCCTGGCAGCAGTTTTGTATTTTATAAATTCCATAAATTAAATTCAATCAATGTGGTTCCAAATTATTTTTCTCAAATACTAGACTTATTAAAAAACAACATATCCAAAATTCAACTCAATATAAGTTTTCTATATTTAATTAAAAATCATACAAGTCACAGCAGTTTACTAATTGTAAAACAGAAAAATTTTCAAAAGAAGTTCCATGGTTAAAGTACCAAACCTTGCTTTTCCTTGCTCTTCTTATCTATTTCACTTCCTTTCCTCTCTAATCTCCTTGATTTCCTATGAATTTAATATGTCACATATGTAAGAACAAACCCTAGATATGAACATGATGCTACCTTATGATTTTCTAACAATCCTTTACTTATTCTTACTAATAATCACTATTTACATCATTTCCTTTAAGTAGTTTATCATTTTTCACCATAATCATCAACTTACTAATTCTTTCCCAACATGAACATAATATCAAATCTTCCTAAACATAGCCTAATACCTAATTCTAATGAAAGAATAAGACTTAGGATGGTATCTTACCTTATTTCCTATTGAATTTCACTTAAAAAATGGCTTAGACTTGAAACTTGTCTCCTTGAAAATGGAAGGGAGGGGGAGCACGACTTAAAGAAGAAGAAAAGTGGTGATGGTGGTGTCTTTTTGATCCTTACTTGTGTTTGGAAGACCATAATTAGTTATTTATAATTTAATTTCCATTTAATTAATTTATTTATTTTCAATGGCCATGATTTGTCCAACACATTTGGATTTAATGGCTAGGATTTGGTTTATTTGAAAGTGTTTTTTTTTTTGTTCTTTTAATATTTTGCCCCCAAAGTTATATTTAATTACAAAATCGCTCCTCCAGTGGAAATGTCCAAAATGTCCTTATCGAAAAATCGCCCGTAACTTACAAACCATGCGTTTTCAGGAAAATCATGCACCACCGTTACTACCCGATTAATCCCGAGAACACATTTATGGCATCCGTTAGGGTCACTATTAAGAACCGACATAACTTTTCAAAAAATTACTCTTAGGTCCTCGGCTTTTCGAAAAATTACCTTTAGATCCCGTCGACTTCACGGGCCTCCTTTGCACACCGATTTTGTTTTTGACTATCTCAAGCCTCTATTTGACCACTTATTTATGTCCTTCTTGCCTAATACTCGACTATCTAAACTTTGGGATGTGACAATTCTACCTCCCTTAATTTTAGTTTCGTCCCGAAACTTACTTATTCATGCATGATTCTTACGTGTAATTACACATCATCAATATAACTAATAATCGTCACATATACACACATATGTACTCAAGACACTGATTTTAAACTTACGTACCTTCATTTCCTTCTTCTGCTTTATTCTCTTCTGCCCTCATGTAATATATCCTAGCTGGCGCTCTCGATTTAGGGCGATCTACTGTCTCCGATCTTGTTCCTATTTGATTACTACCATTTTCTCTGCCTCTTCCTCTTTCTCGACCTTTACCGCTGCTACTTGCTACTTGTGTTCTTTCAGGAATTTTTGAAATCTCTGTCACATTTCTAGGACAATCCTTCTTAAGGTGATTAGTAGCACCACAAAGTATACAAGCTCCAGTAACTAACCAACATTCTCCCCTATGCTTTCGTCCACAATGCTCACACGAGGGGTATGGTGTATATTCAGTCCTTCCATAACCTTTACTTGATCCTCTGCTTATTCCTCCTGTGCTGGCTACTGAGGTAGCTTGAAAATTAGGTCCTTTAGATGGTCTTAAATTCTGCTTTACACTCATAAAGGATCCCTCATCCTTAGCTCTCTTGCTAGCAGACTGATTATTACCTGGGGCACTCTGTGCTTGCTCTCTTTTCTGTTGAATTCTCTGTTGACGATTCCTCAGATTTACTTGCACCTTTTCAACATCCAATGCTTTAGCCACCAACTTTGAAAATTCTGTATTATCCAATGCCACTAGCTGTATCTTAATTTCATCATTAAGTCCTTCTAAAAATTTCTCGCATCGCTCAGCTTCAGTTTCTATTAACTTCTTTCCATACTTACTAAGGCGCGTAAACTCCTTCTCATATTCTGATACCATCATTCTGCCTTGTTTCAATTGAATGAACTCATTACGCCTTGCAGTCAAATATGCATCAGTGATATACCTCTTTTTAAACTCACTCTTGAAGAATTCCCAAGTTTGCTGTTCTGGTGGAACCCGCTGCTGCGTGGTATCCCACCATATGTACGCCTCCTCTGTCAGGAGTGACGTAGCACAAATTACTCTTTCTTCTGGAGTGCATCGAAGCTGGTCAAGAACTCTAATGATACTATCTAACCAATATTCTGCTTCCTCAGATCCCTCTTCACGACCAGCCTTAAATTCCTTTGCACCATACTTTCTTAACTTCTCTATCGGGGGTTTCCTATCTCCCTCAGCAGCAGGGCCCCTTCCGGCCATTTGCTGAAAAGCTGTTGCAATCTGCCTAAGATAAGTCTCCGGACCGGGTATTTCAGCTGCTGCTGGCCCTGGTCTATGAGCTTCCCCGGCATCTGCAGGCCCAGATGCTTGCGATTCTATGTTTTGTTCCATAGCTTGCCACGAATCTAGAGACATCCTACATTGACATAATTAGCTATCTGCTTAGTTCATTAACATATAACTCGATTATCAATTCCTATCTGGCATGTACATCTACCTATTCATCATATAACTTTCTCCTTAATTTATCTTACATGGCACACATAGTTATTTACTTACTACCTATCTTCCAGAATCGACTGAACCTATGCTCTGATACCACAAATGTAACACCCCATCTTAGCCTACTTTTATAGACCAAAATGGAAACAAATTCTTGGTCAAATAGTTCACCCAACCAGACTGCTCCAGTTGCCCTGCATCCTGGCAGCAGTTTAGTATTTTATAAATTCCGTAAATTAAATTCAATCAATGTGGTTCCAAATTATTTTTCTCAAATACTAGACTTATTAAACAACAACATATCCAAAATTCAACTCAATATAAGTTTTCTATATTTAATTAAAAATCATACAAGTCACAGCAGTTTACTAATTGTAAAACAGAAAAATTTTCAAAAGAAGTTCCATGGTTAAAGTACCAAACCTTGCTTTTCCTTGCTCTTCTTATCTATTTCACTTCCTTTCCTCTCTAATCTCCTTGATTTCCTATGAATTTAATATGTCACATATGTAAGAACAAACCCTAGATATGAACATGATGCTACCTTATGATTTTCTAACAATCCTTTACTTATTCTTACTAATAATCACTATTTACATCATTTCCTTTAAGTAGTTTATCATTTTTCACCATAATCATCAACTTACTAATTCTTTCCCAACATGAACATAATATCAAATCTTCCTAAACATAGCCTAATACCTAATTCTAATGAAAGAATAAGACTTAGGATGGTATCTTACCTTATTTCCTATTGAATTTCACTTAAAAAATGGCTTAGACTTGAAACTTGTCTCCTTGAAAATGGAAGGGAGGGGGAGCACGACTTAAAGAAGAAGAAAAGTGGTGATGGTGGTGTCTTTTTGATCCTTACTTGTGTTTGGAAGACCATAATTAGTTATTTATAATTTAATTTCCATTTAATTAATTTATTTATTTTCAATGGCCATGATTTGTCCAACACATTTGGATTTAATGGCTAGGATTTGGTTTATTTGAAAGTGTTTTTTTTTTCTTTTAATATTTTGCCCCCAAAGTTATATTTAATTACAAAATCGCTCCTCCAGTGGAAATGTCCAAAATGTCCTTATCGGAAAATCGCCCGTAACTTACAAACCATGCGTTTTCAGGAAAAATCGTGCACCACCGTTACTACCCGATTAATCCTGAGAACACATTTATGGCATCCGTTAGGGTCACTATTAAGAACCGACATAACTTTTCAAAAAATTACTCTTAGGTCTTCGACTTTTCGAAAAATTACCTTTAGGTCCCGTCGACTTCACGGGCCTCCTTTGCACACCGATTTTGTTTTTGACTATCTCAAGCCTCTATTTGACCACTTATTTATGTCCTTCTTGCCTAATACTCGACTATCTAAACTTTGGGATGTGACATGGATTATGTAAGGTATGTTTCCATCTTCGAATGGGTGTCCATTTATTTGTTTTGCTTGGACAATGTTTTAATTTTCAATATATCGATGCTTTATTTTAATTATTGTTTGTAGTATGGATAATATTATTATATTTAAGAATTTTATAATATTAAGACCTATAAAGGAGGTCGGTTCTAATGAACCAGGCGTTGTGGGAGAGCTGGGCCATTTCTCACCTTCCCCACACGTACTCGACTTTTCGAACCCATTAGGGGGTTAGGGATTCCTTAGGAATCGAGCCATCCACCCCTTTCTTTTTCCCTATCCGTCCGGGTGGCAATTCCATTTTCTTTGGACTTAGGTTCGTGTTCTCTAAGGCCCTGAGCTTAAAAGTGCCAAAGTCGCAAGAATCATTCCACCGGGAGTAGGGGCGAAAATCCATGCTCACATTTCATATCCATAAAATATTGTACATGTATGCAACACCTTCAGAGGTTGTCTCGTGGCACACAAAATCTCTAAATCTTAATCATAGTCTGGACTTCTCTGGTCTACACTTCTAACACCTGCATGATGCACACTATCACACTAAGCTCAAGAGCTTAGTGATACATACTAAAACCATAAAACAATTTAAATAAATGCACATGTATAATTTTTTTCACTCATATTTTATCATCATACTATCAGTAAATGCACTATTATTTTTGCATTTTCTTTACCTTATAATCCATATACACACAATTATTCATCACAAATTACTCATCATCCTTCCTCTAATTCTTCAAACATATTTATATATACATATATATATGAGTCTCATAATATCATCATCACAAAATTCATAAACAAATATATCACAACCACACATACATATATTCATCAACTCAACATTTTGTTGCCATGTTACCAGCACAACACATTATTCAACTAAACTCATTTAATTCATCTCATCATTTCATTATAATATTACCAAAATTGTACAAAACACAACATCACATCACATGTTGGGCCCAACTACTCCCTACACAATAATCAAGTTTCAGAATAATTGATTTGGTTTGACCTAGCTCTACTCGGGTCCTCAATCACATGACCTAGCTCTACTCAGGTCATGACTTAGCTCTGCTCAGGTCATGACCCAACTCTGCTTATGCCATCATATGATCCCCAATATTAATTTTCTAGAGCAAGTTATTATACAGGGCAACACACACATTGCATAATTATTCATCTCAATTAAATCATATTTCCATAATCTCATTTTCAATATCAAGACTTAACTCTGCTCATGTCTTCCAACAACTCATTTCTCATCATTTAGCATATTTTCTCATCTCATATTCCTTCTCAGTAATTTGCATCTATATCTTGATCATATCATTCTATGATCACCATCATATATCCTGTTTAACCGTCGCAGGTTTTATATACAATAGGTACCACAACATCACATTACACATCACATATAACACTTTCAAATGCATTACTCATTTATATCTCTTTTTCCTCATTCCATATTTTTATCATGTTTCTCATTTTCAATGCACTTTTCATAGCTTTTCACTACTTTCATAATTTATACAAATCTTTAACTCAAGCCATAATTCAATGGCTTATCATAACATTCAAAAAATAATACACACAATTTCCACAAACATATACATATTACATATCACATTATATTTCACATTTCATCAAATTATCATATTTTATTCACATTTTCTCATTTCTCACAATTTTAACATTTTTCACATATTTAGCTATTTTTCACAATTTTAATCATATTTTATCTTTTTCCTAAAACATTTATGTAATGCACATAACAATATCATTTCTCATTCTTTTTGACAATTTCAAATCTTTTAAAAACATATTTCTAAGCCACACTCACAATGCTGTCTATTTCCCCATTTCTAATACATATTATACACTTCTCATAACTTAGACATAATATTGTCATTAGCCATTCTACAATGGCTTGACTATTCACATTACATGCAACTCACTCACTTTTACTTAATACAAAGCACTTGAAATACAAAAACCAACATCAAAGTAGCATAACACATTCACCAAATCACAATATATTATGCCAAATCAAATGTAATTAAACCATAAGCTATCAAAACATGTACTAACCTTGGAAATGCCAAAATCCAATGCCATTTTACCACCCAAGTTTTATTTCACCAATTGCCCTTCGTCTCTTTGATTTTATCATTTCTCCTTACTCCATCCTAAACCACATTATAAATGGAAATATTCCTTTAACAACACATTCCATATCATTATAATCAACCAAATATCAATTCTATTCATTCTTGCCAAAAAAAACCCCATCAAAATCCTAATTAACCTTATTACCTCTTTCAAACTACCACTTAACATATCCATTTCCATCATCCAACCATAAATTCATTACATATATATTAAAGCAACATCAAAATAATTTACTTTAACAATTATAGACATCATCATCAAAAACCCTAATTTCACATAACTTCCACATTAAATCTAACTTCATCAAAACTCACTCATATCCAACAAATAACCTTAAAATCATAACATATACATCCAAATAACATTAAATCAACCCATTATAATAATTATAAACACTCCTATTAAAAATCATAATTTTAAATATTCATTCCCAAAACCCTAACTTTACCAATATTGCTCTTCTCAATTAAATGACCATCAAATCATCACATACACATCCACACAACTTCAAAATAATCCATATTAGAAATTTTAAAATCCTCCATCACAATCTCAAAATTCTCATAATCCAAAAATCAAGAAATCAAACTTAAAAAATGAGAAATACTTACTTGAATCTTTGCCTAATCTTCGAAGCCTCTTCAAAACACTTGAGTTTCTTGTAAAATTTAGAATATTAGATGAAGCAAAACCTCATTTCTCTCTAAGAATTTCGTTCAAGGGTGAAGGAAGAAGAAGAATAAGACTTTTTCTTTTTTATTTTCTTTCTTATTTCTCATCCACACATATATATAATTATTTATTAATTAATTAATTATTAAATATGTAAAATATCATCTTCCATCCATATTTCATTTTAAATTTTAAATTAACTTTTTTTAATTTTATTTCTTTCTTTTACCCATCCACTCATATATAATTATTTAATTATTTAATTAATATTTAATTAATATTAAACTTTTCCATCATCTTCCACTGCCTAAGATTTATTTTAATTTTTAATTTAATTTAATTTACTTATTTATTTATTTATTTTACTTTGACTTTGACTTTTCAACTCATTTTGTCTTTTATGAAAATGTATATATCATATATATGCAATGTATATGTAACATATTTGTAATGTGTATTTCATGTATACATCAAGTATACATTATAGGTATATCATGTATATATCTCATATATCTCTCTTCCAACACATTAATCACACTCCAAGTTAATTATTTAACAATATTTAAAAATCCATGGATGTTACATCACCAATGATGTCTGTCCCTCATGCTGAAATGGCCAAGGTGATGTCAAAACTTGCAATTCAACTGGTAGGAGATGATTGTAATTCCCGTGAACTCGACATTTCTCACACCTACTTGCAAAGTCCACACAATCTGTTTCTATGGTTAGCTAATAATATCCCTACCTTATTATCTTCTTTGTCAACATATTCTCATTCAAGTGAGGCCCACATGTTCCCATTTGAAATTTAGACATAACTTACTCCAATTCTTCATACCTCAAACATCTGAGGTGAACACCATCTAGCCGTCTTCTATATAATACTCCCTTGACTATTAAATATTACAGAGCCTATCTCCTTATAGCTCTTCTGTCTTCTTTGTGTTGATCCCTCAGGGTAGACCCACCTTAAGAAATTTGAGGATGGTTACATACCAACTTTCTTGATCAGTTCTCACTGTTGTAATTATCTTATAATAATAACATGTTTGGGAAGAACTCAACAATATTAAAGGCTTAGAAAAGAGATTGATCAAATCATCCCAGATTGATGCCAAAGTTGCAAGTGATCCGCCAACAAATTCTCCTCTCTCAATTTATGGGTGAAAATACAATAGTTGAAATTCTCCATAAGATAATTCAAGTATTCTAAGTACAACTTTATTTTTTTTTCTCCTTTGACTCACATTCCCCTAATACTTACAGGACCACCAAGAGGGAATCTCCAATGACTTACATCATTTTCACCCCCCATCGAGATCAAAGTTTATAACCCAAAGATGCCAGCTTCATATCCAATCACATTGTTAGTGGTCTTGAAAGTCAACCTTTTTTCTAAAGGGATAAGCTCACCTTGGGGTGCTTCAAGGATGACGCCCATACCTACTCCCTTCTTGGTTACAGCTCCATCAAAATACATTACCCATTCTTGTATTTCTAGTGCCCGCAAATCTTCATCCAAAAACTTTACACAAATGTCATCTTTTCCTGGTAAAGAATGTTGCACTAAGAATTTGGCCACAACTCTTCCCTTGATAGTCTTTTTGGTTACATACTCTACATCAAATTCTTCAAGCAGAATCATCCACCTTCCAAATTTTTTAATTAATGATGGAACACCATGCAGATATTTGGTGGGGTATATTTGAGAAACCACTTGGACCTTATAGGATTGAAAATAGTGCCTCAACTTCCTAGATACCTAGACAACTGCTATGCAAGTCTTTTCAACCATGCTATACTTTACTTCATATTGCAAAATTTACCTTATCCTCTCCTGCTTGTGTTAGCATAGCTCAGACTGACTACTCTTCGATGGCTAAGTACAAAACCAATACTTTATTTGGTTATGGGGGTCTCAAAACTAGTGGGTTGAGCAAATATTCTTTAATCTTATCTAAAGCTTTTTGGCAAGCCTTCGTCAAGACAATTGGTTAGTTCTTCTTTAATACACAAAATATGGGTTCCACATTGACGTTAGTCGAGCAATGAATTGGCTGACATTCTGAAGCTTCCCTACGAGCCATCTTAGGAACTAGCATTTCCTTAAATAGCTTTCACTTTTTTTGGTTCGATCTCTATTCCTCTTGAGATGATTAAATGCCTTAACATCTTTCCTGAAGTCACCTTAAATACAAACTTCTTTGGATTCAGTCTAAAATTATACTTCAAAGCCCTCTCAAAAAACTTCTCTAAGTTCTACAGATGTTGCTCTTGAGTCTCAGATTTCACCACCATGTCATCCACATTAATCTCTACTTCTTTATGTATCATGTCATGAAACAAGGTAGTTGCCATTTGTTGATTTGTTGCCCCAACATTCTTTAGTCTATATGGCATCACTTTTTAATAGTACAATCCCCATTACATAATGATATAAGTCTTGTTCTCATCTTATTTTGCCATTATGATTTGGTTATACCCTGAGAATCCATCTATGAATGAGTACATGACATTGGAAGATGCACTATAGACAAAGACATCTATGTGAGGCAATAAAAAATCATCCTTTGGAGATGCTTTATTCAAATCCCTATAGTCAACACACATTCTCACTTTCCCATCTTTTTTAGGCACATGTACTATATTGTCAATCCATGTGGCATAGCTAACCACTTTTAAAAATCCAGCCTGAATCTGTTTCCCTACTTCCTCTTTTATTTGAGTGGCCCATTCTAGTCTTAATCTCTTGGGCTTTTGTTTAACTACTTTTATGTTGGCATAAGTGGGGACCTTGTGCTTTGCTATATCTCAATCAATACCCAACATATCCTCATATGACCATGCGAACACCTTCTCAAAGTTCTTGAGAATTCTTTAAAACCCTTGTACTTCTGAAGAGGTCAACTCTGCAACTATATATTTTTTTTCATGGATCCTTTATTGTTCCATGGTTTAATGATGTAGTTTGTACAATTTTAATATTAAATATGCTAGCTAAGTCATAAGAATGGGAAAGTCGACTTTAAAAAATAAAAACATCATATGTAAATAAATCATAAAGAACAAAGACATCTTCATCATTTAGGTGGAAATCAAGGATATCCTCAAATTAATCTTCTACCATCTTTTCAACCATGTCCAAATTCACTGGTGATGTAGTCAGGTCCTTGTTATGTTCTGGTATCTCATTGTCTGGTTGCTTCGTGACCAATTGAGCAACATTGGAGAAGATATCCCATCCGGGTAGTTCTTTTCCCATTAATATGATAGGCTCTGGTTTTCCTTCAAATGGCCCTGGCTCAAGTGCCTTCACAAACCAATGTCAAACCAATGTTATAGAGTCTTTTTCTCTCTTTCCTCTTCCTTCGTGGAACTTTCTCCCTTGTACCCCGGAACTTCTTTAGTGAGCTGGCTTTTGAACTCTAGGAATTCTGACACCCCAGTTTGATGCTTTCCCAAGCCTGTTCTAGGTAGATATCCCATTTTCCTCATGATGGATTTCATAATAAGAGATGATACCATGCAAATTTTGAACCCTAGCCATGGGATGGGTACCACCTTATTAATTTTTGTATCAATTGTGATCACTATTTTCCCTACTGGAAATTTGATCTTCTGATGAAGTGTAGAGGGAACTCCTCTGAATGGGTGAACCAAGGTCTTTCCAACACTAAGGTAAAAGTGGCTAGTATATCAAGCACTAAAAATTCAACAATAGATTTAATTGGTCCCATCGTAACAACTATAGAGAAAATCCCGAGTGTTGGCCTCTTAGAGTTATAATAAGCTCTGATCACTATTTTTGTTGAATTTAAATCAGCCACTGATAGAGACAACTTTGGTAACATATTTGCTGGGCAGATATTAATGGTTGATCCATCATTTACCTTGAATCTCTACTTTGATGAACAATGGGCAAGTGTGGTTCCTACCATCCTCCGGAAGATCCTCGTTAGAGTAGTGATGATGTAATTTTTTCCCTAGATAACACTTTCTTACATTCTTTTACAGTCACAACATCAATTAATTCTTCTGCAGTGGTAAGAGATGAGATTTGCATTTGTGATAAGGCCTTCACCAATGCTTCTCGATATTTATAGATTTGCATTTGTCATCTTCTATTTTCACCTCTTCATTCTTTCCCTTGCTTGATGCTAGCTCTTTCTGTAATATCCTCATGTATGCCCTAGAAGTTTTGATTATGTTGTTGTTGTTGTTGTTGTTGTTGGTTTAAAAGGTGATTGAATGTGTATGTTAGGTGATAAGAAAAGGAATTGGTAAGAGAATGCTTATGTATATGTGTTTTGGGAAAGAAAGAGGGTTTAGAGAAAAGTGTATATGTTGTTTATATGATGATATATATAACATATACATAAGTCAAAGGGAGAGTCAATGGAAGAGAGATATTTTTATGGGATATGTGAAATTACTATAATGGGCTTATAAGAGACAAGAGGTTAGTTATATGGATAAGGGTGTTTTGGTAATTGCTTGAATTGAATCACATGGTGGAGATTTAAAGAAGGATTGACTTTGTTTCTTTATCATTTTCTCTTTTTCTTGGTTGTAGTGGCCGGCTCCTCCATAGACAAAGGAAAGTAAGAGGTGAAGAGAGGATCTTGATGTGTTGAGCTCAAATTGAAGGAAGATTAAGTGATCAAGTGTTGATTTAAGAAGTTTTTAACTAAGGTAAGATCTTTCCTTTGATTTCTTTTATTCTTTTGAAGTGGTATTGGAAGTTAATTAGGGTTTGTTGATTTGATGATAAGATGTGGTGGTGATATGTTTTCAAGTGTTAAATTGGTTTTAAGTTAAGAGTTTAAATAGGTGTTGTTGTTGGAAGTGGTGGATGTTGATTTTGGAAGATGGAGAAGGATATTGGTTTTAGGGTTTTGAGATGGTTTGTGTTTAAATGTATTATGAATGTTTTGTGAAGTGATTTTTGTGATGAATTTGTGTTTAGAACATTGTTTCCATTCATTTGAACCATGCTATATTGTGTATGATGAGTTGGAGTGTAATTGGAGGAAAGTTGTGCATGTTAAGGTTTTAATTCATGGGTGACACGGCCAAAGGGAAAGAGAGACACGGCCAA
Organism: Garcia nutans; assembly: GCA_947685225.1. Classification (NCBI taxonomy): domain Eukaryota; kingdom Viridiplantae; phylum Streptophyta; class Magnoliopsida; order Malpighiales; family Euphorbiaceae; genus Garcia; species Garcia nutans. The sequence goes on from CANTUV010000002.1 coordinate 4,193,504, forward strand.
GCCAAGGGAGTTTGGGCGTGTTGGATTGGTTTTTGAGAGACATGGCCGTGTCCCCTAGCCGTGTTAGCTACTGTGATTTCTGGTTAAGAGACACGGTCACAAGCTTGGCCGTGTCCCTTGCCCGTGCTGCTTACTGTCAAATTGAGGTTGAGAGACACGGCCACAAGCTTGGCCGTGTCCCTCAAGTGGGCTGCCCGTGTCCCTCAAATGTGTTGGTTAGGGTTTTTATTCTTTGTTCTAATTGCATTGTTATGATTCTTCAAAGGTATTTTGGTACCTAAACCCTAATATAAACACTATAAACATATTTCAAATCAAGAATGCCCTAATCAAATGGATGTGGAAGATCCTAAAGCTATGAATGATATAAATTGTTCTTTGCCCTAATTGTATTGTTGAGATTGAACAATGTTATGTTATGCATTATGAATGGTAATGTGTTTCATGAGTAATGTATATTGAAATGTTATATCAAAGATGCTATGATGATTCAAATAAGATATGATATGAGACAAGGCCATTGTGATTGGCTATGATGATTCAATTGAACGATATATGGCATGTTTGCCTAATTGATGATGAGAATTGAGAATGAAATATAAATGAATTGTGTGGCTAATGTGTTATTCCATTTTCAGAGTTTGTTGTTAGTGGCATGCCTAATATGAGTAACAATCTCTTGAAGTTAGGTTGGATTAAATCCTTGAAGCCTAATTGAGATGTTACAACCCTTGAAGCTAGGTTGGGTTGGTTCTTGAAGCCAAGTTGGGTTGAAGCTTAGCATGCTTTGCTCCCCTTGAAGCTTGGTTGAACCTAATCCTTGAAGTCTAGTTGGGATTATGATATTGATAAATGTGATAACAAAATCAAAGCATTAACTCTGAAAATTGAATGGCATATTAGTGTGTCTTGGGCCCATGCTTGTCTTTGTTTAGTGTTGTTCATGAATGGTTTAATGAGTAACTAATGAGGTATATGAAAAGATGTTGAAATGTGATATGTCTACATATGTTGAATTATGAAATGTAAAGGTATGTGGTTAGCTTTGCATATATAATGTTACATGTATAATATGGATTGAGTATTGACATTGCATTGCACTAAAGCATGACATTTGCATGTTTTGTCTTACTAAGCCCTTGGCTTAGCGCGATAGTGTTTAATCGCGCAGGTAATAGAGTTGAACCCGAGAGTTCATCGAGACCGAGTGAGAGTAGACCTTGAAGAGTTGATTTTGGGAACTTAAAGATCAGAAGAGATTTGCCAATCATGTACTACATCTTTTTAATTTTGTAAAGTAATATTTATAATGTAAATATATGCACATTTGTAAATATGGATTTAAATGTTTCATATATGTAAATATTTTATAAATTTCGCTGCGTATTAACTAAATGTATCTATATATCTATTTTTTTATTGTATTACAAGTAACTACCTATTTTTCTATAATGTATACAATTGAAAGAGTATGGTATCGTTTAAAATGTTTTGAATGTTAAGAAAATCCATAGCATCCCTATGTTTAGTGCATGTATACTACATTGTGGTGTGTATAGTGTGCATGTATTGAATGTGGGGGTGTTACACTTTCATTCCTAATTCTTCTCTGGCATATGACTTCCTTGACCTTGTGTTATTAACTTGCACTTCCTTGTCTATCTTCTCCCAAAAAGGCTCCTCATTCAAATATCATCATGCAAACTTTCATTCCCACATCTTGGAATGAATTCATCACCATTTCTTCACTTAACACAATTTTAATAAGGTATGTGGCAGGTGAGGGAGTATTATTGTTGTAATATCCTCATGTATGCCCTAGAAGTCTTGGTGATATTGTTGTTGTTGTTGTTGTTGTTGTTGTTGTTATATATTGGATTGAATGTATATTATGTGATAAGAAAAGAAATTGAGAAGAGAATGCTTGTGTATAAGTGTTTTGGGAAAGGAAATAGGGTTTAGAGAGAAGGGTATATGTTGTGTATATGATGATATATATAACATATAAATGGGTCAAAGGAAGAGTCAAAGGAAGAGAGATATTTTTGTGTTGAGTGTGTAATTACTTAATTGGGTTTATAAGAGACAAAAGCTAAGTTAAGTGATGAGGGGTATATGAGTAATTGCTTGAAATGAAATGCATGGTGGAGATTAAAAGAAGAAAAGGTGTTTGACTTGTGCATTTTTCTTCTTTCTTTCTTGAAGTGGCCGGCTCTCCAAATAGCAAAGAGAAAGGGAGGTGTTCTTGAGGCAAGAAGTAAATTGAAGAAGGAATCAAGGGTGTTGGTTAGAGATTTGTGGAAATTCTTCATTTAAGGTAAGAAATCTCTTGTTTTCCTTTGTTAATTTTGAAGTTATGTTTAAAGTGAAGTGTGGTTTATTGATGTAATGATTTGGTGTATTTGATATGTGTTTGCAAGTGTTAGAATTGATTTAAAGTTAAAAATTGGAATTGGTGTTGGTTTGGTTGTGATTATGGAAAAATAAGTGAAGATTGATAGTGGAAAATCAAGAGTAAAGTTTGAGTTAGGGTTTTGAGATGGTTTGTGTTCAAATGTGTTGTTTAAGTGGTTATTGTGATGAATATGTGTTATCACATGAGTTATATCCATTTGAGTGAGTTTGTGTTGGGAATTATATGTTAAAATGCATTTGGAAGAGGGTTGGTTACATTTAGGGTTTTGGTGATGAGTGACACGGCCAAAGGAAAGGAGAGACACGGCTAAGCCAAGGAAAATTTGGGCGTGTTGGTTGAGTTTTTGAGAGACACGGCCGTGTCCCTTAGCCGTGTTCACTACTGGATTTTGGTTTTGGGAGACACGGTCACAAGCTTGGCCGTGTCCCTTGCCCGTGTTGCTTACTGTCCAATTGGGTTGAGTGACACGGCCACAAGCTTGGCCGTGTCCCTCAAGTGGCTGCCCGTGTCCCTCAATTGTGTGGGTTAGGGTTTTAATTCTTTGTTCTTTTTGCATTGCTTTGGTTCTCCAAAGGTAGGTTGGTCCCTAAACCTAACCCTAAACACTTTAAACACACTTGAATCAATGAATGATATAATCAAATGCATGTGTAAGGTCCTAAAGCTATGAATCATATCAATTGTTCTTTGCTCTAATTGCATTGTTGAGATTAAACAATGTTATGTTATGCATTGTGAATCTTGTATATGATAATGATTCAAATGAATGTAAATTGAGACATAAAGAAAGATGAATGATATGATTGAAGCATGCATTGATGATAGGATTGAATAATAATATGTGTGTTTAGATAATGTAATGAATGTTGTATGTGATGATGAAATGAAATGTGAATGATATAATGTTATGAAGAATTGTTTTGTTGTAATATAAAATATTGAGGCATGATTGCTTAACTTGCTTATGAGAATGAAATGAATTGAAACAAAAAATATATTGTTAAGATTAATGAACGGACCTATCCGTCTCCTGCGGAACCATGCGGACCCAATGAGTTGGGCAATCGATCTTGGACTACCGACCTGGTTGGAGGAAGGTTCGATACAGTTAGTTTTATACATACCTATTTGCCTCCTGCGGAACCATGCGGACCCATTGAAATGGGCGACCGAACTTGGACAACCGACCTGGTTGGGGAAAGGTATGTTACTGATAATGTTATATGTGCCTATCTGCCTCCTGCGGACCCTTGGGTTTAGAGGGCAACCGACCTGGTTGGGGGAGGGTACGTATATGAATCCATAGTTGTTGAGTATAATGAATAGTGTTATTATATGAATGTTGATGTGACATTGAATAAAGTAACATATTGAGTAGATGATATGCTTTTGATTGATGTATAGAATTGAATTGTGTCATTGCATTTTTAGCATGATTTATCTTACTAAGCCGTTGGCTTAGCGCGATAATGTTTAATCGCGCAGGTAATAGAGTTGATAGAGTTGAACCCGAGAGTTCATCAAGACCAAGTGAGAGTAGACCTTGAAGAATCCATTTTGGGAGCTTAAAGATCAGAGCAAACTTGCCAATCATGTATACTTCTTTATATTTTGTAAAGAAATGTTTAATATGTAAATATGTACATATTTTATAACTTCCGCTGTGTAATATATAAATATATATATATAACTAATATGTTTTGTTTTATAAGTAAATGATCTACTTTTCTATAATGTATAATGATAAGGGTATTGTATCAAGTTTAAAGTGTTTTGAATGTTAAGAGAACCGTAGCATCCCTATGTTTGGTGCACTTATGCTACATTGTTGTGGTTGTAGTGTGTGTGCATTGGATATGGGGGTGTTACAATTGTTTTGGTATCAGAGCCTTGGTTTGAGATTCTCAACCTAGGTAAAATGTAACAAAAAGAATATTTTTACTTAAAAAGTTGGTTTTGAATAAAAATACATGTTTGGGATTGGCAATCTCTGATCTTTAATAAGGTGTGTCCTTTTGATGGATCCTCATTTGAGACAGTCGGTTGAGGGTAGTGAGGAGAGCGTTGCTCCTGATGAGGGAGCTAGGGTTGATAGTGTTGAGGAGGCACCTGCTTCGGTGTCGGGTAGACCAGTTGGTGAGGAGGTTCCACCAGCTTGGTTGAGGCATGTGGTAGAGGCTTTGAGGCCAGCGCCAGTGCAACCACAACCACCACCCCCTCAGCCTTTGGTGCCAGTGAGGCACTATGACAAATTGAGGAAGTATGGAGCGGAGGATTTTCTTGGTACCACCGATCCAGCTGTGGCAGAACAGTGGCTTGACAAAGTACAGAGGATCTTTATTCAGTTGCAAGCCACCTCAGAGGAGAAGTTTGATTATGCAAGATCTTTGCTACAGAAAGACGCATATGACTGGTGGAAGACTGTGCCACATTCTATGGATGATCCACCCACCTTGTCTTATGCTGATTTCTTGAGAGAATTTGAGTTGAAGTATACTCCTAGGGAGTATAAGGATATGAAGAAGATGGAATTCTTGAGTTTGAAGCAAGACAGCAAGACTGTTACCGAGAATGAGGTTGAGTTTATTAGATTGAGCCAGTATGCTGGGGGTATCATTGCTGATGAGATTGATAGATGTCGGCGATTTGAGGAGGGATTGAGGCCCTCGATCATGTGCTTAGTGGCTGGATCCAGATATCACGATTTCTCCCAGCTAGTAGCAGCAGCTCGAAGTGTAGAGAGAGCTCAAGTTATTGCAGCTGCTTCAGAAGAAGAGGTCAGAGTGAGAAGGCCCCAGTTTGAGGCAGGGTCTTCTTCTGCTAAAAGAGGTAAAGGAAGCTTTACTCCTCGGGTCAGTAGGAGCCAGAGACCGGCTGGTAGGTCAGTGCAGTTTCAGAGGCAAAGATTTAGACCTGCAGCTTCAGTGGTGAGTGCTCCTACTCCTATAGTCCAGAGATCCACTCCACCTAGATGTACTCAGTGTGGGGGTTATCATAGAGGTGTTTGTTGGAAGAGTGGTGGACCAGCTGTATGTTTCAGGTGTGGGTCACCAGATCACTTCGTGAGAGACTGTCCTGAGAGGCAGGAGCAGATGCCAGTTGATTCTGCCGCTTCTTGAGCTAGTGTGAGGGGAGGTAGTGGAGGCAGAGGTGCCAACCGAGGAGGTAGAGCAGGGTTCAGTTCTAGAGGAGGTGCTATATCCAGGGAGGGTAGACCAGAGGAGGTTGGATCTTCCCAGAGGATGTATGTTATGCAGAGGCAGCCGGATGCATCGGCAGTCATAGCTGGTACCTTTTCTTTATTTAATACTGCAGTACTTGCTTTGATTGATCCGGGTTCCACCCATTCTTATATTAGTGCATCTGTTTTACCTGTGTCTGATGTGCATGTTGAGTCCCTAGGATTTGATGTGTTGGTGACAAATCCGTTAGGGCATAGTGTGGTTTTGAGTAATTTGCACCGAGATAGTGCAGTGAGGGTGCAGGGTGAGGAATTCGTTGGAGATTTGATTGAGATGCCATTTAAGGAATATGATGTGATCTTAGGTATGGATTGGCTATCTCGACATGGAGCTGTGATGGATTGTAAAAAGAAAATTGTTTCTTTGAGAACGGGTGATGGTAGAGAGGTGATAGTATCTAATGAGCAGGAACAGCTAGCCTCCTTATTTGTTTCAGCTGTTGCAGCCAGAAGGTTGATTAGAAAGGGATGTGAAGCCTATCTTGCTCATGTGGTAGATACTAGAGTAAAGGGTTCTCAAATTGATAGCATTGCCACAGTTGCTGAGTTCCCTGATGTGTTTCCAGAGGAGTTGCCAGGGTTGCCTCCTGAGAGAGAAGTGGAGTTTGGTATCGAATTTTTGCCTGGTACCACTCCTATCTCGATTACTCCTTACAGAATGGCACCAGCTGAATTAAGAGAGTTGAAAGTGCAATTACAGGAGTTATTGGACAAAGGATTTATTCGCCCCAGTGTTTCTCCTTGGGGAGCTCCTGTATTATTTGTGAGGAAGAAGGATGGTACAATGAGATTATGTATCGACTATAGGCAATTGAACAAAGTGACCATTAAGAATAAATATCCTTTGCCTAGAATCGATGATCTCTTTGATCAGTTAAAGGGAGCGTCAGTGTTCTCCAAAATTGATCTGAGATCAGGGTACCATCAGCTGAGAGTCAGAGCTGAAGATGTTTCGAAGACAGCTTTCCGGACCAGGTATGGGCATTATGAATTTTTAGTTATGCCTTTTGGTCTGACGAATGCACCTGCAGCTTTTATGGATTTGATGAATAGGGTGTTCAGGCCCTATCTGGATCAGTTTGTAGTGATCTTTATCGATGACATTCTGGTGTATTCAAGGAATGAAGAGGAACATGATATGCATCTGCGGATTGTGTTGCAGATTTTGAGAGAAAAGCAGTTATTTGCCAAATTGTCGAAGTGTGAGTTCTGGTTGGATCAAGTAGCTTTTCTCGGACATATTGTTTCTGCAGAAGGCATCAGAGTTGATCCGAGCAAAGTTGAAGCAATTTTGAATTGGAATCCACCCAAGTCTGTGACAGAGATTAGAAGTTTTTTGGGTTTGGCAGGCTATTACCGGCGGTTTGTGAAAGGGTTTTCTTTGATAGCTACTCCACTCACCAGATTGCTTCGTAAGGGAGTGAGGTTTTTGTGGACAGATCAGTGTCAGGCGAGCTTTGAACAGTTGAGAGATATGTTAACTCAAGCGCCTGTTCTTACTTTACCTGTTGAAGGCAAACCATATGTGATCTACAGTGATGCTTCACATAGAGGTTTGGGGTGTGTATTAATGCAGGAAGGGAAAGTTATAGCTTATGCATCTAGACAGTTGAAACCGCATGAGCTTAACTATCCAACCCATGATTTGGAATTGGCTGCCATTGTGTTTGCATTGAAGATTTGGCGCCACTATCTGTTTGGAGAGAAATGTTTCATCTACACTGATCACAAGAGTTTGAAGTATTTGGGTGTCCAGAAAGAACTCAATCTTCGTCAGAGGAGATGGTTAGAATTGATCAAAGACTACGACTGCTTGATTGACTATCATCCAGGTAAAGCAAATGTTGTTGCTGATGCCTTGAGTCGGAAGTCTTTAGCTGGTTTAACAGTTTACTCGCTCTCGTTGCTTGTTGAGTTGAGAGCATTGCATGCCAGTTTTGTACCTTGTGTTGATGGTGCATTATTGGCACAGTTGCAATTGAAGCCGGTTTTGTTAGATCAGATCAAAGAAGCTCAGTTGGCTGATAAGAAGATACAGAAGATTGTTTCGGATTGTCAGAGTGGAAAGGGTAGAGATTTTATTGTGAAGAGTGATGGGAGTCTCTGGTTCAAGAGCAGATTGTGTGTACCCGATGATGCTGATTTGAAAAGGGTCATTTTGGAAGAAGCTCATCAGTCGATGTTTGCTATGCATCCGGGTAATACGAAGATGTATCATGATTTGAGACAGTATTATTGGTGGATTGGGTTGAAGAGAGACATTGCTGAGTTTGTATCGAAATGTCTCACTTGTCAGAAGGTTAAAGCAGAGCATCAAGTTCCAATCGGGTTGCTTCAACCGTTGTCAGTGCCAGAATGGAAGTGGGATAGAGTGACGATGGATTTTGTGTCTGGATTGCCATTAACACAAAAGAAACATGATGCCATATGGGTGATTGTGGATAGATTGACTAAGATAGCTCATTTCCTTCCGGTGCGGATGGATTACTCTTTGGAGAGGTTAGCTGAGCTGTATATCCATGAGATTGTGAAACTGCATGGTGTTCCAACTTCTTTAGTGTCTGATCGAGATCCCAGGTTTACTTCAAGATTTTGGAAGAGTTTGCATAGTGCTTTGGGTTCTCGACTGCACTTCAGCACTGCTTTTCATCCACAGATGGATGGACAGTCAGAGAGGGTGATACAGATTATTGAAGATATGTTGAGAAGTTGTGTCATCGATTTCACTGGAAGTTGGGATAGGTTTTTACCTCTTGTGGAGTTTGCATACAACAACAGTCACCAATCTAGCATTGGTATGGCACCGTTTGAAGCATTGTATGGTAGACGGTGCATGACACCTCTTTGTTGGAGTGAACTTGGTGAAGGTAAAATAATTGGGCCTGATTTGATTCAAGAAACTGAAGAGAAAGTAAAGTTGATTCGAAGCAGATTAAAAGCAGCTTCAGACCGACAGAAGTCTTATGCAGATCTGAAGAGGAGAGACATTCAGTTTGATGTTGGAGATAAAGTGTTCTTGAAAGTATCTCCTTGGAAGAAGATTTTGAGGTTCGGTCGGAAAGGAAAATTGAGTCCTCGTTTCATTGGGCCGTATGAAGTGTTAGAAAGAGTTGGGCCAGTGGCGTATCGACTTGCTTTGCCACCTGAGTTGGATCGTATTCATAATGTATTCCATGTTTCTATGTTGAGGAGATATAGGTCGGATCCATCTCATGTGTTGCCATTTGAATCAATTGAAGTGAGCCCAGACTTGACATTTGAAGAGGAACCAGTTGCTATCTTGGCACATGATGTGAAAGAGTTGAGAAACAAGAGAGTGCCATTGGTGAAGATTCTTTGGAAGAATCATGCAAAAGAAGAAGCAACTTGGGAAAGTGAACAAACCATGCGAGAACAATATCCTCAGTTGTTTCAGAGTTGATATCAGGTAATTTCGAGGACGAAATTTTCTTTTTAGAGGGGGAGAATTGTAATATCCTCATGTATGCCCTAGAAGTCTTGGTGATATTGTTATTGTTGTTGTTGTTGTTGTTGTTATATATTGGATTGAATGTATATTATGTGATAAGAAAAGAAATTGAGAAGAGAATGCTTGTGTATAAGTGTTTTGGGAAAGGAAATAGGGTTTAGAGAGAAGGGTATATGTTGTGTATATGATGATATATATAACATATAAATGGGTCAAAGGAAGAGTCAAAGGAAGAGAGATATTTTTGTATTGAGTGTGTAATTACTTAATTGGGTTTATAAGAGACAAAAGCTAAGTTAAGTGATGAGGGGTATATGAGTAATTGCTTGAAATGAAATGCATGGTGGAGATTAAAAGAAGAAAAGGTGTTTGACTTGTGCATTTTTCTTCTTTCTTTCTTGAAGTGGCCGGCTCTCCAAATAGCAAAGAGAAAGGGAGGTGCTCTTGAGGCAAGAAGTAAATTGAAGAAGGAATCAAGGGTGTTGGTTAGAGATTTGTGGAAATTCTTCATTTAAGGTAAGAAATCTCTTGTTTTCCTTTGTTAATTTTGAAGTTATGTTTAAAGTGAAGTGTGGTTTATTGATGTAATGATTTGGTGTATTTGATATTTTTTGCAAGTGTTAGAATTGATTTAAAGTTAAAAATTGGAATTGGTGTTGGTTTGGTTGTGATTATGGAAAAATAAGTGAAGATTGATAGTGGAAAATCAAGAGTAAAGTTTGAGTTAGGGTTTTGAGATGGTTTGTGTTCAAATGTGTTGTTTAAGTGGTTATTGTGATGAATATGTGTTATCACATGAGTTATATCCATTTGAGTGAGTTTGTGTTGGGAATTATATGTTAAAATGCATTTGGAAGAGGGTTGGTTACATTTAGGGTTTTGGTGATGAGTGACACGGCCAAAGGAAAGGAGAGACACGGCCAAGCCAAGGAAAATTTGGGCATGTTGGTTGAGTTTTTGAGAGACACGGCCGTGTCCCTTAGCCGTGTTCACTACTGGATTTTGGTTTTGGGAGACACGGTCACAAGCTTGGCCGTGTCCCTTGCCCGTGTTGCTTACTGTCCAATTGGGTTGAGTGACACGGCCACAAGCTTGGCCGTGTCCCTCAAGTGGCTGCCCGTGTCCCCCAATTGTGTGGGTTAGGGTTTTAATTCTTTGTTCTTTTTGCATTGCTTTGGTTCTCCAAAGGTAGGTTGGTCCCTAAACCTAACCCTAAACACTTTAAACACACTTGAATCAATGAATGATATAATCAAATGCATGTGTAAGGTCCTAAAGCTATGAATCATATCAATTGTTCTTTGCTCTAATTGCATTGTTGAGATTAAACAATGTTATGTTATGCATTGTGAATCTTGTATATGATAATGATTCAAATGAATGTAAATTGAGACATAAAGAAAGATGAATGATATGATTGAAGCATGCATTGATGATAGGATTGAATAATAATATGTGTGTTTAGATAATGTAATGAATGTTGTATGTGATGATGAAATGAAATGTGAATGATATAATGTTATGAAGAATTGTTTTGTTGTAATATAAAATATTGAGGCATGATTGCTTAACTTGCTTATGAGAATGAAATGAATTGAAAAAAAATATATATTGTTAAGATTAATAAACGGACCTATCCGTCTCCTGCGGAACCATGTGGACCCAATGAGTTGGGCAACCGATCTTGGACTACCGACCTGGTTGGAGGAAGGTTCGATACAGTTAGTTTTATACATACCTATTTGCCTCCTGCGGAACCATGCGGACCCATTGAAATGGGCGACCGAACTTGGACAACCGACCTGGTTGGGGAAAGGTATGTTACTGATAATGTTATATGTGCCTATCTGCCTCCTGCGGACCCTTGGGTTTAGAGGGCAACCGACCTGGTTGGGGGAGGGTACGTATATGAATCCATAGTTGTTGAGTATAATGAATAGTGTTATTATATGAATGTTGATGTGACATTGAATAAAGTAACATATTGAGTAGATGATATGCTTTTGATTGATGTATAGAATTGAATTGTGTCATTGCATTTTTAGCATGATTTATCTTACTAAGCCGTTGGCTTAGCGCGATAGTGTTTAATCGCGCAGGTAATAGAGTTGATAGAGTTGAAGCCGAGAGTTCATCAAGACCAAGTGAGAGTAGACCTTGAAGAATCCATTTTGGGAGCTTAAAGATCAGAGCAAACTTGCCAATCATGTATACTTCTTTATATTTTGTAAAGAAATGTTTAATATGTAAATATGTACATATTTTATAACTTCCGCTGTGTAATATATAAAAATATATATATATATAACTAATATGTTTTGTTTTATAAGTAAATGATCTACTTTTCTATAATGTATAATGATAAGGGTATTGTATCAAGTTTAAAGTGTTTTGAATGTTAAGAGAACCGTAGCATCCCTATGTTTGGTGCACTTATGCTACATTGTTGTGGTTGTAGAGTGTGTGCATTGGATATGGGGGTGTTACAATTGTATTTGGGTAGAGGGTTACTTTTTGTGTTTGGATTAGTTGGCTCAGGGATCTTTCCATTATTAATCAAGTTTTGGATTTCATGTTTTAAAAGCATTCAGCGGTCGATGTCATGTCAAGGCATTTGGTGAAATTGGCAAAAGGCATTTGGGTCCCAATTTGGTGGCAATGGCTTAGGTTCTAAAGGTATGAGGATCTTTTGGCTTTTTAAGTAGTTGAATACTTGGGATTAGGGTCTATCCAGGTTAGAGATTTTTCTTTGGGTGGCTACGATGTTGATCTCGGTAGTTTTTGGATTAGAGGTTAGGATGGGTAGTTGGTCTTTCTTAAGTTTATATACCAGGTTTCCTCCTTTTCAGCTTCATCAATTTGAATCCCCAAATCTTGAAGGTCTTGAAAACTCCTAACCAAAGCATAGCTCTTCTTCTTTTTTAGTTTTGAACCTTTGATAATTAATCTAATTTGGTTCCTTTTGGAAGGCTTATCTTGAACAAGGGTTGCCTTGCTTCTCCATCTCTTAATGTAATCTGCAAGCCTTTCATCCTATTTTTGCCTTACTAATTCCAATTCAATCAAGGACACCTCCATATTTGCATTGTGTCCTTACTATTTTATGAAGGATGTTTTGAGCAGCTTCCAGTTATTATTGGTTGGTAAGATTAATTGATTTATACCATTGTGTTACATTTCCAGTCAGAGACGAGCAAAACCACTTCAAAATTTTCTCATTAGTGGATATAATAGCTTTCATTATAAAACACACTGACTCAGGTGAATCTTAGGGTCCCCTATGCCATCAAACTTTGGGATATCTAGTATTTTGAATCTTGGTGGTAGGATTTCTTCTTCCAAGAACATCTTATCTAGCGCAGTCATCTTTTATGTGGGTGCTTAATATTTTTTCTCTAGATTCTCCATTCTTTCAAATATCATTTTTCAAACTCTGATGAAGCTTCCCAGATCTTTAGCTTAGTCCTATCATAATCCTCTTCCAAATCATCAAACATGTTATCACCATCCTCTTTTTTCACCATCTTCCCATTCTTCTTCGTATTACTAGTTGAACATTCTACAGGTTCAGTGGGTGTGCTAATGTTTCTGAGCATTTTTAAAACTAGGGCCATTTCATTTTAATTTTAGCTACCTTAAAGCCAATCATAGTCTTGACTTTCTCTTCATCCAGGTCCTTAAGGGTATTGGCGACTGATTCTATTGAAGTTGAAGTTTATCTAGATGTAGTATCGTCAGTGGCTTCTACACTTGTTCAATCCAGGTCTGAAAACTAGAAAATGAATGAATGAATGCATATGTCAAAGAAAATGCTTTAGAGTGCATACCTAGTTTGTTTGATGAAGCTTCTCTCCTAGTTTCTAGTGGATCCTCACACTACTACTACTACACACATGTTTAATGGTGAGTTACTTTTCTTAGGTTTTTTGGTTTACAGTTATTACCATCAGGAGGTAATTCCTGTGACAAAATCTTAAGATTCTCATTTGAAACTTTTACTTCGTATTTCTGTGTCTTATGGTATTTCTATGTCTTATGGGAAATTACCAGAAAGGTGATTTTCCATAAAACCTTTATTTCAGTTATACTAAAGAAAAGTTTCACAGGTAAAGAAGTTCTCATATGGTAACAAGTTTTAAGCTTTTGCTGATAGATCCATTGTTTTGTTCATAGTGATAAAATGTAAGGAATTTATCAAAATAAGCTAAAAATTAATTAACTATAAACACTTCGACATCCCTAAAGGAAATTTTATGAGCTTCTTACATGTGCTTTAGTCTAGGGTAAATTAGCTTTAGGCTCTCGCAGCAAGAATATACTCGAAGGTACAAGGCATGTGAGTTGTATGTAGTTTCCATTCTCCATATATTGAATGAAGTACATGGTATCCCTTTCAGCATATAACACAGGTAATTTAGGCATCCTAACTTATGCACACAATACGACTACTGCAAATGCAACTACTTTTCTGATTATCTGAATAAAAATTACTAATACATGAATCAATGGAATCAACTTCTCATATGCACCTAGTGGAATCGCCATTGTGAGCATCTGGCCTGTCCGTGCTCAATGATTTTAAGTCTCAACACTGCCATGTTATTGATCTCAGGGATCCGGCAGGTGAAACTTATGTGAAATGGAGTCTCCATCTGGTAGGACCATGAAAAGATAGGGGGTAGCATTCTCTTGATTCCTTTTTTGAGAAGTCCCTAACTCCTATTTGAACTTGGGTTTGGAAGTTAGGTACATATAAGAATGACTTAGATGAGAATATTTATCATTCGCATATGCCCGATTCAAAGAACTAACCTCTACGATTCATACATTAGTAAGGATTATTCAGAATATCATATGAGGATCAACATATATAAAATAAATAAATAATGGAATAAACATATGTATATCATGATGCACGTGATGCTTGGTTGTATAGAAAATTCCTACGAGCACCTACCGAGGTGGAAAAATGCTTTTTACAATAATGAATCTATAAAGAGGAATAATTATATTACATAGCTTTACAAATCTTATACATTATTCTAAAGAGAAAATTACATTATTTCCTATATACAACGAATCTAGAAAAGAGAAAGTCTAAATGTATGTTGGATGAATATTTGATGTTATGGATAAAATAGGTACAATAATAATAATGAAGCAATGGAAGGCAAAAGTAAAAGATAGAATGAAAGAAAGAATGAAAGAAAGAAAGAAAATGAGTTCTAGTAATATCAAACTCTATAATTATGGAATTATCAAATTCGAGAATGACTTGCAAGATTAGATAGTCGGATAAAACCAATATATATAAAATTAAGTTAAACTGCCAAGGCAGAATAATGAAAAAACCCGAAGTAGTAGATATAAGTATGTGTAGGAGTATTATAGTCAAATTTGATAATTAAAGAATTCAGGAATTCAGGAATACCCTATAGAAAAATTAACTGATAACAACAAAATACATATACTGAGAATTAATTCAAAATATCAAATTCAATACTCATAGGAATATCAAGTTCGACAATTATCTGCTATTTCTAGCAAAAGTGACCTGCATCTGTAAATTTAGTCCTTATCCTATATTTGTGTGTATGATAGGATCATAAATAAATTAATAATGGCAAACACATATGTATGGGAACATAATAATTGCAGAACAATAACTTGCAGAAAAAGGTTAGAGGAGGACAACATATCACAAATATTGTGATTTGAATCAAAATATCAAATTCGGTATTAATATGAATATTGAAATCAATAATAATTCACTATTTTTGATAGAAATGACCTATATCTAAAGATTTTCCATAAAAAAATGCTTTAAAAGTCATTTCTCAGTTCTAAAATTCAAGTCCTCGATCAGGGAAAGTTAGATATAGTCCATTGAGGTCTATTTTGTTGGTCATAAGTTATTGATTTATAGATTTAACTTAGAGTTGATAGATTTTAGTTCTCGAGCATGGATTTTGTTCTTTGAAGTTAAGTGATTATGTTTCTCAGTAAATCATATAAATGGAGTAAATAATGCAATGTAAACAACAGTAACAAACTTACGTGATTTGGATTTAAGAATAAATGATACTAAAGACTTAAGGAACTTGCTGCCAAGGGATGAAGATCACAATAAATCTCCAGTGGATGAAGAATTTCCTTGATTTATTTTGAATGATTGAACTTTCTGCATAATTATCCTTTTATAGATGGAATACAAGATATAAAGATGAAATAATAAAAAGATGAGATAATGTTTCCTGACCATCTCTTTTTTGTCCCCCACAGAGAAAAGCCAAGTATTTTCTTATCAAAGAAAAGAGTCTGGTCCCCCAAAAAAAAGTTCCTATAAGATATACTTGGATGCTCCCTTTTATAGGCTAGAGATGAGGTCTGTCCAGTGAAATTATCAAGTTCGGAGCTATAAAATTGTCGAAGTCGATACTTTTTAAGAATTAACAAATTTGACAATAATTACCAGGGTGGAAAATTTTAGTGTCTACACTTAGTGTTTACTAGAAATTGAATGAAGGGTTTATAGACATTGTGTGACATCTCTTGATAGTTTTTAACAAGATTGTCAAGGGGCATTACAAATTATGGGTTTTATTTGATAAACTTGGGTCGAGTTGGAAGTTTTAGGTTTCTATGAACTTAAGAAGGATTTGATCTAGGTTCTTATGTCAACCTAAGAAGGATTTGATCTAGGTTCTTATGTTAACCTAAGAAGGATTCGATCTAGGTTCTTATGCCAACCTAAGCTTGAAATGATTTTATGGCTAAATTGGAAGTCTCCTAAATTTGAAATTGATTTTAGGCTCAACTGGATGTCACTTAAGCTTAAAATTGATTTTAGGCTCAACAAAATGTCACATAAGCTTGAAATTGATTTAAGGCTCAACTAGATGTCACTTGTGAGTGGGGAGTTTTGCCTCCACTCCTATGTGGAATGGTTCTTATGACTTCAACATTGTTAGGCTTAGAGCCTTAGAGAATATGGGCCTAAAGCAGTAGAAAATGGAGTCGCCACCCGGACAGGCAAAGAAAATAGAAAGGGATGGATGACTCGATTCCTATGGAATCCCCAACCCCTTATTGGGTTTGAAAAGTTGGGTATGCATGAGAAAACTGAGAATGACCCAGCACCTATATAGTGCCCGGTTCACTGGAATCGTCCTCCTTTTTAGGTCTAAATATTATTAAATTTAGAACTTATTAAAATATCATCCATTCTACATATAATTTAAAGTAAGTAAATATTCATTGTATTAAAATCAAAGAAGGTCCAAACAATCAAGCAAATAAAAAATGGGCACCCATACGAGATGGAAACATGCCCTTATAATAATACAATGTCTAAAATTAAATAAAATAGGACACCCATCATTTGGTGGAAACATGTCCTTTACATTAATCCCAAAACTTAAGATAAATAAAATTACATTGAACTTAACAAATGAGGCACCCATGAAGTGAAAACATACCTCTTACAGCCTTGAAGTTTAAATAATTAACTAAATAATATTAAACCATTCATCATAAATAAAACAATAATGGATCATTCATCGTAAACATACAATAATGAATCAAAAAATCAAATTTAGGTTTTAATCTTAAATAAAGCATAAGATATACAAAATTAGGGTTTACATATTAATTAAGGCTTGTAGAATTTTAAACATGGTTTTAGGGTTTTGGATGAAAAGCTAGGGTTTTAGGGTGAAATTAGGGTTTTGGATGGAAAGCTAGGATTTTAAGGAGAAATTACGGTTTTGGATGGAAAGCTATGGTTTTAGGGTAAAATTAGAATTTTGGATGGAAAATTAAGGTTTTATAGATTTTAAAACAAAATTAGGATTTTTAGATGAAAACTAGGGTTTTAGGATTTCTTGAAATAAAACTAGGGTTTTATGCTTTTAAAAAAATAATATTATGATGTTAAATTAAAATTTAGGGTTTTGGATGATCAAATTAGGACTATAGGGCTTTAAATTTATAAATTAGGGTTTTGGGTGATCAAATTAGGGTTTTGGCTTTAAAAGTATGCAAGTAGGGTTTTGAAAGAAATAATAAGGGTTTTAATTTTAAAAGTATGAAAGTAGGGCTATGGATGAACGTTTTATGTTTAATCTAGCTACTGTGATTAAATCCATATTTTGACGACTACTAGATGTTAGCTTTACTGCACAAGAATATATTGATTAAAATTGCAATTGTGAAACAAGCATGATGATAGCTACTGTGTGATGATGTTCTTTTCTTTTTTTAGAATAGAAACTACTTCCTGGAAGTTTAAATAATCACGAATCAATGGATGAAATATTAATAATTGAAGCTACAATAAATTAAAATGAGTTAAAAACCAAACCTCCGTTTGTTGGCTCCACCAAAATTATACATTGATCCAAGCTTTCTTCCTGCATCAATCCTGAGTTTGTTTGAGTGAAAGAATTTCCAAGACAATTGCTGCATTTTTTGAATTTTATGTGTTGATTGTGTTTTGGTTCTGTGTATATTGCTGCTCTCTCTTGATAATTTGTTGCCGTTAGGTGTTACTGCTTCCCATTTGATAATTTTTGCTTTGTATTTCTAATGCTCAACTAAGGCTAACACAATCAATAGTCCCTGTGCCCTTCAGATACTTCATAAGTCTTTTAGTCTTAGCTTGATTAGGAAACTAACTTCTGCTGGCCAGTTCCTTGAAATGGATTTAACCCAGCCAATTCAACGTAAGTTTGGCCCATGTTGAATTGTTGCCCACCAATTCTACATTGGATCCATCATGTCGAATCGGTGGCTTGCCAATTTGATATGAGGGAAGCTCATATAGAATTGGCAACCACCAATTCGATATGAGAAGCCCATACCGAATTGACAAGAACCGAATTGATTCCTACTATATTGGTCCAATTTTTTTTAAAATGAATCTAACCTAATTCAAAATTAGACTTGATTTAACCTAAACTTTGTAATTGAACCAAACTTGATCTAGTTTTTTAAATTAAATTTAAAATGGGCAAAAATTAGGAGTCTACATCACATAAGCTTGAAATTTATATTAGGCTCAACTGGATGTCTCCTAAAATTGAAATTGATTTAGGGTAAACTAGATGTCTCCTAATCTTGAAATTGATCTTAGGCTCAACTAGATGTCAGCTAAGCTTGATTGAAATTTATTTTAGGCTCAACTGGACGTCACCTAAGCTAGAAATTGATAATAGGCTCAACTTGATGTTGCCTAAGCTTGAAATTAATTTTAGGTTATTTTAGGCTCAATTGGATGTCACCTAAGCTTGAAATTGATTTTAGGTGATTTTAGCCTCAACTGGATATGACCTAAGCTTGAAATTGATTTTAGGTGATTTTAGGCTTAGCTGGATGCCACCTAAGCTTTAAATTTGTTTTAGGCTCAATTGGATGTCACATGGGCTCGAAATTGATTTTAGGCTTAATAGGATGTCACTAAGTTTGAAATTTTTATTAGGCACAACTGGATGTCACCTAAGCTTGAAATTGATTTTAGGCAAAACTGGATGTCACCTAAGCTTGAAATTGATTTAGGTGATTTTAGGCTCAACTGGATGTCACCTAAGCTTAAAATTTATTTTAGGCTCAATTGGATGTCACCTAAGATTGAAATTGTTATTAGGCTCAATTGGATGTCACCTATGCTTGAAATTGATTTTAGGCTCAACTTGATGTCACCTAAGTTTGAAATTGATATTAGGCTAAGATGCTTTGGCAAAGTTGTGGTTAAGCTGATAATAGTGGGAAGTCATGGCAGAAGGGATTGTTTAGGCAAGTCATGATTTTAAGTTTGGTCAATGGATTAGGCTAATTTGTCTTTGGAGGGCTTTAATATGAGTGGGCTTATTAACCTATAGAGCTCAACTTATGTAAGAAAGTTGCAGTCTATTCGGCTAGCTATGTTTTATTTTGCTCATTCAGGAAGGATGTGATATGCTCTGCTAAGGTTGAATTGGATGAATATCAGTCAAGCTATATATTAAGGCAAGATGGTTTTCAAAGGCTCATGTTAGTTTTGGCTTTTGTCTTAGGAGACAAGTTTGGTTTGAAGGTTTTAGTCAGATTTAGGCTTTGGTTTTGTTCTGCCTGGGTTCAAGAACTTCCTTTGAGAATTGGCTTTGATCAGGTTAAAAGAGTGCTTTAGAATATGAGGCCATGGGATGGCTTAGGTGCAATCATGGAGGGATATTTAGGATAAAAGGC
This sequence comes from Garcia nutans, assembly GCA_947685225.1. Classification (NCBI taxonomy): domain Eukaryota; kingdom Viridiplantae; phylum Streptophyta; class Magnoliopsida; order Malpighiales; family Euphorbiaceae; genus Garcia; species Garcia nutans. The sequence continues at coordinate 4,212,854 of CANTUV010000002.1, forward strand.
TATAGACTGGCCTTGTTGTGGCATGTTTAGAATATAAAGGCTATGGACCATCTTGGGGTTTGAAGGAGAGAGTGTAAGTCATGAAAGCTATGGCAACTTGGGGAAGATGTGAGCTAACTTGTTTTTAGCAAGGGCAACTTAGGCTTTTAAATGTTTTTGGTTATAAAAGGATGATTTGGTTCATGTCTTGATTATGGGTTATGTTCTTAAAGAATTCAGGCTGTAAAAATGTCAAGGATACTTGGATTTGACAAGTTAGAAAATGGAGATGCTTTTGCTATCTTGATTGTCCAATGAGGTTCTGGGTTTTAAGGATTTCATATAATGCCCTAATTTTATTAAACCTAACTATATACACTAATTGGTGGGGGATTAAAGGAGATCTAGATGAAAGATGCTGGAAATATAAATAATATATACATAACATATCAATAGTTAAATATAAATGGTAAAAAGGTAAAATGTTAAAAATAGAAAAGTTAAAAATATAAAATAATAATATTTTATATAAATATCAAAATTAATTAGTGTATATAATTGGTAAAAGATGATAAAAGTCAAAAGCTCTAGAGAATTTCCATCATCTTCTTCCTCCTTCCTTCATCTTGGCCGACCTCCATAATTAAGAAAAGGGTGAGTTTCAATTCTTCAATTCATTAAGTTTTAACAAGATTCCACAATAATTGAAGATAGCTTGGGTTTTAATTCAAGTAATAAGTAAGGTACTCTAACCTTTAATGAATTCCTTTTTAGTAGAACTTCTATAGAATTGTGGTGTTAAGATATATATGGGAACCAATGAAATAAATTTGGTATAGAGATGATAAATTTAAACTTGGTTTAGTAATTAGATGAGGCTGGCTAGAATTTGTTTTAGTGGATGAGAATTAGGGTTTATAGGTGTTTAGGTTAATTTTGAGTTTGGATGTAGTTTAGTGGGTTTAATGGTGTTTATATGAATTTCTAATGTTACCTTTAAACCTATAATTTGAATAGGTGATGATTCAATTTGTAACACCCCTTCCCAGCCTACATGTGTAAGCCGAGTAGAGGCACCACAATATCCTAATGTTGCTACCAATTTTACTTAATTCGAATTTTAGTTCCGGTTTTACAGAATTTTTGCCAGAGGTTCGCCTAGAAATTGGATCTCAAGTGTCGACAAAACTGGTTTTTTTTTATTTTTGAAAACATTTTTACACAAACCAATGCGAATGCAATCAGTTTCAATACACTCCCAATGAATCCACCTTATACCCTCAACTACAAATCTGCAAGAAGAGTTCACACTTCTAATACAAAATAAGTACAGGTTTATTATTATCACATACTACTAACGTACAGTATAACTGTAACACCCCCATACTCTATATAAGTACTATACATATACCGGGTATACATACAGTACGTATATAAGGTATAAGAATGTCACTTTTTATTACAGTTTGAAAACCTATATCTGAGTTCAAACAATATTACATTAATTTAAATATAGAACATTTACAAAATCATTATATTTTCAATAATCTTACATATATATGATAATCTTGTCTTTACCAAAATTTCATTTATACATATGAATACATTCTTGTTAGAGATACAACATAACTAAATTATACATATATGCATCACCTTCTAGTTGGTCTCGAAATACTCTTACCCTTCTCGTGGCATAACAGTTTGACTTCCAGATCAACCATCTACTCACCTACGCGATTTATACAACCGAGCTAAGCCCGAAAGCTTAGTAGTACAAATAAATATTATAAACATACATAATAGACAATCATACTTATATGTTAACTTCCTATATTATTATTTTCTTATCATATTTTCCCATTTCAATTACACCTGATATATATTTCTACAAATCTCATAATTATATAAATATGCACGTATTTTATTAATACAACCCACAATTCCATGACTTATTAAAACATTCATAAAATAATACTCACAATGTTCACAACCACATCCATATTATACATCAAATTGTATTTTCATGTAGTACCTTCAGATCTCATCATTCAACATAATTTTTCAATCCACATTCACCTTCAATAATTTACTTATACATTGTAATCATCTCATTTCATAATTATCATCATATATCTCATAACATTACATCTTATTCCATAATTCACATTTAAACAAAAATAATCATTGGTCTCATTATTCATTCATTTCACATTTCATGAATCACATTTAAACAAAGACAAGCATGGGCCCAAACGACACTAATATGTTATTCAAAGTTCAGAGTTACTGTTTTGGTCTATAATCATAATCATCAATACATTTATCCATGGATATTCAACTAGATTTGAGCTTACGACCCAGTCATTTCACTCAATCTAGTTTCAATAATTTGTTTTTGAGGTTTACGACCCGGTCATTTCACCCCAAAAACATCACATTTCACATTTTCCAACTGGAATCGGCTTACGACCCGGTCATTTCACCTATCCAGTTATTCATAGGCATGCCGCCAAAACCAGAACTCTGAAAATTGAATAACATATTAGGCACACAATTATTTCATTTATCTCTTAATCAATCTCTTTTCATTTCATTTCTCATAATTAATTTTGCAACCATGCCTCCATTATATATTTTATTTGCATTATCATAGCCAACAACCATGGCCTCATATCTCATATGATCTCAAATCACAATAAAGCAACTCTTCATAACATCATATCTTTCACATTTCATTTCATCATCACATCTTGCACATTTCACATTTCATTATATTTCAAATCACATTAATCAATTCATTATTCAAATGGATATAATCAATGGCATTAACACATATTTTACATGCTCATCACAACATTCACATTATACCAAACATAACATTATTAATATACATCCACAATGCATTAGATTCCTTATCACATTTATAATCAAATATGTGTCAAGTCTCAATATCATATGAATGTATGCAATAATGTAGTTTGTACTTACCTTAAAACCAACTCACACCAATCTATACACTTACTCTTCCAAGAATCCTCAACACTTAGATTAGGGCAATTCCACCTCTTCACAACCTAATCCAAAAGGAATATTAGCAAAATGACCATATGAATAGTAAATTCTGGTTTTGGACTCAACTTAATCCTTATTTTGAGAAATTGTATAAAATAATCTACTTGACTAAAAACTCTAAAATTTTTACAGAATTTAGTTTTACATCTTAAAATAATTCCTTTAAATTTTCAGATCAAACTGAGCACAAAATCTTGGTCAAATAGTTCACCCAACCAGACTGCTCCAATTGCCCTGCATCCTGGCAGCAGTTCTGAACTTTGTGAATTCCGCGAATTAAATTCAATTAACGTGGTTACAAATTATTTTTCTCAAATACTAGACTCACTAAGCAACAACATATCCAAAATTCAATTGGATATTATTTTTCTACATTTTATTAAAAATCCCGAAAGATAGCTGTCTTAGTTAAGGTACCTGTTGGAACAGGTCTAATAAAAATAATCTTTCCAAAATCATAACCATTCCAAAATCAAATCAACATATTTTTCAGTCATTCTAGACTCATAGAGGCACAACATAGCAAAAATTCACTTCAAGAACATTTTTATATATTTAATTAAAAATTATACAAGTCACAGCATTTACTAATTGTAAAACAGAAAAATTTCACTAAACACAACTCTTACTCTTCCATCACCAACACCAACCTATCTTCTTATCTTTAGTTCCATTTCAACACTTTTACACACACCATACGCAAACACACTCCAACCATTAATAACACTCCATCAAACTCAAACAAAATTCCAAATAGAACAAGAGAAATCAAAAGAAAACTTACTTGAATATTATGCCAAATCTTCAACATCCATCTTCAATTCTCTCAAAATCCCTATGGATTTGATGTGTATATAAGTAAAATCACATCTCTCTCTCTCTCTCTCTTGTGTAAGAAGAAGAAGAAGAAGAAAAATATCTTTTTTCCTTCTTCTTTTCATGTTTATCATATATATATATTATAATATAATAAATTATTTCTAAAAACCTCCACCACACACTTTTCTCCCTTTGACTTTTCTTTCTTCTTTCTTCTTTTATTATTATTATTATTAATTAATTATATAAACTTACTTTTCCTACACCACTTTATACATTATGTATATGTAATATATATGTTGGTATATGTATATCTCTTTTATATTTCCTTTATATTTTCCATATTTTTCAAATACCACATAAATATATATCATCCCTCATATACACCTATTTCTTATAATATTTTCCTTACATATTTTACCAACATATCTTCTCACAACTACCATTCCAATGTACACCAAAATTGGGTATTAAATTAATTCATTTATCTTCTTTTGACTTCCATTAGTTTAACTTATATATGTTATATATACATTCACTTCTTTTCTCCTTCCATTAAACATACTCCTTAAATCCAAATACCACAATAATTATTCCAAAACTTTTAGGGTGTACCTTGGGATATTACAATTCTCTCCCCCTTAAATAATTTCGTCCTCGAAATTATCTAGTACAATAGCAATCCATTCTTAACATAATACCATCTTAACTTTCATATGAAGTTAATTATATTCTTAAGTTATTATGTCATCACATCATATAACTTTTACTCTCTCCCTTAGAGTCAATCATCTTCTCTAAATTTCATAACTCATCATTTACAACTGATTTAACTCAATACATTCACGTTCATTTATTTATTAGAATATTACATCATATACATTATCACTTAAATCTTATGCTCCTAGTACAACTGTACACATTAAATTTCAATAATGATCCATAATCTTCATAGAATCTAGATCAATTGATCTATCTGTCACAATATACCCACGTTTCAATCTTGTTTAATTCAAATCAACAATTAATTTATTTAAACTTATCATGAAATTTCACAATATATATATATAACCTAATTCCATTAGAGCAAACTTATATTCAAATCCTGATCTCTTCAGTTCCATATTCAGTAAAATTATCATGATTACAAATCACTTTAAATTATCTTTCAATATACACATAGTTTATTTTCTACTATCTAGTATAATTTCCACCAATTCTCATGATAATCTCATACCATACTTTCTATCCATAGTTCACTCACTTAAACCTTAAGTCCATTCACTTATTCACTTTACACCATAAACATATTTAGTATAACATTCAGTCACATTTTGTAATTTCCCCTTTTTAATATCACCTCACATTTCATACCATTACGATCTTTACATAATCAGCTTTCTATCACATTAGCCATAACTCAAAACATTTTACATTTCTCTTTTCTTTCCTTACTTTTCATAATTATAACCAAATTTCTAACAAAAAATGATAAAGTATAACTTTACCAGTCATAATTCTTGACCATGTTTCTAGAAACATAATTATCAATCTCACCAAAATTGCACTACAGTCATGTTATCTCAGTTCCAAATCTGTGGATAACAAAATTAATCGACCAAAATATACTAAACAAATCATAGAATCATAGGAGATTAATGGTCATGCCTGAAGCTTATAAATCCATACTGTTCCTTTATTATTCAACTTCCAACCTTTCTAATTACAATGCTAAATCATATCACAAGAATTACATATTCATTCTCTAAACTTTTGCTACACCAAGAATTAACACATTTCAACTCTATCTCAAAACAATTTGCACTCGATTATGTTCATCATTAGCCTAACTCATGTTCAACAATATTATTATTAACATCTCTTATGTATACATATTCAATCATATGCAATTCTTACACAATTTTCCTTTTGTTACTCCATTTCGAATCTATTTCTAATCCATTTACAATCTCTTATTATACAGATATACATAAAACCTTCCCACATGTGGATATCTTGGGACTCAAAATATTATATAATCATCAGGTTCAGTGATTACCATAACAATTTGACCATCCAATATTACTCGAGTCCATTCTCATTCTTAATTTCGTTACATAATCCATCTAGCTTTGCACAGTTCAAGACCTAATCTCTCTTAGGTCCACTAATACATGCAATATCATTCTTAATATCATTATACCAGTAATTATACCACCTACATATTCATAGGCCACATCCATAATGTGACTCACTTCCCACATTTCTTACATAATACAATTACATTCATATCGAAAAACTCATCTCACATATCCTATGCATGTATACACTTAATCATGTTTATTTAATTTCTCTTTTGCATACAATCTGTACAAATTTAATGTTTATCATTTTTCTTTGAACATTATCATACTCATTCTTTTGACATGATTTAAATTATTCATCAACACAACAAATATATACATTCTAACCATAATAACACTTCACATATATTCAAGTCACATTTCTAATGTGACATCTCTCTCATTTATATATATATATATATATTTTAAAGCATTTAATGTACCTTCATATCCATCTTCACCCTTTCCAGTTAAATGACTTAAAGTAACTCATTTTCACTCGCTCAATCACTTTCTTTTATTTCAAAACAAATTCTCATACTATCAATCTCATTACCCAATTCGTAGTATTCTCATATGTAAGAATATTCATTGCAAATAGCTCATATGTTTAATATCTAAATAATCTTTATCAACATTCCATTAAAATTCTAAATTCTCAAATCACTATTTCACCTAAACTTCAACTTACAATTCTCATCTTTTCTTAATATCAACTTTAAAAACATCTTATATAAATACCACAAAGCAACATCCAAACATATAATTTTCACAATTATTAAGCTCATTTCAAAAAAAAATCCAAATGTCACATATTACAACCATTAACATGAGCTTTCACAATATTCAAACATATCACATTTCTAACATTGAAATCACAATGTTGCATTAAAATAACAACACAAACAATACCAATATATCTTTTTACTTAACCAACATCATCTCTTTTTCTTTTAAACAAAACTTTAACTTTATACACCCAAACCTTAAATGATCACATTTTGTCTATACCAATCAACTCACTCAATGTTCCACCATATTTCCTTCAAGTTAATAACATATTTATTCATTTTAACATTCGAATAATATTTCTTCTCTCTAATAATCCAATCATAAGCTTTATTAGAAAGAGATTCAAATTGCGGAGGAAAGAGTACCTACTTAAATCTTGATTTTGTTTTTAGCTATTTTCAACTTTATTCTCTTATTCATTTCTTTATATTTCGAACACATTTCAAAAATAAAAAATTTAACAATTTACTTTACTTGTATAAATTTCCATTCTTTAATTTATCAATTAAACTCATATGAATGTTTCCATATCATTTTTTTTCCTTTCATGTAGAACTTCATCCATACACTATCATCCATCTCATCAAATTCAAATACATTACAATTCACATAATGTCACATCCGAGACCAACCTAGGTGTTAATGCATATGCATGTATTACAAATTTCATTTCAAAACTTTTCTTTTTAATTCTCTTTAAGCTTTTCAAAACTTTCTCTTTTTAATTCTACTTAGGCCGAGAATCTCGAACCTAAGCTCTGATACCAAAAATTGTAACACCCCTTCCCAGCCTACATGTGTAAGCCGAGTAGAGGCACCACAATATCCTAATGTTGCTACCAATTTTACTTAATTCGAATTTTAGTTCCGGTTTTACAGAATTTTTGCCAGAGGTTCGCCTAGAAATTGGATCCCAAGTGTCGACAAAACTGGATTTTTTTCTGATTTTTGAAAACATTTTTACACAAACCAATGCGAATGCAATCAGTTTCAATACACTCCCAATGAATCCACCTTATACCCTCAACTACAAATCTGCAAGAAGAGTTCACACTTCTAATACAAAATAAGTACAGGTTTATTATTATCACATACTACTAACGTACAGTATAACTGTAACACCCCCATACTCTATATAAGTACTATACATATACCGGGTATATATACAGTACGTATATAAGGCATAAGAATGTCACTTTTTGTTACAGTTTGAAAACCTATATCTGAGTTCAAATAATATTACATTAATTTAAATATAGAACATTTACAAAATCATTATATTTTCAATAATCTTACATATATATGATAATCTTGTCTTTACCAAAATTTCATTTATACATATGAATACATTCTTGTCAGAGATACAACATAACTAAATTATACATATATGCATCACCTTCTAGTTGGTCTTGAAATACTCTTACCCTTCTCGTGGCATAACAGTTTGACTTCCAGATCAACCATCTACTCACCTACGCGATTTATACAACCGAGCTAAGCCCGAAAGCTTAGTAGTACAAATAAATATTATAAACATACATAATAGACAATCATACTTATATGTTAACTTCCTATATTATTATTTTCTTATCATATTTTCCCATTTCAATTACACCTGATATATATTTCTACAAATCTCATAATTATATAAATATGCACGTATTTTATTAATACAACCCACAATTCCATGACTTATTAAAACATTCATAAAATAATACTCACAATGTTCACAACCACATCCATATTATACATCAAATTGTATTTTCATGTAGTACCTTCAGATCTCATCATTCAACATAATTTTTCAATCCACATTCACCTTCAATAATTTACTTATACATTGTAATCATCTCATTTCATAATTATCATCATATATCTCATAACATTACATCTTATTCCATAATTCACATTTAAACAAAAATAATCATTGGTCTCATTATTCATTCATTTCACATTTCATGAATCACATTTAAACAAAGACAAGCATGGGCCCAAACGACACTAATATGTTATTCAAAGTTCAGAGTTACTGTTTTGGTCTATAATCATAATCATCAATACATTTATCCATGGATATTCAACTAGATTTGAGCTTACGACCCAGTCATTTCACTCAATCTAGTTTCAATAATTTGTTTTTGAGGTTTACGACCCGGTCATTTCACCCCAAAAACATCACATTTCACATTTTCCAACTGGAATCGGCTTACGACCCGGTCATTTCACCTATCCAGTTATTCATAGGCATGCCGCCAAAACCAGAACTCTGAAAATTGAATAACATATTAGGCACACAATTATTTCATTTATCTCTTAATCAATCTCTTTTCATTTCATTTCTCATAATTAATTTTGCAACCATGCCTCCATTATATATTTTATTTGCATTATCATAGCCAACAACCATGGCCTCATATCTCATATGATCTCAAATCACAATAAAGCAACTCTTCATAACATCATATCTTTCACATTTCATTTCATCATCACATCTTGCACATTTCACATTTCATTATATTTCAAATCACATTAATCAATTCATTATTCAAATGGATATAATCAATGGCATTAACACATATTTTACATGCTCATCACAACATTCACATTATACCAAACATAACATTATTAATATACATCCACAATGCATTAGATTCCTTATCACATTTATAATCAAATATGTGTCAAGTCTCAATATCATATGAATGTATGCAATAATGTAGTTTGTACTTACCTTAAAACCAACTCACACCAATCTATACACTTACTCTTCCAAGAATCCTCAACACTTAGATTAGGGCAATTCCACCTCTTCACAACCTAATCCAAAAGGAATATTAGCAAAATGACCATATGAATAGTAAATTCTGGTTTTGGACTCAACTTAATCCTTATTTTGAGAAATTGTATAAAATAATCTACTTGACTAAAAACTCTAAAATTTTTACAGAATTTAGTTTTACATCTTAAAATCATTCCTTTAAATTTTCAGATCAAACTGAGCACAAAATCTTGGTCAAATAGTTCACCCAACCAGACTGCTCCAATTGCCCTGCATCCTGGCAGCAGTTCTGAACTTTGTGAATTCCGCGAATTAAATTCAATTAACGTGGTTACAAATTATTTTTCTCAAATACTAGACTCACTAAGCAACAACATATCCAAAATTCAATTGGATATTATTTTTCTACATTTTATTAAAAATCCCTAAAGATAGCTGTCTTAGTTAAGGTACCTGTTGGAACAGGTCTAATAAAAATAATCTTTCCAAAATCATAACCATTCCAAAATCAAATCAACATATTTTTCAGTCATTCTAGACTCATAGAGGCACAACATAGCAAAAATTCACTTCAAGAACATTTTTATATATTTAATTAAAAATTATACAAGTCACAGCATTTACTAATTGTAAAACAGAAAAATTTCACTAAACACAACTCTTACTCTTCCATCACCAACACCAACCTATCTTCTTATCTTTAGTTCCATTTCAACACTTTTACACACACCATACGCAAACACACTCCAACCATTAATAACACTCCATCAAACTCAAACAAAATTCCAAATAGAACAAGAGAAATCAAAAGAAAACTTACTTGAATATTATGCCAAATCTTCAACATCCATCTTCAATTCTCTCAAAATCCCTATGGATTTGATGTGTATATAAGTAAAATCACATCTCTCTCTCTCTCTCTCTTGTGTAAGAAGAAGAAGAAGAAGAAAAATATCTTTTTTCCTTCTTCTTTTCATGTTTATCATATATATATATTATAATATAATAAATTATTTCTAAAAACCTCCACCACACACTTTTCTCCCTTTGACTTTTCTTTCTTCTTTCTTCTTTTATTATTATTATTATTAATTAATTATATAAACTTACTTTTCCTACACCACTTTATACATTATGTATATGTAATATATATGTTGGTATATGTATATCTCTTTTATATTTCCTTTATATTTTCCATATTTTTCAAATACCACATAAATATATATCATCCCTCATATACACCTATTTCTTATAATATTTTCCTTACATATTTTACCAACATATGTTCTCACAACTACCATTCCAATGTACACCAAAATTGGGTATTAAATTAATTCATTTATCTTCTTTTGACTTCCATTAGTTTAACTTATATATGTTATATATACATTCACTTCTTTTCTCCTTCCATTAAACATACTCCTTAAATCCAAATACCACAATAATTATTCCAAAACTTTTAGGGTGTACCTTGGGATATTACAATTCTCTCCCCCTTAAATAATTTCGTCCTCGAAATTATCTAGTACAATAGCAATCCATTCTTAACATAATACCATCTTAACTTTCATATGAAGTTAATTATATTCTTAAGTTATTATGTCATCACATCATATAACTTTTACTCTCTCCCTTAGAGTCAATCATCTTCTCTAAATTTCATAACTCATCATTTACAACTGATTTAACTCAATACATTCACGTTCATTTATTTATTAGAATATTACATCATATACATTATCACTTAAATCTTATGCTCCTAGTACAACTGTACACATTAAATTTCAATAATGATCCATAATCTTCATAGAATCTAGATCAATTGATCTATCTGTCACAATATACCCACGTTTCAATCTTGTTTAATTCAAATCAACAATTAATTTATTTAAACTTATCATGAAATTTCACAATATATATATATAACCTAATTCCATTAGAGCAAACTTATATTCAAATCCTGATCTCTTCAGTTCCATATTCAGTAAAATTATCATGATTACAAATCACTTTAAATTATCTTTCAATATACACATAGTTTATTTTCTACTATCTAGTATAATTTCCACCAATTCTCATGATAATCTCATACCATACTTTCTATCCATAGTTCACTCACTTAAACCTTAAGTCCATTCACTTATTCACTTTACACCATAAACATATTTAGTATAACATTCAGTCACATTTTGTAATTTCCCCTTTTTAATATCACCTCACATTTCATACCATTACGATCTTTACATAATCAGCTTTCTATCACATTAGCCATAACTCAAAACATTTTACATTTCTCTTTTCTTTCCTTACTTTTCATAATTATAACCAAATTTCTAACAAAAAATGATAAAGTATAACTTTACCAGTCATAATTCTTGACCATGTTTCTAGAAACATAATTATCAATCTCACCAAAATTGCACTACAGTCATGTTATCTCAGTTCCAAATCTGTGGATAACAAAATTAATCGACCAAAATATACTAAACAAATCATAGAATCATAGGAGATTAATGGTCATGCCTGAAGCTTATAAATCCATACTGTTCCTTTATTATTCAACTTCCAACCTTTCTAATTACAATGCTAAATCATATCACAAGAATTACATATTCATTCTCTAAACTTTTGCTACACCAAGAATTAACACATTTCAACTCTATCTCAAAACAATTTGCACTCGATTATGTTCATCATTAGCCTAACTCATGTTCAACAATATTATTATTAACATCTCTTATGTATACATATTCAATCATATGCAATTCTTACACAATTTTCCTTTTGTTACTCCATTTCGAATCTATTTCTAATCCATTTACAATCTCTTATTATACAGATATACATAAAACCTTCCCACATGTGGATATCTTGGGACTCAAAATATTATATAATCATCAGGTTCAGTGATTACCATAACAATTTGACCATCCAATATTACTCGAGTCCATTCTCATTCTTAATTTCGTTACATAATCCATCTAGCTTTGCACAGTTCAAGACCTAATCTCTCTTAGGTCCACTAATACATGCAATATCATTCTTAATATCATTATACCAGTAATTATACCACCTACATATTCATAGGCCACATCCATAATGTGACTCACTTCCCACATTTCTTACATAATACAATTACATTCATATCGAAAAACTCATCTCACATATCCTATGCATGTATACACTTAATCATGTTTATTTAATTTCTCTTTTGCATACAATCTGTACAAATTTAATGTTTATCATTTTTCTTTGAACATTATCATACTCATTCTTTTGACATGATTTAAATTATTCATCAACACAACAAATATATACATTCTAACCATAATAACACTTCACATATATTCAAGTCACATTTCTAATGTGACATCTCTCTCATTTATATATATATATATATTTTAAAGCATTTAATGTACCTTCATATCCATCTTCACCCTTTCCAGTTAAATGACTTAAAGTAACTCATTTTCACTCGCTCAATCACTTTCTTTTATTTCAAAACAAATTCTCATACTATCAATCTCATTACCCAATTCGTAGTATTCTCATATGTAAGAATATTCATTGCAAATAGCTCATATGTTTAATATCTAAATAATCTTTATCAACATTCCATTAAAATTCTAAATTCTCAAATCACTATTTCACCTAAACTTCAACTTACAATTCTCATCTTTTCTTAATATCAACTTTAAAAACATCTTATATAAATACCACAAAGCAACATCCAAACATATAATTTTCACAATTATTAAGCTCATTTCAAAAAAAAATCCAAATGTCACATATTACAACCATTAACATGAGCTTTCACAATATTCAAACATATCACATTTCTAACATTGAAATCACAATGTTGCATTAAAATAACAACACAAACAATACCAATATATCTTTTTACTTAACCAACATCATCTCTTTTTCTTTTAAACAAAACTTTAACTTTATACACCCAAACCTTAAATGATCACATTTTGTCTATACCAATCAACTCACTCAATGTTCCACCATATTTCCTTCAAGTTAATAACATATTTATTCATTTTAACATTCGAATAATATTTCTTCTCTCTAATAATCCAATCATAAGCTTTATTAGAAAGAGATTCAAATTGCGGAGGAAAGAGTACCTACTTAAATCTTGATTTTGTTTTTAGCTATTTTCAACTTTATTCTCTTATTCATTTCTTTATATTTCGAACACATTTCAAAAATAAAAAATTTAACAATTTACTTTACTTGTATAAATTTCCATTCTTTAATTTATCAATTAAACTCATATGAATGTTTCCATATCATTTTTTTTCCTTTCATGTAGAACTTCATCCATACACTATCATCCATCTCATCAAATTCAAATACATTACAATTCACATAATGTCACATCCGAGACCAACCTAGGTGTTAATGCATATGCATGTATTACAAATTTCATTTCAAAACTTTTCTTTTTAATTCTCTTTAAGCTTTTCAAAACTTTCTCTTTTTAATTCTACTTAGGCCGAGAATCTCGAACCTAAGCTCTGATACCAAAAATTGTAACACCCCTTCCCAGCCTACATGTGTAAGCCGAGTAGAGGCACCACAATATCCTAATGTTGCTACCAATTTTACTTAATTCGAATTTTAGTTCCGGTTTTACAGAATTTTTGCCAGAGGTTCGCCTAGAAATTGGATCCCAAGTGTCGACAAAACTGGATTTTTTTCTGATTTTTGAAAACATTTTTACACAAACCAATGCGAATGCAATCAGTTTCAATACACTCCCAATGAATCCACCTTATACCCTCAACTACAAATCTGCAAGAAGAGTTCACACTTCTAATACAAAATAAGTACAGGTTTATTATTATCACATACTACTAACGTACAGTATAACTGTAACACCCCCATACTCTATATAAGTACTATACATATACCGGGTATATATACAGTACGTATATAAGGCATAAGAATGTCACTTTTTGTTACAGTTTGAAAACCTATATCTGAGTTCAAATAATATTACATTAATTTAAATATAGAACATTTACAAAATCATTATATTTTCAATAATCTTACATATATATGATAATCTTGTCTTTACCAAAATTTCATTTATACATATGAATACATTCTTGTCAGAGATACAACATAACTAAATTATACATATATGCATCACCTTCTAGTTGGTCTTGAAATACTCTTACCCTTCTCGTGGCATAACAGTTTGACTTCCAGATCAACCATCTACTCACCTACGCGATTTATACAACCGAGCTAAGCCCGAAAGCTTAGTAATACAAATAAATATTATAAACATACATAACAGACAATCATAATTATATGTTAACTTCCTATATTATTATTTTCTTATCATATTTTCCCATTTCAATTACACCTGATATATATTTCTACAAATCTCATAATTATATACATATGCACGTATTTTATTAATACAACCCACAATTCCATGACTTATTAAAACATTCATAAAATAATACTCACAATGTTCACAACCACATCCATATTATACATCAAATTGTATTTTCATGTAGTACCTTCAGATCTCATCATTCAACATAATTTTTCAATCCACATTCACCTTCAATAATTTACTTATACATTGTAATCATCTCATTTCATAATTATTATCATATATCTCATAACATTACATCTTATTCCAAAATTCACATTTAAACAAAAATAATCATTGGTCTCATTATTCATTCATTTCACATTTCATGAATCACATTTAAACAAAGACAAGCATGGGCCCAAACGACACTAATATGTTATTCAAAGTTCAGAGTTACTGTTTTGGTCTATAATCATAATCATCAATACATTTATCCATGGATATTCAACTAGATTTGAGCTTACGACCCAGTCATTTCACTCAATCTAGTTTCAATAATTTATTTTTGAGGTTTACGACCCGGTCATTTCACCCCAAAAACATCACATTTCACATTTTTCCAACTGGAATCGGCTTACGACCCGGTCATTTCACCTATCCAGTTATTCATAGGCATGCCGCCAAAACCAGAACTCTGAAAATTGAATAACATATTAGGCACACAATTATTTCATTTATCTCTTAATCAATCTCTTTTCATTTCATTTCTCATAATTAATTTTGCAACCATGCCTCCATTATATATTTTATTTGCATTATCATAGCCAACAACCATGGCCTCATATCTCATATGATCTCAAATCACAATAAAGCAACTCTTCATAACATCATATCTTTCACATTTCATTTCATCATCACATCTTGCACATTTCACATTTCATTATATTTCAAATCACATTAATCAATTCATTATTCAAATGGATATAATCAATGGCATTAACACATATTTTACATGCTCATCACAACATTCACATTATACCAAACATAACATTATTAATATACATCCACAATGCATTAGATTCCTTATCACATTTATAATCAAATATGTGTCAAGTCTCAATATCATGTGAATGTATGCAATAATGTAGTTTGTACTTACCTTAAAACCAACTCACACCAATCTATACACTTACTCTTCCAAGAATCCTCAACACTTAGATTAGGGCAATTCCACCTCTTCACAACCTAATCCAAAAGGAATATTAGCAAAATGACCATATGAATAGTAAATTCTGGTTTTGGACTCAACTTAATCCTTATTTTGAAAAATTGTATAAAATAATCTACTTGACTAAAAACTCTAAAATTTTTACAGAATTTAGTTTTACATCTTAAAATCATTCCTGTAAAATTTCAGATCAAACTGAACACAAAATCTTGGTCAAATAGTTCACCCAACCAGACTGCTCCAATTGCCCTGCATCCTGGCAGCAGTTCTGAACTTTGTGAATTCCGTGAATTAAATTCAATTAACGTGGTTCCAAATTATTTTTCTCAAATACTAGACTCACTAATCAACAACATATCCAAAATTCAATTGGATATTATTTTTCTACATTTTATTAAAAATCCCGAAAGATAGCTGTCTCAGTTAAGGTACCTGTTGGAACAGGTCTAATAAAAATAATCTTTCCAAAATCATAACCATTCCAAAATCAAATCAAAATATTTTTCAGTCATTCTAGACTCATAGAGGCACAATATATCAAAAATTCACTTCAAGAACATTTTTATATATTTAATTAAAAATCATACAAGTCACAGCATTTACTAATTGTAAAACAGAAAAATTTCACTAAACACAACTCTTACTCTTCCATCACCAACACCAACCTATCTTCTTATCTTTAGTTCCATTTCAACACTTTTACACACACCATACACAAACACACTCCAACCATTAACAACACTCCATCAAACTCAAACAAAATTCCAAATAGAACAAGAGAAATCAAAAGAAAACTTACTTGAATATTATGCCAAATCTTCAACATCCATCTTCAATTCTCTCAAAATCCCTATGGATTTGATGTGTATATAAGTAAAATCGCATCTCTCTCTCTCTCTCTCTCTCTCTCTCTCTCTCTCATGTAAGAAGAAGAAGAAGAAGAAAAATATCTTTTTTCCTTCTTCTTTTCATGTTTATCATATATATATATATTATAATATAATAAATTATTTCTAAAAACCTCCACCACACACTTTTCTCCCTTTGACTTTTCTTTCTTCTTTCTTCTTTTAATATTATTATTATTAATTAATTATATAAACTTACTTTTCCTACACCACTTTATACATTATGTATATGTAATATATATGTTGGTATATGTATATCTCTTTTATATTTCCTTTATATTTTCCATATTTTTCAAATACCACATAAATATATATCATCCCTCATATACACCTATTTCTTATAATATTTTCCTTACATATTTTACCAATATATCTTCTCACAACTACCATTCCAATGTACACCAAAATTGGGTATTAAATTAATTCATTTATCTTCTTTTGACTTCCATTAGTTTAACTTATATATGTTATATATACATTCACTTCTTTTCTCCTTCCATTAAACATACTCCTTAAATCCAAATACCACAATAATTATTCCAAAACTTTTAGGGTGTACCTTGGGATATTACACAATTCGTTGGTGGAATCAATAGGGGAAGGATTGTTGTTTGAGATAAGAGGCTTGGTGAAGTTGGTGATGGAAAGGAGTTAGTTATCCTTTCAATTTGAGTATCAAAAAGGTTATTATATACTTTGATAATGCTTTGGTTTTGATTTGCATCGTTTTTTGTTGATTTTTGTGTGTTTGGGGCATATGTCATCAACAAGTACAAATGCATATAACTTGCTACCTAAGCTTGCAACTCTATTTGGTCCAAACAAATCCAAGTGAATGAGTTCTTAGGGTTTGGAAGTGCTTACAACATTTTTAGATTTAAATGAACTTTTATGTTGCTGACCATATTGACAAGGTTCACAAATCCTATCTTTACCAAATTTTACTTTGGGGAGACCATTGACTAGTTCTTCTTTACTAATGCATTGTAAGTGATCTATACTAGCATGTCCTGGTCTTCTATGTCATAGCCAAGCATAATTACTTATGGTAATTAAACATTCCAATGCATTATTGGAATGTAAGTCAATTTTATAAGTATTGCTAATTCTAGTCCTTTTAATGCATGTTCACCATTTGAATTGGTAACTTTGTATTCTTTAGAGTCAAAGCTTACATCATATCCTTACATTTTCAATCAAATTTTTCCCAAGCATGCCAACATAACCTATCTTATTATTCTACTTTTAATATTATTTGCTCTTGAAACTTTTGTTCTAGAGCCTTGTGAATCTAAGATAATCCTTTTAGGATTTTTAGGCTTGGCTTGTGCATTTCTATTCTTTACAACATCAACACTAGATGTTTGTGCTGTAGAAGCTTTAGCAAATGTTGATGCATTAGGTGAATTGTTAGATGAGCCAATGAACCCTAAACCATGTTTCAAGGAGGGTATTCTTTGATTATTCATTAATGTATCTAAGGCCTCTTTTCCTTTGTGAAATTTTAAAATTGATTCTTTTAACTCATTTATTTCATCCTCCAATATTTTATTTTCCTTGATCACATTTTCTAAGCTATGTAAATTTTTAGTCATTTCACTAATTTATTTCAATAATTTTTCATTTGAGGTCTTCAATTATAATGTAGAGTTTTTCAAAGACAAAATATTTTTATAACTTGAAACATTTATCTTTATAAAATTTCATCATAGAGAAATACATTTCTACTCTAAGGCTCATATGTTCAATCAAATCATTGTCATCTAAAGCATCATTAACATCATCATCATATGCAATCAAGTTCAAAGATCGAGTACTTACTTCATTGGAGTCATTATCACCCGCAATAGCCATGAGACATAGATTAGCAATTCCTTCCTCGTCTTCCTCTTCTTCTTCACTTTAGGAATCATCATCCCATGTTTCTTTGAGTGATTTCTTCCTTTCCATATCCCACTTCTTTTTGTTCTTTAACTTGAAGCAATCTGATTTAATGTGACTAGATTTGCCACATTCATAACATTTTAATTTATTCTTTTTCTCTTTATCGTTGAAGGGGGATTTAGGAAAGATGCCTTTGCTATCTTGTTGTAGACCCTTAATTTTTTACCTAGTCCGGTCCAATATATTTTAATTAGTCTAAAATCATTTTTGTGTTGTCCAATATATTTTAATTAGTCCAAAATAATTTTTATAATATTTGCTTTAGTATTTAATTTTTAAAATTAATAAAAAATAATAATAATAATAAACAAAAAAATAAAAATAAAAATCGGCGACGAAAAAATCGTCGCCGAAAATCAGTGTGCAGCGAAATGGCCTTGGCCATTTTACTCGAAATTGGGCCATTTCGCCTGCAATTTATTTTTGAGGGAGAAATGGCTTGGCCATTTTGCTCGCAGGAATTTCCTGCGGGCAAAATGGCCCACAGGCCAATTCTCGCCCGCTGCCACAGCCAGCTGCATCAGTTTTTTTTGCCAGCGTAATTTTTCCGCAGCAGTTTTTTTTCGCCAGCCCAATTTTTTCGACGCAAATTTTTTTGAAACCAAATACAATTAGGTTTCGGCTTCCTTTTCTTAATTAATATTAGATTCCGTGAGTAACTAGAATTAACCAAAAAATTCTTCTATAAATAAGGACAATAACAACACAAAAAGGGATCGGATTTTGGGAGGAGAAATTGAGACCGAAATTGAGGAGGTAAACTTTGAATCAATCGGACTTTTTGAGAGAGCAAACAAACAATTCAATCCATCAAAGGCAGCAAAGCTTGTCCTTATTTTTTCATCCAAGAAGTGATTTTTGGTTGAACCAACAAACGAAGGTATGAATTTCTTTATTTCTTTCATTAATTCACAGTAGCTTCATCATTCAAAAATCTTAAAAATTGTTTTTGTTTCTTCAAAATAAAAAAAACCCCTAGAACCTTGATTTACCTTTTATAAAGTTTAAAACCTTAATTTGTTTATTTGTTTTCCAAAAATCTTAGAATAGTTGTTTTTGTTTCTTCAAAATCTCAAAACCCTAATTTGCCTTCCAATTCAAAACCATAAATTGAATATGTTTCTTTCCAAAAACCCTAAAAAATATCTTTCCTATTTCTATAAACTTTAAATCATTTTGTTTATTTTCATAAAGTTTCATAAAATTATCAATTGTTTTTCCAAATCCTAAAATCTAATGCATTCATCGAAACCCTAATTCTAAAATTCTAAAACCCTAATTCAACTCCAAAACCCAAAACAGTGAACCCTAACTCCCTTAAAACCTTAAACCCTAATTTTTCTAGACCCTAATCCTTTAAAACTTTAAAAACCATATAAATCTAAATGTTATAATTCTACACAGTAAGTAAACGTAAATCATAAATCTAAATGTTTTAAAATGTCCAAACCCTAGTTTCATGATTTCACTTCTCAAACACTAATTTGGTTAATCAAAGAACTTTATCAACCTCTTAAATTCTAAAACTTTTCTCCATTTCAATTCTTTTAAAATTTACATTTCAAAACCCTAAACACATGAAATTAAGACCTGTAAAGGAGACCGGTTCCAATGAACCGGGCGTTGTGGGGGTGCTGGGCCATTTCTCACCTTCCCCACACGTACCCAACTTTCTAAAACCATTAGGGGGTTGGGAATTCCTTAGGAATCGAGTCATCCACCCCTTTCTTTTTCCTGGCTCGTCCGAGTGGCGACTCCATTTTCTCCAAACTTAGGTCCGTGTTCTCTAAGGCCCCGAGCCTAATGTTACCCTTGTTGTGTTATGTAAGGGATACCATACTTTCACTCAAGGTATGGAGATCGAGCATGGCACAACCACACATAGCCTCGTACCATTTGGTATATACTTTCTATGGGAACCTAAGCCTTCTTACCCAAAGACTAAAGCTCATGTAATTGGCCTAGTTACTATCCGTAGGTTTTTACCCCAAATGCATGTTGTTTGACTATGGTTAATTTATCTTGGCTTAAATCATGGCTTATTTGGTTTGTTCTTTTTCTAATATGACCTAAGCATATTGTAAGCTCAAAATAAATTTTTCTTCAAAGTCCAAAAGACCAAGGCTATTTTCAAAACCTTTCAAGATGGTCTTTGGACATAAGACTTTTCTAAAAATAAATCAAGAATTCTTTTGCTCATGGCCCAAATACTAAGCCCAAAATTCATTTTTTCTAAAATCTTTTTACAATGGGCTTAGAAACAAAATTATTTTTATCCAACCTTTTCTTGCAAAGAGCTTACAAATTATTTGGGTCAATTACGAAATACCAAAAATCAATTGTGAGCTTAGTTTATACTAAGAATAATTAATCATGGGCTTGTTTTTGGCATGAATCATTAGTTACTTTTTCAAGTGAGAAATCTATTTATAATAAACCTCTTAATTTCATTTTAATCCAATATAGCATAAAAGCTACTATAGTTGGTTGAATGGATTAAAACCTAATTAATGGGAATTATTATGAAATGATTTCCATTTTCGAAAATATAACTACTGGTTGAAACATCCGAGGGAATTATTCAAAAATAAGATGCCCCATGTTGGTATTTTGGTAACCCATATACCTAGGAAAAGAGACTCGCCATTCGTGTGTGGATGTTATAAGGCTAGAAGGAGCGCCCTAATTATTTTTTTTGTTGATTGTTTGTGCATACATGCATACATGCATACATTTGCATCTCATATCATTAATCATTTCTTGCTCACAGCCCTGGATTACGATAGTTCAAAAGCTTATGACAATCCGACCTACGTCGGAGATGAAGTATCTAGCAACGACTCAATCACTTGCTCACCAAAAACAATGGATCCCGAACAAATTCAAAGGATGGTGGATGAGGCCATCAATGCCAAGATGGAAGAAATAAAAGAGGCCCTAGCTGAGACCATGAAGAACCAATTGACTATAATCTTAGAAAATCATGCCGAGGCATCTACTAGCACTAAGAAACCAAAAGACGAAGGGAAGACCAAAGTTGGTGAAGTAGTTTTTGATGATGAGAAAGTGATCATTGATGATGATGATGATTGGGCTCAATACTACCAAGATGCTCAAGAGAAGAAAAAAGAACCGAAGATTGTTGAAAGATCAACTATGGAGAATACCGAAACTTCTGATGTTAAAAAAATGATTGCTGATTTAGAAAAGAAATTTGAGAAGAAACTAAAAACCGAGGAAATGTCCGAAGTTGACAAATTATTTGAGCTAGATGAAGAAGTTCTGTACAAGTTCAATATTCCATCTTTTGCGAAGTTTTATGGAACCTGAAATCCTCATCTCCATGTGAAGCAATATATCACTGCCATGCAGTCTGCCCGAGCTCCTAAGGCTCAAACCCTAAGGTACTTTATGCTCTCATTGGACCCTGTTGTCCAAAATTGGTTCAATATCTTAGATGATGGAACACAAAAGAGTTGGGATCTGCTTTACAAAGCCTTCATCCAACAATATGGATATAATGTCGAGATGGAAGTTACCTTGATGGAAGTGGAATCCATTAGGCAAAGGTCAAATGAGAATTTTGTGAATTATGTGAAGAGATGGAGAAACAAGGCTGCTTTACTCAAGAAGAGGCCTGATGAATCCGATCAAATAAGGATGATTGTGAGAGGGTTGTTGCCTAGTCTTTATGAGAGGATGTCTCATATACTCATCCGCGATTTCAAAGAACTTCTCCAAGCAGGTTTGCAAATTGAAGAATGGGAAAGAGAGAAGAACTATTTTTCAACAAGAAGGAACGACAAAGGAAACTATCAGTATGGTAGCCAAAGCATGCAAAAGGCAGTTGGTGTCAATGCTACCAACCAAGGAACAAGGAGACAATTTTTGGAATTTGGGAAATCGATGTCTTGGGTTCTTAATAAGCTTCAAAGAAAGGGATTGCTACAACCCTTAAATACTCGTCCTTTGCCTAACCCTCACCCACCTAATTTCGACACTAAAGCATTTTGTCAATTTCACCAAATGCAAGGGCATGACACGGATAGATGTGTGAGATTGAGACATGAGATCCAAAAACTAATCGATAATGGGAAGCTACCTGAGCCCAATAAGCCAAACTCCAAAGACAACCCATTACCAAAGTTCAATAGGGTACCGCCGCCGGCAACTTTCATGATTGGAGGAGGTTTGCATAAAGATTTTGTCATGTCTTCTTTTAAAGATGTAGGTGGAGAAGCAACCAAAGAAGAAGAGGTATTTGGAAAAATTAAACAAGCTATGATAGGTGAAGAAGTAACAATTTGTGTTGTCAATGGGTTTTGGGAGTCAAGCGATAGTGATGATGATCTTGTATCCAAGAAGGAGGATTGGACTTGGTCCGAGCCAGAAGAAGATGAATTAATGAACACTAGATCCGATAAGCCTTATGCAAGGCCACCACCTAAGGAGGTATAAACTAATAAGGGTAAGGAAGTTGAAATAGGAAATAAGGAAGAGGAAGATGATGTTGTACTCAAGCAATTGAAAAGAACCCAAGCAAGTGTTAGCATTTGGGACTTATTAGCTACTTCTAAAAAGCACCGAGAAACAGAGGCCAAAACCTTGGCTAGCATGCCAATTTCTAGCTCCATAACACCGGAGGAGCTTATCAACTTCATAAAGATTGGAGAAGTAATGAAACGTGAAGATGTTCAAGAAAAGAGTGAAGTTAATATGGGAGCAGTTTATTTTTTAGATGCGGACTTACCAAGGAGGGGAGAGATCACATCAGCCCTCTCTTTATCAAAATAGAAGTTAAGGGGAAGAGGACTCCATGTGTAATGGTCGATGATGGGTCCACCATAAATGTTTACCCACTTAAGATATTGCCAAAGCTAGCCATGTCAACAAGGGATCTAAACCCAATCGAGGTAACAATTCGGGCTTATGACAACACTAAGAGACACACCGAAGGGACTTTCAAAGCTGCTATCAAGGTTGGTATAATTAAATCTATTATTGAGTTTGTTGTTTTAGACATACCGATTACCTTCACCTTGCTCTTAGGGCGACCATGGTTTCACCCTCTTGGTGGAGTTCCTTCACCCTTCACCAAAAGATTAAGTTCCCCAACGGAGATGAGACAGTGGTCATTGAAGCTGAAAATAATGAGATTGTTAATGTTCTAATGATTGAAAGGCCTCTCAATGGTTTTCAAGTAGCTGCAATTTCTGATGATGAACTAGTAGACTCCAAAGTTTTGAATATGATGAAGAACATGAACTACCTTCCTGGACCGGGTCTTGGAAAGGGTAAGGCCGGTTTGACAAAGCTGCCAGACTTTAGATGTAATATCCCAAAATGTGCCCTAGAAGTATTGATATAATTGTTATTTCATTTGAATCTAATGTATATGTGTTATTAAAAAGGAAAAGATTATTTAGAGAGAATGTATATGTTGTATATATGGTAATATATGTAACATATATGTTGGTCAAAATGGTGGGTCAAGGTAAGAAGATATTTAATTTGTGAAGTGTGAAGTTACTAAAAAGGGCAAATGAATGATATAGGAGTTGGAATGTTTTAAAGAGGGTATTTTAGTCATTTTCATTTTGAATTGTTTGGTGGAGATTTAAAGAGAAGAGGAAGTTGACTTTTCTCATTTCTTCTTCTTTCCTTTCTCTTTCCATGGCCGGCCACTCTATAGCAAGAGAGAGCAAGTTTTGTTTTGATGTTCAAGCTCAAAATTGAAGGGGTTTTCAAGTGATTAAGTGAAACTCCAAGAAGTTTTATTATTTTGGTAAGTTCTCTCTCTTGATTTCTTTTGTTTTCTTGAAGTAAGGTTTGAGTTTGATGGTAGATGTTTGAATTAGGAGTGTGTTGGTTGTAGTATGTTGAAGTATGTTTGATTTAATTAATTATGGTGTTGGATTTAGTTTAAAGATAAAAAGTTAGGTTGGTGTTGGTGATGGAAGAGTAAGAGTTGTGTTTAGTGAAATTTTTTCTGTTTTACAATTAGTAAAGGCTGTGACTTGTATGATTTTTAATTAAATATAGAAAAATGTTCTTGAAGTGAATTTTTGATATGTTGTGTCTCTATGAGTCTAGAATGACTGAAAAATATGTTAATTCGATTTTGGAATGGTTATGATTTTGGAAAGATTATTTTTACTAAACCTGTTCCAGCAGGTACCTTAACTGAGACAACTATATTTCGGGATTTTTAATAAAATGTAGAAAAATCATATTCAATTGAATTTTGGATATGTTGTTTCTTAGTGAGTCTAGTATTTGAGAAAAATAATTTGGAACCACGTTGATAGAATTTAGTTTATGGAATTCACAAAGTTCAGAACTGCTGCC
Organism: Garcia nutans; assembly: GCA_947685225.1. Classification (NCBI taxonomy): domain Eukaryota; kingdom Viridiplantae; phylum Streptophyta; class Magnoliopsida; order Malpighiales; family Euphorbiaceae; genus Garcia; species Garcia nutans. The sequence goes on from CANTUV010000002.1 coordinate 4,238,187, forward strand.
AGGATGCAGGGCAATTGGGCCAGTCTGGTTGGGTGAACTATTTGACCAAGATTTTGTTTTCAGTTTGATCTGAAATTTTAAAGGAATGATTTTAAGATGTAAAATTTAGTTCTGTAAAAATTTTAGAATTTTTAGTCAAGTATATTATTTTATACAATTTTTCAAAATAAGGATAGAGTAGAGTCTAAAACCAGAATGTACTATTCATATGGTCATTTTGCTAATACTCCTTTTGGATTAGGTTGTGAAAAGGTTGAATTGCCCTAGCCTAAGTGTTGAGGATTCTTGGAAGAGTAAGTGTATAGATTGATGTGAGTTGGTTTTAAGGTAACTACAAATTACATTATTTCATACATTCATATGATGTTGAGATTTGACATACATTTGATTGTAAATGTGTTAAGAAATTTAATACATTGTTAATGCATATTAATAATGTATGTTTGGTATGATGTGAATGTTGTGATGAGTATGTAAAATATGTGTTAATGCCATTGATATATCCATTTGAATGATGAAATGAAATGTGAAAGATATGATATTATGAAGAATTGCCCTATTGTGATTTGAGATCATATGAGATATGAGGCATGGTTGCCTAATCAATTATGAGAAATGAAATGAAAAGAAATTGATAATGAGATAAATGAATTCATTGTGTGCCTAATATGTTTATTCAATTTTCAGAGTTCTGGTTTTGGCGGCATGCCTATGAATAACTGGATAGGTGAAATGACCGGGTCGTAAGCCGATTCCAGTTGAAAAATGTGAAATGTGATGTTTTTGGGGTGAAATGACCGGGTCGTAAACCTCAAAAACAAATTATTCAAAACTAGATTGGGTGAAATGACTGGGTCGTAAACTCAAATCTAGTTGAATATCCATGGATAAATGTATTGATGATTATGATTATAGACCAAAACAGTAACTCTGAAATTTGAATAGCATATTAGATTATTTTTGGGCCCATGCTTGTGTTTGTTTAAATGTGACTATTGAATGGTGAAACAAATGAATAATGAGATGACTACTATACATACATTATTGAAACCGGTAAGATTTGAAATATAATATTCTTTTGAATTGATCTTGAATCTTTATTGTGTGACATTAGCATGGCATTAAAGCATCATAGCACTGTAATTTGTACAACTAAGCCGTTGGCTTAGCGCGAATGTGATTCTTCGCGTAGGTGACAGGGAAGAACCAGAGAGTTCCTCTAGGCCGAGTCGAGTCTAGATTTTGTGGTGTTGATAGTGGGCTTAAAGATCAAAGACTGACTGCCAAAGAAATGTATAAATTTTATGGGTTGTAAAACTTGAGTTTGGATATATATGAATTTGTAAATATTGTTATTTTCCGCTGCATAGTGAACAAATATTTTATCTACTGTATTTCATAATAAACCTTTACTTTATGTTGTACTAGAAGTGTAAATCCTTTTTGCAGGTTGTAGTTGAGGTTATAAGGGGGATTTATTGGGAGTGTGCTGAGAATGATTTTGTTTGCATTGGTTTGTGTAAAATGTTTTTAAAAATCAGAAAAAAAAAAACCAGTTTTGTCGACACTTGGGACTCAATTTTTAGGCAAAACTATGGCAAAATTTTTGTAAAAATCGGAACTAAAAATTTGACTAAGTAAAATTGGTAGCAACATTAGGATAGTGTGGCGCCTCTACTCGGCTTACATATGTAGGTCGGGAAGGGGTGTTACAATTTTTGGTATCAGAGCCTAGGTTTGAGATTCTCAACCTAGGTCAATTGTAAGAAAAAGAATATTTTGATGTTTAAAGTGGGTTTTTGAGTAAAATACATGTTTTGGTATAGCAGTCTTTGATCTTTAATGAGGAATATTCTGCTGTGTTTGCAGATATAGGTAGAGATGGCATCTCATTCACAACAGTCTGTTGAGGGTAGTGTGGAAAGTGTAGCTCCTGAAGAGAGTAGAGATGGAGCTAGATTTGAGAGGGTTAGTGAGGCACCTGTTTCTGTGCCAGAGAGATCAGCTGCTGAGGAGGCTCCGCCGGGTTGGTTAAGGCATATGGTAGAACTGTTGAGGGGAGCTCCAGTGCAGCCACTACCACCACCACCACCACAGCCTCAGATGCCGGTAAGACATTATGACAAGTTAAGAAAATATGGGGCTGAAGATTTCTTTGGCACTACCGATCCTGCAGTGGCTGAGCAGTGGTTGGATAAGGTACAGAGAATATTCATACAGTTGCAAGCCACTTCGGATGAGAAATTTGACTATGCCAGATCCCTCCTGCAAAAAGATGCCTATGATTGGTGGAAGACAGTTCCTCATGCTATGGATGATCCACCTACATTGTCCTACAGTGATTTTCTATGGGAGTTTGAGCTGAAATATACTCCGAGGGAGTATAAAGATGTGAAAAAGATGGAATTTCTAAATTTGAAGCAGAACAGCCGGACTGTGACAGAATATGAGGTTGAATTCATCCGGTCGAGTCACTATGCTGGAGGTATTATTTCAGACGAGATAGACCGGTGTAGAAGATTTGAGGAGGGATTGAGACCCTCTATTATGTGTCTTGTGGCTGGTTCTAGATACCAGGATTTTTCCCAGCTTGTTGCAGCAGCTAGGAGTGTGGAAAGAGCCCAGGGTATTGCAGCAGTTGCTACTGAGGAAGAGACCAGGGTAAGGAGATCCCAGTTTGAGACAGGGTCTTCATCTATGAAGAGGGGTCGAGGAGTTCCGAAAACCAGTAGAACCCAGAGACAGTCGGGTAGATCAGTTCAGTATCAGAGACAGAGGCCGAGACCGACAGCTTCTGTAGCTAGTGCTCCGACCCCTGTGGTTTAGAGGTCTACTCCACCTGTATGTGAGCATTGTGGTAAGACCCATGGGGGTGTTTGTTGGAAGATTAGTGGATCTGCTGGGTGTTATAAATGTGGGTCACCAGCTCATTTTATTAGAGATTGTCCTGAGATGCAGGAGTATAGGCAGGCTGATACTGCAGCTTCTCGACCTAGTGTCAGCAGAGGTGGTCGAAGGGGCAGAGGTTTTAGTAGGGGTGGTAGATCCGGGTTTAGTCAGAGAGGAGGATCTTCATCCAGGGACAGTAGACCGGACGAGGCCGGATCTTCTCAGAGAGTATATGTGATGCAGAGGCAGCCAGATGCTTCAGCAGTTATAGCTGGTACATTCTCTTTATTTGGCATTTCATTTCTTGCTTTGATTGATCCAGGATCTACTCATTCATACATAAGTGCATCTATCTTGCCTGTGTCTGAATTGCATTCAGAGTCCTTAGGATTTGATGTCTTAGTGACCAATCCTTTAGGACATAGTGTTGTGGTGAGTAGGGTGCATCGTGAGAGTGCTGTTGTGGTTCAAGGTGAGGAGTTTCTTGGTGATTTAATTGAAATGCCTTTTAAAGAATATGATTTGATCTTAGGCATGGATTGGTTGTCTAAGCATGGAGCTATAGTGGATTGTCAAAAGAAATGTGTTACTTTGAGAACTGGTGATGGTAGAAGTATATTAGTATCTAGTGAGCAGAGACAATTTGCATCCTTGTTTGTATCAGCTATAACAGCTAGAAAGTTGATTAGAAAAGGGTGTGTTGCTTATCTTGCTCATGTTATGGATACCAGAGTAATGGGTTCTCAACTTGATAGTATACCCACAGTTGCTGAGTTTTCAGATGTATTTCCAAAGGAGTTGCCAGGGTTACCCCCTGAGAGAGAGGTTGAGTTTGGTATCGATTTGTTGCCTGGTACCACTCCCATCTCTATCACTCCTTATCGAATGGCACCTGCTGAATTGAGAGAGTTTAAGGTGCAGTTGCAGGAGTTGTTGGATAAAGGGTTTATTCGCCCTAATGTTTCTCCGTGGGGAGCTCCTGTGTTGTTTGTAAAGAAAAAGGATGGTACTTTGAGGTTGTGCATCGATTATAGGCAATTGAACAAAGTAACTATCAAGAATAAGTATCATTTGCCTCGAATTGATGATCTCTTTGATCAGTTGAAGGGAGCAGCAGTGTTTTCCAAAATTGATTTGAGATCAGGGTACCATCAATTGAGGGTTAGAGCTGAAGATGTTTCTAAGATAGCTTTCCGCACAAGATATGGGCATTATGAGTTCTTGGTAATGCCTTTTGGATTGACGAATGCACCTGCAGCTTTCATGGATTTGATGAATAGGGTGTTTAGGCCCTATCTGGATCAGTTTGTGGTGGTTTTCATCGATGATATTTTGGTGTATTCACGTAATGAGGAAGAACATGTCAAGCATCTGTGAATTGTGTTACAGATCTTGAGAGAGAAACAGTTGTATGCTAAGCTGTCAAAGTGTGAGTTTTGGCTTGACCAAGTAACTTTTCTCGTTCATATAGTTTCAGCAGATGGTATAAGAGTTGATCCAAGTAAAGTTGAGGCCATTTTGAATTGGAGTCCACCAAAGTCAGTAACTGAAGTTAGAAGTTTTCTGGGTTTGGCAGGCTATTATCGAAGGTTTGTGAAAGGTTTTTCTTTGATAGCTACTCCACTCACCAGATTGCTTTGAAAGGGAGTTAGATTTGTGTGGACAGATCAGTGTCAAGCTAGTTTTGATCAGTTGAAAGAAATGTTGACTCAAGCACCTGTTCTTACTTTACCCGTGGAAGATAAACCATATGTGATTTACAGTGATGCTTCACATAATGGTTTAGGATGTGTCTTGATGCAAGAGGGTAAAGTTGTAGCTTATGCTTCTCGGCAATTGAAGCCGCATGAGCTTAATTATCCGACACATGATCTGGAATTGGCAGCTATAGTATTTGCTTTGAAGATTGGCGACACTACGTGTATGGGGAGAAATGTTTTATCTATACGAATCGTAAAAGTTTGAAATATTTGGGTGTTCAGAGAGAGCTGAATCTTCGGCAAAGGTGATGGTTAGAGCTAATCAAAGACTATGACTGTTTGATTGATTATCATCCTGGTAAGGCAAATGTAGTTGCTGACGCCTTGAGTCGGAAGTCTCTGGCAGGTTTGGCTGTTTATTCGCTCTCGTTGCTTGTTGAGTTGAGAGCGTTACATGCTAGTTTTGAAGCATGTGATGATGGTGCATTGTTGGCTCAGTTGCAATTGAGACCAGTATTGTTAGATCAGATTAAGGAGGCTCAATTGATAGATGAGAAAATTCAGAAGATTGTTTTAGATTGCCAAAACGGGGAGAGCCGAGATTTCTTTGTGAGAAGTGATGGTAGCCTTTGGTTTAAGGATAGATTGTGTGTTCCTGATAATGATAGTTTGAAAAAGGTTATTTTGGAGGAAGCACACCAATCAGTTTTTACTATGCATCCGGGAAGTACAAAGATGTACCATGAATTGAGACAGCATTATTGGTGGTCTGGTATGAAGAGAGACATAGCAGAATTTGTGTCCAAATGTCTCACTTGTCAGAGGGTGAAAGCTGAACATCAAGTTCCAACAGGGTTGCTTCAACCTTTAAAGGTGCCTGAATGGAAATGGGAGATAATCACAATGGATTTTGTGTATGGTTTGCCTATGACACAGAGGAAGCATGATGCCATTTGGGTGATTGTTGATAGGTTGACAAAGACTGCTCATTTTCTTCCGGTTCGGATGGACTTTTCACTTGAGAAGTTAGCTGAATTGTGCATCAATGAGATAGTAAAGTTGCATGGAGTCCCAATTTCTTTAGTGTATGATCGAGATCCCCGGTTTACTTCAAGGTTTTGGAAGAGTTTACATGGTGCTTTGGGTTCTCGATTGCATTTTAGCACTGCTTTTCATCCGCAGATAGATGGGCAGTCAGAGAGAGTGATACAGATTATTGAGGATATGTTGAGAAGCTGTGTCATTGATTTCTCTGGAAGTTGGGACAGATTTTTGCCACTTATAGAATTTGCTTACAACAACAGTCATCAATCCAGTATTGGAATGGCACCATTTGAGGCATTGTATGGAAGAAAATGTAGAACGCCTTTATGTTGGAATGAAATTGGGGAAAGCAAATTGGTTGGTCCTGATCTGATTAAAGAGACTGAAGAAAAAGTGCAGATGATTCGGGATAGGTTGAAAGCAGCTTCAGACCGACAGAAGTCTTATTCAGATTTGAAGAGGAGAGACATAGAGTTTGATGTTGGAGATAAAGTATTTTTGAAAGTGTCTCCTTGGAAAAAGATATTGAGATTTGGTTGAAAAGGGAAGCTGAGTCCTCGATTCATTGGACCGTATGAGATATTAGAAAGAGTTGGACCAGTTGCTTATCGTCTTGCTTTGCCGCCTGAGTTGGATAGAATCCATAATGTCTTCCATGTTTCTATGTTGCGAAGGTATAGATCTGACCCATCTCATGTTTTACCAGTTGAATCTATTGAGGTCAGTCCAGATCTAACTTTTGAAGAAGAACCAATTGCTGTTTTGGCACATGAAGTGAAAGAGTTGAGAAATAAGAAAGTGCCATTAGTGAAAGTTCTATGGAAGAATCATGGGAGAGAAGAGGCAACTTGGGAAAGCGAGCAAACAATGCGAGATCAATATCCTCAACTGTTTCAGAGATAATATCAGGTAATTTAGAGGACGAAATTTCTTTTTAGAGGGGGAGAATTGTAATATCCCAAAATGTACCCTAGAAGTATTGATATAATTGTTATTTCATTTGAATCTAATGTATATGTGTTATTAAAAAGGAAAAGATTATTTAGAGAGAATGTATATGTTGTATATATGGTAATATATGTAACATATATGTTGGTCAAAATGGTGGGTCAAGGTAAGAAGATATTTAATTTGTGAAGTGTGAAGTTACTAAAAAGGGCAAATGAATGATATAGGAGTTGGAATGTTTTAAAGAGGGTATTTTAGTCATTTTCATTTTGAAATGTTTGGTGGAGATTTAAAGAGAAGAGGAAGTTGACTTTTCTCATTTCTTCTTTCCTTTCTCTTTCCATGGCCGGCCACTCTATAGCAAGAGAGAGCAAGTTTTGTTTTGATGTTCAAGCTCAAAATTGAAGGGGTTTTCAAGTGATTAAGTGAAACTCCAAGAAGTTTTATTATTTTGGTAAGTTCTCTCTCTTGATTTCTTTTGTTTTCTTGAAGTAAGGTTTGAGTTTGATGGTAGATGTTTGAATTAGGAGTGTGTTGGTTGTAGTATGTTGAAGTATGTTTGATTTAATTAATTATGGTGTTGGTTTTAGTTTAAAGATAAGAAGTTAGGTTGGTGTTGGTGATGGAAGAGTAAGAGTTGTGTTTAGTGAAATTTTTTCTGTTTTACAATTAGTAAAGGCTGTGACTTGTATGATTTTTAATTAAATATAGAAAAATGTTCTTGAAGTGAATTTTTGATATGTTGTGTCTCTATGAGTCTAGAATGACTGAAAAATATGTTGATTCGATTTTGGAATGGTTATGATTTTGGAAAGATTATTTTTACTAAACCTGTTCCAGCAGGTACCTTAACTGAGACAGCTATATTTCGGGATTTTTAATAAACTGTATAAAAATTATATTCAATTGAATTTTGGATATGTTGTTTCTTAGTGAGTCTGGTATTTGAGAAAAATAATTTGGAACCATGTTGATTGAATTTAGTTTATGGAATTCACAAAGTTCAGAACTGCTGCCAGGATGCAGGGCAATTGGGGCAGTCTGGTTGGGTGAACTATTTGACCAAGATTTTGTATTCAGTTTGATCTGAAATTTTAAAGGAATGATTTTAATCTGTAAAATTTAGTTCTGTAAAAATTTTAGAATTTTTAGTCATGTAGATTATTTTATACAATTTTTCAAAATAAGGATAGAGTAGAGTCTAAAACCAGAATGTACTATTCATATGGTCATTTTGCTAATACTCCTTTAGGATTAGGTTGTGAAGAGGTTGAATTGCCCTAGCCTAAGTGTTGAGGATTCTTGGAAGAGTAAGTGTATAGATTGGTGTGAGTTGGCTTTAAGGTAAGTACAAATTACATTATTTCATACATTCATATGATATTGAGATTTGACATACATTTGATTGTAAATGTGTTAAGAAATCTAATACATTGTTAATGCATATTAATAATGTATGTTTGGTATGATGTGAATGTTGTGATGAGTATGTAAAATATGTGTTAATGCCATTGATTATATCCATTTGAATGATGAAATGAAATGTGAAAGATATAATATTATGAAGAATTGCCCTATTGTGATTTGAGATCATATGAGATATGAGGCATGGTTGCCTAATTTATTATGAGAAATGAAATGAAAAGAAATTGATAATGAGATAAATGAATTCATTGTGTGCCTAATATGTTTATTCAATTTTCAGAGTTCTGGTTTTGGCGGCATGCCTATGAATAACTGGATAGGTGAAATGACCGGGTCGTAAGCCGATTCCAGTTGAAAAATGTGAAATGTGATGTTTTTGGGGTGAAATGACCGGGTCGTAAACCTCAAAAACAAATTATTCAAAACTAGATTGGGTGAAATGACTGGGTCGTAAACTCAAATCTAATTGAATATCCATGGATAAATGTATTGATGATTATGATTATAGACCAAAACAGTAACTCTGAACTTTGAATAGCATATTAGATTATTTTTGGGCCCATGCTTGTGTTTGTTTAAATGTGACTATTGAATGGTGAAACAAATGAATAATGAGATGACTACTATACATACATTATTGAAACCGGTAAGATTTGAAATATAATATTCTTTTGAATTGATCTTGAATCTTTATTGTGTGACATTAGCATGGCATTAAAGCATCATAGCACTGTAATTTGTACAACTAAGTCGTTGGCTTAGCGCGAATGTGATTCTTCGCGCAGGTGACAGGGAAGAACCAGAGAGTTCCTCTAGCCCGAGTCGAGTCTAGATTTTGAGGTGTTGATAGTGGGCTTAAAGATCAAAGACTGACTGCCAAAGAAATGTATAAATTTTATGGGTTGTAAAACTTGAGTTTGGATATATATGAATTTGTAAATATTGTTATTTTCCGCTGCATAGTGAACAAATATTTTATCTACTGTATTTCATAATAAACCTTTACTTTATGTTGTACTAGAAGTGTAAATCCTTTTTGCAGGTTGTAGTTGAGGTTATGAGGGGGATTTATTGGGAGTGTACTGAGAATGATTTTGTTTGCATTGGTTTGTGTAAAATGTTTTTAAAAATCAGAAAAAAAAACCAGTTTTGTCGACACTTGGGACTCAATTTTTAGGCAAAACCATGGCAAAATTTTTGTAAAAATCAGAACTAAAAATTTGACTAAGTAAAATTGGTAGCAACATTAGGATAGTGTGGCGCCTCTACTCGGCTTACATATGTAGGTCGGGAAGGGGTGTTACATTAGAACTCAAACTTCCAAGAAGGGGTTGGGATATGATGAAGACAATAATGTCCAGCCAAAGAAGGATGAGAAGATGAGCATCCTACCACTTGAAGAAATCTTTGTCGAAGCTCCAGATATGGGACCACTCCAAGGAAAGCCTGAGCCGATCATGTTCATGGGTAAGTTGATCCCAGGTTTTGAAATTTTTACAGATGTGGCTGAGCTAGTCGACCAAGTGAAGAAAGAGCTCACCCTATCAGCCAATAAAGAATCCAATCCAAAAGAGAAGAATGAAGCTATCTTGAAAGCCGAGAAGACTTCGGAGGAGATTGCTGCCCTGGTTGAAAAAAAGTTTGAAGACATCCTGCCTTATGATTTTGGAACAATGATTTTGATTTTGATTTTAATTTTTCTGCTTTGTATGAGGATGATGATGTTTTCTTTTCCAAAATGAATAAAATAAAGTTTGATTTTGCTTACTTGTGTGATGTTTCTCCTGATGGTTGCATACATTTAAATAGCAGTTACATGAGCATATTTAATGTTAATTTTGTTAACACACAATCATTAAATTTGGGAACAACCGAAAATCCTAAAAACATTAGCATAGAATCCGACCTTACTCCTGATTAGAGAGAGAGAGATTTGAAAAAATATTCAAAAAATATGAAGAAGTGTTTGCTTTGTCTTATGAGGATATGCCTAGAATAGATCGAGACATAGCCGAGCATCATATTCCTACTTACACTCACATGAAACCTGTCAAACAAAAGCTTAGGCGATTAAGACTTGAGTGGGCTGAATTGGTTAAAGAAGAGGTCACTAAGCAAATACAAGTGAAGTTCCTTGAAGTGATAGAATATTCATATTGGTTAGCCAACATAGTATCTATGCCAAAGAAAGATGGAAGAATAAGGGTCTGTGTGGACTATAGAGATTTGAACAAGGCTTCCCCTAAAGATGATTTTCCTTTACCTCATATAAATGTCCTCATTGATAGTGCAGCCTCTAGCGTGCTACACTCGTTTGTAGATGGATTCTCCAGATACAACCAAGTGTTAATGGCCCAAGAGGATAAAGCCAAAACTGCTTTCATTACCGCATAGGGTATATTTTGTTATAGGGTGATGTCATTCGGCTTAAAGAATGCTGGGACAACCTATCAAAGGATGGCCACCACACTATTTCATGACATGATGCATGAAGAAGTTAAAATATATGTTGATGATATGATGGTTAAATCAGATACAAAAGAACAACACTTCCAAAACTTGGAATTATTCTTCAATAGAGCTTTGAAATATAAGCTAAGATTAAACCCGAAGAAGTGTGTGTTTGGTGTTACCTCAGGTAAATTATTGGGACATGTAATTGGTCCAAATGGCACTGAGATTGATACTGACAAAGTTAAAGCAATCAGGGATATGCCAGCCCCAAAGATGGTGAGAGAAGTTCGGGGATTTATTGGTAAATTATAATACATTAGCAGATTCATAGCAAAACTCACAACAATTTGTGAGCCTATCTTCAAATTGCTTAAAAAGAATCAGCTGGTCATATGGAATGAAGAGTGTCAAAAGGCCTTTGAGTGAATAAAAGAGTATTTGTTGAATCCACCAATTTTAAAACCACCTAAACCCAGCAAACCTCCATTACTATACTTAACAGTGGAAGAAGAGTCAATAGGAGCCATGCTAGCCCAAGCAGATGAGTCAGGAATTGAGCATGCAATTTATTATTTGAGTAGAAAGCTCCTACCTTATGAAATTAAGTATAGTAGCATTGAAAAGACTTGTATAGCCGTGGTTTGGTCTTCTAAGAAGTTGCGGCATTACTTTCAATCTTATAGTGTGCAAGCAATTTCCAGGTTGGATCCAATGAAGTACTTAAGGGAGACACCCTCTTTGATAGGGAAATATGGTCGATGGTTGATAATATTAGAAGACTTTAAGATTGAGTATGTAACCAGGAAAACAATCAAAGGTAGAGCGGTGGCAGAATTCCTGGCCCAACAACCATTACCAGATATTGAAGAAGTAATCTTGGAATTTTCGGATGAACATTTAGAGGCAATTGAAGTACAAGGGTGGAAAATGTATTTTGATGGAGCAGTGAATAGGAAAGGAGCAGGTTTGGGAGTTATACTAGAATCGCCCGAAGGGGAACTCATCCCTTTAGCCAAAAAGTTAAAATTTAGGGCAACCAATAATATGGTGGAGTACGAAGCTTATATTTTCGGTTTGGAAACCCTAATGATTATGAAGGTAGATAAGGTGGAAGTTTTTGGCGATTCATTACTAGTAGATCCCAAGTGAATGGAGAGTGGGAGTTGAAAGAAGAAAAATTAAAACCATACCACCATTACCTGACCATGATGAAGAAGAACTTTAAGGAGTGTAGGTTTATACACCTATCAAAAGAAGAAAATCAGATGGCTGATGCCCTAGCCACATTGGCTTCAGTATGGGAAAACCCTGTCAGCTTATTCCTTAAGCCTCTGATCTTGACAAGTTCATCAACTCTTTGTTATGAATATGAGACAATAATGGAAATTAGCACAGACCATGATGCGTGGTATGATACTATAAGGCGATTTTTTGAAGAAAGAGAATACCCTCCGGGGGCAACAAAGAAAGAGAGAAGAGCCATAAGGCGGTGGTCTTTGCAATACATCACATTCCATGGAGAGTTATATCGAAGATGGCCTGATGGGGTGCATTTAAGATGCTTAAGGAAGCCTGAAGTGGAGCGTATCATGTCAGAAATACATGCGGGAAGTTGCGGTCCACACATGAGTGGTTTGGCCCTAGTTAAGAAGATAATTCGGCAAGGTTACTACTGGTTGACCATAGAGAGAGATTGTATTGAGTTTGTAAAGAAGTGTCAACAATGTCAGATGTATGGTAACTTGAATCACATGCCTCCTGAAGAACTGCATTCTATGTCTTCACCTTGGCCCTTTGCCACCTGGGGTATCGACATTATAGGAGAGATATATCCAACAGCCTCAAACGGTCACCATTTCATTGTGGTAGCAGTAGATTATTTTTCAAAATGGGTCAAAGCCGAATCCTTCCATAAACTGGGTGCAAGCCATATGGCTAGATTTATTGAAAAGAACCTCATCTGCAGGTACGGGGTCCCGCACAGTGTGGTATCAGACAATGGGGTATAGTTTCAAGGAGCAGTTAAGGAGTTATTCTCAAATTACCAAATCCAGCATCATAGATCCTCTCCTTATAGACCAAAGGCTAATGGTGCAGTTGTGAGCGGGGATTTTCTCCCCCAATCCCAGTGAAATAGTTCTTGCGAATTCGGCACTGTTTAGGCTCGGGCCCTTAGAGAATACGGACCTAAGTCCGGAGAAAATGTAGTCGCCACCCGGACGGGCCGGGAAAAAGAAAGGGGTGGATAACTCGATTCCTAAGGAATCCCCAACCCCCTAATGGGTTCAGAAAGTTGGGTACGTGTGGGGAAGGTGAGAAATGACCCAGCACCCCCACAACGCCCGGTTCATTGGAACCGGCCTCCTTTACAGGTCTTAATATTATAAAATTGTTAAATATAACAACATTATCCATATTACACAATAATTAAAAGAAAGCATCATTATATTAAAATCAAAGCAAGGTCCAAGCAAAATAAATAAATGGGCACCCATCCGAAGATGGAAACATGTCCTTACATCACATGCCTAAATAGGACACCCACCGAAAGGCAGAAACATGTCCTTTACATAAGTTCTAAAATAGAAAAGCAAATTAAATTACATGATATTTAACTAATGAGGTATCCAACAAGTAGAAACATACCTCTTACAACATTTGGAAATCTAGATAAATTGATAAAAGTAAATAACCATTCACCATAAATAAATCATTCATCAAAGATATTAATCAAAATATAAAATAAACATCCATCCATGATAAATTAAATAAATCAAGCATTGAAATTAAATAAATCAACCATCAAAAAATATAATAAACTATATAATCAAATCTAAAATTAAATAAAGCAATAAATATGTAAATTTAGGGTTTTAAAGGATTATCAATTGAATTTATAGTTTCGAAATTTAGGGTTTTAGAAACTAAAGTTTTATAATTAAGGTTTTGAAATTAGGATTTTTAGGGTTTTTGAAACTAGGGTTTTGGAATTAGGGTTTTGGAATTAGGGTTTTTAGAATTAGGGTTTTTAAAACTAAGGTTTTATAATTAGGGTTTTTGGAATTAGGGTTTTGGAATTAGGGTTTTTTAAAACTATGGTTTTGGAATTAGGGTTTTTGGAATTAGGGTTTTTAAAATTAGGGTTTTGGAATTAGGGTTTTTGGAATTGACTTACTGCCTAAAAAAACACAATTTTGGATTTGGAAAAATAAATTAAGGTTTTGGAAAAATAATCAATATTTTGTAGTTTAATAATGAAATGGTTTAGGCTTTTGGATAAAAATATTTTGAGGTTTTGAGTTTTAATAAAATAACATACGGTTCTCGATGTAAAGTAAACAAGATAGATTTTAACAATTAATTGTTGACTACTGGATAGTTTTATGCTTAATGAAATATGCCAGTGGGATTACGAATACCAATTGATCAATGTGATAATTAAAGAAAAAGATTAAAGTTATTAAAACAAAAACCAAAGCAAACGATTAAAGTTATTAAAACGAAAAAACAATTTACTGCATGTTCAAAGATCAAGCTACTGTGTGTTCAAAGTTACTGCATGCATGTATTTTCTTATTAATCAAAGAAACAAAACTACTATAAACATAAATAATTCATGATTAAAGATCAAACCTCCACTCATTGGTTACTCCATAATTAACTTATGGATGAACAATTAACAAAGAAAGCACTACTATCTTTGATGGATTGATTACCGATGAATGTTTGATGCTAATCTTTTTTGTTTGTTGCCATCTCTTTGCTATCTTGTTAATGTTCCTTGCTGTCCCCTCTTAATGTTTCCTTGTTAATGTTTTCTCCCTTTTGAATTCTAAAACATTGTTACTTATAGCCGAACCTCACTCAGAATCCTTAACATAATATAAAACAGTCCCTAAAACAAATTCTAGTTGAATTAGGAAACATATTGAACCCATGTCGACCTAGTTGCCCTAGGTCGACATGAGACCAACCTCATGTCGACCTTGGGCTACCCAAGTCGACATGAGGCATGGTCAGGTTGATCTTGGGCTGCCAAGGTCGACATGAGGCATGTTCATGTCGACCTAGCCTCCCAAGGTCGACATGAAGCATGCTCATGTTGACCTAGCTTGCCCAAGTCGACATGAGGCATGCTCATGTTGATATTGGGCTGCCAAGGTTGACATGAAGCATCCTAATGTCTCTAGGCCAGCCTCAATTAAATTACTCTGACCTTTTTTTAACTTATGAACAGAAAAATTTTAATTTGGGCCAATTCCACTTAGTTTTAGGGTTTTACAATCAAATATATGCCTCTTTAATCCGAACCAACTCCTGTTAAAAATTATAAACTAGGTTTAAATATTTAAAGTCGGATAAAATTTATTTTGGCATCCTTTAATTAGGACCATATCAAATTGGGGTAAAAATTAAGGGTCTATAGTTTGCCCCCTGCTTGAACGATCTGAGACTACAGCAAAAGAGAGTGAAAAGCAATAAGACTTAATTTTTGAGATAGTTGAGGTTTTGTTTTGGGTTTGATTTGGGTACTTAGACCCGAGATTGTGTACTTGGACCTGAGAATGAATTTGACTAACCTTTTAGTTGAGAAGTCTGACTGCTCCGGCTCTTCTATGCATGGTGGTTCTTAACCCTCAGAATAGATCTTCATCCTTTGAGATCGGGTCTTCACCCTTGTAAATGGATCTTCATTCTTTGAGATCGGGTCTTCACCCTTGCAATTGGATATTCATCCTTTAAGATCGGGTCTTCACCCTCGCAAATGGATCTTCATCCTTTGAGATCGGGTCTTCACCCTTGCAAATGGATCTTCATCCTTTGAGATCGGATCTTCACCCTTGCAAATGGATCTTCATCCTTTGGGATTTGGTCTTCACCCTGGAAAATGGATCTTCATCCCTTGAGATCGAGTCTTCACCCTTGAAAATGGATCTTCATCCTTTGAGATTGGGTCTTCACCCTTGAAAATGGATCTTCATCCTTTAAACTTCGGGTCTTCACCCTTTGAAATCGGATCTTCATCCTTGGAATCAGGTCTTCACCTTTAAAAATGGATCTTCATCCTTGGAAATTGGGTCTTCACCCTTGCAAATAGATCTTCATCCTTGGAGATTGGGTCTTTACCCTTGCAAATGGATCTTCATCCTTGGAAATCAGGTCTTCACCCTTGAAAATGGATCTTCATCCTTTGAGATCGGCTCTTCACTCTTGAAAATGGATCCTCATCCTTTGAGATCGGGTCTTCACCCTTGAAAATGGATCTTCATCCTTTGAGATCAAGTCTTATAATGGCTTCAGCTCTTCTAGCTAGACTGTTCTTTTGTCATTTGCGTCATCATTCTTTTGATAGTTCTAATGTTCCATTCTTTTTATTCTTCCTTTGCAAAAATTTAGCTATTTTTAATTGGACCTTATATCCTCTCCTGCCCCACTGTGTGGCAAAATATTTGCAAGTGAGTTAGAAAATGTTTTGTATATAAACTCAAAAAATTGAAAAGGAGAAACTTTGCCCCCTGTGTAGGCCCAAACCCATGATTTTTCTATGCGGGCTCTGATTGATGTTTTTGCCGTCTAGTTCTTCGCACAAGCACGTATTTCTTCTCTTTGCAAGATTACTGGAGCTTTCTCAAGCAATGGGCTTTCTATGCCCCCCTGATTTGATTTTGATTCTTTACTTCGCAGGGTGTTTGCTATTCATTTTGCCAAAGAATAGACAAGAAAGTGTGATGTGTTATACTCATGTATGCATGATATGCATGAATGATACTTACAGTGATTTTATTGACTCACAGACCGAGGTGATCAGTAGAAATGTTCTCATTGGTTCCATTTTGATGCTTGCTCAAATCTTGCATTGGAATGATCGAAAGCTTTGTATTTGTGGCTTTTATCTTCAAGATGATGAAAACGTGAGTGGTGGATACTCCAAGCAGCTGGGTCAGGGATACATCCTTTTTAAAGCATGTCAGTTGATAGCTTCTTCATGACCTTGCCAATAATTATTTCCTTTGCCCAATGTGTCCTTTGGAGGCTCAACATACTTCCCTTAACTTGAAGGCTTTGTATGACAAAACATTTTTTTTTTCTGAATTTTGATTTTTAAATCAAATGTTGGCTTTGCCAAATTAATGTCAATGCACCTTAGGACTTGATTTTCCAAATTAATATATCTATAACATTACAACCCTAGTTACTGTACTAAACTTGAGAATCAATTCTATTTAAACAAGAATTGTTGCACTTCAGATAGGCACATACACATTACTTGGCCAAAGGTCTCATTTGAGTTTAAATATTGTCTATCTCATATGCATGCTTATCCAAACTATCTCCACTAATAGACTCTACCTACCAAGAGAGATCAACAGGTCTTTGATAGGCTTGAAACGGGGTATATAAGGGACATGGGTTAAAGTGGAGGCCATTTTGAGATTGGAGCTGGCGTGGCACAATGGACAAACCCTCACACTACAAATTTCTTGTTGGAACTTTAGACAGTTGGGAGCAATCTTTCTAGACTCCAAATTCCTTCTATCTTTTTGGCATTAATCTGGATCTTGATAAGGACAGTCTTTGCTCTTGCAAAAAGTTTAAGACCCAAATTCGTTTCTTTCCTTCTTTTCCCTTTTCTTACTCTTCCCTTTTCTTTCTCTTTCCTTACTCTTCCCTTTCTTTTATCATTTTGTCCTTCTTTCTTGTAGGACTATCAAGTATAGAACTTTCAAGAACTGGATGGTCTCCCTCCTTTTTCTCCAATTTTGATTGAATCTTTGGATGGGTTGGACCAATTCAAGTAAAAATGTCTTTATGTACCGAATGGAAGCCTTTTGTTGTCTTAGGTAAAAGAGAACTCTGTTGGCTTTTTGAACCATTTTGGGTTTTCTTTTCTTCTTTCTCTTTTTTTCTTTCTCTTTTTTTTCTTTTCTTCTTTTTTCTTTTCTTTCTTTCCCTTTTTTTTCTTTTTTCTTTTTTTTTCTTTTTCCTTTTTTTTGGTTCTAGCTCAAACAGAGTTGTATTGTTTGTACCGACTTTGGCTTCCAATAATGGATGAGTGGAGCAACATAAATCTCCTTTAATAGGGATGAATCATTTGTTAATCGATGTTGTCTTGACATATTGGAGATATTAGGGAAAACTTCAACTACCCTTATGGTCTTAAGAACTTCAACCACTCTTATGGTTTTGAGAACTTCAACTATCCTCATGGTCTTGAGAACTTCAACTATCCTTATGATCTGGACTAATCATTGTTTTCTTTGATCTTCTAGCCTCTTCATATTAGTGATCATAAGACTTGTCAAAAGTATCACAATAGCTCAAGGTAGATTATTGGGGTTTTTAAGCCAATGAAAAGAAAGCTAAAATTTTATGAAGGCTCAAAGGGACAACTAGGGATTGATATTTAACAAGGTGGATACTAGTTGTTGGCTAACCAAACAATGCCTAGATCATTTCTCTCTTAAATAAGTAGAGTTCAATTTCACCTCGAAAGCTTGTCAAAGCATGTTCTAAGACTGACTAGGACCTAGACAAAGGTAATTATGCAGGAGCCCTCTCTAAGTAAGCATACATAACTCAATGCTATAGAGCAATTCCCTTACCTAGTAAAGTCATTCAAGTCATGATGCTTAGATATATTAATTCATGAATTATCAAGTTAGATTCCTCATTGGTTGAGCACCAAAATGAACAAAGACCAACAAAATTTTGATGAAAGTAATTTATTTAAAGCAACTTTAAGTTTGAAAAGCACAATAGTTCAAAATATTAAAGAAAGTAAAATTGAAAAGCAACATTCAAGCTAAGGAAAGTTCGTTGAGTTTAATCTTCTTTTCCTCTCATATCTTCAATATCCCCATCTTGAAAGGATGATAAAACAAAATCTTCTTCCAATTCTTTTCCCACCATGAAGGTTGCCGGTGGAGGTACTCTGTTGAACATTGAAAATGGATTATCTTTGGTATTGGGCTTATCCGACTCGGCCAACTTGCCATTATCAATTAAATTCTGGATCTCATGCCTCAGTCGAGTACATCTATTAGTCTCATATCCTTGAGTCTGATGAAATTGACAAAAAGCCTTAGTATCAAATTTTGGGGGTAAAGGATTCGGCAAAGGTCGAGGGACCAATGGCTGTAATAGTCCCTTCTTTTGTAGCTTGTAGAGGACCCAAGACAAAGGCTTCCCTAGATCTGAAAATTTACGCCTCTTTGCTGGTTCAGTTGCTGCATTTTCCTCAACACCTCTTCTTTTCTTTTGATTTTATTCATTGGGGTAGTAGCCGCTCTTATTACCCCAATTAGACAGCATATGGTTCGACTGACCTTGTAGAATAGGGATTGATCCCTCATTTCTCATTCGATCTCTATTAGTGAATATGTTCTCCATGGATGCTGCCTTTCCCTTCATTCTTATGTCAATGGGAGATGTCTCATTAGCATTATTGATGATCTCTAGAATTTGAATCAACTGGGTCCTCATAATTTCAACCAATTGATCTTGTAGGTCGGCCATCTTAGCTTTGACAACTTCATGGACTATGTCCCTCAGCTGGTTCGCATCCATCCTTCCAATGAAGTGCTTGAATCAAAATCAATGTTGTTGGTGGTATCGTTGTATGCTCTTGAATTGTTGTACTTCAGGTCTATGAGCCAGAAAGGATCAATGATATGAGATGCAAATGTATGCAAGTATGCATGTATGCATAAACAATCAATGAAGAAAGATAATTAGGACGTTCCTTCCAACCTTATAACATCTACACACGAATGGCGAGTCTCTTTTCCTAGGTATGTGTTTAACAAAATGCCAACATGGGGTACATCGCTTTCGAATAATTACCTCGGACGTTTCAAACAATAGTTATATTTTCGAAAGTGGAAATCAGTTCATAATAATTCCCATTAATTAGGTTTTAATCCATTAATCCAACTAAAGTAGCCTTTATGCTATATTGGATTAAAACTAAATTAAGAGGTTTATTATAGATAGATTTCTCACTTGAAAAAGGTAACTAATGG
Organism: Garcia nutans; assembly: GCA_947685225.1. Lineage (NCBI taxonomy): Eukaryota > Viridiplantae > Streptophyta > Magnoliopsida > Malpighiales > Euphorbiaceae > Garcia > Garcia nutans. The sequence goes on from CANTUV010000002.1 coordinate 4,257,670, forward strand.
TTCATGCCAAAAACAAGCCCATGGTTAATTTATTCTTAGTGTAAACTAGGCCCACAATTGATTTTTAGTATTTCATAATTGACCTAAATATTTTGCAAGCTCTTTGTAAGAAAAGATTGGATGAAAATAGTTTTGTTTCTAAGCCCATTGTAAAAGATTTTAGAAAATTGGAATTTGGGCTTAGTATTTAGGCCATGAGCCAAAGAATTTTTTATTTATTTTTAGAAAAGTTTTATGTCCAAAGACCATCTTGAAAAGTTTTGAAAATAGCTTTGGTCTCTTGCATTTTAAAGAAAAGTTTGTTTTGAGCTTACAATATACTTAGGTCATATTAGAAAAAGAACAAACCAAATAAGCCATGATTTAAGCCAAGATAAATTAACCATAGTCAAACAACACGCATTTAGGGTAAAACCTAAGGAAAGTAACTAGGCCAATTACATGGGCTTTAGTCTTTGGGTAAAAAGGCTTAACTTTCCATAGCAAGTATATAAGGCTATGAGTGGTTATGCCATGCTCGATCTCCATACCTTGAGTGAAAGTATGGTATCCCTTACATAACACAACACGAGTAACACGGGCGTCCTAACTCACGCACACAATGCAAGCTAATATAATGCAATGGATAATATCATTATAAGAAAGAATAGAATAATATAAAGACCAACGGAATCAACTTCTCTTATCTCCAGTGGAGTCGCCACTGTGAGCGGGGATTTTTTTCCCCCACTCCCGGTAGAATGGTTCTTGCAAATTCGGCACTGTTTAGAAACATGTCTTTTACATAGGTTCTAAAATAGAAAAGCAAATTAAATTACATGATATTTAACTAATGAGGTATCCAACAAGTAGAAATATACCTCTTACAACATTTGGAAATCTAAATAAATTGATAAAAGTAAATAACCATTCACCATAAATAAATCATTCATCAAAGCTATTAATCAAAATATAAAATAAACATCCATCCATGATAAATTAAATAAATCAAGCATTAAAATTAAATAAATCAACCATCAAAAAATATAATAAACTATATAATCAAATCTAAAATTAAATAAAGCAATAAATATGTAAATTTAGGGTTTTAAAGGATTATCAATTGAATTTAGGGTTTTAAAAATTTAGGGTTTTAGAAACTAAAGTTTTATAATTAAGGTTTTGAAATTAGTATTTTTAGGGTTTTTGAAACTAGGGTTTTGGAATTAGGGTTTTGGAATTAGGGTTTTTGGAATTAGGGTTTTTGGAATTAGGGTTTTTAGAATTAGGGTTTTTAAAATTAGGGTTTTTAAAACTAAGGTTTTGGAATTAGGGTTTTTAAAACTAGGGTTTTGGAATTAGGGTTTTTGGAATTAGGGTTTTTAAAATTAGGGTTTTGGAATTAGGGTTTTTGGAATTGACTTACTGCCTAAAAAAACACAATTTTGGATTTGGAAAAATAAATTAAGGTTTTGGAAAAATAATCAATATTTTGGAGTTTAATAATGAAATGGTTTAGGCTTTTGGATAAAAATAGTTTGAGGTTTTGAGTTTTATTGAAATAACATACAGTTCTCGAAGTTAAAGTAAACAAGATAGATTTTAACAATTAATTGTTGACTACTGGATAGTTTTATGCTTAATGAAATATGCCAGTGGGATTACGAATACCAATTGATCAATGTGATAATTAAAGCAAAAGATTAAAGTTATTAAAACAAAAACCAAAGCAAACGATTAAAGTTATTAAAATGAAAAAATAATTTACTGCATGTTCAAAGATCAAGCTACTGTATGTTCAAAGTTACTGCATGTTAAAGAAACAAAACTACTGTAAACATAAATAATTCATGATTAAAGATCAAACCTCCACTCATTGGTTACTCCACAATTAACTTCTGGATGAACAATTAAAAAAGATAGCACTGCTGTCTTTGATGGATTGATTACCGATGAATGTTTGATGCTAATCTTTTCTGTTTGTTGCCATCTCTTTGCTATCTTGTTAATGTTCCTTGCCGTCCCCTCTTAATGTTACCTTGTTAATGTTTTCTCCCTTATGAATTCTAAAACATTGTTACTTATAGCCGAACCTCACTCAGAATCCTTAACCTAATATAAAACAATCCCTAAAACAAATTCTAATTGAATTAGGAAACATATTGAACCCATGTCGACCTAGTTGCCCTAGGTCGACATGAGACCAACCTCATGTCGACCTTGGGCTGCCCAAGTCTACATGAGGCATGCTCATGTCGATCTTGGGCTGCCAAGGTCGACATGAGGCATGTTCATGTCGACCTAGCCTCCCAAGGTCGACATGAAGCATGCTCATGTCGACCTAGCTTGCCCAAGTCGACATGAGGCTTGCTCATGTTGATATTGGCTCATGTCGATATTGGGCTGCCAAGGTAGACATGAAGCATCCTAATGTCTCCAGGCCGGCCTCAATTAAATTACTCTGACCTTTTTTTAACTTATGAATAGAAAAATTTTAATTTGGGCCAATTCCACTTAGTTTTAGGGTTTTACAATCAAATATATGCCTCTTTAATCCGAACCAACTCCTGTTAAAAATTATAAACTAGGTTTAAATATTTAAAGTCGGATCAAATTTATTTTGGCATCCTTTAATTAGGACCATATCAAATTGGGGTAAAAATTAAGTGTCTACAGCAGTAGAAACAACAAACAAAATAATTAAGCAAATTTTTTTCCAAAATGACCAAGACATACAGTGATTGGTCAGAGATGCTTCCCTTTACTTTATAGGGATATAGGACAAGTGTGCGAACTCCTACTGGAATGACACCGTTCTCTTTGGTTTACGGTATGGAAGTAGTGTTGCCAATTGAAATAGAGATCAAGTCATTGAGAGTAGTCTTGGAAGTTGAACTGCCTGAAACAGAGTTGGTAGCGAGCAGATACACACAGTTAGCTTTACTAGAAGAGAGATGGTTAAAAGCACTGTATCATCACCAGCTGTATCAAAAATAGATAGCTCAGGCCTATAATAAAAGGGTTAAAATTAGAAAACTCAGAGTCGGGGATTTGGTGTTGAAGCAATGTAAGCCTAATGTATCTGATCCAAGAGAGAAGTTCAGGCCTAGCTGGGAAGGGCCATATGTCGTGAAACAAGTCATGAACAAAGGTGCGCTGAAGCTATCAAACATGGATGGGAACGAATTTAGTGAGCCAGTAAACATTGATAGGTTGAAGAGGTTTTATGTATGATATAAAAAAAAGAGCTCGCTAGGTTGAAAACCCAAAAAGGGCGGCCTAGACAAAAGTTAGAGCAGTCCGCTAGCCCCAAAAACCCAAAATGGCGAACTAGGCAGCAATTAGGGCTAAATGAGAGAAAATCATCAATTAGAAAACCCGAAAGGGCTAGTTGGCAATAGGAGTAATCTTGTGTATGCTGGCTTTATGTTTGGTTGTTCCCCAATTTAATAAAACAGAATTAATGTTAAAATTGTTCTATGTGCACTGTTATAAATATTTGACTAGATATGATGAAATAAATAAACACAATAGCAAAAGGTGATGACAAATTATAAATGGAAAAGAAGCATATTTTATTACTTTAATTATTATTTTTTTTCATCCTAACAATACACTTTCTGAATTGATAAATGTGAAATCTATGGCAGATGATAAGTATAACGTGTAGGCCAACTTTGCCACAACCGATCCAAGTAGGCTTCAGTCAAGCAAGGCATGTCTAAATTGGGAGTAAAGTCAGAATCGCGAGGCTCAACTCCATATTGACGGCCAATTTGGCAAGGATCATAGCATGTACCTTGACGAAGAGCAGTAAGGGGAACACACATCAAGTATGTCTGCATGGTGATACGAGAAATCTTCCACCAAGGTACCAACCAACGGATATTGACTTTAGCACGTGAGTGGATCCAGTCAACCCAGTCAACATATGAAGAAGCAGGATGGAGCAGTTTCCTAGCAAAATAATGATGTGGCAAATATCTGGCAAAATCCATGGATGGAGTATCAAGCAAACAAAGACGCTCCTGAAGCCAAATCTGTGAAAAAAAAAAGTCTGCTAAGTTGAAAACCTGCAAGGGCAGCTTAGGAAAAAATTAGGATAGCTCACTACTTTTGAAAACCCATACGGGTGAACTAGGCAAAAATTAGAGCAATAAAAAATATATATATAATAAAAAAGTCCGCTAAGTTGAAAACCCGCGAGGGCGGCTTAGGCAAAAATTAGGACAACTCGCTAGTTTCGAAAACCCACATGGGTGGATTAGGTAAAAATTAGAGCAATAAAAAGAAGAGAAAAAGAAAACCTAAATTGAAAACCCGAAAGGGCAGTTTAGGTAATTACTTGAAGCAGCAACGGACTCCTGGTCAGTCTCTTTGACAATCCTGATTTAAGTCGGTCTAATCCAACTAAGGTCTCGGCTAAAATCACAGGTACTGGCGACAAGCCTCCTTCCAATTGGTCCATAATATCCAATACTCGTGGATCAATATTGTTGTCAGAAGAAACAAGCAAGAATTGGCCAAGCAATCAAAGACAGAGCATGCGTCCCCATGCCTTAGTGGAAGCCAAATGAGAGAGACAAAAAACAATCAAGGGAGCAAGTAGAATTTTTTCACCTCTCATCAACCGAAGAACTTCGGGTTTTGGAATTTGAAATAACATCTGCATCTTCTGTTGAGTCTTGGAAATCAATGTGGGTAATGCCATTTGTTGATTATTTAGAAATCCAAGGATGGCCTTAAATTCTTCAATCAAGGGACATATTTCAAATCCATTAATTTTAAATACCCTAGAATCCGTATTCCATAAGGAAGCCATGGCATGTAAGAAGGAGTGGTCCAATTTAACATTTTGAAAACATTTTAAAACATCAGGTTTTAACCACGAAATTTGCTTCCAATGAATGGCATCCATATTCTTAGATAGAATTTTTATCTTCTTTAAATGATGCTCGGTCATGGTTGATGAATGAAGGAAAATCAAATTTGTTAAAGGGAGTTTTTACGTTGAATTGGAAAATATTTTCGGTTTCTGTATGAAATATGGCATAAAAGGTGATTTATATAGAGGAAATAAACTTTTTCCAAAAGTGATGAGGTAAAGGTAATGGAAAAGGACGAAACCATATTGTGTAAGGAAAAGAATTGGCGACAAAATCCTTTATCGTGTTGCATTTGGTTTTAGCAAATAATGTGGCTGTGAAAAGGAAATTGTGATGTACTGTTTATGATGTGATAATATATATATATAATAAATGTGGCGCAGTAAAAAAACAAAAAAGTTACAGTAAAGATGGAAATTGTATTTTTTCATTATTGTACAATATTCATACAATTGATACAATATTTATACATCACTAAGAGGGTGGTGGTAGGTTATCAAATAAAGCTCTGAAAAAGTCATCGCCTATTGGAGGAGGGGACAAATCACTCGTCCCAAGTCCGTCCGAAGTGGGAGCACCAAAATCCAGCAAATTACTCATCCCGGGATCACCCGAAGTAGGAGCACCAAAATCTCTATTACCTTGAAGTTTCGATCTGTCACGGTCCTCATCAGAAGCAGACGAAAGGATCTCATGGTCATCAGTCTAGGGGCCTCTTGATGAAGAAGCGCCAGGATCCCTCATCCCCTCAAATCGGAAGTCTCAAAAATTTTGTTCGGATTGATGATATAGATTTTCAAAATGAGAAGCCTGCTGACGACTTACAGCCAACTCTTCTTGAAGTTTCCTATTTTGTTCTTCGAGCATCCGCTGTGAGCCAGAAAGGAAAAGGTAAGAGCATACATAATCATGCATACATATAGCATAAATTACCATGAAATAAGGAACTCACCAGGTAGTTCATATCAATGCCCTGCGGATGAGATGGCATATCTAGCGGGCTAGAATGAGCAAACAAAGGGGTAGTAAAAGAAGGTCCAGCCTCATGATCAAATGAACCAACAGTCTACAACAATCATTAAAGAATCAAAAAAGAAAGAAGCAGTTGCAAGGGAAAAATGGTAAAAGTTTTACCTGAGAAGTACTAGTCCCGAGATGTGGAACAAACTCTCCTGCATCTCCGTGATGTTCCTCTTCATCTCTACCCTCATTTTCTTCAGGAATCTCCCGCACACCAATAGGAGATACCTCAAAGTTCAAGAACCTTCTTTGAATAAAATGGGCATAGAATGCACCCAACGGATGAAGAAATGACTCAGCACCATAACCGTACTAAGCCGACCACCATGCATCCTCCGACATTGACATAATATTTAAAGTATATTTCGAGCAATGCATTGGAACCCTCCGCTGCTCTAGACCGAGAAACCATTCATAAACTCTCTCCCCAAGAAACCAGCCACTAGACACTAGGCCAGCGATGACTCGGCGAGAATGTTGGAAAGATAGCACAGCCCTCTTGAAAGGAGACCAGTTTGTTCGCTCTTCTGGGTTCCACCAGGCCAAATTCACCAGCAAAATAACATAAGGTAAGTAAACTTTCAGATAAAATTTAAAGCATACTAATATTATTTTACCTGGTCCCAGGTTAAGTGGCTCAACAAAAAGCGGTGAGTATGCACATGATGAGAGCTGGGAACGTCCACACGATTGGACAACCAGAGATTTTATCTCGGATACCCGATTCTCTCTCGAAAAATACTGGGTACCCTCACTAGGTTGTGTTCATATGCCCATGCCTATAACAACAATAATAAGATCAAATTCATATAAGAAAGGAATGTAATTGAAATTGGTAGAAGAAAAATACCTCGACAATCGCCATCAAGCTGACAAATGACTTCTTATTTTGGCAAAGTTTATCAAAACCATGGTAAAGACAGGCAAGACCAGCTTCACCCCAGCCATAAGAGGGTTCCATTCTGAAGTAAGAAAAGGCATTCAACACTGACAAGTGGATGGAGGATTCAATGCTGCCTAAGATGGTTGACCCAAGCAAATATAACAAAAATCCTCGAGCATACTGTTGGGTCGTGTCTCTGTGAATCCGTCCTTCGTAGTTCATCCAATAGCTACAAATCGGTTCAATTTTTATCTTAAAAGGCCCTTTATATGATGGTTCCATACTAATTAATTCCTGAATTTCTTCAAATGTTAAAATATTATTGGTCAGAGGAACCAGAACACCATCATATCGAAGGCCGATTATAGCAGTAAAATCGACCGGACCAATTGTCATCTCTCCAATGAGCAAGTGAAAAGTGTGGGTTGTGTCCAACCATCGTTCTGCAAGCGCCTGGACTACGCTCTGGTCTGTATGATATTCCTCGGATGGTAATTGTAAGATGAACTGCTCAAAGCCGCAATCTCGGATAATCTGCCTTACCCGAGAAGGCACTACATCGTACCATTATCGCGCTTTGTAAATACACCCTCTAGCCCGAACAACGCAACAATCATGCTAACACAGAGCCATGTAAGTTAATACCAGGTAAGTACATATTATCCTATATGCTTAAATTAATATATTTTTCTTAAATTTTCTAAAAAAGATAATAATATTAGAATACAAAATAAACAAACAAAATAATAATAAAGGCAAACACAATAATAATAAAAACATAAATTAAAAAAATTAAAAAATAATCAAACAAAAATAAAAAATAATAAAAAATAATAAAGAATAATAATAACAAAATAATAAAAATAAATAAATAAATAATAAAAATATATAAAATTTTAAAAAATAAAACAGAAAGACGAAAAATCAAGAAAAAATAAAAAGAAAAATAATTACCACTCTCTTTTGGTTGGAACTACGATGAAGCGGCATCCTGACTAGTTTATCTATATTTCCATCATCAAGATGCCGAATAAACTCCAATAACTCGGTATTAGAATGAGTCCCTGACCTTGAAGCATGCATTTTTTTGAAAACTATGTGCTAAATTTGAAAGAATTTGAGAGAATTATAGAAATTGAGAAATCTTGCTGTGAATCGAATGAAAGAACTCATGGGTTTATATAGAGAAAAGACAAGGAAAAAACAAAATTCAAAAGTAAGTTTTACTGTTCATAAATAGTAAACTTTACTAATTATAAATAGTAAATTTTACTATTCATAAATAGTAACTACTATGTAATACTATTTACAAATAGTAATTTACTATTTATAAATAGTAAATAGTGCATGAACAGTGACTACACAGTAAATAAACAGTAAACTCAATTATTCACTTTAATCATTCAAATACTTGCGTGTGTATAAATATTTTTACACGCAAGGGGCAAAAAAAAAAGACGTGTGCATAAAAATTAGCCAAACTTTTTGAAATAAAAAAATTATTAACTCGGGTCTAGAACCCAAATTTTTCTTAGCTCCAGAACCTAGAATCTCTTCTAAGTCTAGAACTTAGCTCGAGTCCAGAACCCAAATTTTCCTTAGGTCCAGAACCTAGAATCTCTTCCAAGTCCAGAACTTAGCTCGGGTCCAGAACCAAAATTTTTCTTAAGTCCAGAACCTAGAATCTCCTCTAAGTCCAGAACTTAGCTCGGGTCTAGAACTCAAATTATCCTTTGGTCCAGTACCTAGAATCTTTTATTAGTCCAGAACTTAGCTCAGGTCCAGAACCCAAATTTTCCTTAGTTCCAGAACCTAGAATATCTTCTAAGTCCCGAATTTAGCTCGGGGACAGAACCCAAATTTTCCTTAGGTCCAGAACCTAGAATCTCTTCTAAGTCCAGAACTTAGCTCGGGTCCAGAACCCAAATTTTCCTTAGGTCTAGAACCTAGAATCTCTTTTATGTCCAGAACTTAACTCGAGTCCAGAACCAAAATTTTCCTTAGGTCTAGAACCTAGAATCTCTTCTAAGTCCAGAACTTAACTCGGGTCCAGAACCCAAATTATTCTTAGGTCCAGAACCTAAAATCTCTTTTAAGTCCAGAACTTATCTCGAGTCTAGAATCCAAATTTTCCTTAGGTCCAGAACCTAGAATCTCTTCTAAGTCCAGAACTTAGCTCGGGTCCAGAACCCAAATTATTTTTAAGTCCAGAACCTAGAATCTCTTTTAAGTCCAGAACTTAGTTCGGGTCTAGAACCCAAATTTTCCTTAGGTCCAGAACCTAGAATCTCTCTTAATTCCAAAACTTAGCTCGGGTCCAGAACCCAAATTTTTCTTAGGTCCAAAATCTAGAATCTCTTCTAAGTCCAAAACTTAGCTCGGGTCCAGAATCTCTTCTAAGTCCAGAACTTTGCTCGGGTCCAGAACCCAAATTTTCCTTAGGTCCAGAACCTAGAATCTTTTCTAAGTCCAGAACTTAGCTAGGGTCCAGAACCCAACGTTTTCTTAGGTCCAAAGCCTAAAATTACGCTTAGGTCCAGAACCTAAAATTATCCTTGAGTCCAGAACTCGAACCGGGTCCAGAACCCAAAACCTCAACCATATCAAAAATGAAGTCTTATTGCTTTTCACTCTCTTTCACTAAAATCTCAGATCATTCAAGCAGGGGGCAAACTGTAGACCCTTAATTTTTGACCTAGTCTGGTCCAATATATTTTAATTAGTCCAAAATTATTTTTGTGTTGTCCAATATATTTTAATTAGTCAAAAATAATTTTTTATAATATTTGCTTTAGTATTTAATTTTTATAATTAATAAAAAATAAATAATAATAATAAACAAAAAATAACAAAAAAATAAAAAAAAATTGGTGACAGAAAAATTGGCGACGAAAAAATAGTTGCTGAAAATCAGCGTGTGGCGAAATGGCTTTGGGCCATTTCACCCGCAGTTTATTTCTGGGGGCGAAATGGCCTGCAGGCCAATTCTCGCCCGCTGCCGCAGCCAGCTGCGGCAGTTTTTTTTGCCAGTGCAATTTTTCCGCAGCAGTTTTTTTTGCTAGCGCAATTTTTCCGACGCAAATTTTTCCCAAACCAAATACAATTAGGTTTCGGTTTCCTTTTCTTAATTAATATTAGATTTCGTGAATAACTAGAATTAACCAAAAAATTCTTCTATAAATAAGGACAATAACAACACAAAAAGGGATCGGATTTTCGAAGGACAAATTGAGACCGAAATTGAGGAGGAAAACTTTGAATCAATCAGACTTTTTGTGAGAGCAAACAAACAATTTAATCCATCAAAGGCAACAAAGCTTGTCTTTTTTTTCATCCAAGAAGTGATTTTTGGTGGAACCAACAAACGAAGGTATGAATTTCTTTATTTGTTTCAATAATTCACAATAGCTTCATCATTCAAAAATCATAAAAATTGTTTCTGTTTCTTCAAAAAAAAAACCCTAGAACATTGATTTACCTTTTATAAAGTTTAAAAACCTTAATTCGTTTATTCGTTTTCCAAAAATCTTAGAATATTTTTTTTTGTTTCTTCAAAATCTCAAAACCCTAATTTGCCTACCAATTCTTCAAAACCATAAATTGAATCTGTTTCTTTCCAAAAACCCTAAAAAATATCTTTCCTGTTTCTATAAACTTTAAATCGTTTTGTTTATTTTCATAAAGTTTCATAAAATTATCAATTGTTTTTCTAAACTCTAAAATCTAATGCATTCATCGAAACCCTAATTCTAAAATTCTAAAACCATAATTCAACTCCAAAACCCAAAACAGTGAACCCTAACTCCCTTAAAACCTTAAGCCCTAATTTTTCTAAACCCTAATCCTTTAAAACTTTAAAAACCATATAAATCTAAATGTTATAATTCTACACAGTAAGTAAATGTAAATCATAAATCTAAATGTTTTAAAATGTCCAAACCCTAGTTTCATGATTTCACTTCTCAAACACTAATTTGGTTAATCAAAGAACTTTATCAACCTCTTAAATTCTAAAACTTTGCTCCATTTCAATTCTTTTAAAATTTACATTCCAAAACCCTAAACACATGAAATAAAGAATCTTAAATAGAAACAGTAGCCCTAATTTGAATCTTTATTTGCCTTATTCAATTTTATATTTGATTATGCTTTGATTTATTTTATATGCTTTAATTTATTTAAGTTCAATGCTTGGTTTATTTAGTTTATCATGGATGGATGTTTACTTTCTATTGATGTTTAATGCCTTTGATGAATGATTTATTTATAATGAATGGTTATTTACTTTTATCGATTTATTTAGATTTCTAAATGCTGTAAGAGGTATGTTTGCACTTGGTGGATACCTCATTAGTTAAATATCATGTAATTTAAATTGCTTTTCTCTTTTAGAACCAATGTAAAGGACATGTTTCTACCTTTTGGTGGGTGTCTTATTTAGGCATGGGATGTAAGGACATGTTTCCATCCTCGGATGGGTGTCCATTTATTTGCTTTGTTTGGACATTATTTTGATTTTTTAATATATCGATGCTTTATTTTAATTATTGTGTGTAATATGGATAATGTTATTATATTTAAGAATTTTATAATATTAAGACCTGTAAAGGAGGCCGGTTCCAATGAACCGGGCATTGTGGGGGTGCTAGGCCATTTCTCACCTTCCCAACACATACCCAACTTTCCGAACCCATTTTCTCCTAACTTAGGTCCGTGTTCTCTAAGGGCTCGAGCCTAAACAGTGCCGAAGTCGCAAGAACCATTCCACCGGGAGTGGGGGCAAAAATCCCTGCTCACACTTGTAGTCTTCTTTTTCTCTTCCAATCACTTATCCTTTTGGATAGCATAGCCATTTCTTGTTCATCATCACCATCTTCCTCACTTGAGCTCTCAACCTCTTTGATGGCCTTAAGAGATATTGCTTTTCTTTTATCGTTTTCACCTTGTTCATCTTCCCTTTTGGCATGCAATTCAAAGGTGAATAATTTTCCCATGAGTTCATTGGTTCTCAAAGATCTAAGGTCATGGGCTTCTTTAATTGAAGAAACTTTAGACTCAAAAATCTTCTTTGCTCTTAGTGCTCTCAAAATTTTGCTATTAACATCTCCTTTATCATATATCTTGCCATATTTCTTTAATTCGTTGACAATGGCAAGAAAGCAGTTTGTCATATTGGTGACATTTTCATCAGGCTTCATCTTGAATAGCTTATACTCATGTACATGCATTTGATTCTTGGTAAACCTCACTTGGGTAGTACCCTCATGATAGTTCTTAAGAGTTTTTAAAATGCAATGTGCACATGTGAGATGTTGGACTCTCCTACCCTCTTCTCTTGATATTGAATTCATCAAGATGGAAGATACCCTATTGCTCTTAAACTGATCTCTCACATTGGCACTTAACCATTGTGATTTAGGAAGAGAAACTTGGACACCATCAACTTCACGAGTAAGAGGTTTTCACTCATTTTCAACAAATTCCCAAGTTCAATTCCTTCACTCTCTAGGAGCAAATACATCTTATGTTTCCAATAAGAATAATCCATTCCATCAAATAAGGTCTAAGGAATGAATTTAGGTTTACATGTGTAGAGGGAGTGGAGTTAGAGGTATAGATTGATGTAGAGGTGTTTGTTCGTGGAATGGCTGCCATTTTAGATCAAATTTCACTATTAAGTTTAAAGAAATTTACTAGGTCTGATACCAATTGTTGTCCCAAACTAGCAACCAAGAGAGGCGTGAATTAGTTGATTTGAGTAGTGATGATAAATTGAAAATTCAAAACCAAGATGAAGAAGATGTAGAAGAAGATTGAGTAGAGTAGAAAGGAAAGAACACAAAGAATTATAGTGGTTCGGATTTACCTCAATCATACGTCCACTTCCTTAACAACTTGCTAAGGTTCCAATAGTTTTGAGTTTCTACAAGCTTAACTCTAACTTGGTATTTTCACTAGCTCGCACTGAACTATTACATTGGCTTGAGATCAATCCTCACAACTCTTATAAGATTTTTCCTAGGCTCACTCTAACAACCTAAGTGTTTCTAAGCTCACATTCAAACTTTTAATGGTGTTTTATGCTCACACCCAACACTCCAGGTTTATAGGTTTTTGATTTTTAGATAAAAAAATAAAAATGTTGTTTCATGAAATTACAATCACAATCTTACTATTTTCTAACCACAAAAATGAAGTTTAATATGGTATTTATAGCCATTTGTCTTGAACTAGCCATTTGAGGTGGTTCTCACATGTTTAGTGCTTGTTTTCCACTAATTTGGTGGATGGAGCTCGGTTTGTGGTTGCTCGGCTCGGTGTACGATCACATAGTTTCAAACTTCTCTGTAAAGGCTAATTCCAAAGGTCAAATTTTGTTGTCTGATAGAATCCAGCTTGCCCATCCTACTGTATCATACAGTCGGTTAGGAGTCTTAGCATGTCGCATGAAGTTTTGGTGTCCTGACTTCACTGCTCACTAAGATAATGATCCCTTTTGTGAGTTTATGAATTTTTAGCTCGATTTGGTATCATCGCTCAGTACTCAAGTACTGTCGCATGCTTGCTCGCGACCTTACTTCATCACTCATTAACAATACAAACTCTTTTATAAGGTTTGTGTAGTTTGCTCAGCATATCTATGCGTGCGCTCAGCTTTCTTGGGCTGTCACACATCCAACTCAGTATACTACTTCACTGTTTGCTTAACTTAACAATTCTATATTAGCTGCTCTCTTTAGCTCAGTGAGTCTTGGATCTCTACAGCTTCAGCATTTGCTTAGCTCTGTACTATTATATGTGCTTTTGGTTAGCTCAACAAATCTATCTGTGGTGTAGCTTAGTGGCTCGGGTAGCTTTTGTGAGGTCACTCAGTAGCTCGGGCGGTTTCACAAAGGTGCTCAATTTTTTTCCCTGCAATATGAAATTGTTTGATATCATTAGTACTTCATCAATTTGATTGTCAATGATCAAAATAGATTTTGATTGTCCAATAATCTCAACACATATGATAAGAGTCAGGCACCACTTTGCAACCTGATAACCAGAAGCTTAGCCTCGGATACGCAAGCCTCTCATGGGACATGTCAAGCACTCTAATAAGATTGTGCTCATATGCCTAGACCTGCAAAAAACAATGAGGATAATATTCATGCAAGTCCACTCGGTGATGACCATGAAGCTGGTAGATGACCTTTTCTACTGGCAAAGCTTATCAAATCCATGGTAAAGGAAAGAAAGGCCAACCTCTTCCCAATTGTATAGCATTACTAGGTCCATATCAGTGAAAGCTCGTAATACCAACAAGTGAATGATAGATTCATTGCTGCACAAGATGGTAGATCCCAGTAGATACAGTAAGAACCCTTGAGCTTATTGTATTGTCATTTCCCTATGAACCAGTTGGGCATAACTTATCTAATATTCCTGAATTAGTTCATATTTTATATTAAAAGGCTCTTTTAATAGGGGCTCTATGCCTATTAGTTGTCGAATCTCATCCCGTATCAAGATATTATCGATAAAAGAGACTGAGATTACATCACATCGGATGCCGGTTATCACAGAAAAATCAACCAGATCGATCGACATTTCCTTCACTTGCAAATGAAAGTTATGGGTGGCATCCATTCATTGTTCTACGAGCACCTAGATCACGCTCCTATCAATTTGGAATCCCTGTGCTAGTAGTTGCAAAATGAAATCTTCCAAGTAGTAATTCTAGATTATTCGCTTCACTCAATGGGGTGCTCGGTTGTACCACTTGCACATTATAAAATTCATTCTTTAGCACTTTAATAATTTCTATACATAGACTCCAATATTTGTCTCAAAATTTTTGTATCTTCTAATTTAAAATATAATAAAACAAAACAAAAATAAATAAAAATAAATAAAAATAAATAATACTAAAATAAAGAAAAAATAAATAAAATAAACATAAATAAATAAATAAAAACTACTCATTTGTCTACTTTAATATTAGGTCTAAATTTTTGCTAAATAGGTACTAGAAATTTACTTTCATGCATTATTTATTCTATTTTCCTAACAATTCTGTGTTGTTAAGTAATTAAATTGCAGAAAAACGATGCTTACCTTGGTTTTTTCGCCTGAACTACGATGTAGCCACATCCCAACTAATAAAGAAACTCTACCTTATTCATGAATCTGAATTTGTTCAAGCAGTTTGGTGTCTGAATGGATTCAAGTCCTAGCAAAATACTTATGACTTGCCATTTCTAAGATATTACTAATTTGAGAAGTTTAAAAATGATGAAGATTTCTAAAAGAAGGAGAAAGTTTCACAAACAATGGTTTATAAGGTTTATGAAGATAAAAGAAATTTTAAAGATACAAAATGCAAATTGATCTTCATTTATATAGAAGTTTGGGCTGAAGGATAATAATGCAAAAAAAAAGGTGAAGTCAAAGAAAAGAACAAAAAAAGCAAGGAATATGGTCAAATTATAAAGAAATAGACAAACTCATTTATTGCATCAATAATTCATCTTAAATCACATATGCACAGTAAATTGATATTTATTATGGGTCTAAATTTTGGCGTGTGTAAAAGAATTTATTATCCATAAAAATATTTTTCCATACAGGGAGCAAAGGTATATAAGGAGGTACCCGATATAGTAGGCAATTAAAAAAAGCTAACTTTTTTGTTGACTTTTGAAATCAATTTTGTAGATATAATGGGTCCAAAACCCGAACCAGCTCAACCAAGTCACGAGCCTAGACCCAAAATTAGAGCACAAATAAATTTGGGTCTAGAACCAAAAACAAGTAACGAGCCCATAACCCAAATCAATCTGGGTCCATAACCAAAACCAAGTCACGAGCCCATAACGCAAATCAATCCAGGTCTATAACCCAAATCAATCTTGGTCTAGAACCCATACTAATTTTTGGTTCTAGAACCCAAATCAATTCTCGGGTCTAAAATGCAAACTAATTCACAGGTCCATAACCCAATTCAGGATGTTGCATGTCCAGAACCCACCCTTATCCATGATCGGCTTAAAGGCATATTGCTTTTCACTTTCTGAATAAATTCAAGATCGTTCAAGTAGGGGGTAAGACTGTAAAACCTTAATTTAGGCATCATTTCAAATATGGTTTTAATTTAAAAGACAAATCAAGTTTGGTTCCAATAATAAGGTCCAAATTAAATCAAGTCTAAGTTTCAAAGTTTGAATTAGGTCCAGCTCAACTTAGGGTCTGAATGTGGTTGGTTCAATTTAAATTGAGCTAATACAGCTTCAGTCCAAAGGCCAATTTGACATGAGTTATATTCTCAGCTTGATTTAAAAGTCCTAATTGTATTTAACTTAGAAAAAATTTCAAATTACAATTAAGAATTGGAACCGAATTATGATTAATAGCCGAGGTTAGCCCCCTAATTTAAGGATTATAAATATAAATCAAGGAAACAAAAAAGGGGAGCAACTTTTAGCATCCTAAAAGCCACAATAATTAAAAAAAAGCCATTGGAATTAAGGCAGTAAGCAGTCACAATAAGAGGAGATTAGCGACCATGATTAAAATAATAGACAGAAGCTAAGCCAAAGGGGGATAATAGCCTGAAATAGCCAACTACCTTCAAATTGTTTCACTCAACAACAAACTAATTAGTCCAGGTAGTAAGCAAAAAAAAAAAAAAAAGCTTGGTTCAACACATCAAATTGGTGGAGTTGATAAATGCAGGTTTTATTTTGTTTGACTAATTCAATTCAATTATTTACTTTTACCAATTAATTTATTACATTGTTCAATTAATAAACAGTATTGCAAATTGTTCATAGTAAGCCATCAGTTTGGGATTAAAATAGACAGTAGCATTAATATTCATTCTACCATTATTTTCATAAATCTAAAACCCTAATCTATAATATTGCATCTTAGCTTTAGGATTAAATCTTACTATTACATGACTAAACCCTTATCTTGCATGTTTTAATTATAGTTTGCATATCAAAACCTAGATTTACACATTTTAGCTTAATTAAAATATTAAAACCCTAATTTTGTTTCCAAAACCCTAATTTTAAACCCTAAGCTTAGAAAAAAAATCCTAATTTTAACCTAAAACCCTAATTTTAGGTTAGAACCCTAGTTTTTTTTTCTAAAACCCTAACTTTAGCTTTAAAAATCCTAGTTTTATTCCAAAACTCTAATTTCATAATTAAACTCTAAATTACTAATCAAACCCTAATTTGATAAAGCCTTAAATTTATTATCATTGATTTATTATTATTTGATCATGATGGATGGTATGACGATGAATGGTTTACTTGTCTGTGGTGAGTGATTGGTTAATGTTTATTTATTGTTATTTGGATTTTAAGGGAGACATAAAAGGCATGTTTCCACCTTGTATGGGTGCCTTGTTTCTTTTGTTTATATCATCAATTTTAAGAACTTTGGGACTATTGTAAGGGAAATATTTCTACATTTTGGTAGGTATCCTATTTTATTTATTTGATTGTAAGGATATTTTGACATTATTAGGGCATGTTTCCATCTTTGGATGAGTGCCCATTTTGTTTGATTTATTTCAATAATATGATGAATATTTATTTTCTTTAAATGTATCTAATATGGATGATGTTATAATAATTAAGAATTAAATAATATTTAGACCTGAAAGGAGGCCAGTTCCAATGAACTGGGTTTTATGGGGGTGCTAGTTCATTCTCACCTTCCCCATGCGCACCTAACTTTTCAAACTGAGTAGAGGTTGGGGATTCCTTATGAATCGAGTCATCTACCCCTTTTTATCTTCTTGGCCTGTCCTGGTGGTGGCTCCTATTCTTCGAGTTTAGGCCTGTGTTCTCTAAGGTCAAGAGTCTAACAGTGCTAAAGTCACAAGAACCATTTTATCAAGAGTGGGGGCAAAAATCACTTCTCTCACATAGCTCAATCCTCTCTTGTTAATTGATGCTTGAATTGTTGAAACTCTACTATACCTTGACCATTCTTACCCAAACCCATTCCAGGAAAGAAGCCCATCTTCTTTATGATGCTTGATATAGGAGGATCCGTCTACCCATTATACATTGGTGCTGCTTGAATCTAGTGAAAGATGGTTATTCAATTCCCTACAATGCTATGGTCTCCCTAGTTGGGGCTACTTTGATCATCACCACATCACCCTCATAGGAAAATTTAATCATTTAGTGCGGGTTGATGGGACACCTCCTAATTTGTGGAACCAAGGTAGACCAAATAGCACGGTAATAAAGGCAATTGGGATGTTAAGGACAGTAAAGATTACTTCACTTTCAATGGGCCCATCTTGATCTTAGTAGTGAAGATCCCTAAAAACTTCCCCTCTTTGGCATAGTGTTGTGTCCTAGGCCAATGAAATGTATACATATTATTACATTCAATAAAATAAATGAGGAATTTCATTATCATGTGCATGTTTATTATTTTAACATGATTAAATTTCCATGAATAGATGATTTAACTTTATGTCAACAAGTATATGACTTGATAGTAAAACCATAAAGTAATATGAACTCTACCTAAATTATCCCTAGTTGTTCATTACCGATGGGGCAATAATGAATAAAGACTATTATGTAGTTTGACTAATGATCACATTTTATTGATCATGAATATAAGATATTATGTCAAAACATAAGTACATGTTAGAAAATATGATACTGGATAAACCTAAAAAGAGAATACTACATGGATTAATGTCATAACACTACAAAAAAAAGCGCAATCAGCGACGCATTCTGCGACAACTCTTATTTCGTCACTGATTAGCGACATTATCAACGACAACTTTACGACAAAGAATCGAGATAAGCGTCTTTCTAACATTTCGTCGCTGAATGAGTCGCTAAATGTGTCGCTGATTAACGACAAAAAAAATGGTCGTAGAATCTGTCGCTGAATAGCGATAAAAGGTCGTTTCTCGCTGAATGTGTCGCTGAATTTTGAGCCAAATTTTGGCGCCGACAATCAGCGACGATGTTACGACTAATTTACGACAAATTAGCAAAGAATGTGTTTATTTTTTATTGAAAAATTTTTGGTCGCTAATTAGTCGCTAAATGTGTCGCTGATTTGCGAGAAAAATAATTAGTCGCAGAATTATCGTTAATTTGCGAGAATATTGAGACGAATTAGCGAGAAATTAATTTTTTTTTCTATTTTGAAGTAATTGGTCGCTAATTAGTCGCTAAATGTGTCGCTGATTTGCGAGAAAAATAGTTAGTCGCAGAATTATCGTTAATTTGCGAGAATATTGCGACGAATTAGCGAGAAATTAATTTTTTTTCTATTTTGAAGTAATTGGTCGCTAATTAGTCGCTAAATGTGTCGCTGATTTGCGAGAAAAATAGTTAGTCGCAGAATTATCGTTAATTTGCGAGAATATTGCGACGAATTAGCGAGAAATTAATTTTTTTTTCTATTTAAAAGTAATTGGTCGCTAATTAGTCGCTAAATGTGTCGCTGCTTTGCGAGAAAAATAGTTAGTCGCAGAATTATCGTTAATTTGCGAGAATATTGCGACGAATTAGCGAGAAATTAATTTTTTTTATCTAAATTTCTTTGTTTGTTTTTAGATTTTTGTTAGAAATTTATTTATTTTTTATTTTCTTTGGATTTTTGCAGCTAAATATAGGTTAACGTGATTCTAATTTGCTTTTTCTTAATTATATTATATTAACGTGGTTCTGACGTATTTATTTTATAAAAGAATTATGATATTTGATTTTTTTTTGAATATGCATGTATTCTAACAAATTCAATCCGACCAAATTCATTTTTATTTGAAAAAACTTATATATTTATCTGTCAGTCGAAATATTAAATCAAATTGATGAACCTTACTCGTGCACTCACATAGAACAGTATTTTATTTGTTCTAATAAAATTATTATTTTCAATTAACACACATTTATTAAAAAAATAATTAAAATTTTTAAATATTAGAGAAAATTATTTTAAATGAACTAAAATACACTCCATTAACTCATTAATATTAAAATTATTATATTTTTATAATATTAATTAATTTATTAATAATAAGAGTATAATTTTAAAAAAGATGAATTAATTTTTTTAATTATATAAAATGATAATTTTAATGAAACAATTTATTTTTAAAGTGATAATTTTATTAAAATGAGGGGCATAAATAATAAAAAGTACTTTTTTAAAAAAATAAATATTTTATGATTATACTATAAAAAAAATTGTTGCAAATTTTGGTTTACCCGCTTAAACGCACTAAAGTTTCATATTAACCAAATAAACCGCTCAAATGTGTTCAACGAATGCCCGGTTTTCACTGTTTTTGCCTCCAAAATTTTCAAAATCTCCCCCCGTTTTCCCTTCTCAGATCTATCTCTTCTTTACCCGCAAAAACTCCTTTCCCGTTCAGTTCTCTAATCTTTCACTTCTCTTCCCCGCTTCACATTTTTCATATCCATCTCCCTCACGCTTCCCTGCTCAAGAAATGGGGAAGCAAACCAAATCCAAAACCACCCAATCTTTTGGCAAAGGAAAGGTAACGCCGATGCAAGTTGCATTTATTGTCGATCGGTATCTCTCCGATAACAACTTCTCTGAAACTCGCGCTGTCTTCAGAACTGAGGCTTCTTCTCTACTCTCCAAATCCCCAGTTCAAGAGGTACCCATTACTTTTCTATTTCAATAGAATTTTTTTTCATGTGTTTTATCCGGATTTATGATTTTCAAAATCTATGTCGATTATCTGAAAGATTTTTAATTGCTGTTTCTGCGTTTTTCTGGGTTTGTTTTATTGATCAAAATTGAAACTTTTATGAGCAGGTTGTAACTGTAATTGATTTGCCTTCTGGGTCTGATAAGCTTTATACGGGAAGTAATGATGAGACAGTAAGAGTTTGGGATTGCCAGTCTGGCCAGGTTGCTATTTAGATTTGATTTTCACATTTTCGTATTAGAAATCTATTTTTAGACACATCATTACAAGGAGATTATGTTTCTAGTGGTCTTAAAATGAAATAATGAGTCTTTCAGTGCTGTTCTTTATTGAATGAATTTACATTGAACTTGAAGTTAATGCTTCGTTTTAAAGATAGATTTGATCTATAACACACCAGAGAGACGTTGCGTCATAGTTATTATAATTCTTTAGGACGATTATTCAGTTTTTAACTAAGGCTCTTGCTTATTTGATTTTCTGTATTTCTTTTACAAAATTGTTTAGTTGTAGTACTTTAATTATTATACTGGAACTCCCATGCATAACCTTATGTCTGGTAAGCGGGGTCATTTATGATGGTTCTCTGTATTGCAGTGTATGGCTGTGATTCAGCTGGGAGGAGAAGTCGGCTGCATGATCAGTGAAGGTCCTTGGATTTTTGTTGGCATACCAAATGTTGTTAAGGTTGGACATAGAGAATACCTTTCTTGAATTGTCATGAATGATATGTTGCTTCATCATTTTTGAATCTTATAAAATATTATTTTTAGGTATTTTATATTATAATAGATTCACAATTTTAGTTGCTTGTAGTAAAATTTTATGCCATTGAATAGGATCTAAGATGACAATCTTGCAGGCATGGAATACACAAACTAACACTGATCTAACTCTTAATGGACCTGTTGGACAAGTTTATGCCCTTGTTGTGGGTAACGGCTTGCTCTTTGCTGGTACGCAGGTAATCTCTTCATGTTAAGGAGACTGGTCTTAAAATTTTATTTATTCTTAAGTTGCTTTAATAGTCAATCAAATTATTGTGGTAGAATTTATTGAGCATCGCAATTGTATTAAAAATGTTACATGCTTTATGGCATATGGACATTGTAAGTGTTTGGCTGCAAACAGAGTTAGGTTTGTGCTTATATATGGGAAAGGCCATTTTTTTACCCATACGTGTCTTCCTTTTCCCTTTGTGCTCGAGGAACAGTTAATAACTTTTCCTTTTTTATGCAGGATGGGGCAATATTGGCATGGAAATTTAACCCAACTACCTTTAACTTTGAACCAGCAGCATCACTTACAGGTCACAATGTTGCAGTTGTTTCATTAGTTGTTGGAGCTAATAGACTGTATTCTGGTTCAATGGACCATTCTATAATGGTAAGCTGTTATTTGGTGTTATATCTTAATGTAAAATTTTTTGGTTGTCATTATAAACATTGTGAACTAGATCTAATCTTTTCCTTTGTATCATTTTTTTGGTCTTTTGTAATATTAACTTGTCCTTCCTGCTAGGTCTGGAATCTTAATACTTTGCAGGGCGTACAAACACTAAGTGAGCATACTTCAGTTGTTATGTCTGTACTTTGTTGGGACCAGTTTCTTTTGTCATGCTCATTGGACCAAACAGTAAAGGTTTATATCATATTCAGTTCACATGGAGCTTTTTTTTATTTTGTTATCAGGATGATGTTACTTAGTTGTTTCTATTTGTTTAGGTGTGGGCTGCTACAGAAAGTGGGAACTTGGAAGTAACATACACTCACAATGAGGAGCATGTAGGTTATTCAATTTCATATTGTTAACATCTTGCTTGTTGAATTTTGACTTACCATGTCAAGTGAAGCATTTGATCAGAAAAGGAGCCATTGAAATGCTTATGGATTTTATTTAGTATTAATTTCAAATGCTGAGCACCTGCTCCTATATGAAATGCATCATTTGTGAAATTGTGAACTTTTGCCATCAGAACCTATTTTGTTCTGGCACTTGCAAAATATTTTTTGGTCTCATAATGCAATTGTATATGTGTTATTGCAAATCTAATCTTTAATGGTATATGACCAGCAAAAAGAGTTAGTTATAAAGAGGGAGATGAAACTTCTTTTAATTTGAAGTGAATAATTAGACTAGGTCAAGCTTGAATTGTTAAAGACATTAATCCAGTTGTTTCAATGTTTTTCTTGATGTTAAAAATTTTTATTTTATGACTACAGAGTTGATGCAAAAATGTTAGAGTCTTCTCTAGGGAGTGAGGTTAGTGAGACTGTATCCTAATTGGACCTTACTGTACCAAAAAAGTTGTTTTTGGGTTCTAGTCTTACTATTTTATTACAAGCCCAAATGAAGATTTAGTGTGATTTAATTTGAATTCTAATAATTGAGCATTCAAAGAAACGATAATTACTGAGACGCTCTTGGTAATTGAATTAGTAGTGGAAGCCAACTTTAAAAGCTACCTTCCTTGAATTTGAAGTTCCAATTTTGTAAGACGAGTAAATTTTGTTCAGACTTCAGTTTTAGCATCGCAACCTTCCTCACTGCCTATTGGAAAGTAATGCTGTGGCTGGGGGCTTCACCACAATACTTAGCTTTGTTTTCCAATTTTGTAACACGAGTAAATTTTGTTCAGACTTCAGTTTTAGCATCGCAACCTTCCTCACTGACTATTGGAAAGTAATGCATTGAGACAAGTCCTTATCCTTTCTTTTTGTATTTGAAATTACTGTTGTTCTCTCATTTTTGTAGGTACCCAACATTGCCAAACCGGTATTTATTGTCCCTTCCTATTAAGGAACTTACCCATACAGATGGAGCATTGATAGCCTTATGGGTAACGAATAGGGAGAAACTGCGCCATTTTGTTGAGGAAGAGCTATTCCCTACATGGGGAGTCAGTTATGCAATGTGGAGGAAGACGATGTTCGTATGTCGGATATAGTTGATAGTTGGTGTTCTTTTTGTTTGTGTTTGGAGTGTCGAATTATCAAAGTTGGTGTTTTCTTTGTTTGTATTTGGAGTGTCGGATTATTAAAGTTTGTGTTCTCTTTGTTTGTGTTTGGAGTGTCGGATTATTAAAGTTGGTGTTCTCTTTGTTTGTGTTTGGAGTGTCGGATTATTAAGACCTTATGTGTTCATTATACTTTCTTAAGGGGTAAACTTTATATTTGAATTGTTTATGTATACTTATTGCCACTAATAACTTAATTATGAATGTTGTGTTATTTGATTATTATTGTAATGAATGACTATTTTATAATCAGGTTTGGTTATTATATTTGAAATTCAACAGGTTTTTAAAAATGTGTAGACAAAAAAAAAATGGAATACTGAAAAAATATAGCCAAACAATTACAAAATTGCGACAAAATTGCGACAAAATTAGCGACCAAAGGTGATAAAAAAATATTGAATTCTGCGACAAATCAACGACTGAAACAACGAGAAAAATATTGCGACATATTCTGCGACACATCAGCGACAAAATTTAGCGAGCAAATTAGCGACAAATTCAGCGACTAAATTAACGACCCAAATAGCGATGAATTCAAAGACCAAAGCTAAATCAGCGACGACTTTCAGCAGGAATAAATAATTCCCACCAAAAATGAAAATGTCGTTGAATTTGTCTCTGTTTTGTCGCTGATTTGTCGCTAATCAACGACACGCACAATTGGTCACTGATTTATCGTTGATTTTTTAGCGACCAGGACATTACCGTCCGCTCGATTTTTCTCGTTGTTCGTCGCTGATATTGTCGCTATCGTATTTTGGTCGTTGATTTCATCGTTAATTGTGTCGCAGATTGCGTCGCAGATTACTGTTTTTTTTGTAGTGTAAGTGATTCTCATCAAAATAGTGTTAAGTAGTTTTTTGACTTGAAATCACTATGGTTCCCTACATAATGAATTTTTTATTTTAACATAATTCCATTTTATCTTTAAATGAATTTAATAAGGATTATTGTTGGATATTTAATGAGTCAAAGAGAGGGATATAGATGAGCTAGATGAGATTTGTTCCTCTTATATCTTGAAAGAGATATCTCTAGGTCTCTTGATAAGTAAGACTGGGAAATATGCATGGTCATGCTTAAATAAATTAATACGAGTTATTAATGTTATTTGTTAAGTCTGTCTACTTGGGAATCAATAAAAATTTATCAATTAATACGAGAAAGACATATTTTATGTCTTATGGTTAATCTAAGATATTGTGTAATAAAAGCACTAAATATCTAATTGTGAATTAAGGTTAGTTGGATCTTCAATCTTTACTTAATTTGGGCAGTCATAATGTCTTGCTAGAGATCACATATGATTTATGGGCTTAAAATAAATTTTTAAGCCTATAGTCAATATTAAGTGAACCTACATAGTCTCACACATAGAATAAATTAAAATAGGCATAATTAATCTACTTTCTTTTAAATGCATTCTTAGAAATATTATAGAAATTAACATGTTTTGATCCTTCATCTTTATCTCTTTTGACAACTTTCTTTCCCTTCTTCTTAGAATTACCAGCTGAACCCTCGACTGGTTCGACAGATGTTCTAAGGTTTTAAAGCATATTCATTACTGGGGCCATTTGATTCTTGATTTTGACTACCTTAAAGCCTATATAAGCCTTGATTTTTTCTTGTTTCATAATTGTATGAGTATTGGCAATCGATTCTTCTAAAGTTGAGGTATCTTCAAAAATAGTGTCATCAATTGCTTAATGAAAAATGTATGCATATGCTAAAAGAAAGTTTTTCAGAGAGTGTACCTGATTTTGTTTGATGAAGCTTCACTTTCTTATTTCTACTATATCTTTTCATTACATCCACACTTGTATTCAATGTTGAGTCTTTTTTCTTAGGTTTTATGGTTTACAGTTCTTACCATCATGGGATAATTCCTGTGATGAGATCCTAGAACTCTTGGGAACTTCTATCCTTTTATATTACTATGATTATATGAATCACCAAAAAGAAAGATCCCTCAATGGTTTAATAATGCCTTAGTTATACAAAAAAAATGAAGTATCTTGGCGCAATAGAAGAGATTTATAATTGATAGGTTTTAAGCTTATTGTCTGACAAGCCCCTATATTTTACTAAGGTAAAAGATATAGATTTTATCAGACAATGAGCAAAAAACATATCAATCATAGTTGTCCTTATATGCATTTTTAGTCCATGGTAAAAGCAGGCTTAGGCTCTCGCAGTAAGATATACCCAATGGTACTAGGCATATGAGTGGTTATGTAGTATCCATTCTCCATATCTTGAATGAAGTGAATAGTATCCCTTTCACTACATAACACAAATATTTTGGGCTTCCTAACACACAGACAAATGCAACTACTGTGATATAAATATTTTTGATATTCTCAATAACTCCTATTGGTACATGAATCATTAGAATGAAAATTCTCATGAAAAAGGTCCTTATTAGTGTCGCCACAATGACTAGTCTATCCATGCTCATTTATCTTTTTAGGGCCTCAACATTTCTAGGTTATTGACCTCAAGGATCCGACATGCAAGACTTGTGAGTAAAAATGGAGTCACCCCGGTAGGACCAGGAAATGATAAGGGATAACATACTCTTGATTCTCTTTTTGAGGAATCTCTAACCCCTTTCTAATTTGGGTTTGGGAAGTTAGTTACATATAAGAATAATGAAGATGGTTGATCATTATTATCCCCATATGCCTAATTTAAAGAATCGAACTCCTCAATGATTCATATGTCAAAAGAATTCTTCAAAATACCAGACAAAAGATAAGTAAATATTAATTAAGGCAGAATATATGTATATATATGTAAATGGATAGTGCTCGCGATGTATGTTAATACAAAAAAATACGTATGAGCACCTGCTAAAGTGGAAATATGCCCTTACAAGGAATAATCTAAAAAAGGAAATTATTTACATACCATTATATAAATCCTATATATGATCCTAAAAATACGTTTTTGCCTATATACATTAATTTAAAGAAGAAGACAAAGTATGTCGATGAATGTTTAATGTCATGTAGTTGGAAATGATAATAATAAATGGAAAAAAAGAAGTATAATATGTTTTAAAAGCAACTGCCATCGAGATAGGCAATCGCATAATGTTAAACTCGAAAATGATCTACAAGAAGAGTTAGTATACATTTTAGGATTTTGATCAAAATATCAAACTCGTCATTAAAAGTAATTTCAAGCTCGATCATCCTTATTAATTCACGGCAGAAATGATGTTTTATGAAATATTTTAAAGATATTTCTCATTTAACAGAATCTTAATTTCTTTGTCAAGGACTTCGATTGGAAGCGTGATAGATTGATTTCACTTCTTCTAGGTTGTGAAATCCTTCTTAAGTTTCTACATTTATTTTGATAGAAAATACATTTAATGTGCTTGGACTTTTAACAAGTTATATTAAATAATTATAGAGATGGTAGTAATGACTTACAAAAGGTGATATGAAATTACGAAAGAATGACGTAAAAAGCTTAGAGAAACTTACTGCTAAGGGAATATGATTCACAATGATTTCAATGAGATTTTTGAATCTCCTTTGATTTGTTTGTATGAATACAAGAGATGGAAGTTTTGTTGATTATAGAAGATGGAAATTTTTAGACAGAAATATCTATTTTCAACAGTGGCGTAGCCAGGATTTTAGATAAGGGGGGTCCAATTCAACTTAAAATTTATAATTCACAAAAATAACATTTATAATAAAATAAATAAAACAAGAAAAATGTTGGATACAAAGAAAATTTAAAACATTAAATTACAATATTCCTCGCCTATTTTTCATTGATTGAAATCTATTCATAATTGTTTCATTGTCAATACTTGCAAATACATCTCTTTCAATATAGGTAACTAAACAATCATTTAGCAGCTCATCTCCCATGCTATTACGAAGTGAACTCTTAATAATTTTCATTGCGGAGAAAGCTCTTTCCACTGTAGCTGTAGCAACTGGTAAAAGCAATGCCAATTTGATTAACAGATACACTAAAGGAAAAACTTTATGCTTTTTTATAGCAACCATAGTTTTGGCGAGATCTCCAATTCCTTTCAATTCAGAAAATTTCTTATCCAAACGCACATCAACAATGAAGTTCTGAAGTTGAGATTGGAGTTCAATTAAATCAACTGGCGAAAAGTCAGAGGGATAAAACTTTGCAAGTTCAACTAATTTGCTCACATCAAATGCAGAAAATGAATCTTTAGGATCAAGACAAGCCATACACAAAAGCAACTTTGTATTAACTTCATCAAATCGACTATTCAACTCTTGAAGTTGCATATCAATTACTGAATAAAAAAGCTCAACTCGATAATGATGGAGATTTGTCATTGGTTCCATTCCCCACTTTGATCTTGGAACAAAAACATGCTCGTCCATATTTATCACACTAATTTCATTTTTAGCACAAAATTCAAACACTTCTTTCAATAAATCCTCCCAACCATTATCTCTAACATCCTGCAAACGGAGTTTTGACACTTTTACCAAATTCATAGCATTCACAATATTTTGATCCCTCTTTTGTAAAACTTGAGACAACTCATTTGTGATTCCCAAAATCAATTTCATAAGATGCAACACAAACACAAATTCAAATTGAATCACAATATCAAACATTTTAATGGCCTCACCCCTTTGTGAATCATCAATCCCATTATCTCTAACATAATCAACAATATCCACAACTGAAGAAAATAAATGAATCAAATTAATAAGCGTACCGTAATGAGAACCCCAACGAGTATCTCCCGGCCTCTTCAATGTCATCTCTTGATTCAACCCTCGTCCATTTTTTATGATACCTTCTTCAATTCCTTTTGCCACTTTTTCCATTTGCAATTCTCGAAGCATTTCTTTTCTTTTACAAGAAACTCCAACTATATTCACCAAACGATTAATAGTATGGAAAAATGAACATACACTATGGTGCTTTTTAGCAACTGCAACAAGAGTAAGTTGGAGTTGATGGGCAAAACAGTGAATGTAATAAGCACTTGGATTTTCCTTTAAAATTAAACTTTTGAGGCCATTGAATTCACCCCGCATGTTACTAGCCCCATCATACCCTTGTCCTCTCAAACCAGATATGCTTAAGCCATAAGTACAAAAGAAAGACTTCAAACCTGCTAGAAGCGTTGAGGCACTTGTATCATGTACATGAACAACACCAATAAACCTTTCAACCACACACCCTTGTTCATTCAAATACCGTACAACAACACCCATTTGCTCTTTAACTGAAACATCTCGACATTCATCAACTAGAATAGAAAACAAATCATTGCCCATATCTGAAATAATAGCTTTTGTTGTCTCAAATGCACATGCACTAATGATATCTTTTTGAATAATAGGAGAAGTGAGCTTGTGATTTTCAGGAGCATTATGAAGCACAACACTATTAATTTCTTCATTAGTTAAAGCCAATACTTTAACAAATTCAATGAAATTTCCTTGATTTAATGAAGTTTCAGATTCATCATGTCCTCGAAAAGGTAGACCTTGCATCAAAAGATAGCGAAGAGCAAGTAATGATGCATATAATCTACAGCGATACTCACGCTTTGACTTTTCAGAATGTTTTGAAAAAGCAAATTCAATGTGTTGCTCTTGATTCATTAAATCTTGACAAGCTAATCGACACCTATGATGCAAAGAATCGTGTTTTCCTACATGATCTCTTATTCTCTCTTTCTTTCGCCAAGTTGAAAAACCTTCAGATACAAAAGTATTATGACCTCTTTCACTATGTCCGGGTGAAAAAAGATAACAATACAAACAAAATACCGCATCTTTTTCAATACTATATTCTAACCAATCACTAAAATCATCAAACCACGATAATATAAATTTCCTTTCTCTACCTCCTTCTACTCTTTTAGGAAAAGTATGATTGCGTGGTTGACATGGACCTTTTAATAAATAGGCTCTACGTACCTGATCTCGGACATCAGGTGGATAACTCATTATGCTAGGTCGTAATCCCGGATCAGAAGGAATATTTTCTATATCAATCTCATGTTGTTGAATAGTAGGTTCTTTTGGTGGTACCGGTTGAACAATTGCTTCCTTATGTGGTTGAGTCGATTGAATATTTTGATTAACTGATGGCGACTCTTCACTACTTGGTCTTAATTTTTTAAAATATCGCTCCATATAACTACAAAGAATAAGAAAAATAATTCAATCACAATAGTCAATAGATATATAGTAGCCATTTCAATTTATCAAATACTGAACATTAAAAATATCAAATTATAAAAGAAATAAAAAAATTCCAGATTATAAACTACAAAAAAATAATAATTTCAATTTAACTTCATACTACTTTTCTCAAAAAAAAAAAACTTCATACTACAAAATCAAATTAAACATTTCAAATTTATAATGTCCTCAAGTATTCAAGCCAATTTCTTAATTCATTATTTTTCAAATTTCAATTCATTTTAGCAAGATAAAAAAATTGCAACAAAATAAATATGAGATTAAAAGTAAGTGGTGTACCTATTCTTAACTTGTTGCCGCTGCCTTGCTGGTGCCAATCGGTGAAAGAATGAAATTGAAAAAGGAAGAAACTGTTATCTGAAAAAAAAAGAAAGAAAAAGGAATTAACGAAGAAGAAACGTGAGAAAGAAGAGAAAGAGTCACAATTAAGTTATTCTTGTTTGTTTGTAATGGGCAGAGTCATTGACAAATCTTGTTTGTTTGTAATGAGCTTGATTAAAAGGCCCAGTTTTAAAGATTGGAAAAAAGGATGAAAAATGTTGGGAGCGTGGATCGAAGTTGCGTGCTCTCACATAGTAAGGCCAAGCTGTTCCATCTCAACCAATGTAATATTCATTCTCAAATATACCTAAAAATTTTTTATTTTTAACTGAGGGGGGAACAGGGCCCCATGGGACCCCCTTTATCTTCGCCTCTGATTTTCAACACTGCTGTTAGAACCCTCGAAATGGTACATGATCTCTCCTTTTATAGACACAAAGTGCTACCTATTTTGACTAATTGTTGATCTCGATACTTATCCAATATCAAGTTCGGCGACTTAATAATTATGCAGATTCGTTGAACTTGGTCAACCAATTGCTCCTTGTCATTTCATAACAAATTGTCAAGCTTGATTACTTTTATGTCAAGCCTGAGGGTTCTTTCAAAGGTGGCAAATTCACATGTCTACAGTTATATAAGCAAGCTTATGGTAATGTCATTCTATGTGTTCATTTAAGAGCTTAGTGATATTCTAAACCCTTTGAGTGCGTAGAGTGAAATGAATGAGAGAGGCATTGAATCTTTTTACATTTAAATCTTGAATAGATTGTTGGGATGCTGAGTTGTTTATACTAGTTTTCAAGAATCACACTACGAAGTGATTATTTTCTTGATTGTGTTTTGCCTTGTGTCGATAAAGCATAGTAACTTGAATATTTATAGCTTGAGATGAGAATGGGAAGAAAGTGAGAAGAGTAAAGTTAGTAAAATGGAACTAGCATATGCTTGAGGACAAGCATTGTCTTAGTGCAGGGAATTTGATAGAATGCAAAATATCCACATAATTTGTAATTATTCCATCTTGTTTTGATAATATTTTATGCTTAATGCTGCTTTTTAATTGTGTTTTATTCTTATAAGGTACAAAATGAAGATTAGAGCTGGAACAGACTTCAAGTGGGCATTTAAAGATAATTTACAAGCTTACAAATTGGTGGAAAAAATTCATGCCCAGAAGATGGAAGACCAAAAGTGAAACAAAGATAAGGCATGCATGCGATATCAATTTACTAGCTTAGTAGAGTTATAAGATCAAAAGTGAAAAGTAGATAAAGCGTGGGCATGTGCTATCAATTATGGACCTGATAGAGTTAAATTGGAAAACTTCATGGATACAGCTAGCCAGTCTTGAAATATTCAGTTTATGCTGTAATTTTAGGAAAGAGTTGTTATGTTTCACTAGAATTCTCCTATTTATGAGATAAGATTATTAATAGAAGGATTTTATTCCTAATCTAATTAGGATTTTTGTTTAGGAAGACTCCTATATAAGGAGTAGGAAGACTCTTATTAGAGATCACTTTTAGAACTTAGATTTTAATTTTTTTTTTCTTTAACATTCTCATTTTTTATAGCATTGTGTTTTCTTAAAACTTCAATTATCCTTGAATCAGAAAATTTTATTTATTGCTTATGAGTATTTATGTATTCTCTGCACTTTCTTGAGGTGATTATTTTTTACGATTAAATAATAAAGTCCATTGTTTAATTGTCAAAAAATCTATTGTTAATTGAAACATTAGATTCATAAATGTTTAATTGTTTTAATATTTGCAGAAAATAACATAATTGATTATGGTAAGTTTTTAATCTAAGTTATGAGAATATATAATCTAGTTTAAATAAATTGAGCTTGCAAGTTACGCTGGCTAGAATTGGTAGTCTCTCTAAATCTTAATGTTTTTAACAAATTAAATCCTAAAAGCTTGTTTAGAGTTGTTTGTCAATTAAGGAAGTAATCAAAGAATTTGTTTTGATTATCGAAGAATTAAGGAGAGATAGTTAGTTAAAGCTTATTAACAATCATTATCTGTTTTTATTATTATTATTATTATTATTATTATTATTATTATTATTATTATTATTATTATTATATTTTCAATTATAAAAGAATTGGCATAAATGTGGGAATACATTTTGAGATTTTAATAATCAAAAAATAAAATATAAAACATAAAAAATTAGTAGTTTTAATTTATCATTTTTATTTATTTAATTCTATATTTTTAATTTTTAATTTTATTACAATAATGAAAATTGAAAATATCTAAGCTAAATCTATTTCCTAATCTATACAGTTGCCTTTTAAAATCATTACCTTCATCCTAACCATCTCTCATCCATCATCTTTAACCTTCCCCTCACCATCACCGATTCACCATCATCTTCATTACCAATCCAACCACTAACCATCATCTTCTAGGCGGCTTCTCATCATCCCCATCATCATTGACCAAGCTCGCTTCACCATCGCTATCCCATACAACAAGATTTACAGGTTTTATGTTTCATTTATTTTACTAAAATTTTCATCTTATTTACAATCTTCTCTTAAATCCTAATATTGTCTAACTAATTTTTTTATACAGTTAAATGAAGTTGATTTTATTTCTCAAATCCCCATACCATCGCCAGTATAAAGATTAATGGTGTATTTATAACAAATATAAAATAATCACAACCATACACATATACGACACACACCAACAATTTAATTATCCTATGAGTTGTTTGTTTATAAATCACACTCACCAACAGGTGTACTAGAATAAATTGCACTACAACATCATTGCACTAGTGAAAGACTTGATTTATAATTTAAGGAGCTAGTTCATAGATTTGAGAATGTATTACATTTACATTTTCCTTCTCTCTGCTTGTACATTTAAGATTACAACAAGCAACATAATCTGTTTCACTTTTAAAAAAAGGGGACAAAAAAACTTAAGATGCGGACCTCTATGTTTAGCTTTTAATCCACAAAAAAAAAATGATAAGAACAAGTTTCGTTTTAATTTTTTTTTTTTTCTAGATACACAAACCAAAATGACGGAATCTGAATCCAACATTTAGATTTTTAGGGAAAGGGTGAGCAGGCCACATTTCATTCTCTTTTTAGAAAAGAAAATTAAAATAATAGAATTAAGCAATAGAATCTATAGAAATTAGAGAACAAGTCACACATGCAAGAAAGGACACAAAAATATTAGAAATATAAGTTAGATTTCCAGGAAAAGAAAAGTAACATGATGAAGTGCACTGCTAAAATGTCCAGATAACAGAAAACAAGTTACAATTGAGTAAAAGAGACAAAAAGTCAGAATCCAAGACATTAACAAGTTATAAATAAAATAATTTACATTATTTCATCAATTAAGCCTGAACATAAATAAAGTGTGAAGTAGATCAATAATATAAGCTAAATACAATATCCCTTTGGATTGGATTTCACAATTGAAATGCATATGTAATCACAGTGGCGGATGCAGAAAATTACCGAATGAGTGGGGGGGGGGGGGGGGGGGGGGGAGGCTCAATTTTCATAAAAAATTATGGGAGTCGGTTTGTGGCAGGTTCGAGCTTTCTCGCTGGTGCTACTTGCCATCCCATCCCTCGTCTCCGCACCTGCAGTTGTAGTGGTAGAATCAAGAATTCATCAAGGGGATTAAATTTTCATGAAAAAAATATATATATATATACGAGTTTACTATAAAATTAAATATTTAATATTACAATAGTTTAATAATTAATTTGTATTATTAGATTAACAACACTTAAAGAATGATAATTACATCTTACAACTTTGTATATTTTAAAAACATTACATAATAGTCTCATTTTTAATTTTAAAAAAATATTTTTTCACATAATACACGAGCAATCGATTATTTATGTATATATGAATTTTGATAAAAATTTTATTAATTAAAATAAAATTTATTTAAATTAACATATATATATAAATTATATATATACATAATTCACATATATATATAATTCATTTAAATTTAAATATATAAATTCATATATATATATATAAATTCATATATAAATATAAAATTTATAAATATATAAATGAATATGTGTGTATATTTTATATAAAATAAAGAATATGTGTGTATATATATATACATATACATACATATATTTATACATATACATACATACATATATATATATATGTATGTATAAGGATGAAGAGGGTCTAGAGCTCCCCTGGACCCCTATGCGTCCGCGACTGTGCAATAATCAAGCTGTATGTTCACTCCTTTCTACATTTTTTAATGAAATTAATGCCATGTAATCACAGGCAAAGCAAACAAATGGAAAATTGAATTCACACAATAAGTTTTCACAATTCAATTTATCAGACCAGCAACAACCTCACTCATGAAACACTAACATTAGATTTAGTTCAATAATTTAGTCCTATC
Source organism: Garcia nutans (assembly GCA_947685225.1). NCBI lineage: Eukaryota > Viridiplantae > Streptophyta > Magnoliopsida > Malpighiales > Euphorbiaceae > Garcia > Garcia nutans. Next base: position 4,292,170 of record CANTUV010000002.1, read on the forward strand.
GCTTATAAATCTATAAATAATTTTTTTTCTGTAGAAAAGAAAGAAAATTCGCCACTAATATATACACGTATAAATCATAGATGCAGAAACCTATCTCTAACCACGCTACAACTATTAACTTCGGCTCTAGCTTGATTCCACATCTTCTTTCCTTCCCTTCAATTATTCTACTTCCTTAGATCCTCAACATCCCGAGTTTCAATTAAGGAAAAAAAAGAAATTAGTATTAATTGTTCTTGCAATCACAAATCCCTTAGAGTTCATCAGGAATTTGAAAACTAGGTTAGCTCAACTTCCTATGTTAAGTTCATAATCAAGGAAAAGAAGTAGATAAGGATTACATAATTTTGCACACTATGGTTCCCTTTCCAAAGAAAAGAAGAACTTCAATGATGTCTCTCCACTTCCTTTTTTCCTTTTCGCCTTTGTTTGTCCTTAAAAAAAATAGAGAAGAAGCAAGGAAATTAGATTTATTAATGGCCCTACACCTATCTAGCATATGCAAACCAAGTTTTATAAATTTCATTCTATTACTCATTATTTTATTCCATTATGTTCATTATTATTTATATATATCATTTTATTCACACTATCATTTTTATATATTTATTTTCATATATTATTGTTTTTTTACCACCTATATCATTTACTCTGGACTAGCAGATGTGAGAAGTGCAATTTATTCAAGTAAACCTATTGGCGAGTGTACTGCTAAATTAATTGGAGCTTGAAGTATTATTGTTCAAGTATTCCTTATTTATTGTTGAGTTCCTGACTCGATCGCTATGTGCTTTTATTTATTTAATGTACATGCCTAGTATGAGTAGATGGAAGGCTATGCGTTGAGTATTACTAATTGGGAAAGGTAGGTTTGCAGTTCATCTTTTTTTAGGTGAACCTATTGGTGTGTGCATATTACTGAAAATTTGTCCTATGCCAGTCTACATAGGGTGAGTGATTGGCCAATACTAAGTTGACTTGTAGGGTTAAGGCTGCTAGTTAGCGAGATAAAAAAATGTAACTTCTAAACTAGTTCTCTTAGTATATAAATGATAAAAGAACTATTGATTTCACAATTGGGTGAATTGGCATATAACTGGGTGGTTAAAGTATTAGTTGTCAACCGAATGCTGGAAAGAAAATTTAACAATTTCGGTTTGTATAAATGTTTCACGTTTATGAACAAACGTAAATGCCCTTGGTTCCTTTAATTAACTAAAATATGGAAATTAAAATGGAAATTGTGAGCTATTTGTTGAAGGCTGAATAATAGTTAATATATTTAAGATAAGCTTTAGGGTAAAATCAAATAGGAATAACCTTGTAAAAGCTTATTGTAATTAAGCCAACCATCATTTGAGAATAAAATGAATAATAATGCAATGAAGCAAATTGATCAAGGCTTTGATTAGCCATATTAATAAAATTCTAATCTTTGTTCAGACATTGTTATGTTATGACCAACGAAAATAAAAGATCCGATGTCCTAAGCAAGCTAAGGAACAGAATAACCAATCTAATAGTATAACCTAGATATTCAACAATTAGAAATTGCTAATATAGGAATATATTGATTGAGTTTCGTCACTTTGAAATGATATTCTTAATATTTGTTTTTTACTGGCATTACATGCAGATATATATTGTTAGATGTAGATTGAGTTAGCATTTAACTCATGTGGTGCAAATTGGTGATGCAATTGTAGTCCTAAATGAAGCTAGAAAATATAGAAGAAAAGAATTGATGCATATAATACTTATATTAAAAATCGAAATATTATGTTGTTATGGCACCCTTCTATTTGTTTTGCTGAGATACATGGGCTAAGCGAGTTTAGTGCTGTAAATGTCTATACACCTATTTGGTGCTCAATAAAATTAATAAAAATATGAAAACTGACAAAGAAAACCCTTGGTCTTGTTGGGTTAATTTGCTTGTTTGAGTTGAAACAATGCATAAAATAATACCATGCTATTTTAAATTTGGATATTGTGTTCTTTTACTTTTATTCTTTTTATTTTGGACTATAATCAATCACTTGTTTCAAAACTTTTGAGGTTGGGTGCCTTTGGTTAATGTGACTTTGATTTCTTGCTTCAAAAGGAAAGTGAAGGTAAAACCAGTATTCTTACCTGGCGTTCTATGTGAACTTAACTTAGAAATTCTATCACTTGATTTTTTATGGCTAAGGTTGTTCCAATGCATGAATAAATTCATATGTTTGGCTTTATTATACTATTAGATGAACTTACATATACATTTGTAATCGTAAGCTTTTATATCTATATATAGGTGTGATCGGTATATAATTGTGAATGAAAATTTTCGCCCTCACTCCTGTTTGAATGGTTCTTGCGACTTCGATTCTGTTAGGCTCAGGGCCTTAAAGAACACGGGCCTAAACCCGGAGAAAATAGAGTTGCCACTGGACGGGAGGGGAAAAGGAAATGGGTGGACGATTCAATTCCTAAGCAATCTCCAACTCTCTATTGAGATCGAAAAGTTAGGTATGTATGGGGAATGTGAGAATGACCCAGCACCCTCATAACACCCGGTTTATTGGAACCGACCTCCTTTTAAAGTCTAAATATTATATTATTACCCATACTACACGTGATTCAAAATAAATAAAATTTTTTTTGCATTAAAATCAAAACAAGTCAAAGCAAAATAATAAATTGGCACCTATACAAGATGGAAACATGTCCTTACAGCCATGTCCAATTTCTATAATAAAATAAATAAAATACCCACCAAAAGGTGGAAACATATCCTTTTATATTAATCCAAAATTTTAAACGATAAACTAAATTACATAATAAAAATCGAGGCACCCAAAAAGTAAAAATATGCCTTTTACAATTCTAGAATCCAAATAAATAACTAATCAAGCAAATTAAATCATTCAAACATAATAATTAAACATAAAACATCCATTATAACAAAAAAAATAAATCATCCATCATAAAACCACGTGATATATTAAATAAATAATTAAAACTAAAGTTTAAATTATTGAAGAAACAAAATTAGGATTTCAGATTAAAAAAGGTTAAAATCTTGATTTTACAGTTTAGGGATTAGAGTTTTAAAGCTAATGGATAAAGTTGGTTTCTGGATTTAGGAAATTTGGGGAATGGGGTCACTAGATTGAGGTTTTGAGCATTAGGATTTCAACTGAGGTTTTATCATTTAGGGTTTAGGGTTTTCTGAGGTTACTGGATTATGAAATTTAGGGTTTAAAAAATTTTAAGATTTCAATGAAACTAGGGTTGAGGAATTAAGTTATTGGAATTAGGATTTGGGTCTAGGTTTGGGGATTAAGCCACTGGAATTAGGGTTTTAGGTTTTATGGAATCAAAAATATTTTAATATTTTAGAATTAGATTAGGGTTTTGGTGTTTTGAATTTGGAAAATAGATTTTAGAAATTAAGGTTTGGAATTTAGAAAACAGTTTAAGGTTTTGGAAAATTAAAAGAACAGTTAGGGTTTTGGGAATTAATAAAATAGCTTGGTATTTTGGAAAATTAAGAAAACAATAAGGGTTTTGGGAATTAATAAAATAGTTTAAGGTTTTGGAAATTAAGAAAACAATTAGGGTTTTAGCAATTAATAAAACAGTTAATGGTTTTTAGCAACTGGACAATCATATTAGGGTTTGGGAAATAGATTAGCATTTTGACAATTAATTTAAACTTTAAGCTACAAGATAATATAATATGAATTGATTTTTGGTTTTATAAAATATGTGATTAAGGTTTAGCAAATTAAACTATTACATTAAAATTATAACAAACAATCAAAACATTTAAAAGAAAAGAAGATGCAGCCACTGTATGTTTAAGCAGATTAAGTTTAAGATACAAAACCTGCATTGAAGGCTCCACCAAATAGATTTTTGATTCCAAGCTACTGCATGTACCAATTAATTCTGGCTGAGTGAAGATTAAAAACAATTGTTACTGTCTTTATTATGTTATTGTTGTTGGTTGATGAATGCTGCTTATTGATTACTGCCCACTAATTGATTCCTCTTACTGATCATTGTTGCTTAATGTTGCCTTCAGTTATTAGCATTCAACCTTAATATTTATAGGCAAAGTAAAGCTTATCTGTAAACCTAATCTACCTAATCCAAGATTTCAAAGGATTCTAGAGTAATTAGGACATTAAATTGCCTACCAAAATTGCTTCAGAATTAAGATTCATGTCGATTTGGTGTGCACCATGTCTATTTGGTGTACCAAATCGATTTGGGCAACCAAATCAACATGAGGGCTTTTGTCAATTTGGGCAACCAAATCGACATGAGCCATGCTCATGTCAACTTGGGCCCTCCAGGTTGACATGAGCAGTGGCTCAAGTTGCCTAGAACCATTCTGATTCAAATTAGTCTTGTATTTTTAGTTTCTAGACTGGACAATTGAATTTGGGCTGAACAAATTTAATTTAGGGGGCTTTATAAATTTAATCAGTTGAATTTATGTCTTTCGAAATCGGACCGACTCATTAAAAGTTGTAAACTAGATTTAAATCTTTTAAAGTCTAATCGAATTTATTTTGGCATTTCTTTAATTAGGACAATATCAACTTAAAGCCAAAATTAAGGGTCTACAATATTGTAGATATGCAAGGAGAGTGAATTCAAGTGTGTAACCTAATATTTGAAACCTTTATTACTGCTATCAAGATAAAGAAATAATTCAAACACTATTGTCTTACCTATATATAAGTAACATAAATTGAGTGTGTGTTGCATATTACGGATTTGATCTTCTTTTTATAATTGACTTGCTTGCAATTAATTATTTAAAATGAGGAGTGTGATAACTAAATGTGTAACTCATAAGATAATTAAAATAGTCAATGTGTTGCATATGTATATGTGTGTGGTTATTTTATATTTGCTATAAATGCACCATTAATCTTTATGCTTAGCATGTGTGGTTTTTCTCACACATAGATTGGAGAGCATGTAGATAAAAAACCACAACTGCTAAATGGATGACCTAGCCAACATCAAATTAGAGTCTAATGTACCATTGAATTGGATCCTATTTGAAAATTTTTATTTTAGTTAATATGTTGGCATGTAGCATAACATAATATGTAATACAATATTGAAGTTTGTAAGTCAAGCCATGGAAATAACCTATAAAGCTTTAATTAATATAGCCTCCATTCTTATTTTAATGAAAACTTATGTTGTGGTAACGAATGTGGATACACTTTTGCATTAAACTTATAAATATCAAAAAGATATACATTTCCAAAGACTTTTATTTTAAGGATAACTAAAAGGTGAGATACACTCTTAATTTTGGCTTTGTAGTTTTACAATGATAAAAAACAATGTGTGTGCCAATGACTATTAAATTGGGTAAAAAGCTTATGATTTATGGAATTATTACTTCTAACATTCATACTATATATGTTAAAACAACAACCACTCGTAAAAACCATCAATCATTTTGGCAACCCCGGTAAACATTAGGGGAATTCGATAACACAATAAATATGTTTAACTAACCAAACTCAATAGTATTTCTTATGACATCTTTTGATCCTGTGCTACACTATAGTGTGAGGAAGGTGCTAAATTTTTTGTGCTCATCATTGCATGCTCATCATTGACTCATTGATGTTATTTGTTAGTCTAATTACTCTATTTTTGATCTTAGACAATCAAATTAAATTAAACTAATATTTATATTAAGTTACAGTTTGTAGGAAGATAATTTTTGAAGAAACCATGAAAAGACCGATCGAACCATGAAGAAACCTGACCGGACCATCAATGACCAATTGAGAAAATTTACACAGAAGGTTTCATAGTGGAGAGTACTTCCAGAATTGCACTGTACCACCTAATGTCTAATCGGACCATTCATAATTCCAACTGGACCATTGAATGTAAATTTAGGCAAAACATACAGAAGGTTTCGTGGTCAGAAGTACTTCTATTTTCTTAGAGTACCACAATACATCTGACTGGACCTAATGATATTTCGACTGAACCATGAAGGCAGATTTTCTCAAATTAATCTAGTGAAGTTCCTGACCTAAAGTATGCTCAAAATCTAAACGAACCACCAATGTTGCAACTAGACCTTATGCAAGTTCGACCTGGATATTTAAATATTTCAGAAGCCATTGCTCCTCCACTCAATTAGTGAAAGCCACATGGACCAACCGTTGAAAGTGCATTTAGCAAAATTTCAAATATTCTGACTCGACCAATATGTTTTCCTACTAGTATCATTGAATTCTGACCAGACCACAAGAAGTCCAACCATAAAATTACTCTGGCTAAGAAATTAGTGGAAGGAAATAATCAAACATGTTGAACCACAACTCAAAAGATTATTTCATGGCTTGTTGGCTATAAATACCATAAGTTACTTCATTTTTACAATGGATTGAATTTGTAATAGCCTACATTGATATCTTTACTTACTTTGCATCAAAATTATCATTTGTATTGATTGAGTGTTGGGTGAGAGCATTAAACACCATCTTAAGTTTGAGTGTGAGTTTGAAAATACTTAGGTTGTGAGAGTGAGCTTGGAAAAACTCTTATAAGGGTTGTGAGGATTATACTCCAAGCATTGTAAAGTTAGGTGTGAGCTTGTGAAAACACTAAGTTTGGTGTGAGCATGAGAAAACACCAAGTTAGAGTTAAGCTTGTAAAAACTCAAGACTAGTGGAACCTTAACAAGTTGTTAAGGAAGTGGATGTAGGATCAAGGTAAATCTGAACCGCTATAAATCTCTTGTTTGCATTCTTCTACTCTCTACTTAATCTTCTACATCTTCTACATTTTTTGTTTGTTAATTGATTTTTAATTTGCCATCACTTCTCAAACAACCAATTCACCCCCCTCTTAATTGCCATCTTGGGACAACAATTGGTATCGGGGCTTAAAAAATTTCTTAAACTTAATTGTGAAATTTGATCCATAATGGCAACTTCTTCTTCATCCATCTTAAATTCTCATGGAAATCTCAACTCTATTCTCAGACCCTTCTTCGATGGAATGGATTAATCCTATGGGAAACACAAAATGTTCTTGTTCCTAGATAGTGAAGGAATTGAGCTTTGGGATTATGTTAAAAATGAGTGGAAGCCTCCTACTCATGAAGTTGATGATGTCTAAGTTCCTCTTCCCAAACCACAATGGTCAAATGCCAATGTGAGAGATTGATTCAAGAACCACAGGGTAGCCTTTATCTTGATGAACTCTATTTCAAGAGAAGAAGGTGGAAGAGTTCAACATCTCACTTGTGTACATTGCATTTGGAAGACTCTTGAGAACTATCATGAGGGTAATACCCAAGTGAGGTTCACCAAGAAGCAAATGCATATACATGAGTATGGGTTATTCAAGATGAAGCCTAATGAAAATGTTAATGACATGACCAATCGCTTGCTTGCCATCATCAATGAATTGAAGAAATATGGCAAGATATGATGCAAGAAAGGATCCCTTGACGCTAGCAAGTGGACCAATCACTAGGAGCAAGGCAAAGAGATATCAAACTAGTATGGCTTTGCATATTCAAGAAGAGATTTCCAAAGTGCTTCTAGAATTATCATTCAAGAAGATGGAGATAGAGCTTGAAGAAGGCACACCAAAGCTGATTATGATGCTTAGTGTGGAAGCTATAGCTAGCTAAAGAAAGGTCCAACGTGCAAGAAAGGTCCATAGGGGTTCATATAAAGCCTTGGAAAGTAATTTAAGGCCCATGGACAGCACAAATAGTGTGGGGCGTTTCTTATGTTAAAGGGATTAGTTTGGTTGTTTCCATACTTTATATTTTCCTTATTGGATTAGGATTTTGTTTCCATACTTTATATTTTCCTTCGTGGATTAGGATTTTGTTTCCATACTTTATGTTTTCCTTATGCAATTAGGAATGTTTTAGTTTTCCATATGCAATTAGGAATGTTTTCCTTATGCAATTAGGAATGTTTTAGTTTTCCATATGCAATTAGGAATTTTGTAACCCTTATTTAAGGGCACTATTAAGCCGAATTTCAAATATACAACAATTAATAAAAAATTTTTGAATTCTTCTACAAGTTCTTCTTGTGAATTTTCGTGTGAGAGACTAGAGTGGATTCTTTAATTCTTTCTTTGCATCAAGAATTAGGTTTACTTATCAACAAGAGTTGTGGCGTTTTCCTTCTTCGTACCAACTAAATCCTTCAATCATAGTGTGTTCGCGTCTCTTTATAGGCATTGGGTTCCTTAGGAGGTGATTATTAAGTTTCAAGGAGTTCTCTACCATTGTTATACGTTGGGTTTGCTGCCATCGTTGCTAAGGGTCCGTGTCATTTGGTATCAGAGCCTTGCTACAAGGTAATTTTTATCTACTTTGTCTTTCTAGGGTTTGTTAATTTAGGTCTTTTAAATTTCTATGTTTTAGGGTTCTTAGAGAGTCTAGTCTTTAATTTTTGAAAAAGAGTCATTTATCAATTATGATCAAGGCCGAATTGAAGGAGGGTATTCTTAGGGTGAAAACGAAACCTAGGAAAGGATTCTTGGAGAATTTCGAAACTAAGAATTAGGGTTCTTGAAAGAAAGCAAAAGCTAGAGTTTGTGTTCAAGTTTGATTTCAATTTGGTCTTGAGTGAATCTGGGGTTGAGAATTAAGTCCAGATTTTGAAAAGTCCTTGGGAGTAAATTAAGTCCCGAATCAAAGGGATAGTGAGAGGAAGCAAAAAAAAAAAAAAGAGTACAAAACCACCTCAACAAAAATTGTTTGATATTCTTGCAATTTGGGTGCTAAGGATCAGATCTAGGTGGGTGAGAAGTAATAAAATTTTTGGGCGAAAATTTCACCTTTTGAGGGACTTTTGGAATTCGAAAATCAGACCTTAATATTCATATTATTTGAGTGTTTTAGGTGGGAATTAGAGTCTAGAAGCTAGCATTTTGGGTAGAATTGATTAGGTCCATAAAGCAGCTTGCCAAGTGTGGGTTATTTTTTATTCATTATATCCAAATTTGTCTTGTTTATTGTCTTCATTGTTTCTGATTTCTTTATCTAGCTTTTAATTCCATTACATTGCTAAGTATCATTTGCTTGTGTCGATACTTGGTTTTATATCGTGTAGTGCAAATTACCTTGCATTGCCTCCGGATACTTGTCTTGTTTTCTATCTAGTTCTAGGATTTAGGTTCTAGTTTCTTGAACGACTTGACAATTGTTGGTTGGTGAGCTTGGTTCTGAAGTGCAATCATGGAAGATAAGAAAAGTGAGGTAATTCTAAACACTTGAGTGAATTTCGATTATTACTAATCTTGTTTCTTTGAGTTTGTTTGTTTGTTAACATGGCTGGAAAAGGAGAAGAGACTAGCAAAGAAGGAGCTATGGCCGAAAACTTGGCTAGGCTTAATGAGACTTTGGCAGCAATGCTTGGTCGAATGGAGATGATGGATACTAGATTGCAAGAGAATGCAGAGCGACAAGCACAACAAATTCAGCAAGTGCAACAAGGGCAGCTAGCCACACATCCAAATCCCATAATGCGAGCTAAAAGAGTGCTTAGGAGAGAAGGGCAAGGAAATCTTGAAGCCTTAGAAGCAGCCGAAAGGGTAGAAGATGAAGATGAAGGTGGAAATCAACCTACCACTGATGGTGACCTTACTTCCATCAAGATGAAGATTCCTTCCTTTGAAGGGAAGAACAATGCAGAAAAGTTCATAGAATGGGAGAGGAAAGTTGAGCAGATTTTCGAATGCCATAACTACACCGAAGAGAAGAAATCAGTTTTGGCAGCCGTAGAGTTCAAAGGGTATGCTACCTTTAGGTGGGATCAATTGAAAGCTAATAGAAGAGGGAAAGGTATGAGGCCTATTCCTGAATGGTCAACTTTGAAAGAACTAATGAGAATCCGATTTGTACCATCTCACTACATTCAGGATTTGTACAATTGACTAGCAAGACTAGTTCAAGGTGGAAGAAGTGTGGAAGAGTACCACAAAGAGATGGAGATGATCATGGCTAGGGCAAATATTGATGAAGATGAAGACAAGAAGATGTCACGATTTCTTGGGGGATTGAATTTGAACATAGCCAATGAATTGGAGATGTATGAATTCAACACAATGGAAGAGTTAGTTCAAAAGGCCATGAAGATAGAGAGAAGATTGAAGAATAAAGCTATTTCGAAAACTAGCTACTCTAAAGCTAGTGGAAATTTTTCAAACTTCAAGGGTTCAAGTTCGAGTGGAGGTTCCTACAAAGGGGATTACAAGGGTTCTTTCCAAAAGAATTCTTCCTACAATCCTAATTTCAAGAAGCCAAATGATGGGGATGCAAAAACAGCCAAGGAAACACCTTCTAGACCTACTCCAAGTAGGGAAATTAAATGCTACAAGTGTTTGGGAAGTGGACACATTGCTTCTCAATGTCCTAATAAGAGGGTGATGATTGCTACCCATGAAGGAGAAATTGAATCAGAATCTAAACATGAAGAAGAAGAGGAGGCCGAATGTGGTGATAGGACCGAATATGGTGAAGAGGCTTGGGAGAATCAAGTCTTGAATGCTGAACATGGAGAGATGCTTGTTACTAGAAGAGCCTTGAATATTCAAGTCAATGAAGAAGGCTTGGATCAAAGGGAGAATCTTTTCCACTCTAGTTGTTTGGTGAATGGTAAGGTTTGTACACTTATCATTGATGGTGGAAGTTGTACCAATGCTGCTAGTACTACAATGGTGGATAAATTGGGGTTAACTTGTTTTAAACATCCCAATCCTTACAAGTTGCAATGGTTCAATGATGTTGAGGAAGTAAAAGTGTTGAAGCAAGTCAAGGTACCATTCTCCATTGGGTGGTATAAAGATGAGGTTTTTTGTGATGTAGTGCCAATGCAAGCTGGACATTTGCTATTAGAAAGACCATGGCAGCATGATAGAAGGGCACAACATGATGGCTTTTCTAATAAGTATACCTTTACTTATGAAGGAAAGAAGGTTGTTCTAGCACCATTATTTCCTCAAGAGGTGTATGAAGATCAGAAGAGGATGCTAGAGAGGGAGAAAGAAGTTTCGGCCAACATGAACCAAGGGGGTTCAAATTCGGCCAATGATGTTTCTTTAACATCCAAGGGTAATTCTAAGGGTAGGGAAAGAGAAAATAATAAAGTGAGTGAGTACATAAAGGGAAAAGAGGCCGAGAGTCAAAAGAAAGTAAGCAAACAAATAAATGACCCATTGGTGAGAGAAAATAAGCAAGGAGAAAAAGCAAAACACACTTTTTATGCAAGAGTAAGAGAGATAGATGTAGGGCAGCCTGTACTCATTATTATGTATAAAGAATTGTTACTTGCTGACAGTGAAGAATCTCTTGATTCTTTACCTTCTAGTTTTGTGTCTTTGTTGCAGGATTTTAAGGATGTTTTTCCTGAAGACCTTCCTAGTGGTTTGCCGCCATTAAGAGGGATTGAACATCAAATTGATTTCATACCCGGTTCTACAATTCCAAACCGGCCAGCATATAGGAGCAATCCTATGGAGACAAAAGAGATGCAAAGACAAGTTGAAGAGCTTTTGGAGAAAGGCTTGGTTCGCGAGAGCCTTAGTCCTTGTGCCGCCATTCCAGTCTTATTAGTACCCAAGAAAGATGGTTCTTGGAGGATGTGTGTTGATTGTAGGGCTGTGAACAAGATTACTGTGAAGTATAGACATCCCATTCCTAGACTTGATGACATGTTGGACGAATTACATGGGGCGAGATATTTCACAAAGATTGATCTAATGAGTGGTTATCATCAAATTCGCATGAAGCCTGGAGATGAATGGAAGACTGCCTTCAAAACAAAATATGGTTTTTATGAATGGTTAGTTATGCCTTTTGGTTTATCTAATGCACCTAGTACTTTCATGAGATTAATGAACCATGTTTTGAGAGCTTATTTAGGTAAGTTTGTGGTAGTTTACTTTGATGATATTCTGATTTGTAGAAAAACTGAGGAAGAACATGTTAAACATGTTAGGAAAGTGCTTGAAATCCTTAGGGAGCAAAACCTTTATGCTAAGCTTAAGAAGTGTTCTTTTTGTCTAGATAGGGTTGTTTTTCTTGGTTTTGTTGTAAATATGCAGGGAATTGAAGTTGATCAAGAGAAGGTGAAAGCTATCCAAGAGTGGCCGAATCCTTCAAGTGTGACAGAAGTGAGGAGTTTTCATGGATTGGCAAGCTTCTTTAGGAGATTTGTCCCTAATTTCTCTACATTGGCAGCCCCTTTGACTAGCATAATCAAGAAAGAAGTGGGATTCGTTTGGGGCAAGGAGCAACAAGAAGCATTTGATGCTTTGAAAGAGAAACTTTCTACTACACCCGTTTTAGCTTTACCTAACTTTGATTCTACTTTTGAAATTGAATGTGATGCTTCTGGTGTAGGTATTGGAGCTGCTTTAATGCAAGAGAAGAAGCCCATTGCATACTTTAGTGAAAAGCTTAATGGAGCAAAGCTGAATTATTCAACTTATGACAAGGAGCTATATGCTTTGGTGAGAGCATTGGAAGTATGGGAGCATTATTTGCTGCCCAAGGAATTCGTGATCCATTCAGACCATGAATCATTGAAGCATTTGAGAGGATAAGGCAAGTTGAATAAAAGACATGCAAAATGGGTTATGAAGATTGAGAAGTTTCCTTATGTGATCAAATACAAGCAAGGTAAAGACAATGTAGTGGCAGATGCACTTTCAAGGAGGTACACTTTACTTAATGTTTTGAGTACTAAATTGCTTGGATTTAAATATATAAAGGACTTATATGTTGGTGATTATGATTTCGGTAATGTTTATGATGCTTGTGAGCATGGTGCTTTTAATTCTTTCTATAGACATGATGGGTTTTTGTTTAAGGGTTTAAAATTATGCATGCTTAGATGTTCTATGAGAGATTTGCTAGTATTAGAATCACATTGTGGGGGGTTTGATGGGGCATTTTGGAGTTGATAAGACTTTAGACATGTTGAATGAACACTTTTATTGGCCAAATATGAAAAGGGATGTAATTCGGATTTGTAAGGCTTGTTTGGCTTGTAGGCAAGCTAAGTCCAAATCTATGCCTCATGGTTTGTATATGCCATTACCCGTTCCTAGTTCTCCTTGGATGGACATTAGTATGGACTTTGTTTTAGGATTACCAAGGACTAAGAGGGGGGAGAGATAACATATTTGTGGTTGTTGATAGGTTTAGTAAGATGGCACACTTTATCCCATGTCATAAGAGTGATGATGCTAGTTTAGTGGCCAAACTCTTCTTTAGGTAGGTGGTTCGAATTCATGGGATACCAAAATCCATAGTTTCTGATAGAGACACCAAGTTTTTGTCTCACTTTTGGCGTGTGCTTTGGGGAAAGTTAGGTACCAAGTTGTTATTTTCCACCACTTGTCATCCTCAAACGGATGGACAAACAGAAGTAGTAAACAGAACTTTAGGTACCATGTTGAGAGCTTTAGTGGGTAAAAATTTGAGTTCTTGGGAAGATTATTTGCCATTTATTGAGTTTGCTTATAATTGTGTTATTCATTCTTCTACAGGATATTCACCTTTTGAGCTTGTTTATGGTTTTAACCCACTAACAGTTTTGGATCTTGTTTCTTTACCTTCTAATGAGCTTCTTAGTTTAGATGGTGAGAAGAAAGCTAAATTGGTGAAAGAGATGCATGAGAAAGCAAGGGCGAATATTGAGAAAAGGAACAAGAGATATGCTGATTCTACAAATAGAGGGAGACGTGAGATGAAGTTTCAAGTAGGAGATTGGGTTTGGGTGCATTTTCGAAAAGAGAGGTTTCCTAACCAAAGGAAAAACAAATTGCAAGCAAGGGGAGATGGCCCATTTCAAGTGCTGGAGAAGATTAATGACAATGCCTACAAGATCGACTTACCAGGTACGTATAATGTTAGTGCTACTTTCAATGTAAGTGATCTTTCTCCTTTTGATGATGCAAATTTGATGACAAATCTTTTTGAAGAGGGGAGAATGATGCAAGAAAGGATCCCTTGAAGCTAGCAAGTGGACCAATCACTAGGAGCAAGGCAAAGAGATATCAAGCTAGTATGGCTTTGCATATTCAAGAAGAGATTTCTAAAGAGCTTCAAGAATTATCATTCAAGAAGATGGAGATAGAGCTTGAAGAAGGCACACCAAAGCTGATTATGATGCTTAGCGTGGATGCTAAAGGCTAGCTAAAGAAAGGTCCAACGTGCAAGAAAGGTCCATGGGGGTTCATATAAAACCTTGGGAAGTAATTTAAGGCCCATGGACAGCCCAAATAGTGTGGGGTGTTTCTTATGTTGAAGGGATTAGTTTGGTTGTTTCCATACTTTATATTTTCCTTATTGGATTAGGATTTTGTTTCCATACTTTATATTTCCTTAGTGGATTAGGATTTTGTTTCAATACTTTATGTTTTCCTTATGCAATTAGGAATGTTTTAGTTTTCCATATGCAATTAGGAATGTTTTCCTTATGCAATTAGGAATGTTTTAGTTTTCCATATGCAATTAAGAATTTTGTAACCCTTATTTAAGGGCACTATTAGGCCGAATTTCAAATATACAATAATTAATAAAAAAAATTTGAATTCTTCTACAAGTTCTTCTTATGAATTTTCGTGTGAGAGAGATTAGAGTGGATTCTTTAATTCTTTCTTTGTATCAAGAATTAGGTTTACTTATCAACAAGAGTTGTGGCATTTTCCTTCTTCTTACCAAATAAATCCTTCAATCATAGTGAGTTCGCGTCTCTTTATAGGCGTTGGGTTCCGTAGGAGGTGATTGTCAAGTTTCAAGGAGTTCTCTACCATTGTTATACGTTGGGTTTGCTGCCATCGTTGCTAAGGGTCCGCGTCAAGATATATGATCAAGGTGAAGTTAACAGCAAAATATTTGATAGCACTTAGAGCAAATAAGAACTTTGAATCTAAAGTTTCTTCAATTGAAGAAGCACATGATCTTAGCTCTTTGAGAACCAACGAACTTGTCGAAAAACTACGCACCTTTGAGTTGCACACCAAAAGAGAAGAAGAACAAGGTGAAAAAGAGAAGAGAAAACTAATAGATGTCAAAGCAATTAAAGAAGTTGAGAGCTGAAGATAGTGATGATGAAGAAGAAATGGCATTATTTTCAAAGAGAATGAATGATTGGAAAAGAAAGAAAAAATTGCAAGCTAACAAAGTTACACTTTCTAAATTCTCCTTCAAAGATAAAGACAAAAAGAATGAGGTGAAGTGTTATGAATGTGGCAAATCCGGTTATATCAAATTGGATTGCTTCAAGTTAAAAAATAAGTAGTGGGACAGAGAAAAGAAGAAATCTCTCAAAGTTACATTGGATGACTCTTCATCAACTGAAGAAGAAGAAATTTATGTCTCATGGTTATTGAGAATGACTCCAATGAGGTAGGTACTCAATCCTTGAATCTAATTTCATATGATGATAATAATGATGATTTAGATGATAGTGATAAGATTGAACATATGAATCTTAGGGTAGAAGAGTATTACTCTAAAATGAAATTTTATAAGGATAAATGTTCTAAGTTAGAAAAGGATTTTGTATACTTGAAAAAATTCTACATTAGAATTAAAGACCTCAAATGAACAATTATTGAAATCCATTGATGCAATGAATAAAAATTCACATAGCTTAGAAAATGTGATCAAGGAAAATGAAATTTTGAAGCATGGACTAAAAGAACTTAAAGAATCAATCTCAAAATTTCACAAAGGAAAGGAAGCATTAGATACATTGATTGATAATCAAAGATCACCTTCCTTGAAGCATGGTTTAGGATTCAAAGGATCATCCAATACTACATCCAATGCACCAACATTTGTAAAAGCTTTTACAAATCAAACCTCTAGTGTTGAAGTTGTAAAGAACACCAATTCACAAACCAAAACTAATATTCCTAGAAGGATTACATTGGGTTCACAAAACTCTAGAACTAAAGTTCCAGGAGCAAATCATGCATTCTTGTATACCAGACATGCACACAAGCACAAAAATGCGCAATAACAATCTCACACTTGCAATTGTCTGCACAATCCATTGAATGTCAATAGAAAATTACATAGGTATAGAACTATATATCAAAGAACATATTGTATGAAATTTGGACACAAAAGCCCATTTTGCTACATTACAAAGGCTCATCTCAAGTTAGAAGATCCTTCTATTACTAACCCCTAAGGACCCAACTTCATTTGGGTACCTAAGAAAAGATGAACATTATTATTTTGTAGGTATGCCTAAAATCTACTATTAATGAAAGCACATGGCTTATGGATAGTGGATGCTCAAAGCATATGATGGGAAATACAAAGCTCTTTACAAATCTTACTTACAAGCTTGGAGGTAGTGTTACCTATGGAAATAATGCTAAAGGTAAAATCATTCGTATTGGTTCCATTGGCATGCTTGGTAAGAAATTGATTGAAAATGTATGGCTTGTTGATGGATTGAAGCATAATTTGCTTAGTGTTAGTCAATTGTGTGATAAAGAATATGATGTAAATTTTGATTCCAATGGATGTAAGGTTACTAATTCAAATGGTGAAATTGCATTCAAAGAAGCTAGAATTAGCAACACATATAAAATTGACATACATTCCAATAATGCATTTGAATGTTTGATTTTCATTAATAATGATGCTTGGTTATGGCATAGAATGCTAGAACATGCTAGTTTGGATCATTTAAAATGCATTAGTAACAAAGAACTAGTTGATGGATTCCCTAAAATTAAATTTGACAAAGATAGAAAATGTGAACCTTGCTAACTTGGTTAGCAACATAAATGTCCATTTAAGTCTAAAAATGTTGTAAGCACTTCTAGACCTTTAAAACTCATTCACTTGGATTTATTTAAACCAAATAGAGTTGCTAGCTTAGGTGGTAATTTATGTGCATTTCTTCTTGTTGATGATTACTCTAAATTTACATGGGTTCATTTCTTAGCTCAACAGAATGAAGCTTTTAATCATTTTAAAATATTTGCAAAAAGGGTTCAAAATGAAAAAGGCTATGTGATCACATCTATTAGAAGTGGTCATGGCAAAGAGTCTGAAAATAAAAATTTTGCAAACTTTTGTAATGAATTTTGTATATCACAAAATTTTTCAACTCTTAGAACACCACAACAAAATGGTGTGGTTGAAAGGAAAAATTGAACTTTGGTTGAAATGGCTAGAAAATGCTCAATGAATATGATCTACCATCTTATTTTTGGGCAGAAGTTGTTAATACCACTTGTTATATTTCAAACCGAGTCTACAAAATGCCTTTGATAAATAAAACCTCTTATGAGCTATGGAATGAAAGAATATCCAAAATTTCATAACTTAGAGTATTTGGATGCAAATGCTTCATATTGAATACTAAGGATAATCTTGAAAAATTTTCATCCAAATTGAATGAAGACATATTTTTAAGATATTCATCATCTAGCAAAGCATATAGGGTATTTAATAAGAAAACTCTAGTTGTTGAAGAATCAATGCATGTTGTCTTTGATGAATCCTCTAAAGTTGATCAAAGGAAAGGTAGTACACTTGATGATTTTGTAGGTACTTTTGAACAACAAGAAACAATTGATGTTCCAAAGAACAATCATGATGAACTTGAAGAAGAGACTCAAGAGCAACCCATGGATTGGCAATACAAGAAGGATCATCTAAAAGAACTCATCATTGGTGAAACATCAAAGGGAGTAACTACTACATCCAAAATTAAACAATTAGATGTTAATTTTGCTTTTTTTTTTCTCAAATTGAGCAATGGACGATTGAGGAGGCTCTTAGTGATGAATGTTGGGTGATTGCAATGCAGATGAACTCAACCAATTTGAGAGAAATAATGTGTGGGAACTTCTTCCTAGATATAAAGATCATCCAATTATAGGATGTAAATGGGTATATAGGAATAAGCTTGATGAAAATGGTCTCATTACTAGAAATAAAGCTAGATTGGTAGCCAAAGGTAAGAGGATGTCATTGACTATGATAAGACATTTGCCCCCGTTAATAGATTAGAAGCTATTAGGATACTACTTACATTTGCTTGTCACATGAATTTTAAACTTTTTTTCAAATGTATGTTAAGAGTGCATTCCTAAATGGATTTATTAATGAGAAAGTTTATGTTGAATAACCTCCCAGTTTTGAAGATTATGAACTCCCAAATCATGTTTTTAAACTCACCAAGGCACTATAAAGATTAAAACAAGCTCCAAGAGCTTGGTATGATAGACTTAGTGAATATTTGCTTGAAAATGGATTTTCACAAGGAAAAGTTGATACAACTCTTTTTGTCAAGAAGAATAAGTAAAATATTTTAATTGTACAAATTTATGTTGATAACATTATATTTGGTGCTTCTAATGAATCCTTATGCAAGGAATTTGCTTCTTATATGACTAGGGAATTTGAAATGAGCATAATGGATCAACTCAAATTCTTCCTTGGATTACAAATCAAGAAATCCAGGGATGGGATCTTCATCAAACAATCCAAGTACATAAAGGAACTCCTAAAGAAGTATGGAATGGATGGTTGCAAGACTAGCAAGACTCCCATGAGCACATTATTGAAAATTGACAAAGATGAAAGTGGTAAGGTAGTAGATGAGAAGAAATATCTAGGTATTATTAGATCCCTGCTTTACTTAACCACTTCTAGACTTGATATAATGTATAGTGTATGTTTATGTGCTAGATTTCAATCATGCCCTAAAGAATCACATTTAAATGCCACTAAAAGAATTTTGAAATACTTGAATGGTACATTGCATTTAGGACTTTGGTATCTTAGAAACACATCATTTGATATTTTAGGTTTTTCAAATGCGGATTATGCCGGTAGTCTTTGGATAGAAAAAGCATGACCGGGGTATGTCATTTTCTTGGTGAATGCTTAGTTTCTTAGTTTAGGAAGAAGTAAGTTTCGGTTGCTTTGTCTACCACAGAAGCTGAATATGTTGCGACATGTTTTTATTGTACTCAAGTCCTTTGCATGAAACAACAATTGTTTGATTATAAAAAAACATTTGATCAAATTTCTATTAAGTGTGATAACACTAGTGCCTTAAATCTATCCAAGAATCCAATTCAACATTATAGATGAAAACATATATATATATATATATTAGGCACCATTTCTTAAGAGACAATGTCCAAAACCAAAATGTTGTCCCAAAATTCATTGATACATAAAACTAACCTGCTAACATATTCACAAAACCATTGAATAAAGATAGTATGAACTTCATAAAATAAAATTTGGGAAAGATGGATGGAAGCACCATATCTTAGGCATGGAATTGCATGAAAACTTATTTCATTTCATGAAAAAATTTCTTATCAATATCTATTTTTGATCAAACCTGTGTATCTTAAATGAAAAGCACTTGTTCTCTCAAAAAGTTTTACACTTGTGAAGGTTTCCTGATCGGACCAACTATAAGTTTGACCATACTTTTTGAAAATTCTTAGTTTTAAAATGTTTCATAAAAGTATGACTATACTTTCCAAGGTACGACTGGAATTTTTCAAATTTTTTTAACCATTGTGCCTAGAACCAAAATTCTGTTTGGGCTTCATATAGTTTGACCGCATTTTTTAAAAAAATTCAAATTTCATGATCGGACTCCATAAAGTCTGACGTTACCTTCACTCTATTTTCAAAAATTTCTAGCCATTGGAACTCAATCAAAACTTGCAAATCTTGTCTTCAACAGCTATAAGTGGTTATTTTTCATCTTAACCATTATAAATACCCTCTAATATGAGTAGTTACATCTTTTTATTAAATTCTAAACACCTAAACACTCAAAGTACTCAAAATCACTCAAAGCACACTATACTCTTCATCTATTTTTCTTAATCAAACTTGATGGCTCCTAAAGAACATAAGAAGAATGCTTTAAGGGCTGAGAAAGGGAAGGAAATTACTGCTTCTTCTCAAAAAGAAGAACCTCCTAGAAGAAGCCACAAGATAAGGTTTAGAGACAATGAAGAAAGGCTAAGGTATGAAATTATCAAAGACAAAACCATAGAAGCAAACCGTCTCTTCTCTACCCTCACTCTAGAGACCCTTTGAATTGAAAATGACATTAGGGGTTACCTTAAAACTTTGGATTGGGAAAATTTTGTTTTCATAGAATATGATGATCTTGGATGGGAAATCTTAACAAAAGAATTTCTCACCACCTTGGTAGTAAGTAAGAAGAGCACCAATCCACTTGGCTATTATAGGATTTCTTTTAGACTTTTCAATCAAGAATATGGCCTCACATAAGAAGATTTTTCTTCCATTTGGGGTTTCCAATTAGAAGGAATTTCTCATATCACCAACTACATCCTCACTTTGGAGAGACAAAATGAATTTTGGACCAAAATCTCTATGCAAAACACCATCCACAAACAATCCAATGCCAAACACCATAGGACCCTTATTTATTAGATGTTGCATATGATTATCACTTACACTATTAGTGCTAGAGGTGAGAGCAATAAGTAACCCAAAAGGATCTACTCTTTCTTTATTGTTTGATTAAAGGTCAACTAGTCCAAACTGGAAAATTCTTCATTGACACTTTCCTATACATTAGGAAAATAAATTATAGGCTTATTCTTCTCTCTTCACAAGTTACACAAATCCCTAAATATGTTGGTGCACTTACACCAACAAATAAAGCAAATCTCTCCAATCCCTTGGTTCACACCAAAAAAATTCACAAACATAGCATACCTAAAACATGCCAAATGTATTAGGGATGATAATGGAAACTATGTTTATCTCTTCGGAGTACTAGGTGCTAGGACTCAATAAAGAACGAGACTAAGGATTGTAGAGGAAAGTGAAGAGACTTTTCCAATGGAATTCCCAAGACCTACCACTCCAAGACCTTAATCCTCTATCCTCTAACTCTTTTAATACATTCATGGATAAATGAGTTCATAAAGCTCAAGGATAGATAAAATTACCAATGATATCTCTCATCTCCATCTTGACATTCAAACCATTCAAGAAGCCTTAGGCTTGCCAAAGTGCTTTGAGGATGAACTAAGCTTGTCACCCGCTATTCATGGCTCCTACCCTCAAGAAGAAGAAGGAGAAGCTGCTGCCTCTCAACCAAGAGATAAAGAGCAAAGGGAACATGAAGAAGAGGAAAGGGATGAAGAAGAAGAAGGAGATGAAGAAGAAGGAGAGGATGAAGAAAGTGATAATGATGTTTAGAACTTAGTTTCTTAATTGTTTGTTTTTTTCTTTTCATGTTGTTTTTGTTATGTTCTTTGCCTCTTAATTTAATTAATGAAATTGATTTTTCCATTTAAAGAATTTGCATTTAGGTATAACTTTTAGCCTTTGTCAAATGGGGAGAAACTATCTAATTGAATTTGAACAAACTTAAATTTTGAATTAAGTTAATCAAAGAGCATGAAGCATACATTGAGGGGGAGTAAATTAAGCAAAGTCACACAAATTGACATCTTCAAATTTTTTGAACACCTTAAATTTAATTTAATTGCCAAAGTCAAAAAGTGGGAGATTGTTACTCCAATTACTCTTTTTTTTTTATCATAGGCAATCAAATTGAATTAAACTAATATTTGTATTAAGTTATATTTTACAGGAAGTTAATTTTAAAGAAACCATGAAAAGTTCGATCAGACCATGAAGAAGCCTGACCGAACCATCAATGACCAATTAAGAAAATTTACATAGAAGGTTTCATAATGGTGAGTACTCCTAGAATTGTATTGTGCCACCTAAAGTCCGACTAGACCATTCATATTTCTGACTAGACCATTGAAATTAAATTTAGGCAAAACACACAGAAGATTTCACGGTCAGAAGTACTCCTATTTTCACAAAGTACCACAATACATCCAACTGGACCTAATGATATTCCGACTAGACCATGAAGGTAGATTTTCTCAAATCATCCAGTGAAGTTCCTGACCTAAAGTATGCTCAAAATCTAAACGGACCACCAATGTTTTGACCGGACCTGATGCAAGTCCAACTGGGATATTTAAATATTACCCAAGTCAGAAGTCGTTGCTCCTTCACTCAATTAGTGGAAGCCACATGGACCAACCATTAGAAGAGCATTTAGTAGAATTTCAAATATTATGATCGGACTAATATATTTCTCGACCAGTATCATTGAATTTCGACTGGATCACAGGAAGTCCGACCATAAAATTGCTTTGGCTAAGAAATTAGTGAAAGGCAAGAATCAAACATGTTGGACCACACCTCAAATGGCTATTTCATGGCTTGTAGGCTACAAATACCATAAGTTGCTTCATTTTTCAAGAGATTGAATTTGTAATAGCCGACCTTGATATCTTTACTTACTTTGAATCAAAATTACCATTTGTATTAATTGAGTGTTGGGTGTGAGCGTTAAACATCATCTTAAGTTTGAGTGTGAGCTTGGAAACTCTTAGGCTGTGAGATTGGAAAAACTCATCTAAGGGTTATGAGGATTATACTCAAACCATTGTAAAGTTGGGTGTGAGCTTATGAAAACACTAAGTTTGGTGTGAGCTTGAGAAAACACAAAGTTCGAGTTAAGCTTGTAAAAACTCAAGATTAGTGAAACCTTAACAAGTTATTAAGGAAGTGGATATATGATCAAGGTAAATCCAAACCACTATAAATCTCTTGTGTTCATTCCTCTATTCTCTATTTAATCTTCTACATCTTTTACATTTCTTGTTTGTCAATTAATTTTTAATTTTCCATCACTTCTCAAACAACTAATTCACCCCCCTCTTAGTTTCCATCTTGGGACGACATTATTGGGTCCTGAAGTGATTTGATTTTTTTATTTATATGAATTTTGTCAATTTTCAGATATATCTAATCTTTTAGTGTGTTACTATAGTCGTATTATTGTGATTTTTGTAATTCTTATATGTATATTGAGATTTTATTACTACTAACTAAAATTTGTGATTTGATACTTTGTTTAAAATTTTTTTTTTCAATTTTTAGTTGATTTTGAATAATTTCATATTTACTATGTTCATATTGTTGAGTTTAATTTTAATTATTATCATTTTTCTATTAATTATTATTCTAATTTAATATTTACATCTTCCAGATTCCTAGGCTCTAGTTTAGTAGAAGGTATAGGTATAATTGGATTTTTTTCATGAGCTCGGGCTCCATTTGTGCTATATTGTCTATGAGCTTGAGCTAGAGTTAAGCCCAGCCAAGCTTGAGATGAACCCATCCGAGCTCAAGATGAACCAAGCTGAGCTAGAGTTGAAGACTTCAATAAAAGCTCGAGCTCTGCTTGAATTGAGTTTAAGTTGAGCTCAACCCTTCCAATTATATGTTGAGCCAATCCAAGCTTTAGAAAGTCGAGCCAAGCTTTATTGAGGCAAGCCTAGTCCAGTCCAGTATTTTTGTAAATTGAAAAATAAATATATAGTAAAAATGGAATTCTAAAATATATATATATATATATATTATGTAATTTCCTCTAGAATATACATATGCAATGAGCTCACTATATACAAATATAACAAGAATTGTAATGCCATGCACAGTATGGTCTAATAAGACCCAACAAAGAAATTGAGTCCAACTCCATTTTTTGCCGATGCTAATAATTACGCTAACCCATTTTATGCCTAAATAGGATTCATAAGAAATTATAAGTCACTTCTTACATACAATTAAATTAAGGACTTTTTACATAACTAACCTTTAAAAAGTTCAATTTCAAAAATAATATACTTCACAAAAAAATTTTAAAAATACTTAATTTTTTTTATTTTCAAAAATATCCATCTCTTACTACAAACAATGTTCACTTCAATTTTTATCTTTTTTTTTTTTCCAAATTTTACTATTAAATAAATATATTTCAATAAAAATAATAAAAATTAGTATTTTAAATTATGTTTTCAACATATAAAATGTATTAATTTTTTATAAAGGGAAAATTTTAATTTTGAATTCAAATAAAAAATAACATACAAAGTTTATATAAAAAATAAATATATAAATATATTTTAATAAAATTATTTAAATTTATTTTTGAATAAATTTTACATATTATACACATAAAAATTAAGTTAAAAATTAAGTTTATCATATATATATATTGTGTTTCTCTTATGTGTGTGTCTTTGTTTGCAGTGTATATATTGTGCATACATTATGTATATGTTTATGTATAATGTGTATATATTTTTAATATGTTGAATTACAATTGATAATATATATATATATATAATATTAGTCCAATATTATAATTTAATACAAGACTCACTCTTAATCTCCGTAGAATCTAGCTTATGTAAAATCTAGCTTATTTAGAGAAAATGGACATGTTAAAATGAGTTTTAACAGATCTTACAATTATATATATTTTTTATTCTTCTTTAGTATCTAGCACAATAGACCTAGGAGGAGTCTTCACTCTTCCCTTAGTTATACCCTTACTATCTTTAAAATTTCCACAGGAAAGCAACCTTCCTCCTGTAATTCATTTACCTTTTACAAACCAAGGTAATAATCAACAAGAAATAAATACTCGTCTTGCCATTTACCTTCCTTTCCTAAGCTAAAATAACAGTGGATCACAGTATATTCTGTATAGACATTCCACATCCAACATTCTAAATGCTACCTTTCAAAATGTAGACTATAGCTCAACTATAGCTCAGTTAGTCTACATGGAACCTTTATCTATTGAACAACAAGTTTCACCACCAACTTCTCCAACTCTTTCGATTATAACATAAAATGTTATAAATGAATTAAATGTTATATAAAAGGAATTTAAAGTTGATAAAAAATTTTGTCATGATGATTTCTACTCAGTTTCAAACATAGAAAAATTGGTTTTTTAAAACTTTCCTTAATCAAAGAAAAGAAATACATTCAAATATTATGATTTTATTCTTCAGAATAAAGTTCATACTTTATTTTTTTTTTTGAAATTTATTCCTCATAGGAAGAAATTTTATATCCTTTCACTGAACCAAGATCTTCAAACCCTGTTATAGTTAGGGAAAAAAAATTCTAGAATGGGAACTAACAAATGGTAGAAAAATCTAGTTAGAACATTCACCATTGAGATGAATAAAATTTCCATATTTTGAAACATAGGTGGAAGCAACCGCATTCAAAATTCTAAATGAAGATTCTTCTGTAAACCTTAAGAATCTTGTCATTCAAAATAATTTCATAAATTCTTATCTCAATACTCTTGTGTGATCCCTCACTAAAGCATTGAGCCCAGCTCACAATGAGGGAGCTAAAGCATGGCTTTCTTTTAGACTAAGTCTTACATGATACAACCGCGTATGGTCTCTATTCGGTTCTATAAGCACGAGTTTAAAAATAGTATTTTATTTTTTAAAAGGTTTATTTTTTTACTTATTAAAAGAAACTCTCCTTTTATTTTGAAAAGGGATTTGTGGCTTTTATTTTAAAAAGAAAAGATTGGAGAGTAGCCACCTTAGTTTATTTGCTTCGGGAAAATCAAGGAAAAACCCATTTTATTGACTCCATAAAGAATGTACCATTTTATACCCAAAAGACATTAGTCCAAAACTAATCAAAATGGGTCCCAAACTAAATTTTTTAAACCAGCCTTAATAAAAGATTTCCTTGGATTGATTTTATCTTTTCCTTATAATGATTTCAAAAAAATATGATTTTATAGATTATTATATAATTAATTATGAATGACTACATTCATGATGCATGAACATTTGATAAAAATGACATCCACAAATGCAGTGTGAGAATAGTAAAACATTACGAATTCATCAAAATAATGATTTTTAGGGGAACTTTGACTCGAGCCCTTATAGGTTCTAGGCCGAGCACAAATGCCCAAGTAACTAATTAAAAAAAAAGACAAATAATAGCAATAATAACAAGTATTGTAAAACTCATCAAATTTGCAATAGTTGTCCAAAATCCAGTATAAGAAAAAGAAATAGCAGAAGAATAATAGAAAAAATTAAAATGAAAAGGAAAGAACCAGTTGTGTAATGGTCAAGATTTTAATCAGGGACATTTTAACTAATAATGAAAAATTGATAGTGTATAGTGACAAAAGTATTGTGGATAAATGCTATATGTAGAGAAGAGTAAATTGTGCATCTTAAACCTTTACTGAAAAGAGTATTTTTACTGTTTTACGATATTAAAACTCGATTTAAAATCAACGGTTAAGAATGAGGGTGCAGCATAGTTATTATGAGCATTCCCTCACTAGATTATATATATATGTGTGTGTGTGTGTGTGTGTGTATATGTGTAAGTGTGTGGAAATTTCTGATTTCCTTCTTCTCTCCACGCCATCATCACCATCTTCACTCCTTTCTTCTTCTTTCTTTCTATAATTTGAATCAAAACTAAGATAAGATTATATCTAAATATAAGTGTTTAGAAGATTAAGTTGGAAAAGCGGTGATTATCAAAAAGGTGTGTGCTTTTGATTTATACTTTGCAAAAATATGAATTTTTATGAGTTTTAATGATTTAATTGAATGATTGAGTTATGTATAATGATATATTTCTTGAAAGTATTGATTAAATAGATTGATGAGTGAAAAATAACTTATATATGATGGGTTTTGATCCTTAACTCAACCTTTATGAGAATTGAATGGTTTGATGTTGGTTTTATTCATAGGAAATGATTGAAAGTTTGATTGAGTGAAGTTGTGGTAAAATATTTGACATGAATTCTTTTTCTATCAAAACTTTAAGTTTGATACATTTTGATCTTAGATCTTAAACATGTTTGTGTTTAATGAAGTTAAAAGTGCAGAATACATGATTTTACTTCGAAAAACAGTTCCAAAATCAATGCCACGGCCGTGGCAATTGAGTGCCACGACCGTGGGATTGAAAGTGATGTTGTTTCTTCAAAACAAATTCGATAAAACTGAGCAAGTTACAGTGCCACGACCGTGACCCTTGAAGGCCACGACCGTGGGGTCTTCAAACTTTTTTTACAGCTTCAATTTGGATCCTACGGGCGTGGGGTTGAGATGCCACGGCCGTGGGGTATCTAAATAATGTTTTTGGCCTGTAATTTGTGATTTACGAGCCTAGTATGAGACTAATATGTGAATAATTGTATTGAAACTTCATGTGTATGTGTTAAATGCATGAAAAAGAGTGAGAAACTCGAGATAAGTGACAAATATATATATCATACTAAATATTGATAAGAGTAATATACTAATGAAATGATACAAGTGGTTATATAAACAAGTGAGTGTTTATATAAACAAGTGAGTGTTTATATAAACAAGTGTTAATCAATGACATGAGACTAATATGTGTATAGTCCACACTTTTGTGTTAATGTGTTAAATGTATGAAAATGAGTGATCAACTTTAGATACGTGACACACATATATATTCGACTAAATGTTGATAAGAGTATAGTAACAATGAAAGGAAATAAACAGTGTAGTGTTCATCAAAATCAATGAATTACCCAAATCATATTTAATTTATATCTAGCTTTGGATTGAATGACTAACCAAAGGATGGATAGCCACAGTGATAGTGGGCACCTCGTGCCTTTAGTGGACACATTGTGTTATCAGTGAAAGTGGGCATAATTGCCATTATAAATTCTAGAGATTGCTATACTAACATGTTATCCAAACCTATGATCTACGTTTAGTATGTTTGGGCATAATTAATGAAAATATATGTGAACATGATAGTTCAAAGAAATGTAAAATAATAATATAAGTCAATTACTTGAAATTGAAGTATTGTTTTATAGTGTGAAAGTGAATGGTAATATATATATTAATGCTTACAAGTGAAAGTCCTAATGCACATAATGGTAATGTTATGCTCAATGTATTGAATTAATCAAAGGATTAAAAGTGTATATAATGCTATGAGATACAAAGTGCTCCAAAGTATTTCAAATGAATGAAAGTGTCTATGTGAGATACAAAGTGCTCTAAAGGATAGTACTGAAATTAAGTGATGAAAAGTATAGCTTGACTAAAATGATCCTATATGTGAACCTGAACTTGAAAAGAAAGATTTAGTGAAAAACAAAATAAGTGTATTTTGAACAATGTTATCAAATGAGACAACAATTCTTGAATAAAATGATTCTCAATGAGACAAGATGCAGTACCGAAAGTATTGTATTATATGATAACTTTTATACAGGGATAACTATTATTTTGTGTAATCAGCATGGTATATTGATTTGTTACTAAAATTAGTTCATATATTGAAATATTTCTTAAAACTAAGTGTTATTACTATATTTTCATAAGTATATTTCTTGAATATTAAGTGTTAAAATATGTGTATACAAGCACCACTAAGCTTTGCTTAGCGTGTTAGAATTGTTTTATGACACGCAGGTATCAGGACATCGGAGCAAGTTAAGAACAGAAGAAGATCTTGTGTTTATTGTATTTATAAGTTATAAGGTGTATGTATATAGATACTTCAATTTAGCTATTTAAGAGCTTGTATAAATTTTGTAAACATAAAAGGATATTTGTAGTTAAAAAATGAAATTTGAGATTCTAGTGAATGAGTATCATGAAAGAAATGTATTGTATATTTATTTGGTTTGATGAACTTATGAAGTTTATCTGATTTATAATTTCTATTCGAATTATTGGATATATTGAAAATTGGTCTAAATGTTGGATCTATAAGTGTTGTGATATATAGATTTTATTATTATTTGAAAATTTTATTTATGAAGAGAGTTTTCTCTGAATTGATTGAAGCGTGGAAAGTATATCGCATAACATTCTCTGATAGTTTTTATATAAGAATTGTTAGAGGATGTTACATTTAGTGGTATCAGAGCATGGTTTAGGCGTTTCTGGCATGTGGAGTTATGGGAGAAGTGAAAATGCAATTTTCTTAGTTATGTGATGTAAATAAGTGGATATGTGTTGTGACACAATTGATACTACACATGTTTATGGTAATAGAATGTTTACTAAGAATTGATTGACAATTCGTAGTGTATTGTTTGGAGTGCACTAGATCTATTTGTGATAAAGAATGATGTGAAAAGAAAAAAGATATGAGTAGTGAAAGAGATATGTCAAAGTAACACAATGGAAGTGTAATCATTTATTGGAATTTGAGGAATGAATTTTGACAGATAGATTTTCGAGCATAAAATTTCTTATGAGAATGAGAATTGTCATGTTGTACAACATTAAGTATTGATGTTCTACATTAAGTGAGTGAATATATGAGTGTCAAAGTGGAGTGATTATGATATGAGAGTATTTGAAATTGATAGTGCTAAGGTTAAATAAGCCTTAATAAGAGTAACATTAAATCTGAGTATGGATAATATCCATATAGTGGGAAAAGATTTCGAAGAGGTAAGAAATAATGAAAATACCATTATAGCTCGAAATGAATTCGAGCTATACTTTGAATGCGAAATATGGATAATGGAATAGTGTCAAAAGTACTTGTTTTTATAATGTTTCAACGTTAAGGAGTGAAGTGATAGTTAAATGAAAGTACGTGAATGCATCAAAACTATTGTATAAGTGAGTATATTGGATAAAAGACCTAAAACTTATGTAAAGATTTCTAGTGTCATCTATTGTCATCTAAAACATCAACAAAACAAAAGATTGAAATGAAAAGTAATGTAAGAGTATTGATAAAGAGGTTAGTGCTTGAATACTATTGAGTGCTATTTAATGAAAGGGATTTGTGAATTGATAAAACACCAGTACTTGTAAAAGATATGATGTAATAAATAATTGTGAAAACTTTACTTCTATGATAGTAAAGTTCTCCGTGCAATATGTAAATGTGTATTTAACTGGAACAATGATTAAATCTATCATTGAATCATTTAAGAGTTAATAGATGGTTATGAAAGAAGATAATGTTTTGAAAAATTTTAGGGCTATGGACATTGAGATTTGAATTTGATAGTGCATGGACGAGTTGAATCCTATTTCCGTAATTTGCATGAGTTGCCTTATGAATAACTTATTGATTAAATCAAGAAAACAAATTCGAGCGGAGATATGCATGATTATGTGTATAGTCATGCATATATGGTTGTGTAAATGTCTATTCTTCAAACTTTGAGAAGAAATTCCAATATTGAGGTGCATGATCATTGATATGGACATGCATATATTTGTGCCCTTAAAACATTGAAAATAAATTTTAGTAGAGATGTGCAAGACCATTCGCATGGTTATGTATCTGGCTATGTATACTTCTATTCTACAAAAGTTTAGTAATGTGTATACTTTCACAGAGTAGAGTTTATCGGTGGAATTAGTAGTGAATTAATGACTACATCTTGGAAATAGTTATAAGTGACAAAAGATTGTGTATAAGATTGAAATGAAATCAATCCATTAAATGATGAAACTGAAATGTGAAGAGAACGTGAGAACAGTACGAACAAATGTAATTGGATATGTGAAAGAAGTGTAAAGGTAGATAAAAGATAATTACAAGTGATTAGTGGATTTAACATCTTCATGATGAAATAAGATAATTTCCGAAGTAAAGTGAAAAGCATGATAGATTGATAAATCAGTAATGATTGTACATAATGTGAAGAGCAAGTTAATGAAACTAAAGAGGTACATACAAATTGATTGAGTAATGAAAGTAAGAATGTGAGATTTATATATTGTGTACTGATAAAATATGTGATAGTAACATTGATTAGTGATTAAAGACAAGGTATAGCTTATATATATAGAAGTGTTAAAGAGTTACTTAATACTAATTGATTGCAAATGGAAAGAAAGGAAGTGATAATGTAAAAAGAAAAGAATGTAGTGAGATGTGAAGGTAGTGAACCCTTCTAGTGAAATGATGCATGGTAGAACAAGTTAGCATTTATATATATATGTGTGTGTGTGTGAATGAGACATAGAGAATAAAGTATAAATGTACATGTACTCTTAAAGTGAAAGAATAGTGATAAATTCTTAATATGTTAAGAAAAGAATGAAACAAGTGAAGAGTGGAAATCTTTATAGATTTCATTATTACAGTGGAAGCATGAAAATGATTTGAAAAGATAAAGATTGATAAATAAATAAAATCAATCGAACTAATCAAAAACAAATATAATGTGTATATGTGTTGTGTTTGAAATGATTGTTTATCTCTTATACACTTACAGTAAGAAACAAACATTGTAAAGAGAAAGT
Organism: Garcia nutans; assembly: GCA_947685225.1. Lineage (NCBI taxonomy): Eukaryota > Viridiplantae > Streptophyta > Magnoliopsida > Malpighiales > Euphorbiaceae > Garcia > Garcia nutans. Next base: position 4,323,403 of record CANTUV010000002.1, read on the forward strand.
GTTATATTTCAAAGTATATTATAATTGACAATATTTTGTACCATTGAAATAAATGATACTAGTGTTAAATCTAGTTTCTGGATTAGCTAAAGGGTAAATATTCAAAGTGATAGTGGGCATTTTATGCCATATTGACAGTGGGCACTCTGTGCCACAGAGAACATTTATGTTCCATATCGAAAGTGGGCACTTTGTGCCATAGAGGACATTCTTTTTTTATATATATGTCCCAGTGATATTGGCATCTATGCCATCAGTGGACGCTTTGCGTCATAGCGAACCTTTGGTTCCTTTCTCTCAGTGGTCACTCCGTGACATCATATACAGTGGGCATTCATGCCATAGTGGGCCTTTGGCCATATTCATACAGTGGGCATTTACTTGCCATCAGTGACCCGCTAACCGGAACTAGGATTTAATGTTCAGTATGTAAAAGAAGGAACGAGATATATATGTAACAGTGGAATGTAATGATACAAATTATATATAAAACAAAATTTCTAAAGAGAGTTAAAGGTAATTACTGAATTGAGTTTGAACAGTGTAAGTGTGTAGAGTTAAATAATTTTCTACAATTCTATAATATGATTATTCTGAAAGTGTTTCATTGCTTGATATCAGACATAAATAAATGTTATGTAAGTTAAGAAAATCATTGATTTTATGTAAAATTGGAGATTATTTAAAAAGTAAATAGCTTATTACTATAGTATGTAAATTTCGAGGACGAAATTTCTTTAGTGGGGGAGAATTGTAATGGTCAAGATTTTAATCAGGGACATTTTAACTAATAATGAAAAATTGATAGTGTATAGTGACAAAAGTATTGTGGATAAATGCTATATGTAGAGAAGAGTAAATTGTGTATCTTAAACCTTTACTGAAAAGAGTATTTTTACTGTTTTACGATATTAAAACTCGATTTAAAATCAACGGTTAAGAATGAGGGTGCACCATAGTTATTATGAGCATTCCCTCACTAGATTAAATATATATATATGTGCATATGTGTAAGTGTGTGGAAATTTCTGATTTCTTTCTTCTCTCCACGCCATCATCACCATCTTCACTCCTTTCTTCTTCTTTCTTTCTATGATTTGAATCAAAACTAAGATAAGATTACATCTAAATATAAGTGTTGAGAAGATTAAGTTGGAAAAGCGGTGATTATCAACAAGGTATGTGCTTTTGATTTATACTTTGCAAAAATATGAATTTTTATGAGTTTTAATGATTTAATTGAATGATTGAGTTATGTATAATGATATATTTCTTGAAAGTATTGATTAAATAGATTGATGAGTGAAAATAACTTGTATATGATGGGTTTTGATCCTTAACTCAACCTTTATGAGAATTGAATGGTTTGATGTTGGTTTTATTCATAGGAAATGATTGAAAGTTTGATTGAGTGAAGTTGTAGTAAAATATTTGATATGAATTCTTTTTCTATCAAACTTTGAGTTTGATACATTTTGATCTTAGATCTTAAACATGTTTGTGTTTAATGAAGTTAAAAGTGCAGAATACATGATTTTACTTCGAAAACAATCCAAAAATCAATGCCACTGCCGTGGCAATTGAGTGCCACGACCGTGGGATTGAAAGTGATGCTGTTTCTTCAAAAGAAATTCGATAAAACAGAGCAAGTTACAGTGCCACGACCGTGACTCTTGAAGGCCACGACCGTGGGGTCTTCAAACTTATTTTACAGCTTCATTTTGGATCCCACGGGCGTGGGGTTGAGATGCCACGGCCGTAGGGTACCTAAATAATGTTTTTGGCTTGTAATTTGTGATCTACGTGCCTAGTATGAGACTAATATGTGAATAATTGTATTGCAACTTCATGTGTATGTGTTAAATGCAAGAAAAAAGAGTGAGAAACTTGAGATAAGTGTCAAATATATATATCATACTAAATATTGATAAGAGTAATATACTAATGAAATGATATAAACAAGTGAAATATAAACAAGTGGTTATATAAACAAGTGAGTGTTTATATAAACAAGTGTTAATCAATGACATGAGACTAATATGTGTATAGTCCATACTTTTGTGTTAATGTGTTAAATGTATGAAAACGAGTGATCAACTTTAGATACATGACACACATATATATTCGACTAAATGTTGATAAGAGTATAGTAACAATGAAAGGAAATAAACAGTGTAGTGTTCATCAAAATCAATGAATTGCCCAAATCATATTCAATTTATATCTAGCATTGGATTGAATGGCTAACCAAAGGATGGATAACCACAGTAATAGTGGGCACCTCGTGCCTTTAGTGGGCACATTGTGTTTTGAGTGAAAGTGGGCATAATTGCCATTATAAATTCTTGAGATTGCTATACTAACATGTTATCCAAACCTATGATTTAAGTTTAGTATGTTTGGGCATAATTAATGAAAATATATATGAACGTGATAGTTCAAAGAAATGTAAAATAATAATATAAGTCAATCACTTGAAATTGAAGTATTGTTTTATAGTGTAAAAGTTAATGGTAATATATATATTAATGCTTACAAGTGAAAGTCCTAATGCACATAATGGTAATGTTATGCTCAATGTATTGAATTAATTAAATGATTAAAAGTGTATATAATGCTATGAGATACAAAGTGCTCCAAAGTATTTCAAATGAATGAAAGTGTCTATGTAAGATACAAAGTGCTCTAAAGGATAGTACTGAAATTAAGTGATGAAAAGTATAGCTTGACTAAAATGATCCTATATGTGAACCTGAACTTGAAAAGAAAGATTTAGTGAAAAACAAAATAAGTGTATTGTGAACAATGTTATCAAATGAGACAACAATTCTTGAATAAAATGATTCTCAATGAGACAAGATGCAGTACCGAAAGTATTGTATTATATGATAACTTTTATACAGGGATAACTATTATTTTATGTAATCAGCATGGTATATTGATTTGTTACTAAAATTAGTTCATATATTGAAATATTTCTTAAAACTAAGTGTTATTACTATATTATCATAAGTATATTTCTTGAATATTAAGTGTTAAAATATGTGTATACAAGCACCACTAAGCTTTGCTTAGCGTGTTAGAATTGTTTTATGACACGCAGGTATCAGGACATCGGAGCAAGTTAAGAAAAGAAGAAGATCTTGTGTTTATTGTATTTATAAGTTGTAAGGTGTATGTATATAGATACTTCAATTTAGCTATTTAAGAGCTTGTATAAATTTTGTAAACATAAAAGGATATTTGTAGTTAGAAAATGAAATTTGAGATTCTAGTGAATGAGTATCATGAAAGAAATGTATTGTATATTTATTTGGTTTGATGAACTTATGAAGTTTATATGATTTATAATTTCTACTCTGATTATTGGAGATATTTAAAATTGGTCTAAATGTTGGATCTATAAGCGTTGTGATATACATATTTTATTATTATTTGAAAATTGTATTTATGAAGAGAGTTTTCTCTGAATTGATTGGAGCGTGGAAAGTATATCGCATAACATTCTCTGATAGTTTTTATATAAGAATTGTCAGAGGATGTTACAAGTTGAGGTTATTTAAGTGAAGTCTCACCACTCGGAGTGATATTCCAAGTGTGCATACTTATCCCGTTTGAATAAGAATCAGAGTTGTATGTAGTTCGTGCCTTTGATTGTAAAGGAATTAAATTAACAAATTTTAGATAATTAATCATCAAATTAAAATAGATGAAAGGAAGAAATAAATACCTTTGATGATCATTTCTTCTTGATGAATGGCTGAAAGGCTTTGTCTCTTAGTAACTCCACTAGATCAATTAATTATGTAATTGATGAAGCTATGGTTGCACGGTTGTCCGCGGGCCACACGGATGGTTCATGCCTGCGACCTGCCGCATGCATCGTGGGCCGTTGTTGCCATTTTGAGCCCGTTTGGATTCAATATCATGCAGGCTTTCATTTAAGGGAAATTTTGAGTATTTTTCTCATATAAAAAATAGAAGGTTTTCGAGCCTGTTAGAGCCCATCTGAATTTTAATTTGGGCCATTCCAACTTTGTTAGAACCATGGTCATATGCACTTTGATGTAGATGCAAAATTGAGGGTCCATAACTATCCTTCATCATGGTTTCTTCATTTGAAGAGTAACTATGATGTTATGAACATAACGACTTGGATGCAAGATGCCATGATATGTCATGTAAAGAGATTATTATTCACTCTAAGATGTTTAGGATGGTCCATTCTAAGGTTGTCCTAGAATGTCAATATAAACTTATCCTAATTGGCTAAGGGAAGGATCATTTTAGGTTTGACCTAAAATGTCTATATCAACCTACCCTGAAGGGGTAAAGGAAAGTGGATTATAGGTTTTACCTAAAATGTCCATGTAAACCTAGACTAATGGAGGGTAAGGGAAGGCCCATTTTAGGTTTTGACCTACAATATCTATTTGAACCTATACTAATGAGGTAAGGGAAGGCCTATTCTAGATTTTAATCTAAAATTTCTTTGCAAACCTACCCTCACAGGGTAAGGGAAGGCCCATTCTAGGGTTTACCTAAAATGTCTATGTAAACCTATCTTAATGGGTTAAGGGAAGGCCCATTCTAGGTTTTACCTAAAATGTACACATGAACCTATCCCAAAATGCTTAAACTACCAGTTGGTTTCTTGTCTTATGTTAACTGTGCTATGATGATATCATCATCTTTGTTACTGAATCTAGGCTCGAGTTCTAAGGCATTCACCTATAATGTATTTTAAAGTTGGATTCTAGGGCTCTCAACCTAAAATGATAACTCTAGGACTCTTACTTAGGGTTGTTTTAAGAGTTGAATTCTAAGGAGCTGACCTTGAATATGTTTGAAGGTTGCATTCTAGGGTATTGACCTAGAATTGATTTAAAAATTGTATTCTGGGGCTCTTACCTAGAATGATGGCTTTAAAGGTTGAATTCTAAGGTACTGACCTTGAAGGATGGTTTCTAGGGTTTTAATCTAGAATTAATTTGATAGTTAGATCCTCAGGCTCTTAACTAAAATGATAGTAAGGGACAATATTAAGTTTGGCTTTAGAATAAAACTGAGGATTTTAGGTTTCTTGGAACCTAAGCTCTCTATTAATAGTAAATAGGATCTAGGAGATGTCCCTTGAATTCTAGGGATGGCCATTAGGCTTATCTGGATGGTTAATGGCTAATTTAATAAGACTAGAAGAGCTTTGGTAAAGCTACAATATGGCTAATAACCTTTCAATATGAGGGACTTGGCCATGGTTGAGTCAATCTAGGTTTGAATTACCTTAGTGGGCTCTGACCTCGGGTTTTCTTTGAAGGGGCTTAGCTTTGGATGTATTTGGTTATGGTGCCTTGGCCTTAATTTTTCCTAGGGGGATTAGCTTCTAGACTCAGAGTTTGACTTTGATTGAAAGACTTGGTCTTGGGTTAACCTGCTTCAAAGGATGAGTCCCTTGACTCGTCGTGGGGACCTAGCCTCCAATTTTGACTATGTCACAACCGGTCATAGTAGGTATGTACAGTAAATACATGTACAGTATTCACACGTGTTGACAAAGTAGGCATGCTAAAGAGATTCGGCTAACCCTAGACCGTTAAGCTATAATTCATTAAAGGACCGGGGTTAAACGTGCATAACTAACGGCGATGGGTGTCCAGTCTGGGAAGTCTTAATAATGTATGTGATAGTGTAATGAAATGGAAACTAGAGAAAAACCGAGTAAAAACTGTGAACTTTGACTTTCTTCGGAAACGCCCCGTTAGAGAGAAACGAAGACACGTAGACTAGGGGCATTTTGGTCATTATTAATTAAGATTTATACATGAATCCAAAGTAGGAAATAAACACACGAGTGCGTAGAGGACGTCGAGGGGTTGAATATGAAACGATCGTCATTAGAAATGGAGCCCGGGCAAACCCGAGCAAAGAAAGGACCTAAAGGGAATTTTGTAAAAAGTCGAGGACTTATTGGTAATTTTTTAAAATGACTTGGAAACCTAAAATAGACCTTAAAAAATATAAGTAGAGGTCGAGAGGATCAAAACCATATGTAGTTTGCCTCGTGGAACTGTACGGTTTAAAAGTTACGACCGATTAATTGCCGGAGTGTAAAATGGGCCCGGTTCCATGTAGGTACCATATGGGTGACATGGAACAAATTGGGGTACCAAAATGGGAAGAGGGACAAGTTGGAGGACTTAATTGGGAAGAAAAATATAAAAATCTTTTGATGGCCAATCATAATTAGCCATTTAGAATTATTAAAAAAAAAGTAAAAGGGATGGACAAATGGCCCTAAAGCATTCATCCACCCCAAAAGTGGACATCATTTCCACCATATAACATAGCAAGAAGAACAAAAACTCTTCCCCAAAACACTCCCAAACCGTCAGCCTCCATAAGAAGAACACCAAGGAATTTAGTTTTTGTCAAGTTTGATTCAAGTTCAAGGTGAGTTTTAAGGTTTTAAAACATGTAGATTTCAATTCTAGTATCAATTTTAAGTATTTATATATCTATTGGAAGATTGGAAATTGGGGTTCTTATGGTGGATTTGGGGAAAACTTAAGTAGTGATGATATTGATTAATTAAATGGAAGAATTAAGGTTTGTAAGGTTAGATTAGGACTTAATTTTTTAAAGAAATGGAAGGGTAGTGCATGTTCTAAATTTCTAGGGTTTATGGTTGAGGTTGTGTTGTGAAATTTTTGTAGGCAAGGGTGGAAATAAGGAGAATGAAGAGCTTGAAAGAGAAGGGAAAGCAAAAGGAAATTAAAATACAAGGTTTGGTACTTTACCTTGGAAGAATTAATTTTTCTTTCATTTTCTTGCCAAAAATTTATCTATGGAACTTTTGCTATGGATGCCTAAATGTGTTGTTTGAGTTTGAATTCAATTGTTGAGTGGTATTTTTGAATCCATGTGGTGATTGGGTTGTTTAAATTCAAATGAAATATAATGTTTTCAATGATTTTGGTAAAAGAGTTTATGAACTCCATTTAGTCCAAATTGATTTAAAAAATCAAGTTATTTTAAAAAGGGAAGTGTCTAAGTCTTCATTACATTATTAGGGAAGCTTTGAAATGGGTTTAGAAAAAAATAAACAATTTTGCACCAAATGCAAGTGGGGGCCGAATTGGTGCCCTTTGGGAGCCAATTCTGGACCCAACTTTGGGCAGCCGGTTGAGGCAGCAAACAATGGAATTTTTCAACGAAATTTTACATGCAATTATTCAACATATGAAATAAGTTTCCTGTAAAATTTCAGCCAAAAATAAGATCATTTACCTGGTCAAATGCATGACTGAAATTGACTGAAATTTAAATGAAAACCAGATTTTACTATTCATATGGTCATGCCATTTGCGTTGCCGATTTTACATGCCGTGTTACTATTCTTTTGGTCATTTTTGGGAATTGTTCTAATGTGATTTGAAGTGTGTGGAAATGACTGGGAATGGTGGTAAACACTTGAAAATGAAACGGCCTTTAGCTACAGAGTTAGTACACGGCGAAATGGCATAACTTGGTAAAAATGAAAAGGGATGTGCAAATCATTTGAAAATTTGTGGAAATCTTGGATTTGAATTTTAAACCCTTATGCTCTACTTGGTGGTTGAACTTGGTAGATAAGGGTATAGTGCACTATACTAACTTATGCAGTACTGCTTGATATTGTGATTGAATTGTTATGATCTGAACTCAATGGTGAGGGCCATTGGAGCCAATGGTGAGGGCCATTGGTTATAACCAGGATGGTGAGGGCCATTCCTGTGATTTGATATCGGTGGTGAGGGCCACCTATGTTACAGTGGTGAGGGCCACTGCCTTATCACTGTGGTTCTGCTTTTACCAGTAGACAAAAATTTACAAACTATGACACGACTATTTTATGGCATAAGTTGAATTGTGAATATTTTAAAATTTTAGTTGAAATCTTTTGAAAAACTTGAAATTCTTTTTTTCAGGAAGTACGTTTTTATTTCATTGAAGTGAGCTTTATATTTTATTGCTTATAGTATTTAACATTCATATATTTTATTGCCTTGCTTGTACAAATACTCTTTACTTTTATTTCCATTGGTAAAGTACCCACTGAGCGACATTGCTCAGCGAGTTAAGTTTTCCTTGACTCATAGGTTCGGAGTAGTAGCTAACTCTTGGGAAGCAACGACCAGACCCACAACATCTCAAGGTAGATCTCTTAGTTTCCATTTTGAGTTAACTAGTTGTGACATGTAAATATATATATAAGATTGAGAATTACTATGTTATGATGTACGTTAGTAGTATGTCATAATAATAAACCTCTACTTTATTTTGTACTAGAAGTGTGAATTCTTCTTGTAGGTTTGTAGTTGAGGTTATAAGGGGGATTCATTGGGAGTGTATTGAGATTGATTGTGTTCGCATTGGTTTGTGTAAAAATGTTTTCAAAAATAAAAAAAACCAGTTTTGTCGACACTTGGGACCCAATTTCTAGGCGAACCTTTGGCCAAATTTCTGTAAAAACCGGAACTAAAATTTGACTAAGTAAAATTGGTAGCAACATTAGGTTAGTGTGGCGCCTCTACTCGGCTTACACACTTAGGCTGGGAAGGGGTGTTACAGACTAGGCCTAGCCTTACGGTTGACTTGTTTGAGAAGGCTTGTCTCTTTTTGGAGGATTTATCATTGGATTTAATATATTTTAAAGGGCTTGGCCTCAGGTCTAATTGTAGGATGAGTTGCCTTATTATGGAACTTTGAGCATAAGCAAACAAGTTGTGGTCTATTGATTTAGGAGGGATGCACATTCTTTGGATGGGCTCTTATCAAGATTTGGTTGGGTAGCTTAGCTTTGAAGGCTTAGGGAAAATTTGACCTTTGGTTCTTTTGGTTATGGACAACTATCTTGTAAAAATATTTAGGATATAAAGGATGGAATCTGGCTTTGGTTTTTGGCAAATATCATATTTGGTCTTAAATTGATTGGTTTGATTCTTAAGGCTTTGACCTTCACCTAAAACCACCAACCATTTTACCTTCACCTAAAACCACAAACCCATCTAGACCAAGATTTTTAGGAAAGGCTATAGTTAAGTTCAACTATATTGGTATGTGCCAAAAATGGGTTGTTGGTTAGGAATGAAAGTTTATTTGTGCCTTAATGGGTTTGTGGTTTTAGGTGAAGGTAAAATGGTTGGTGTCATGAAAGGCTTTTTTGAGAGATTCCAAACTTGCACTTTCTTAAAGTATCTTTGGTTACTTTTGATGGTCTTATGAAGAAGGTTGGAATAATGATTATCTTGGTTATGGGCTTTGCCCCTAAAGAATTTGGGTAATAAGGTAGGGAGACTGTTCGGGCTGTCTAGGTGTGGCTCAAAGTTGATGGTTTAGCAAGCTAATTTTGGTTTTATCTTATGAAGATTGTTTGGATTATGGGCAGTAGGGTGAAGAGACTGCTTTTGTCTTTTAGCTTCTTACTTTCCTTTTTTTATTAATTTAATTATTATTATTTGCAGATCTGATCACTTAGTTGTGATAGCACACAACCCTATGAAACTTCTTACCTAATACATATATTTCTTTAGCAACTAATACTGATCCAATTATTGTCTAACTTTTGAAATTGAGCCCTTTATTATAGGTTTTTTTTTAATTTAGCCTTATGTTAATTTTAATTAATTAAGTTCTTCCACGGCATGAAATATTACAACCTATAGTTTTTCCAATTATTTAAAGGCACCAAAAAAATTAATCCTTATATCTTGGGATGCCAACTATATACCATATTACATAATATGAAATTTTCATTAAAATTTATGATTTTCATTAAAAACAAATTACATTTTACATAAGATGGTCTATAAATAATTACTAATAGTCTAAATAACATTTTTTTTAATTTTTTTAATTAATTGAATAGAGATGTTGTGTGTTGGAGTAATAATGGAAGCATAACATTAGTCCATGGAGATAACAATCTTAAGTAAGTTTTCACTTAGAGATAAGGTTAACACTTAAGAAGTTGATTCAAGCCTAATGAATCAGTTTAATTGATTATAATCAAAAGAGTAGATATAAGGATTAAATTGATATTAGTTTTAGTATTTGAGAGAGACTATAGCTTGATTTAGGAGAATCTAACCATTAATCAAAGGGAAACAGATCTAAATCAATACCTTAGAAAATACATAGTAAATCAAAACATGAGACTTAATCCTAAGCTTAAAATCATTAGATTTATTTCAAAACAACTCATTTTAAGTTTAGTTTAATCATAAATCAGATTTTGTTATCCAAATAATAATCAGTTTAATTATTTGGCACTTAGAATTACCCTCATTATGGGAACAATACTCTACGTATCACTTTATTACTTGATTCTGACTTGTGCACTTACATATAGCTAGGCTAAGATCCTAACACATACACCTAAAGCTTAAATGATAGCTTTAGGTTATGCCTGTTAGAAAAATGATCTCAATTTTGATCCTTAACAACTCAAATTGAATGATCCATTTAACATGTGTTTGGAGAATCTTGTTGCAGGCTTAGGTTACTTCAAATAAAGCTGAACATAACACTTCTAGTGGTCGCACCACACCTGAATATGACCGCACCATTCAATTAAAGGATGAAACCTTATCACGGTAGGTTTTGCGGTCAGAAACCTGACCTCAGTAATGACCGCACTTCATGATGAGCGAGCGTCCCAAGTTATGGACGACCGCTACTCAAGGAACTTAAATCATTCTAATCACAGTAAGGTTCACGGTGACAAGAACGGCGAATGACACGGCTTCCCTTACCACTTTAGCGACCGCACGTTCATATTCGCTACCGCTCTACCAATACAGGAGAAAATTGCTTGAAGAGACAGTAGTGTTCGCGTCCTCAGGTGCGTCCAGAAGTTCGACGCGAGTATCTCACTTTGACCGCGAGATGCTACCTAGGGCGACCGCGACATTCAAATTTTGGCAGACATCTCTTCTGCCCTGTCAGAGAATGACACATGACATGACCATTATAAACCCACTTCAACATTCAAAAAGGGCGACCGCACCATTGTTAGGCGTGACCGTCCCGACAATCACAGCATGGGCAAGATTCCTACTGCAGAGCACTAAAATTCGACCGTTGAAGCTTTTTAAATACAGTGACCGTACCTTGTCCAAGGATCACTGCGTGTGATGTGAGCGCGACCATCCTTGTATAAAGGACAACCGTGAAATACATCAGACAGTTTAATAAAGTAGGTCTAAACTGCCAAGACTTTATTCTTACTATCAATAACGGCTAGTAAGACCACATTGGCCATAAATATAGTGCTTCTATAAGAAAAGAAATATAGAAGTGAAGCAAAATAGAATTTGATAGCCAAGCGACAACTTTTCTTTTACTTAAACTTACATTTGAATTGTAATGAATGTTAGGTGTAAGCATTGAAAACACCATTGTATAAGTTTGAGTGTGAGCTTGGAAAACACTTGGGTTGTAAGAGTAAGCCTTGTAAAACTCTTGTTTGGGTTGTGAGAGTGAGCCTTAAAAACTCCTTAAAGGTTCTTGAGTGTAAGCCTTAGAAAACACTTGTGAAGTTAGGTGTGAACTTGTGAAAACACCAAAGTTGGAAGTGAGCTTGTAAAAACTTCAAAGATTAGTGGAACCTTAACAAGTTGTTAAGGAAGTGGATGTAGGATTGAAGTAAATCCGAGCCACTATAAATCTTGTGTGTTCTTTCTTTCTTCCATTACTCAACCATCTCTCTATTCCGCATTTCTATTTTGTTGAGTTTTTTAATTGTCATTATTTCTTGAGGAAACCAATTCACCCCCCCCTCTTGGTTGCCATCTTGGGACAACAATTGGTATCAGAGCCTAAGATTTCTTAAACTTAATTGTGAAATTTGATCCACTATGGCAACTTCTTCTTCATCAAACTCTCATGGAAATCTTAACACTATTCTTAGACCCTACTTTGATGGAACTGATTATTCATACTGGAAACACAAAATGTATTTGTTTCTAGATAGTGAAGGGATTGAACTATGGGATTTCATGGAAAGTGAGTGGAAACCTCCCACTTATGAATCTGAAGGTGTTCAAGTTCCACTTCCCAAAGCACAATGGTCAGCTAGCAATGTCAAAGATCGATTCAAGAACAATAGAGCCGCTTCCATCTTGATGAATTCCATTTCAAGAGAAGAAGGTGGAAGAGTTCAACATTTAACTTGTGCACATTGCATTTGGAAAGCACTCGAAAACTACCATGAAGGTAAGACTCAAGTGAGATTTACCAAGAAACAAATGCATGTTCATGATTATGAGCTATTCAAGATGAAATCAAATGAAAATGTCACCGACATGACCAATCGCTTGCTTGCTATTGTCAATGAACTAAAGAAGTATGGCAAGGTATATGATCAAGGTGATGTAAACAGTAAAATCTTGAGAGCCCTAAGAGCTAGAAAAAACTTTGAATCAAAAGTATCATCCATAGAAGAAGCTCATGATCTCAGCACATTAAGAACCGACGAGCTAGTTGGTAAACTACTCACATTTGAGCTACATAGTGAGAAAGAAGAAGATCAAGGTGAAAAAGAAAAGAGAAAACCAATTGCACTCAAAGCAATCAAAGAAGTTGAGAGCTCAAGCAATGAACGTACTGATGATGAAGATGAAATGGCAATGTTCTCAAAAAGAATCAATGAATGGAAAAGGAAGAAAAGATTACAAGCAAACAAAGGTACACCTCCAAAATTCTCCTTCAAAGATAAAGAAAAGAAAAATGAGGTAAAATGCTATGAATGTGGAAAAACTGGTCACATTAAATCAGATTGCTTCAAATTAAAGAACAAAAAGAAATGGGATAAAGAAAAGAAAAAGTCTCTCAAAGCCACATGGGATGACTCTTCTTCAAGTGAAGAAGAAGAAGAAGAAGGAATTGTAAATCTATGTCTCATGGCTATTGAAGATGACTCCAATGAGGTAAGTACTCAATCCTTTGATCTAGTAGCACATAATGATACAAATGATATAGATGATAGTGATTTGATTGAACACATGAACTTTAAAATAGAAAAATATTTTTCTAAAATGATGCTTTATAAAGAGAAAAACTCTAAGTTAGAAAAAGATTTTATATGCTTAAAGAACTCTACCTTAGAATTGAAAACCTCAAATGAACACTTGATGAATACGATAGGAGAGTTAAATAAAAACTCACATGACTTAGAAAAAGTTATTAAAGAAAATGAAACATTGAAGCATGAACTAAAAGAACTAAAAGAATCAATTTCCAGATTTCATAAAGGAAAGGAAGCATTAGACACATTAATTAATAACCAAAGATCACCTTCCTTAAAATATGGATTAGGATTCAATGGCTCAACCAACATTGCACCAAGCAAACCAACATTTGTAAAAGCATCTACAATTGAAATTTCTGATGTTCATATCAAAGATGCTTGCACCAAGTCTAAAAGTACCAAAAGAACTTCTTATGGTTTGCTAGGAAGTAAAGCCAAAAATAATTATGCATTTTTATACACTAAACCTGCACAAAAGAAATCACATACTTGTAGTTGTATGCATGATACTATAAATACAAAAAGAAAAATGCATAAGTATAGAATACCATGGCAATGCACATATTGCATGAAATTCAGACACAAAAATTTTTCTTGTTATATAAGAAAGGCTCATCTCAAGTTAGAAGGAACTTTTACTACTAACCATCAAGGACCCAACTTCATGTGGGTACCTAAAAGAAGATGATCACTATTGCCTTGCAGGTATGCCTAAAATCTACTATCAACGAAAGCACATGGCTTGTGGATAGTGGATGCTCAAGGCATATGACTGGGAATGCAAAGCTCTTTACAAGTATTACCTACAAACATGGAGGTAATGTGACTTTTGGAAATAATGCTAAAGGTAAAATTCTTGGCGTTGGCTCCATTGGTTCTATTGGTAAGGATTTAATAGAAGATGTATGGCTTGTTGAAGGTTTGAAACATAACTTGCTAAGTGTTAGTCAACTTTGTGATAAAGCATACTTTGTCAATTTTGATTCCAAAGAATGCAAGATCACAAATTCAAATGATATTATCATATTTAAGGGTACTAGAACAAACAACACTTATAATATCAACATACATTCAAATCATGCATTTAAATGTTTAATGTCCACTAATAATGATGCATGGTTATGGCATAGAAGACTAGGACATGCTGGTATGGATCAATTGAAATATATCTGCAATGAAAACTTAATTGATGGCCTACCTAAGATAAAATATGACAAAGATAGGATTTGTGAACCTTGTCAACATGGTAAGCAACATAAAAGCTCATTTAAATCAAAGAGTGTTATAAGCACCTCTAGACCTTTAGAGCTCATTCATTTGGACTTGTTTGGACCAAATAGAGTTACAAGCCTAGGAGGCAAATCATATGCATTTGTTCTTGTTGATGATTACTCTAGATTCACATGGGTTAATTTCTTAGCTCAAAAGAATGAAGCCTTTAATTACTTCAAAACGTTTGCAAAAAGAGTTCAAAATGAAAAAGGATATGTGATCACATCTATTAGAAGTGATCATGGCAAAGAATTTGAGAATGAAAATTTTGAAGGCTTTTGCAATGAACTTGGCATTTCACATAATTTTTCTGCTCCTAGAACTCCACAGCAAAATGGTGTAGTTGAAAGGAAAAATAGAACTTTAATTGAAATGGCTAGGACAATGCTCAATGAATATGATTTACCATCTTATTTTTGGGCAGAAGCCGTTAATACAGCTTGTTACATTGCAAATCATGTTTACAAAAGGCATTTAACTAATAAAACTTCTTATGAGCTATGGAATGGAAGAATACCCAGAATTGGATATTTTAGAGTATTCGGATGCAAATGCTTCATATTGAATACCAAGGATAATCTTGGAAAATTTTCATCCAAATCAGATGAAGGCATATTCCTAGGATATTTATCATATAGCAAAGCATATAGGGTATTTAACATGAAAACTCTAGTTATAGAAGAATCAATGCATGTTGTATTTGATGAATCATCTAATCGTGATCAGAAGAAAGGTATTACTTTCAATGACCCTGCAGGTACTCTTGAACCTCTTGAATCTATTGATGCTCCAAAGATCAATCAGCATGAACTTGAAGAAAAGACTCAAGATCTACCTAAGGATTGTCAATACAAGAAAGACCATCCTAAGGAACTCATCATTGGAGAAACATCTAAGGGAGTAATTACTAGATCCAAAATTAATCATATTGATGTTAATTTTACTTTTGTTTCTCAAATTGAGCCAAAGACTATTGAGGAGGCTTTAAATGATGAAAATTGGATAACTGCAATGCAAGCTGAACTTAATCAATTTGAAAGAAATAATGTTTGGCAACTTACTCCTAGACCTACAGATAACTCTATAATAGGATGCAAATGGGTCTATAGGAATAAGCTTGATGAAAATGGTCACATTGTTAGAAATAAAGCAAGATTGGTAGCCAAAGGCTATAATCAAGAAGAAGGTATTGACTATGATGAAACTTTTGCCCCTGTAGCCAGATTAGAAGCTATTAGAATATTACTTGCTTTTGCATGTCACATGAACTTTAAACTCTTTCAAATGGATGTTAAAAGTGCATTTCTAAACGGACTTATATGCGAAGAAGTTTATGTAGAACAACCTCCTGGTTTTGAAAACTACAAATTTCCTGATCATGTTTTCAAACTTACCAAAGCTTTATATGGATTGAAACAAGCACCAAGAGCTTGGTATGATAAACTTAGTGCATATTTACTTGAAAATGGTTTTTCAAAAGGAAAAGTAGACACAACTCTTTTTGTTAAAAAGGACAAGCATAACATTTTAATTGTACAAGTTTATGTGGATGACATAATATTTGGAGCTACTAATGAAGCCTTGTGCAAAGAATTTGCTTCTTGTATGACTAGGGAATTTGAAATGAGCATGATGGGTGAACTCAAGTTCTTCCTTAGACTGCAAGTCAAGTAATGTGTAGATGGGATCTTCATCAACCAATCCAAATATACAAAAGAACTCATCAAGAAATTTGGAATGGATGGCTGCAAAACTAGCAAAACTCCTATGAGCATATCCTTGAAATTAGGTAAAGATGAAAATGGTAAAGCAGTAGATGAGAAGAAATATCGAGGTATCATCGGATCACTACTTTACTTAACCGCTTCTAGACCTGATATAATGTATAGTGTATGTCTTTGTGCTAGATTTCAAACTAATTCTAAAGAATCACACTTGAATGCCACTAAGAGAATTTTGAAATATTTGAGTGGTACAATACATTTAGGACTTTGGTATCCTAAAAACACATCATTTCATATCATAGGCTTTACAGATGCAGATTATGCTGGTAGTATCATAGATAGGAAAAGCACTACAGGAGCATGTCACTTTCTTGGTAATTGTCTAGTTTCTTGGCATAGTAAAAAACAAGCATCGGTTGCTTTATCCACAATGGAAGCCGAATATGTTGCAGCATGTTTTTGTTGCACACAAGTATTATGGATGAAACAACAATTGCTTGACTATGGTAAAGTATTTAACAATATCTCCATTAAATGTGACAACACTAGTGCTATCAATTTGTCTAAAAATTCTATCCAACACTCAAGATCCAAACATATAGATATTAGACATCATTTCTTGAGAGAAAATGTACAAAATCAGAATATAATCCTAGAATTTATAGATACACAAAATCAACTTGCTGATATCTTTACAAAACCCTTGAATGAAGATAGACTTAAATTCATTAAACTTAATTTAGGAATGATTGATGGAATCACTTTGAATTAATTGCCTATCAATGAAGTTTCTATGTGCATGAACTTCTTTTTGCCTAAAACATGAGAAAATTCTTCCATATTTCCTTGACTCTTTCATTTCTAAGTGAGTCGCGTTCGCTCCATTGTCCATAGCGATCGCTATCTCGTCTGCCAGATTCATTCAAATAAAAAACTTTGTGCGCGGTCTAGAAAATTTGTGCGCGGACGCAATAATTTGAACAGTTTCGACCGTTACAGATAGTTTCTTCACCCGCGAGCGTACTGATCATGCTAATGGTCGCTAGACCGCATTTCCCGATCGCACCCTTTTGAATGTGCGACCGCACTCTGTACACTCTGCTCAAAATTTTGTAACCGTTGGCTGTATGACAGGTCACAACTCTTAACTTTCAACAGTCATAAACGGCTATTTTCTTTCTATTTAAGTGTATGATACATCAGTTTCTTTGATATTTTGGTTATTAAAGCATATAAACTTCCCTCTGAATCTCAAAAATCCTCTCAAACTCATCTGTTTCTTAAATCACTCTCTGTTTTCCAGTTTTCTTCTTTTTCTTTCTATTCTAATGGCTCCCAAAAAGAAGACAACCTCCAAAATAAAAGGAAAAGCAAAGAGAGCTCCAGGAATCACAATAAGAGAACCTATAGATGATCCTCCATCACAAACCTCACCATTAAACTTCTGAGGAAAATGTTAGGTATGCTATGCTGAAGAGAAAGAAAGTTGAGGGAACTAAATCTCCTTTTGGTGGGATGCTTTCTGCCCTAAATATCAAGGACGAGATTGAGAGATTACTAGATGTCCTTGGATGGAGAAAGTTTGTATTTCCTGAAGAGGTAGGTTATTCCAGTTTAAGCAAGGAATTTCTTATGTCTTCCAAATAGAAAAGGGTGTTAATTCTGCACTGGGATGGTATGGGGTTAGGTTTAAACTGTTTGATCAATACCAAGCCTTAACCCTAGAAGACTTTGGCAATATTTGGAACTTTCCTACTGATGGTATAACCTCCTACAACGATCAAATCTTTTCTAACCAAACTCTCTCTGCATTCTGGCAAGAAATTTCTTTAGAAACTTCTTTTGAAAAAGAATCAAAAGCCAGACACATCAAATCCCTCACCCATTGGATGCTCCATAGGATTATCACCTACACCATCCATCAAAGAGCAGATGGGAATGAAAAAGTAACCAAAAGAGACCTCATCTTTTTATATGTTTTCACCCACAACATCCAAATGAACACAACCAAGTTCTTGATTGACACCCTCTATCATCATGTAGTTACAAGAACTGGAACTTTCTTCTTATCCTCACAAATTACTCAAATAGCTAGGCACCTGAACCTTCTAAATGATCTGAACCTAGCTACATTGAGAAACCCTTTCAATCTTGCCTCTAGTGCCATCACAATTGATTATCTAGAACATGCTGGATGTGTAAGGAAGATTGAAGGCACATATGTATACTATTTTGGCAAGAAAGGAGTTGTGGATAGACAAAAGAAAAGGCCAAGGTGTACAATTGAGGAAGAGGGAGACTCTGTGGAAGTTGCTGTGGAATTACCTCCAAAAGCTACTTCATCAAAAGCAACTCAAGAAACTACCTCATCCTCTACTCAACTCATCCTCAATGCTATCAAATCTCTCTTCGGGAAACTCTCTAGGTTCAAGAAAAGTGTCTCCAAGAGATTCCAGCACTTAAACAAGAGAATTGACCTTATATCTCACATGCATCATGATCTATATGATATGCAAGGCAAGCTGGACTTGCCTCAATGCAATCTTGAAGATTGGGATATAAGTGATCATACTCAAAGTCTTCCTGAAGAAGAAGAGTCCATTAGTACTAGCTCTACCTCTTTTACTCCTCAAGATAAAGGAAAAGCTCCTTTAGTAGAAGAAGAGATAGATGAGGATGATGATTCTGAATAGTTTAATAGTTTAAATTTTCAAGATGTTTAGTCTTAATAGTTTGCATTTTATGTTTTGTCTTGAATGTTTGTTGCTTAATTTCCTTGTACATTCCTCCATCTTTTAATAAACAAGATGTTTACTATCTTTTTAATCAACTTCTTGCTTTCTATTATGCATTTTGCCTATGATAATGGGGGGAGAAGTAGTAAACAACTTGGAACTTGGAATGATTGTTTAAACATGATTCAATACACCAAGATAATCAAATAATATCAATGAACAAAGATTACTTAACCATGATTCATGCATATGTTAAGAGGGAGCATTTTAGACTTATTATTTTTCTTATCATTCCATTTGAATTGTCAAAGTCAAAATGGGGGAGATTGTTAGACAAATGATCTCAATTTTGATCCATTTAACATGTGTTTGGAGAATCTTGTTGCAGGCTTAGGTTACTTCAAATAAAGCTGAACAGAACACTTCTAGCGGTCGCACCACACCTGAATACGACTGCACCATTCAATTAAAGGATGAAACCTTATCACAGTAGGTTTCGCGGTCAGAAACCCGACCTCAGTAATGACCGCACTTCATGATGAGCGACCGTCCCAAGTTATGGACGACCGCTACTCAAGGAACTCAAATCATTCTAATCACAGTAAGGTTCGCGGTGACAAGAACGGCGAATGACACGGCCTCACTTACCACTTTAGCTACCGCGCGTTCATATTCGCGATCGCTCTGCCAATACAGGAGAAAATTGCTTGAAGAGACAGTTGTAACACCCCGATACTCCATATAAGTACTACACATATACCAGGTATACGTACAGTAAATATATAAAGTATAAAGATGTCACATTTCGTTACAATTTAAAAACCTTTAACATATCTCAAACCACAATACATTAATTTTAAGAACATTTACAAAATCAATATACCTTTAATGATCTTATAAATATACAATAATCTTATCTTTCTCGAAACATCATTTATACGCATGATTACATTCTTGATAAAAGTACATCATAATTAAATTATACATGTATGCATCACCCTCTAGTTGGTCTCGACAAACTCTTACTCTTCTCGTGGCATAATGCAAGACTTTATATCTATCATCTGGTCACCTGCGCGATCAAACAACCGCGCTAAGCCCGAGAGCTTAGTAATACAAATATATAATATACACATACATTATAAAAATATTAGCATATAATGATATATCAATTCCATGTAACTTTAGCTTATCACATCTTTTCTTTTAGATTGTACCTTTCATATATCTCAACTAAATCATATTTCAATACCCACATTCCACAACATACTTCATAACATTATTTTATTCACCATTTACCAATCATGAATAACATTTCCAACAAGGCAATCATTAACACCAACCACAATCCATCACCAATACTCACAATCAATATATCAATACATACACATTACATATCATACCTCATAACATTGTTTAATTCACAATTCACCAATCATAAGTCACATTGTCAACAAAATCAATCATAGATCTCATTATTCATCTAATTCAACATTTGTATATCACATAGACATCAAAGACAGACTCGGGCCCAACAGACACTAATATGCAATTCAATTTTCAGAGTTAATGCTTTGGTTTGTTATCACATTTATCAATATCATATACCCAACTAGGCTTCAAGGATCAAGTTCAACCAAGCTTCAAGGGGAGCAAAGCATGCTAAGCTTCTACCCAACTTGGCTTCAAGAACTAATCCAACCTAGCTTCAAGGGTGGTAACATCTCAATTAGGCTTCAAGGATCCAATCCAACCTAACTTCAAGAGATTGTTACACTTATTAGGCATGCCACCAACAACAAACTCTTAAAATGGAATAACACATTAGCCACACAATTCATTTAGATTTCATTCTCAATTCTCATTATCATTTAGGCAAACATGCCTCATTTATCTCCATTGAATCACATTAGCCAATAACAATGGCTTCACATTTTATTTCACAATATAACATTTCATTATTCAAGTGTATATTTATCTCATCCATGATCACATTATATCTCATATAGCATCATTCATCATAGCCAAACACAATGGCATTGTCTCATATCATGTCTTATTTGAATTATCATTTCATCTTTTACATACATAATCATTTACCTCATCATATCCTTTACATGTCATATTCCACCATTGATATATATATATATATATATATAACATCAATTACATTAACTAGGTAAACATATCATTCACATCATTATAAATTGCATTGTACATACCTTTTTGGATGATCCTCATCTCTTTCACCCTCAAGAGTTATTCCCACCAAGCTATCCATAATCAATAACTTCATCCTCTTTTTCACATTTTACATATAGCCTCATTGATATATATATATACAACATCAATTACATTAACTAGGCAAACATATCATTCAAAGTGCATAACATAACATTGCTAAATCTCAACAATGCAATTAGGGTAAAACACAATTGATATGATTCATAGCTTTATGATCTTCCACATTCCTTTGATTAGATCATTCTTGTGTTTAAAACATATTTATAATGTTCATGTTTAAGTTTAGAAACAATGGAACCTTTGAAGAATCAAAACAATGTAAAAAGAAACAAAGTATAAAGCAATATGTAATTCATTTGTAGGACATGCCCAACCCATTTGATGGACACGCCCAGCCACTTGATGGAACACGCCCGTGTCACTAACAACAAAAGAGGCAGTAGCCAATTCAACAATTGACACGCCCAGCACCTTTGATGGACACGCCCGTGTCACTAACAACAAAAGAGGTAGTAGCCAATTCAACAATTGACACGCCCAACTCAATTGATGAACACGCCCGTGTCTCTTCAATGCCTATGGCCATGTCACCCATCACCAAAACCAATTCTCTTCTAATTGCACTCAAACACAATACTCATCATATAACATGCTTCAAATGAATATAATCAATGTTTTAAACACATATTCATCACAAGAATTACTTCACAACACTTTAATATAACAATTAAACACATCTCAACTCAAAACCCTAAAATCAACATCTCCACCATTTCCAACAACAACCTCTAATTAAACTCATAACTTAATATCAATTTATTACTTGAACACATAACACAACACATCTCAAATCCACCAAATCACAAAATCATCAAACCTTACTTCACTTCCAACACAACTTCCAATTAAGTAAAGAAAACAAGAGAATGCTTACCATCTTTCCAACAAAACCAACACCAATCCAATCCTTTAACTTGTAATCAATTTCAATACTTGTAAACACATATATAACACACTAAATCATGAAATCAATCCATCACAACCTATCTCAAACATTAACAAAGGAAAACAAGTAAGTACTTACCTCAATTGATGAATTCCACCAAATCTCCACCTAATCCTTTGATTCTTCCTTCAATTCTCTTAAAACCCTAAGGTTTAGGTGAAGATCAACTCATCTCTCTACCTCTCTCTCTCTCTCTCGTGCAAGAACCAAAAGGAGAAGAAGAAGAAGAAGAAGAAGAAGAGAATATCTTCATTTCTTTTTTCCTTTTCCACGATAGCCACATATATGTATATAATAATAATAATAATAATAATAATAATATAATTACTAATTACCAAAAATCCTCCACCAAGCATTTCATTTCAAGTAATTACTCATATACCCCTTATCACTTAACTTAGCTTTTGTCTCTTATGAACCCAATTAAGTAATTCCACATGCCATATAAAAATATCTCCTCTTGCATTGACTCTTTCTCTTTGACCATTTTATATGTTAAATATATCACCATATACACAACATATAAACTTGTCTCTAAACCCTAAATTTCCCCAAAACACATATACATATATTTTCTTTTCTCAATTTAAACCAACAACAATAACAACAACATACAAAACTTCTGGGGCATGCATAGGGATATTACAATTCTCTCCCCCTTAAATAATTTCGTCCTCGAAATTATCAGTACCGTAACGATTCATTCTTAACAAAATACTATCTCAACTTTCATATGAAGTTAATTATATGCTCAAGTCATAGTGTCATCAAATCAAATAATTTTAACTCTTCCCTTTCAAATCAACCGCCTTCTTTAAATTTCATAACTCATCATTCTATATGATTAGATATCTTATTACTTTCTTGATCAAACATTCAAAAGAACTCATTACATCTTTTATCAATGTCTTTACACAAGATTTAGATCATTATATAATACACTTATACTTCATCCAATCTTTATATTCAATATATTCTATTCCTTCACTTCTTTGTAATTACTCTTTTAACTTTAACCTTAAAAATCATTGGTTTATATCTTAGCATTAATTATCCCGTCATTACAATCACCGTCTAAATAGGCATTTATCAAACCTCAATGGATAACAAAATCTTTATTTTTCACAAATGGAGTTATTTCTTTAGCACGCTTTTTATTTAAATTACATCTTAATACATTACCTTTCAACTTATTTCATAACTAATCAATCTTTTCGCTTTTTATCATGATTTATAACTATTATAACTCCATTTATTCACGTTCATTCACACTTTGAAATTTACATCATATACATTATCATGCAAACAATTATACTCTTAACACAACTATACATGTCAAATCTCAATAATGATTCATAATCTTAGCCAATTCAGATCCATTGATCTATTTATCACAATATATCCACGTTCCAATCTTGCTCAATTCCAACCAACAATTTATTTATTCAAACTTATCATAAAATTTCACAATATTCATATATGTATTTTTATAACTTAATTCCATTAGGGTAAACTTACATTCAATTCCTGATCTCTTCCGATCTATATTCAATCAAATAATCATGATAACCAATCACTTCAAATTATGTTAATATAATTTCCAACCAATTCTCATAAAAATTTTATACCATATTTACTATATATAGCTCATTCACTTAAACCTCAAATTTATTCATTTATTCATCACATATCATAAACATGTTTAGTATAACTTTCAATCACATTTGTATTTTCTCCCTTTTTAACATCTCCTCACATTTCATTTCCTTGTTATACTTATTTTGATTACCTCATTGCCATAATATTCATAACTCGAGACATTTCCATAATTTCCTTTTCTCTCTTAACTATCATAAATATAACCAAATGCTTAACATCAAATTGATAAGATACAACTTTATCCATCATAACGTTTAACTATACTTTTCATCATAATTTCAATCTCATCAAATCTGTATTACAATCATTATATCTAAGACCCAAATCCATGGATAACAAATTAATCAATCAAATATACCGAACAAAACACATGGCTTAAGAGGTTAATATTCAAGCCTGGAACTCTCAAATCAATTCTGTTCTTTCATAATTTTATTCTCAATTTTTACAAATACAAGACTAAGGTGTATCTCAAGAATTACATATTTCTTCTTTACATTATTGCTATAACAAAAGTTAATACATTCCAACTCCATTTCAAACCACTTTGCACTCGATTATAATGTCTATCTCAACTTAATTCACGTTTCAACAATATTACTATATACATATTTAACCATATGTAATTTCTATAAAATTTCTTTTCGTCACTTCATTTCGAATCCATTTACAATCTCTTATAATATATAATTACATGGAATTTCCATATGTGAGCACTTTAGAACTCTAAATATCATATGATCATCAAATTCAATGCTCACTATAACAATTTTCACTGTCCAATATTATTCAAGTCCATTCTATACTCACTTCCATCTCATAATCCATTCCGCTTTACACAGTTCAAAACCTAATATCTCTTAGGTCCACTAATACATATTGCATCATTTCCATATCACTTATTCCATAATTATACCGCATACATATTCATAGGTCACCTTCATAATGTGATTCACACATTTGTTTATATATCATAATTTCATTCATATTGAAAATAAATTCACATATCATATACATGTATACCCTTACTTAGATATTCTTATTTTATGTTTCTTTTTCACACATTCAATACAAATTTAATGTTTATCACTTTCCACTAAGACTTTAACTTTCCAATTTACTACTTTGCTTAAACTTCAATTTGCCAAACTCATCTTTTCTTAATATCACTTTAGAAACACTTATGTATATATATCACAAAGCAAAGTCAAAACATATAATTTCTCCAATTATTAAGCTCATTTCAGAAATCTCAAATATCACATATTACCATCATTACTATGAGCTTTCACAATATCCAAGCATCTCACATTTCTAACGTTGCATTCACAATGTTTACATTAAAATAACAATATCAACTTATTCTTACTTAACCAATCTCATCTCTTTTCCTTTAAACAAAACCTTAACTTTATATATGTACATACTTCAAACTTTAGATAGTCACACTTTGTCTATAATAACCAACTCATTCAATATCCCACCATTCTTCCTCATTTAGTAACATATCTTTCAATAATAACAATCCAGCAATATTTCCTTTGTCTATTAACCCCAACATAAACCTTATTATAAAGAGGTTCAAAGTGTAGAAGAAAGAGTACATACTCTTATCTTAATTTGTTTTCAACTCATTTTCAACTTTATTCTCTTTATGTTTGAATTCATATTATGTCCCACATCATATTACTCATAAACATCAACATTACACTCCATATTGCACACAACATGACATTTCCATATGCATCATCAATATACATATATCACATTACATTTCACAATTAGTTTATCATAATCAATTAGGCACTATGCCTCAATTATAATTCATTTCCAACATTATTGCCAACAATCATGGTTTCTCATCACATCAAAATGGTATACACATATATCATTAATTATGTTAAACATCTCATATAACACAAATATTCTACAATTCATATAATGCCACATCCGAGACCAACCTAGGTGTCAATGCATATGCATGTATTACCAATTGCATTTCAAAACTCTTCTTTTTGGTTCATTTTATGCGTTTCAAAACTTTTTCTTTTAATTTCACTTAGGCCGAGAATCTCGAACCTAAGCTCTGATACCAAAATAATTGTAACACCCCGATACTCCATATAAGTACTACACATATACCAGGTATACGTACAGTAAATATATAAAGTATAAAGATGTCACATTTCGTTACAATTTAAAAACCTTTAACATATCTCAAACCACAATACATTAATTTTAAGAACATTTACAAAATCGATATACCTTTAATGATCTTATAAATATACAATAATCTTATCTTTCTCGAAACATCATTTATACGCATGATTACATTCTTGATAAAAGTACATCATAATTAAATTATACATGTATGCATCACCCTCTAGTTGGTCTCGACAAACTCTTACTCTTCTCGTGGCATAATGCAAGACTTTATATCTATCATCTGGTCACCTGCGCGATCAAACAACCGCGCTAAGCCCGAGAGCTTAGTAATACAAATATATAATATACACATACATTATAAAAATATTAGCATATAATGATATATCAATTCCATGTAACTTTAGCTTATCATATCTTTTCTTTTAGATTGTACCTTTCATATATCTCAACTAAATCATATTTCAATACCCACATTCCACAACATACTTCATAACATTATTTTATTCACCATTTACCAATCATGAATAACATTTCCAACAAGGCAATCATTAACACCAACCACAATCCATCACCAATACTCACAATCAATATATCAATACATACACATTACATATCATACCTCATAACATTGTTTAATTCACAATTCACCAATCATAAGTCACATTGTCAACAAAATCAATCATAGATCTCATTATTCATCTAATTCAACATTTGTATATCACATAGACATCAAAGACAGACTCGGGCCCAACAGACACTAATATGCAATTCAATTTTCAGAGTTAATGCTTTGGTTTGTTATCACATTTATCAATATCATATACCCAACTAGGCTTCAAGGATCAAGTTCAACCAAGCTTCAAGGGGAGCAAAGCATGCTAAGCTTCTACCCAACTTGGCTTCAAGAACTAATCCAACCTAGCTTCAAGGGTGGTAACATCTCAATTAGGCTTCAAGGATCCAATCCAACCTAACTTCAAGAGATTGTTACACTTATTAGGCATGCCACCAACAACAAACTCTGAAAATGGAATAACACATTAGCCACACAATTCATTTAGATTTCATTCTCAATTCTCATTATCATTTAGGCAAACATGCCTCATTTATCTCCATTGAATCACATTAGCCAATAACAATGGCTTCACATTTTATTTCACAATATAACACTTCATTATTCAAGTGTATATTTATCTCATCCATGATCACATTATATCTCATATAGCATCATTCATCATAGCCAAACACAATGGCATTGTCTCATATCATGTCTTATTTGAATTATCATTTCATCTTTTACATACATAATCATTTACCTCATCATATCCTTTACATGTCATATTCCACCATTGATATATATATATATATACAACATCAATTACATTAACTAGGTAAACATATCATTCACATCATTATAAATTGCATTGTACATACCTTTTTGGATGATCCTCATCTCTTTCACCCTCAAGAGTTATTCCCACCAAGCTATCCATAATCAATAACTTCATCCTCTTTTTCACATTTTACATATAGCCTCATTGATATATATATATACAACATCAATTACATTAACTAGGCAAACATATCATTCAAAGTGCATAACATAACATTGCTAAATCTCAACAATGCAATTAGGGCAAAACACAATTGATATGATTCATAGCTTTATGATCTTCCACATTCCTTTGATTAGATCATTCTTGTGTTTAAAACATATTTATAATGTTCATGTTTAAGTTTAGAAACAATGGAACCTTTGAAGAATCAAAACAATGTAAAAAGAAACAAAGTATAAAGCAATATGTAATTCATTTGTAGGACACGCCCAACCCATTTGATGGACACGCCCAGCCACTTGATGGAACACGCCCGTGTCACTAACAACAAAAGAGGCAGTAGCCAATTCAACAATTGACACGCCCAGCACCTTTGATGGACACGCCCGTGTCACTAACAACAAAAGAGGCAGTAGCCAATTCAACAATTGACACGCCCAACTCAATTGATGAACACGCCCGTGTCTCTTCAATGCCTATGGCCGTGTCACCCATCACCAAAACCAATTCTCTTCTAATTGCACTCAAACACAATACTCATCATATAACATGCTTCAAATGAATATAATCAATGTTTTAAACACATATTCATCACAAGAATTACTTCACAACACTTTAATATAACAATTAAACACATCTCAACTCAAAACCCTAAAATCAACATCTCCACCATTTCCAACAACAACCTCTAATTAAACTCATAACTTAATATCAATTTAATACTTGAACACAACACAACACATCTCAAATCCACCAAATCACAAAATCATCAAACCTTACTTCACTTCCAACACAACTTCCAATTAAGTAAAGAAAACAAGAGAATGCTTACCATCTTTCCAACAAAACCAACACCAATCCAATCCTTTAACTTGTAATCAATTTCAATACTTGTAAACACATATATAACACACTAAATCATGAAATCAATCCATCACAACCTATCTCAAACATTAACAAAGGAAAACAAGTAAGTACTTACCTCAATTGATGAATTCCACCAAATCTCCACCTAATCCTTTGATTCTTCCTTCAATTCTCTTAAAACCCTAAGGTTTAGGTGAAGATCAACTCATCTCTCTACCTCTCTCTCTCTCTCTCGTGCAAGAACCAAAAGGAGAAGAAGAAGAAGAAGAAGAAGAAGAGAATATCTTCATTTCTTTTTTCCTCTTCCACGATAGCCACATATATGTATATAATAATAATAATAATAATAATAATAATAATAATATAATTACTAATTACCAAAAATCCTCCACCAAGCATTTCATTTCAAGCAATTACTCTTATACCCCTTATCACTTAACTTAGCTTTTGTCTCTTATGAACCCAATTAAGTAATTCCACATGCCATATAAAAATATCTCCTCTTGCATTGACTCTTTCTCTTTGACCATTTTATATGTTATATATATCACCATATACACAACATATAAACTTGTCTCTAAACCCTAAATTTCCCCAAAACACATATACATATATTTTCTTTTCTCAATTTAAACCAACAACAATAACAACAACATACAAAACTTCTGGGGCATGCATAGGGATATTACAACAGTAGTGTTCGCGTCCTCAGGTGCGTCTAGAAGTTCGACGCGAGTATCTCACTTTGACCCCGAGATGCTACCTAGGGCGACCGCGACATTCAAATTTTGACGGACATCTCTTCTGCCCTGTTAGAGAATGACACGTGACATGACCGTTATAAACCCACTTCAACATTCAAAAAGGGCGACCACACCTTTGTTAGGCGCGACCGTCCCGACAATCACAGCATGGGCAAGATTCCTACTGCAGAGCACTAAAATTTGACCATTGAAGCTTTTTTAAATACAGCGACCGTGCCTTGTAATATCCCCATATATGCCCTAGAAGTTTTGAATGTTGTTGTTGTTGTTGTTTTAAATGGGATTGAATGTATATGTTGATTTGAAAGAAAAAAAGGAATTGGAAAGTGAATGCTTATGTATATGTGTTTTGGGAGAAAAGAGGGTTTAGAGAGAAATGTATATGTTGTTTATATGATAATATATATAACATATAAGTTGGTCAAGGGAGAGTCAATGCAAGAAGATATTTTCATTTGTGATAGGTGAAATTACTTATATGGGCATATAAGAGACAAGAGGTTAGTTAAATGGATAAGGGTATATAGGTAATTGTTTGGTTAAAAACTCTTGGTGGAGATTTAAAGAAGAATTGACTTTGTTTTCTTCATGATTTCTTCTTCTCCATTGTTGGCTGGCTCCTCCATAGACAAAGGAAAGCAAGAGACAAAGAGAAGATCTTGAAGAGTTAAGCTCAAATTGAAGGAAGATTAAGTGATCAAGTGATGATTCAAGAAGTTTATAACTAAGGTAAGTTCTTTTCTTTGATTTCTTTTATTCTTTTGAAGTGGTATTTGAAGTTAATTAGGGTTTGTTGATTTGATGATGAGATGTGTTTGTAATGTGTTTTCAAGTTTTAAATTTGGTTTTAAGTTAAGAGTTTAAATAGGTGGTGTTGTTGAAAGTGGTGGATGTTGATTTTGGAAGATGGAGAAGGATGTTGGTTTTAGGGTTTTGAGATAGTATGTGTTTAAATGTTTTGTGGATGTGTTTTAATAAGGTGAATATTGTGATAAACATGTAGAATTTGTGTTTAGAACATTGATTCCATTCATTTGAACCATGCTATTTTGTGTATGATGAGTTTGAGTGCAATTAGAGGAGACTTGTGTATGTTAGGGTTTCAATCCATGAGTGACACGGCCAAAAGCAAGGAGAGACACGGCCAATTCATGAGAGACACGGCCAAGTCAAGGGAATTTTGGCCGTGTTGGGTGGATTTTGAGGAGACACGGCCGTGTTCTATGCCAGTGTTGGTCACTGCCAATTTGTTTTGAGAGACACGGCCACAAGCTTGGCCGTGTCCTGTGCCCGTGTTTGCTACTGAAGTGTTGGATTGAGAGACACGGCCACAAGCTTGGCCGTGTCCCTTGGGTGTGTTGGTTACTGTGTTTGGTTTTTGTTCTTCTTAAATGATTGGAATTGAACTTACATTTGATAATGCATATGATATTATATGAACAAGGTTATGTACTATGCATTGTAAGTCTTGTGAATGGTGATGTGTTATATGAATAATGTATTTGAAATGTGATACTAATGATGCGATATGTATAATGTGAGTGATATGATGGGGTAATTGATTATGTATACTCGAATAATGAATGGTTATAACATAAATTGAGATATGAGGCCATTGTGATTGGCAATGATAATTCAAATGACATGTGAAGCCATTGTTATTGGCTATGATGATTCAAATGACATGTGAAGCCATTGTTATTAGTTATGATAATTCAATTGAGAATGAAATTGATAAATGAATTGTATAGCTAATGTGTTATTCCATTTTCAGAGTTTGTTATTGGTGGCATGCCTAATATGAGTAACAATCTCTTGAAGTTAGGTTGGACTTGATCCTTGAAGCCAAGTTGGGTTGAAGTTTAACATGTTTTACTCCCCTTGAAGCTTGGTTGGGTCAAATCCCTGAAGCCTAATTGAGATGTTACAACCCTTGAAGCTAGGTTGGATTGGTTCTTGAAGCCAAGTTGGGTTGATACTTAGCATGCTTTGTTCCCCTTGAAGCTTGGTTGAACCTAAATCCTTGAAGCCTAGTTGGGATAATGATAAATGTGATGATTAAACCAAAGCATTAACTCTGATAATGGAATGGCATGTTAGTGTTTTGTTGGGGCCCGAGTCTGTCTTTGTTGTTAATGTGATATCCAAATGTTGAACTAAATGAGTAATGAGATCTATGGTTGCTTTTGTTGGAAGTGTGTTTCATGATTGATAAATTTGTGAATAAAATAATGTTATGAAGTATGATTTGGTAATGTGTGTAATGATATATTGAAAATGAATATGGCTTGAGGAGTTTTGTTGAGATATGAGTTTGTGAGAATATAGTATGATGTGTAAAATGTTTATGAATGTGGAATTTGTGAGAATTGTTCTCATGAAGGTTTGGATAGATCATTGAATAGTGATTTGTTAAAATGATGTATATGTATCTGTATATGAGATAGAAATGGTAAGTATAGTTTTGTGAATGTTCTATGTAAATATGTGTATGATTTATGAGATCAGTGGGAATATATGAAGAATGCTTTGAGAAAGGAAAACAGGGTAAGAAAACAATAAAACATGATGCTAAAAGTATAAGGTATGATCTTTATGTAAAGTATATATATTTTATATTTATTTGTATTACTAAGCTCTCGGGCTTAGCGCGGTGGTGTAATCGCGCAGGTGGTTGTGTGGTTGATCTGGAAGTCCAGCTGTTATGCCACGAGAAGGGTAAGAGTGTCTCGAGACCAACTAGAAGGTGATGCATACATGTGTGACTTTAATTATGTTGTATTTTTTATAAGAATAATGATTTTTGTAAATGCTCTTTAAATTAATGCAATATTGCTTAAACTTGGATAAAGGTTTTTAATTGGAAACGAAAAGTGACATTCTTATACTTTATATACGTATTGTATGTATACTTGGTATATGTATAGTACTTATATAGAGTATGGGGGTGTTAAAATTATTTTGGTATCAGAGCTTAGGTTCGAGATTCCCGGCCTAAGTGAAATTAAAAAAAAAATTTTTTGAAGAGT
Source organism: Garcia nutans (assembly GCA_947685225.1). Classification (NCBI taxonomy): domain Eukaryota; kingdom Viridiplantae; phylum Streptophyta; class Magnoliopsida; order Malpighiales; family Euphorbiaceae; genus Garcia; species Garcia nutans. The sequence goes on from CANTUV010000002.1 coordinate 4,355,494, forward strand.
TTAAATAGAATTAAAAAGGAAGAGTTTTGAAATGCAATTGGTGATACATGCATATGCATTCACATCTAGGTTGGTCTCGAACGTGGCATTATGTGATTTGTGATGTATCTGAATTACATAAGATAGATGATAGTGCGTAAATGAGGTTTTATATGAAAGCAAATTTTGAAATGTTGATAATTGAAAGGTGATTGCAATATAAAAGAATGATATGGAATTTATAAGTAAAAAGTTTGATTATTGACATGTGTTTGACATATAAAGAAATGGCTAGAAGAATAAAGTTGGAAATGAGTTAAAAACAAAATTAAGATTAAAGTATGTAATCTTTCCTCTACTATTTGAACCTCTTTCTAATAAACTTTATGTTTGGATTTCTAGAAAGAGGAAATATTGTTGGATGGGTAATATGGAAAGATATATTATTTAAATGAAAATAGTACGGTGAATTATTGAATGAGTTGATTGGTATAGATTAAGTGTGATAATTTAAGGTGTGGATATGAAAAGTTAAGGTTTTGTTTAAAAGGAAAAAGAGATGATGTTGGTTAAGTATAAAGAGATATTGGTGTTGTTGTATTGTTATTTTAATGCAAACATGGTGATTTCAATGTTAGCAATGTGATATGTTTGAATATTGTAAAAGCTCATGTAAATGATGGTAATATGTGATATTTAGAGTTTTGGAATGAGCTTAGTAATGGTGAAACATATATGTTTTGATGTTGCTTTGTGGTATATACATATAATATGTTTTAAAGTTGATATTAAGAGAATGAGATGAATAAATTGAAGTTTAAGGAAACTAGTAAGTTGAAAATCTATAGTTTTAATGGAATGTGGATAAAGATCATTTAGATATTGATAGCTTAATGTATTTAATACATGAGATATACGAAATGAATAGTAGTGCACATGAAAGTATTAAGAATTGGGGGATGAGATTGATAGTAGGAAAATTTGGTTTGAAATAAAAGAAAAGAAAAGGAATTGAGCAAATGAAAATGAGTTACTTTAAGTAATTTGATTGGAAAGGATGAAAATGAATATGAAAGATATGTTAAAGGTATTTAAAGATAAATGTGAGAGAGATATCACATTGGAAATGTGATTAAGATCTTTGTGAAATAATATTATAAGTAGAGTGTATATATTTATTGATGTTAATGAATAACTTAAGTTATGTTAAAAGAATGAGAATGATAATAGTCAAAGCAAAGTGATAAATATTAAATTTGTATAAACTTTATGCAAAAGAGAAATTTAATAAATTGCATAATTATGTGTATATAAATAAAGGATATGTAAAAGGAATTTTCGACATGAATGTAATGAATATATGTAAGAAAGGTGGGAAGAGAGTCACATTATGAATATGTGTATATAATATGTTTATTATTTTATACCATTGTATGTTTAATGGTATTAGAAATGAGATTGCATATAGTAGTGGATCTAATAGAGATTAAATTTTCGTAGAATAGATTATGTGATGAAATAGAAAATGAGAATGGATTTGGGTGATATTGAACAGTGGAATTGTTATGGCAATAACTAAATGAGGCGATCATAAGATGTTTTGGAACTCAAAGTATTTGTGTGTAGAAAAATTTTATGTATAAGTGTATAATAAGAAATTGTAAGAAAAGAGTAATGTATTGAAAAATTTTTAGAAAAGATGGATTGGAAATGGAGTAATGAATAAAACTTGTGTAAGATTTGTATATGATTGAAAGTTGGAGTAGAAAATGTTAAAGATAATATTATTGAACATGAGTTAGGTTAATGATGATCAAATAATCAAAAGCAAACTGTTTTGAGATGAAATTTAAAATGTGTTAACTCTTGGTGTAATAAAAGTTTGGAGAATATATATATATATATATATAATTTTTGTGATACAATCTAGCCTTATAATCGTAAAGGCTGGAAATCAAATAATAGAAGAACAATATTGATTTACAAACCCCAGGCGTGATTGTTAATATATTATGGTAATATGATTTGGTTAGTGTGACTAGTTGATTAGTTTTATTATCTTCAGATTTAGAACTGAGATGATATAACTGTAGTACAGTTTTGGTGAGATTGATAACTATATTTCCAGAAACATGGTTAAAAGATATGATTGGTGAAGTTATATCTTATAATTTCTATGTTTAAAAAAAAAATTTAATTATAATTATGAGAGGTAACGCAAGGGAAGAGAATTGTGATAAGGTTTTCAGCTATGAATTATGTGATAGAAAAATAATTATATAAATATAGTAATAATATGTGAAGTGAAGAAATAATAAAAGGAAATGATATGATTGAAACATGTCTAGATGATATGATTGAATAATGAGATGTTCAATATAATTGATGATATATGTGTATACTATCTTGATGTGATGAGAAACCATGATTGTTGGCAATGATGTTGGAAATGAATTATAATTGAGGTAGAATGCTTAATTGATTATGAGAAATGAATTGTGAAAAGATAAATGAACGGACTTGTCTGCCTCCTGCAGAACCATGCGGACCCATTGTGTTGGGCAACCGAACTTGGACTACCGATCTGGTTGGGGAGAAGTTCGTTTATGAAGCCATAATGGTTGGCTATGCTGATAAACTTTGAATGAGTATGAGAAATGATAATATAATTATTGAAATAATGAAATGTATATTTATAAGCATGATTCTTATTGATTGAATTTATGAATATTAAAAGATTAGAATGTGAATATAAATTTGACCTAATGAAATTAGGTTATATATATATATATATTGTGTGAAATCCAATGATAAATTTCGATAAGTTAACTGTTAGTTTGAATCGAATAAGGTTTAAATGTTAGTATATTGTGATAGATAGATCGATTGATCTGGATTTCGCTAAAGTTGCGAGTCAATATTGAGATTTGATACGTACAGTTGTACTGGGAGTGTAAAATTTAAATAGTAATATGTATGATGTAATATTCTGGCCTATGAATAAACATAAATAAATTGAATTATATCATTTGTTCATGATGAGAAAAAGGGAAATGTTGTTTATCTGTTAAGTAAGTTTAAAGGTATTGTACTAATAATTATATTACGTGAGAAGCAAGCTAAAGAAAGTAAGGATATTGTTATCCATTGAGGTTTGGTAAATGTTTATTTTGAAAGTGATTGTAAGAATGGAATAAACAATGCTAAGATATTAATTAATGATTTTTGAGGTTAAAGTTAAGGAAATATCTCTAAAGAGATAAAGTGATAATCTGACTCTAGTACAAAGATAAAGGTCATTAGAGATGTTATGAGTTATCTTGATTGCTTTGTTGAGAAAGTAATAAGATGCAAAGATATATATATATACCTATACAATGATGAATTATGAATTTCAGAAAAGATGAGTATCTCTAAGGGGGAGAGTAGAAGTTATGAGATTTGATGAAATTATAGTGTAAGAATACGATTGTTTTCATATGAAAATTAAAATGGTGATTTGTTTTAAATGGGTTGTTGTGGTGCTGGATAATTTCGAGGACGAAATTATTTAAGGGGGAGAGAATTGTAATATCCCCATATATGCCCTAGAAGTTTTGAATGTTGTTATTGTTGTTGTTTTAAATGGGATTGAATGTATATGTTGATTTGAAAGAAAAAAAGGAATTGGAAAGTGAATGCTTATGTATATGTGTTTTGGGAGAAAAGAGGGTTTAGAGAGAAATGTATATGTTGTTTATATGATAATATATATAACATATAAGTTGGTCAAGGGAGAGTCAATGCAAGAAGATATTTTCATTTGTGATAGGTGAAATTACTTATATGGGCATATAAGAGACAAGAGGTTAGTTAAATGGATAAGGGTATATAGGTAATTGTTTGGTTAAAAACTCTTGGTGGAGATTTAAAGAAGAATTGACTTTGTTTTCTTCATGATTTCTTCTTCTCCATTGTTGGCTGGCTCCTCCATAGACAAAGGAAAGCAAGAGACAAAGAGAAGATCTTGAAGAGTTAAGCTCAAATTGAAGGAAGATTAAGTGATCAAGTGATGATTCAAGAAGTTTATAACTAAGGTAAGTTCTTTTCTTTGATTTCTTTTATTCTTTTGAAGTGGTATTTGAAGTTAATTAGGGTTTGTTGATTTGATGATGAGATGTGTTTGTAATGTGTTTTCAAGTTTTAAATTTGGTTTTAAGTTAAGAGTTTAAATAGGTGGTGTTGTTGAAAGTGGTGGATGTTGATTTTGGAAGATGGAGAAGGATGTTGGTTTTAGGGTTTTGAGATAGTATGTGTTTAAATGTTTTGTGGATGTGTTTTAATAAGGTGAATATTGTGATAAACATGTAGAATTTGTGTTTAGAACATTGATTCCATTCATTTGAACCATGCTATTTTGTGTATGATGAGTTTGAGTGCAATTAGAGGAGACTTGTGTATGTTAGGGTTTCAATCCATGAGTGACACGGCCAAAAGCAAGGAGAGACACGGCCAATTCATGAGAGACACGGCCAAGTCAAGGGAATTTTGGCCGTGTTGGGTGGATTTTGAGGAGACACGGCCGTGTTCTATGCCAGTGTTGGTCACTGCCAATTTGTTTTGAGAGACACGGCCACAAGCTTGGCCGTGTCCTGTGCCCGTGTTTGCTACTGAAGTGTTGGATTGAGAGACACGGCCACAAGCTTGGCCGTGTCCCTTGGGTGTGTTGGTTACTGTGTTTGGTTTTTGTTCTTCTTAAATGATTGGAATTGAACTTACATTTGATAATGCATATGATATTATATGAACAAGGTTATGTACTATGCATTGTAAGTCTTGTGAATGGTGATGTGTTATATGAATAATGTATTTGAAATGTGATACTAATGATGCGATATGTATAATGTGAGTGATATGATGGGGTAATTGATTATGTATACTCGAATAATGAATGGTTATAACATAAATTGAGATATGAGGCCATTGTGATTGGCAATGATAATTCAAATGACATGTGAAGCCATTGTTATTGGCTATGATGATTCAAATGACATGTGAAGCCATTGTTATTAGTTATGATAATTCAATTGAGAATGAAATTGATAAATGAATTGTATAGCTAATGTGTTATTCCATTTTCAGAGTTTGTTATTGGTGGCATGCCTAATATGAGTAACAATCTCTTGAAGTTAGGTTGGACTTGATCCTTGAAGCCAAGTTGGGTTGAAGTTTAACATGTTTTACTCCCCTTGAAGCTTGGTTGGGTCAAATCCTTGAAGCCTAATTGAGATGTTACAACCCTTGAAGCTAGGTTGGATTGGTTCTTGAAGCCAAGTTGGGTTGATACTTAGCATGCTTTGTTCCCCTTGAAGCTTGGTTGAACCTAAATCCTTGAAGCCTAGTTGGGATAATGATAAATGTGATGATTAAACCAAAGCATTAACTCTGATAATGGAATGGCATGTTAGTGTTTTGTTTGGGCCCGAGTCTGTCTTTGTTGTTAATGTGATATCCAAATGTTGAACTAAATGAGTAATGAGATCTATGGTTGCTTTTGTTGGAAGTGTGTTTCATGATTGATAAATTTGTGAATAAAATAATGTTATGAAGTATGATTTGGTAATGTGTGTAATGATATATTGAAAATGAATATGGCTTGAGGAGTTTTGTTGAGATATGAGTTTATGAGAATATAGTATGATGTGTAAAATGTTTATGAATGTGGAATTTGTGAGAATTGTTCTCATGAAGGTTTGGATAGATCATTGAATAGTGATTTGTTAAAATGATGTATATGTATCTGTATATGAGATAGAAATGGTAAGTATAGTTTTGTGAATGTTCTATGTAAATATGTGTATGATTTATGAGATCAGTGGGAATATATGAAGAATGCTTTGAGAAAGGAAAACAGGGTAAGAAAACAATAAAACATGATGCTAAAAGTATAAGGTATGATCTTTATGTAAAGTATATATATTTTATATTTATTTGTATTACTAAGCTCTCGGGCTTAGCGCGGTGGTGTAATCGCGCAGGTGGTTATGTGGTTGATCTGGAAGTCCAGCTGTTATGCCACGAGAAGGGTAAGAGTGTCTCGAGACCAACTAGAAGGTGATGCATACATGTGTGACTTTAATTATGTTGTATTTTTGATAAGAATAATGATTTTTGTAAATGCTCTTTAAATTAATGCAATATTGCTTAAACTTGGATAAAGGTTTTTAATTGGAAACGAAAAGTGACATTCTTATACTTTATATACGTATTGTATGTATACTTGGTATATGTATAGTACTTATATAGAGTATGGGGGTGTTACAGTGCCTTGTCCAAGGACGACCGCGTGTGATGTGAGCGCGACCATCCTTGTATGAAGGACGACCGCGAAATACATTGGACAGTTTAATAAAGTAGGTCTAAACTGCCAAGACTTTATTCTTACTATCAATAACGGCTAGTAAGACCACATTGGCTATAAATATAGTGCTTCTATAAGAAAAGAAATATAGAAGTGAAGCAAAATAGAATTTGATAGCCAAGCAACAACTTTTCTTTTACTTAAACTTACATTTGAATTGTAATGAATGTTAGGTGTAAGCATTGAAAACACCATTGTATAAGTTTGAGTGTGAGCTTGGAAAACACTTGGGTTGTAAGAGTAAGCCTTGTAAAACTCTTGTTTGGGTTGTGAGAGTGAGCCTTAAAAACTCCTTAAAGGTTCTTGAGTGTAAGCCTTAGAAAACACTTGCGAAGTTAGGTGTGAACTTGTGAAAACACCAAAGTTGGAAGTGAACTTGTAAAAACTTCAAAGATTAGTGGAACCTTAACAAGTTGTTAAGGAAGTGGATGTATGATTGAAGTAAATCCGAACCACTATAAATCTTGTGTGTTCTTTTTTTTCTTCCATTACTCAACCATCTCTCTATTCCGAATTTCTATTTTGTTGAGTTTTTTAATTGTCATTATTTCTTGAGGAAACCAATTCACCCCCCCCCCCTCTTGGTTGCCATCTTGGGACAACAATGCCCCTTGAGAGATTTTGACTCTTTCATTGGAGGCATAACTTTGGCAAGCCCTGGCTTATGTAAAATATTTTTTTAGCTCTAATTTTACCCTAGCCGCCCTTGTAGGTTTTCAACTCAACGAGCTTGCTCTAATTTTTACTTAATCCACCTTTTCAGGTTTTCAACCTAGCGAGCTTTTTTTCCCTTTTACATGACTTTGGCATGAAAAGATTTGGCATTACTTAAACTAATTTAGATTGGGTTTGAGCAAATGGGATCGAACCCAATAGGGCTGCATACATATCAAATGCATTTGCAAGAGAATCAAGTCTGCATAGTTCTTATTTAGATCACATCTAAGTCTGCAAAGATGGTAACTTCGTAGAACAAATTCTTGTTTGAGAAAGCATGGACTGCTATATACTTGCTTCAAGGCTTATTAGGAAACCTTTCTATTAAAGTGTCAGGCTAATTTTTATTTATAGCCCTTTCTCATATTTTTGTAGATTGGTGGGTTGGTTTCTATCCATAGAATAAGATGCTAGTGTGAAGATTTTGTAACTTTGTGATATGAAAGTTAAGCATTTAATTTGATTTGAGTTATTGCCAACCTTCTTTTTTGCAAGGGTGGCTTGATTGCTTTGTTTGATGGCTTTGAATGTCTCGATGTTAGTGGTGATAGATCTTTGACTTCTATTTGACAGGCTTCATGATCATAATCCTATAAATATTTCCAAAGGATTATTCCTTATTTGTTATTAGTCGATAATGTAATGCCAAGGTCATTCATTATTTGCCCTTTTTTTACTCTCTTTTTTTTCTTATCTTTTTTAATGTATAGAAGATAATGAGAATGAAATTCTATATTTTATTAATAAATGGACTATTACGAGAGAAATTGACACTTGCAACCTTCATGTTTGACATAAGCTTAGACTCAGATTAGACTTGGACTTTGACTTGGATTGACTCAAGTTTTGACTCGATGTTGGTGAACTCAAACTCTTAAGATTTTGAGTAGACTTCAACTTTGAATTTTTGATTTACTCTAGTTATGTCGATGTTGGTAGACTCAAACTTTTGAGATTCTGCCTAGACTCGGTGTAACACCCCTATATCCCATATACGTGCAAAGCATGCTTATACGATCGTATTATACATATACTGAATATAGAAATGACACACTTTAAAAATACACAAATCATATTTAAAGTAAAACTAAAAATTTAAGAAATACCAAATAAAATAAAATGAAAATCATAAGACACAATAGATAAAAATGTTTGTTTATTACGCAACGGAAGTTACATCCAAAACTTACAAGTATAAATACATTAAACCTCAAAAATTACAAAATATGAAATATATACATGATTGGCAGCTTGACTCTCTGATCTTTAAGCTTTAATCCAACTCTTCACAATCAAAACAACCTTAACTAGGTCTAGAGGAATCCTCAGTCTCAACTCTATCACCTCTATCACCTGCGCGATGAATCATAATCGCGCTGAGCCAACAACTCAGTAGTACAAACCATAATGCTATTATGCTTAATAATATCAATGACATACAATCAAACAATAAAGATCATACTCAATATACAATATTTCATGAATATTACATTTCATCGTTTAAGTAATACTAACATTTCATTACATTATTTCATCACATTATAACATCATTCATAACATCAACATGACATAGACACCTATGGGCCCAACAAGTATTTAATACGATATTCAGAATTCAGAGTTACTGCTTTGGTTCATAATCACAATAATCAAGCCCGTAGGCAACATATATATATCTCTATCCATGGATAGTGTAACAGACCCAGTCTCTTGGACCATCAACTCAACAAATTGAGGAGATCCTCAACCCGGCAAGACTGTTACCAATCATATATCTCATAATCACAATTCTCATAATGTAACAGACCCAGTCTCTTGGACCTCAATTCAACTCAAATTAAAGAGATCCTCAACCCGGCAAGACTGTTACTATTTATAATTCCATAGGCATGCCACCCAAATCCAGAACTCTGAAACTGAATAGCATATTAAACATACAATTATATCATTATTCTCTTTCTCAATTTGTATCTCAATATCAAATAGGCAATCATGCCTCAACACTTTCATTTGTATAACCATAGCCACTCACAATGGCTTCTCATCACATTTGAATCATCATGTCTCAATTCACAATATAATACATCATCTTTCACATATCCATAATCAATTACATTGAACATAATCATATATGCATACATGCCTCAATTATCTCATTTCACATTATACATATAGTACATTTCACAAGATTCACAATGTGCAAAACATAACATTATTCATATTTGTCAATAATGTCATATCAAGTGAATGTATGCAACAATGCAAGGTTTGTACTTACTTTAAAAGCAATCTACACAACTCTAAACACTTTCTTTATCCAAAAGTCCTTCACCAAATGAATTAAGGCAATTCACTTTCTTCACAACCTAAACCAAAACAATGATGAACCACATCAATTCCAATACAATCAATCACTTATTAACCTCATACAAAACCCATAGACCACCATTACAAACCAACAACTCAACCTCAAAGCCCACAGTCGTGGTCACCCAAGACCCCCACCGGCGTGGGTTAAGATGTGCTTCTGCCCAAAAATTGCCCAACACCCCACGGCCATGGCATCAAAAGGCCACGGGTGTGGCATCCAAGATGCTACTGCCTCCCACCAAAACATGTATTCCAAGCTTCTAATTCCAACAAACCCAAAAATCATGAAAACCAACAAAAATAATAAACCAAACTTAACATTAACAACACTTACCAACTCAAAACCCTAATACAATTTCAACACAACCACTTTCAAAACCAACATCAACTTAACTTACTTCCTTCAAACCAAAACCAACACCATAACTAATCAAATCACACATACTTCAACATACTACAACCAACACACTCCTATTTCAAACATCTACCATCAAACTCAAACCCTACTTTAAGAAAACAAAAGAAATCAAGATAGAGAACTTACCAAAATAATAAAACTTCTTGTACTTTCACTTAATCACTTGAAAACCCCTTCAATTTTGAGCTTTAACATCAAAACAAAACTTGCTCTCTCTTGCTATAGAGTGGCCGGCCATGGAAGGAGAAAGGAAAGAAGAAGAAATGAGAAAAGTCAACTTCCTCTTCTCTTTAAATCTCCACCAAGCAATTCAAAATGAAAATGACTAAAATACCCTCTTTAAAACATTCTAACTCCTTTATCATTCATTTGCCCTTTTTAGTAACTTCACACTTCACAAATTAAATATCTTCTTACCTTGACCCACCATTTTGACCAACATATATGTTACATATATTACCATATATACAACATATACATTCTCTCTAAACAATCTTTTCCTTTCCAATAACACATATACATTAGATTCAAATGAAATAACAATTATATCAATACTTCTAGGGCACATTTTGGGATATTACACTCGGACTTTGAATTTGATTGGTTTGAGCTTAGACTCAGTTTCTTGAGACTTAAACATGACTTTAGCTCGGTATCTGACACAAGCTTAGATTTGGCTCAATATCTAAGACTAGCTTGGACTCTATTTTTTAACTTTGGCTTGGTATATGACATAGGTTTGACTAGTTTAGGACTCAACCTTCTCATAGTACCAGATGTCAAAGGGTTTCTAAATGATAGGCATGAAAGGAATTAATTTCTAGGTTTTGGTAGGAAATGTATTTGGCATTTTGGTAGATATGGGAAGGTTTATTTGATTAAGGCATATTTAGTCTAACCTTAATTATGGCTAGGAAGGGTTACCAATACTAATTTTCTTGAGTGGAATGATCATCCTATTATCAAAAGGTCTTGAATTTTGTGCCTTAAGCTTCTACATTCATTAGTTCTATGTCTGCACATTTAATGGTATACATAATATTTATTGATCTTGTAGATTTTATTTAAGGGGTGAGGTGGCTTACATGGTTTTAAGGGTGTCAATAGATGGGCCTCCAAAGCTTTAACATAGACCAGACCTAAAGGCATCCCCAAATCTGTAAATTATTTTCTAGTATTGCTATTTTTGAAATGCTTGCCCATGTTAGAGGGATCTATTATTGTTGTGTCATGCTTCATGAGTCCCTGATGGTTGGAGCTATTTTCTTTACCTTGAAAATTATTCAAGGAAAGAGGAAGGTTAATGTTGGCCTGGGAAGCCTCTTGAGTAGAAACCATATTAGTTACTGCATGGGCTTGATCTAAATTATTTAAGGATCGATGTTGGGCATCTAAATAATTAATTAGGATATTCTTGAAATTAGCCTATTGGATATTCAATGTAGTAGCGGCTTTGACATGTTCTTCCGACTTCTTAATGAGTTCAACAACACAAACTTGTTGTGTGACGAGTGTTGCCAAAAATTTCTCTTATTGTTCTTTAAGGAGGCTAGTGGAATGAGCTTGATGGGCTTCAAGGATGGATTGAAAATTCTCCTCTTGCTTCTTAAGGAGGTTGGTAAAGTCACCTTACTGGGCACTAAGAGCCATCTAAAAGTCAACTTCTTGCTTCTTGAGGAAAGCTTTAAGGTAAAGGGGCATCTTAGTGTTGTCTCCTTGTTAGGCCATGGGTACATTCACATGAAAAGGTTGGGTCAAGAAAAGCTTAGAGAAAAATTGAATTACTCAGTAAGGCAATAGAATGCTTAAAGACTTGCACAGATGGACTTAGTTGGTACGATATTGGTGATGAGTGGTTCATGGTTAATGGCCCATATGTAGACCAAGGTAGATGATGCTTTGGGTATGGTTAAACTGCCAGTCGATGGGTCATGGTTCATGATTTGGGCACATGGAGCATCAGTTCATATGTTGTGGTTATGAAGTCTAGCTTTTGAGACTAAGTGGTTATGCATATGGGCTAGGGTCCAAGGTTGGAGATGGTTCACATGGGTATGGTTAATATGGTCAAATAGTTTGGTACATGTGTTATGGCTTAAGATGGCTTACATGGGCATGGTTAATGTGGTCAAGTGGTTTAGTGTATGAATGCGTACAATCCCAAGAGGAGCACCATATATTTAGGTTGAATGGTGGGCCATTGTGGCCGAGTTGGATAGGTGTGTTCTCAAAAGGTAAGCTATTTGGGTAGGTATGGTGAGGTATATGGGATGAGAGTGTTCTAAAAAGGTGAACCATGTGGCTAAGTAATATGCTGAAGTAAGCTAGATCGATGTATTCCCAAAAGATAATCCATGTGACTAGATTAGCTAATGAACCATTGCAACTAGATTAGATGTTGACCCTATTATAGATAGGTTAGGCTGCGGGTCATTAGCGTTTAGATTGGATGTTGAGCCTATTGGATGGGCTAGCTCTTAGGGCTAATATTATATAAGATTAGCTCTTATGACAAAGGTTTATATGGATGAGCCCTTATGAACAAGTTGGATGGGTGTGTTCCCAAAAGGAGAGCCATGTAGTTGGGATATGATTCAAATAGCTAAACCTATGTGGCTTAGAGAAGTTGGATATGGTCTTTAATAGTTTGATCCATTATGGCTCGGTGAGGCTAGGTAGGGTATGCTCCCTAAGGATTGAACCTTGTGACTAAGTGGGGTACAGTCCTTAAAGGTTGAGCCATGTAGCTAGATAGGGTATGGTCCTACGAGCACCATTTTTTTTTTCTGGCCTGTGCTCGATGCTTTAAAGTCTCAACAGTGCCAGATTATTGATCTCAAGGATTTGATAGGTAGGACTTATTGTAAAATGGAGTCGCCACCAGTGGAATCGAGAAATGTTAGGGCATAGTATTCTCTTTATTCCTTTTTTGAGAAATCCCTGACCCCTATTTAACCTAGATTCGAGAAGTTAGGTACATAAGGGAACAACATAGATGAGAATCCTTATTATTCACATATGCCCGATTTAAAGAATTGGCCTCCTTTATGATTCATTTATTAGTAAGGATTATTCAGGATATTAGGTGAAGATCAACATATATAAAATAAGTAGCATATGAAATAAACATATGCATATCATGATGCACGTGATGCATGACTATAATGAAACATACTCTTTACAACAATGAATCTACAAAGAGAAATAATTATATTACATAGCTTCTCAAATCCTATACATTGTTCTAAAGAGAAAATTACATCTTTTCCTACATATAATATATTTAGAAAGGAGAAATGATGAATGTATGCTGGGTAGAATGCTTGATGTTATGGATTGACTAAGCATAATGATAATAATGAAGTAACAGAAGGCAAATATAAAAGAAAAGAAAATAAATAAAGAAAATGAGTTCTGGTCATACCAAATTTGATAATTATAAAATTATCAAAGTCGAGAATACCCTACAAGATCAAACGACTGAATAAAACCACTATATACATAATTAAATGAGAATGCCTTGCAAGATCAACCTGTGAGATCTCTTAGTTAAATAAAATCAATATGCACATGATTAAATGAGAATGCCGAATTTGATGTTAAAACAAATATCAATTTTGAGAATCTCCTCATATAGGGACAACCTGTAAGATCTGTTGGTTAAATAAAATTGATATGCACATGATTAAATGAGAATGTCGAATTTGATATTCAAGAAATGTCAGGTTCATTAGTATGCGATATTCATTGGAATATCATATTTGATAGTTGCCAACCATTTCTAGTAGGATGACCTTCATCTATAGATCGAGTCCACATCCTATGTCTATGTGCATGATGGGATCATAAATAAATCTATAATAACAAACATACATGTATAGGAGTATGACAGTAATGTTCAATGATTATGGAAAGAATAAAACAACAAAAAGAACTACAGAAAGAAAAGGATTAGTGGAATACAACATGGCATATGCACTGAGTTTTTAATCGTATATCGAATTTGATATTGATGTGAATATCGAACTCGATAATCATTCACCATTTCTGGCAGAAGCAAACTACATTAGCAGATTTTCCATAAAAGTTGTTTTAAAGGTCTTTTCCAGTTCTAGGATCCTAGCCCTCAGTTAGGAAAGTTAGATATAGTCCATTAGAGCTTATTTCACTTTTCATATGTCATATGTTTAAAGATTTGACTTGGTGTTGATAGATCTTAGTTCTTTAATGAGAGTTTATTGGTTCTTTGGAGTTTAGTGATTTTGGTTCTCATTAAGTAATGCAAATGAAAGAAATAATACAATGTAAACAATGGTCACGGAATTGAATAATATATATTCAAGAATAAACATTAAAAGCTTAGGAAACCTACTGCCAAAGGATGGAGATCTCAACCAACTTCATGTGGTTACAAAGTGTTCTTCATTTTTATTTTGAATGATTGAACTTTTCTACAATAATGCTCCTTTTACAAGTGGATACAAGATAAAGGATGGGAATAATCACAGAGAATGCTTTTTAACCCTCTTTCTTTTGTCACTCATAGAGAAAAGCAAAGATTTTTAAAGGAAAGGTCCTTAAGCTCCATCCCTCCTCTACAAAAAATTCTCCTCAAAGAGAGCTGGAATCCCCCTCTTATAGGAGAGAGATGAGGTTTGTACAATAGAACTATGGAGTTCGGAAGTATAAAATTACCAAATTTGATAATTTGAAGAATCAATGAATCTACTTCTTGGCTGTCTATAAGACATTCTTGGATGATTATTAACTTCTATAATAACATTATCAAACACGACAATAATTACTAGGGTTGTAAATTCCAATGTCTATAGTTTGCCCCCTGCTTGAGCGATGTGAAATCCTTGGGAATATTGGATATGCAAAAAGCATCAAGTGTTATTAGATGTGTAATCATTGCTGAGTGTAGTTTCCATTAGACATTATCATCCTTTGGCTGCTTAATGTTAACAAGGCATGCTCACCCTTCCTTCGGACATGCATGTCCTCTGGCTGATTAGTGTTGGTAGGGCATGCTCACCCCTCTTTTGGACATGCTCATGATTTGGTTGCTTGATGCAAACATGGCATGCTCTCCCCCTCCTTCAGATATGCTCATCCTTTGACTGCTTGATATTTGACAGGGCATGCTGGCCCCTCCATTAGACATGCTCATCCTTCGGCTGATTAGTGTTGATAGGGCATTCTCGCCACTCATTCAGACATGCTCATCCTCCAGCTGATTGGTGTTAATAGGGCATGCTCGCCCCTCATTCGGACATGCTTATCCTTTGGATGCTTAATGTTTGACAGGGTATGCTTGCCCCTCTTTTGGACATGCTCGTCCTTCGGTTGCTTAATGTTGACTGGGCATGTTCGCTCCTCCTTCAGACATGCTTGTCCTACGACTGCTTCATATGGACAGGGCATTTTTGCCCCCTCCTTCTCTTTTTTTTAATTACTTTTTTACCCCTGATATTTATTAGATGGTGTATTTCTTTTGCCCCCTTGCGTATGAAGATGTTAAAGATTAGCTTCGGAACATCTTTTTATGCATATGTTCTTGTTTGAATCACTAGCAAGCTCTATTACTTAAGAATCATTTCTCTTAGCAAAGTCTATGAAAGTAACTTTGTTTAAATCGATCATCATGTGCTTAGTGGTACTTCAGTCAGAGAAACATTACACATTTGGTGTTTAATCAAATGTTTCTCTTATGATGTCTCCTTCCATATGCAAGCCTGCCTGCTATTGTCTCCACCAATATCATCTTAGTCTTTTAAAGAGTTCACCAGGTCTTTCTTAGGCTTGTAATGGGGTTAGTTAAAGTGTGCGAGTTATGATATGGAGGCTTATCGATGATTTGGTGGGCAAGCAATACTAAGTTTACTTCCTGTAATTCTTTGTACACCACTTTTGGCTAGAACTATGTGTTGATGCATAACTTTCTTATTTTTCTCAGGTGAACATTATTCATTCTCTTCTCTTTTCTTCTTCCCCCTTTTTTTATGCTTGATTTTCTAGTTTATCTCTTTTTTTTTTGAGATTCTTATGGAGTTTCTTTGACTTTTTGAGATGCAACTTAGTATCACTTAGCCATCCAAATAAGGTAAAGTGATGGTTTCTATATTTTGTGAAAGAGTAAGCTAAAACTTTTATTTGGTTACAATAGGGAGACTAATAATGATGAATTGAAAGGGTGGTTGTATGGATCTAGCTAACTAAGAATGCCTAGATCATATACTCTAAAATTGACTAAAATGAAAATTTTGGCTCGACATCCCTTGTAGGTGTGTTCTAGAAGAAATGGGACCCCTTGGTTAGACGGCCATTGTAGGAGTCCTCTCTGAGCTGGTGTTCATTGGAATAAAAGGTATTTTTATACACCAATTACTTTATTCAAGCAACAGCTTAAGAGTGTTCGCCCTCATCTTACTTAGGTTTTTATTGGAAATCCACTCTCCTTTTTTTCTTTTTTTTGTCTTCCATCTTGGCCTTATGATATTTGAAAGAACTTTTTTCCAAAAGTAAAAATTGGGTAAAAGTTAAAAGATTGAGCTCATAATGCTTTTGTCAAATTTGACATTAATAATGTCGTATTCGATAGTAAATTAAAGCAAGAAGGATAAACATGCTTCCTTGTAACTTATTATCAAGTCACCCGCAAAAAATATAGAAATTGATATTTACTTATTCTTTCAATAGTGGTCGTAGAGCATTTAAAATTCACTGAAGGCATTTCCCTCTTTCGTTTCTTCCTCTTACTTCTTTCTGTTAATCAATTATAATTTCTTCTCCATTTTCCCAAAAACTTCTCCTCCTCACTACTTCTTAATCTCCTCTGCCTCCTTTACTATCATGAGGACCAAAAACATTGATGGTGTGCTTGACTTCACCTACTATGGCAAGTTATCGAAGTTTTATGCCTCCCATTTAGTGATGAGCCTTTCCTCCATGTCCAACCCTCCCCTCATTCTGATAGGGGGTCATCACAGACAAATGGAAACTTCTCAAGTGAGTTTTCTCAATTTTTTGCTCTTTTGATGTGGGATTGTTGTTTGAATCAATTTTCCTCCATTATTGCAATATCTAGTACATGAATATCGAATTCAACAGTAACATTGTCGAGTTCAATGGTATATTAGATAGTGTATAGTACTTTCTACATTTTCTTGCCTTTTTATTCACCATTTTGTTATGATTTGATCATGTAAGAAGGAATTTCCAAATTATTTTGCATGAGATGTTCAGGTTTATTTAGTTTATCTGCTAGTTAGGGTAAGATATCTATACTTCAACATCCCATTGAATCAAGCCCTAGAGATGTCAAAATCGTTAGTTTAAGCTTTGATAGACCATGTGTCAAATTTGGTAATTCTAAGATTGTTGTATTGATACTTGCTTCAATAATCTTTCTTTGTTTGCTTGAGGCTTTTGTTTAGGTGAATATCGAATTCGATAGTTGTTTATCACCTTGTTCACTTATTTGTTCAAAATTTTAGCTTTACATGGATATCTTATTCGATAGTAATTACAGTGTGTGATAATAAAAATACCGAATTCTATACTTTATACCCTGCCTTCATGCTTTCTTCTTCTTTTCTCCCCTTTTTGATGCAGTTTGTAACACCCCCATACTCTATATAAGTACTATACATATACTTGGTATACATACAATACGTATATAAAGTATAAGAATGTTACTTTTCGTTTCAATTATTTTAAAACCTTTATCCAAGTTCAAGCAATATTACATTAATTTAAAGAACATTTACAAATATCATGATTCTTATAAAAATACAATATAATTAAAATCACCTATGTATGCATCACCTTCTAGTTGGTCTCGAGACACTCTTACCCTTCTCGTGGCATAACAGTTGAACTTCCAGATCAATCGCATAATCACCTGCGCGATTACACAACCGCGCTAAGCCCAAGAGCTTAGAAGTACAAATAAATATAAAATATAAAATATATGCTTTACCAAAGAATCATACCTCATATTTTTAGCATCATATTTTATTGTTCTTTTACCCCGTTTTCCTTTCTCAATGTATTCTTCATATATACCCACAAATCCCATAAATTATATACCTATTTACATGGAACATTCACAACACGATACTTACCCTTCCTATCTCATATGCATAAAAATATACATCATTTCAATAAATCACCATTCAATGATCTATCCAAACCTTCATGAAAACAATACTCACAAATTCCCCATTCATATACATTTTACACATCAGACTATATTTTCATAAAATCATATCTCAACAAAGCTCCTCAAGCCATATTCACTTTCAATATATTATTACATACATTACAAAATCATACTTCATAACATCATTTTATTCACAATTCATTAATCATTAATCACACTTTCAACAAAGTCAGCCATAAATCCCATTATTCATTTATTTCAACATTTGAATATCACATTGACAACAAAGACAGACTCGGGCCCAAACAACACACTAATATGCCATTCAATTTTCAGAGTTAATGCTTTGGTTTAATTATCACATTTATTATTATCCCAACTAGGCTTCAAGGATTAGGCTCAACCAAGCTTCAAGGGGAACAAAGCATGCTAAGTATCAACCCAACTTGGCTTCAAGAACCAATCCAACCTAGCTTCAAGGGTTGTAACATCTCAATTAGGCTTCAAGGACTAGACCCAACCAAGCTTCAAGGGGAGTAAAACATGTTAAACTTCAACCCAAGTTGGCTTCAAGGATCAAGCCCAACCTAACTTCAAGAGATTGTTACTATAGGCATGCCACCAACAACAAACTCTGAAAATGGAATAACACATTAGTCACACAACTCATTTATTATTTCTTTATCAATATCATTCTCAATTATCATTATAGCCAATCACAATGGCTTCACATCTCATTTGATTCATCATGGCCAATCACAATGGCTTCATATCACATTTGATTCATCATAGCCAATCACAATGGCTTCATATCACATTCTTATTCACAATAATACACTTTATTATTCAAGTATACATCAATTACATTAAACATCAATTAGGCAAATCTATCATATCATTTTTATCATCACTCAATGGCATTGAACATTATCTAGGCATACATCAATCATAACATTACTTTCACATCATACAAATTATATCATCACATCTTTCACCTTCCATAACATATACATTATCCATATACATATACACCAACACTATAATACATTAACACATTTATAGCTGAAGGTGTTAAGGTCCTAAATCATATAAATATATGAAATCAAATGAAGTTTTGTACTTACCTCAAGAGAAACTCACATCCATCTACTTTTTCTTTCATAAATCCTTCAGTACTTGGATTAAAGCAACTCAATCTCTTCAACACCTAATCCCAAAAGTGATCATACATACTTACTTAGAGATACACATAAGATAATATAGGTAAGAATCAACTAGGGCAAACTCCACACACATGACACGCTCACCAACACGGGCGTGTCCTTGATCGTGCCCTAAACCAACAATACAGAAGCTTTGACACGCTCAATACCACGGGCGTGTCACTGGGCGTGTAATACATTCTGCCTCACACAAAACATCGACACGTCCAACAACATGAGCGTGCTCATGGCTGTGTAAATTCTCAAATCTCACAGTAGCTATGACACGCTCACCAACACGGGCGTGTTACTAGTCGTGTCGAACCTACTGCCACCAACATAATTGACACGCCTAAGAACCTGGACGTGCTCATGGGCGTGTCAGGCCAAAAATCCAGATTCCGGCCAAAACAACAAGACACCCAACAAAACACCCCTTATCACCAACATCCACTTCCAACAAACTTACCAAAACATACCCAAAAACCATTTTAAACTTACAAAACATCAAAACAACTCCCACATACATCAATCACAAATCACAAACATCATTACAAACCTTAAACACAATTACAACACCATCTCTTTCAACACACTTACTCTTTTCTTCAATCCATCCTTAAAATCCATAATCAATTTACTCACATACTCTTAAACATATCAAAATCAAACAACACACTCTTAAACAATCTATCAAACTCAAACACAACTTCAATTAAACCAAGAAATCAAAAGATGACTTACTTGAATTTCTTGCCAAATCTTCAAACTTCATCTTCAATCTTCTTAAAATCCTTAAGCAATTTGATGTGAAGATCAAAAATCACATCTCTCTCTCTCTCTCTCTCTCTCTCTCTCTCTCTCTCTTTCTCTCATCCACGAAGAAGAAGAAGAAGAAGAAGAAAGAAAGAATCTTTTCTTTCTTTGTTCTTATCTCTTATATATATATATAATAATAATAATAATAATATAATATTATTATTTCCAAAATATCTTCTTACTCCTTTTGACTTTCTTTCCTTCTTTCTTTTATTATTATTATTATTATTATTATTATTATTTAACTATATAAACTTACTCTTCCCTACATCACTTTATACATTATGTATATGTCTTATATATATATTGCATTTATATTTCCCAAATACCATATGTATACATATTATCCTCCATATACATCCATTCCTTATACTATTTCCTTTTTAATTAATTTATCTATCTTTCTATTTCCATAAAACATATACCTTAAATCCAAATACAACAATAACTCCAAAACTTTTGGGGTATATTTTGGGATATTACACAGTTTGATGCTAGTCTGGTTCGAGCTACTAGTTCTGTCCATCAGGCTGGGGAGTGGTATGAGACTCTTCCTGAGGCAAATATAGGAAATAGTCAAGGCCTCTAGTTTTGATTCTTTCATTCAGACTTTGCCCCAAACTGGAGCAAACATGGATAGAAGCATGGTAGAGGTCTTGGCTGAAAGGTGGATGGACACCACACATACATTCCACCTCAATTTTGGTGACCTAACCAATAATCCTATGGACTTTATGGTGATTACTAGGATTGATTTTGTCAGAGAGATGTTCCCTTTTGATGCCAAAGTCAGTCCTGATAATAAGCTAACTATTCTACCAGGTTTTGTATCCATATTTAACAGCCAGAAGATCTAGTACACTAGCATCATAGATTGCTAGACAAAGGAGATGATGGATGCCATCAAGATGAATGAGCACAGATCTCAGTGCGCTCAAGGTTTTCTCTTGTACCTCTTTGGCACCACCATTTTTGCTTATTCTAATTTCTCAGTGCACATTAGTGTTTTGAGAGCCTTAGCTGATTGTCTGCAGTTGCTGAGTACAATTGGGGTGAGGCCATGTAATATTCGTGATCTTGGATATATTAAATAAGTATTTAGAGATATAGGTATTGTATATACCGAATGTATACTTAATGTATACATAGTATATACATATTATATATATATTATATATGTTGGTTATATGTATAAATATTATAATTGATATATATATATATATCATACTTGATATATTAAATATACAATATACATATATATACATATTATAAGTACATTACATAAATATGTACATAAAGTATAAGTAACATATAAGTAACATATATATGACATATACATATACATAAAATATATGTAACATCTAAATGATTATTTATGGATGGAAAGATGGGAGATGGGAAATTAGTAAATAAATAAATAAATAGAAAAGAAATTCAAAATAAGAAAGAAATACTTGGTGGAGATTAAAAGTTGTAAAAAAATAAATAAAACAAATAGAAATTAAAAATAATTTTTGATAGTGGAAGATGATGGAAATATGAAAATTTATTAAATATTAATTAAGTAATTATTTAATTATATAATGTTGGAAAGAAAAAAATAAAAAAAATTAAATTAAATTTTATTTATAGATAGGAAGAAGATTATAAATATCTTAATATTATATTATTTAATTAATTAAAATGAAAACTACTATCTTCTTCTTCTTCTTCCTTGACAAAAAACGAGAACCATAGCCAAGAGAGGAAAAAAGAAACTATTCTTTCATCATCTAACTCAATTTTTCAAAAGAAATCAAAGAAATTAAAGAGATTTTGAAGAAAAGCAAGAAATCAAGTCTCTTTTCCATAAAGCTTTAATTTCTTGGTTGTATGTTTACGTTTAGAATTTCTAGAGAGAGAAAATGATGGTAAATTGTTTAAATAGATAGAAATGATATCAATATGGTGAGTATTTAGTGAATTGTTGATTAGATATTGGAAATAAGCATAAATGATGGAAGTAGAGTTTGATGATGAATATGTACAATTAGGGTTTCTAATATGGTTGATGATAATTATTGTAATGGATGAATTTAATGTTGTTTTCATTTATATGTGATGATTTTATGGTTATAAATTGAATATGGTTAAGTTTGGATGAAGTTAAGGTTATAGCAATATTATGTGAAAATAGGGTTTATGGAGAAGGTATTTTTAATTGTGGTAATGCATTGTTTTAACGTTATATAGATGTATTGTAGATGATTATATAATTGAATGATGGAAATGAGATTGATATGTTAAAGTTTGAATAAGGTAGTAATGGTGATAATAGTATTTTGGTAAAATGTTATATAAAATTGATATAAATGGTGTATGAATAATTAAAGTGTATTAAAATAAATTCTAATGCCATGTTGGAATTTGCAATGTGGTGATTTTAAGGTTGGAAATGTAATATGGATAAGTTTTGGTGAAGTTCATGTTAATGGCTGCATTATGTTAAATTTGAATTTTTGAAAGAGGTTTCTATAATTGTGAAAGTGAATTGTTTTAGTGCTATATTAATATACATGTAATATTTTTAAAGTTAAATGTTGAAAATAAAATTTGTAGAATGAAGTTTAAATAAAGTAGTGAATGGTGAAATTAGAATATTCATGAGGTATTGATGAGAATTAAATAAATAATGGTAATTTAATAATCAATGAGCATGTAAGTAACTTTAAATGGGTAATATTGCTTATTATGGAAATATGCATGTGTAGGTTAAAGTGATAAAAGAAATGAAATTGAGAGTTTGGCTTGGGAAAGAGAAAAGAGGTTAGTACATATTACTGAATTTTGTGTTTTCATTAAAATGTAAATGGACATTATGTATGTATAATGTTGTTTTTTTAATTAAGGATTTGCATATAATCTACGCAATGTTACATAGTTATATAAGGGTGTCACATTGGAAAAAGTCCAATGTAGGTTGATATATATATATATATATATGTATGGAATGATGTCCAAAATGGACATATTTATGACTTGTGAGAAAATGTAGAAAACGAGTCACATTTCATGGATATGAAATTTGATGAACAAAAAATATGGAAAAGGATAAAATATAAAAAAAAAGTATGAAAAATAGATAGAGAATATGAAAAATGAGGAAAATTGTGGTAGAAGAATGAATATGATGGAAATTGATGAAATATAAAAATGTGCTAATAATGAATTTATGATGTGTAGTGTGATGTTTATGCAAAATATGAAAAGTGCAAGTTGTGCACTGAAATGTGGAAGTGAGCCACATTTGATTTGAATGTGATTGTGGTTTGGTTTATGAGTCAAAAATGTAGAAAAAGAATGTGAAATGTGGATAATAATTACAATGTGAGAATAAAATAATATGGAAATTTTTTACATGTATGAAACATGTGATGATGATCATAGTTTGATATGATCAGATGAGATATGAAAATTTTGATAAATGCACTAGGAATGTGATTTACTAATCACATTGTGGTTGTGGCTAGAAAGATGAAAAATGTTGCAAACATTTGAAATATGGAAAACATGTATTATTTGTGTGCCTAGTATGTTATTCAATTTCCAAAGTTCTATATTTGGCGGCATGCCTATGAGGTTATCCTCATTATTTTCCTTCAAGGCTAGACGCTAAGCATCACTGATATATGATTTGCCTTCGGGCTAGACACTTGGTGTCAATATGGACCAAAATAGTAACTCTAGGATTTGAAAAATATATTAGTTTATTTGGGCCCATGCTTATGTATGTATTAATGTGATGCTTAGAAAGAATGATAAATGTGAATTAAAGTGGAATTGCATTTCACATTGTGAGATGCCATGAAATAGCACCAGGCATTGTACATACTTTTGATAATTTAAATGTATTTTCATTTAATTTAGCTTAACACATTTTGAATAGAAAATGTGTTGAGCGATTTGACTATTTGAACATTCATATACATTGTGATATGATATGTGAATTAATGAGTATGCATTATGCACATTGTGAACAGCAATTATTAATGGCTAAAATAAGTTTATGTGAATTGTGTGAGAATAACCCAAAATTTTTTGGATAATATGATTCTAATGCTAAATGACATACATTATGATAAAGTGATTAGATATAATGAAATAAAGTGATTTGGCATTGTTATGAATGAGAAAAATGAGTACAAGAGGCAATGAGACAAAAGAATTGATTATGGAATATGATGTTTGGCTGGTAAGATGAATTACGATATGTGATTAAAAATATCAGTGTTGATAGGCCTGAGTAGAGTTGGGTCTAGGGACGGAATTGACCTAAGCTTAGGTCATGAGATTATTCTTATGTGCACTGGATTTCATAGTTGAGATTGAAAAAAAAAAGAAATGTAGATATATATACACCATGTATAAAATAAGAAGTGAGAATGTACATGTATAATGTTTATTATTTATAGATATGTACCACTAAGCTGTAAAGCTTAGCGCGATTTTATAAATCACGCAGGTAAGAGTGTGCCGATCAGTGGAACTTAGACTCTGGTAGATGTGTGGTGATCTAGACTGTCGCAAGACCAATGATCCCATTTGTATACATGTATATTTATGATTTAAGCATTTTGGTTTATGTAAATTAACTCATAACACTTGTGTTGGTTTATAAAGATTTAAAATAACAGTGTGTGTATATCTACATCAGTATTTGATTTTAATAGATAAAGTTTAAAGTGTTGAGATTTTAATTCTATATTAATAAAGTAACAAGTTTAGAGAATGAATGAAATTATTAATATTTTGTAAGTTTAAAATTCTTATGCAGGTTGTGTACTTGTTGCTTTGGGATTTATCCAGATTATAGAAAAAAACTCTGGCGAGTTTTTCCAAAGACTTTTTCATTAAATTATGTATTTTTAGTTTTTAATTATTAATGAATATTATTTATTTATTTATTAAAATATATTCAAGTTGTAAAATATTTTCTTGAATTTATAAAAATTTAATGAGGCTAAAAACTGTGACATTCTCATACTGTATAAGCTTATATTACATATATCGGGTGTATGTATTATACATATATATGGTATAAGGGTGTTAGATTTATTTTCGCATCAGAGCCTGGGTTTGAGATTTTTAACCTAGGTGGGTTTTAAAAATGACTAAGGAGAATTTTAAAATAGTGATTTGTGTTTTAATATATGCATATGCATTGGCATTTGTGTTGGTCTCTAATGTGGCAATGTCCATTTGAAGTAATGGATATAAATTGAAATGGAATATGGGATGCGTATATCGGAGTAGCACAGTGAAAGCGTCATTCTGGAGATTATAGATTAAGAAAAAATTTTAAAACTTCTATTTGAAATTAAGATTTACATTGATCCTATTGATGGATAAGTGGAATTAAGGAAAAAATCTAGGATTTGAAATAATAAAAAAAAACATGGGAGATGAGTATTATCGTCGCTGGAAATTTTGCATATTTGTTGCGAAGTGATTTTTTTCAAATTTTTAGACTTATCTAGAGATGCTAAATGAGCTTAAAAATTTAATGGGACATTTTTCTATATGTTAGAGTGTAATATATAAAATTTATAATTTTTAAAGATGAATTATTATTTAAGAAAAATAGAAGAACACGGATTGTTGGAGCAGTTTCAGCAACTCAGAATTTGTAGAAGTTGATAAAAATATTTAAAAACTATAGCAATCCAACCCAGAAAAATCTGAAATTTTACATAAAATATCATATGTATTCCTAGAACATATGGTTAAAAGTTCATAAAATTTTATTATGGTTTGATAGCTTAAACAATAGATAACTAGGCACTGCTAGAGGAATTATTAAAGAGACAGATGATGTGGGTTTAGAAGAATTAATTTTTAAAATTAGTAAATCAGCTGAGAAAAATCTAAAATTTTAAAATATAATTCCATATATGTGTCAACTGCATATGGTTAAAATTTTATAATCTTTAGTGAAGCTTTGGTGATGAAGAAAAAGTTAAAAATTGAGATTAACATGAAAGTTATGAAATTATACAGATTTGTGAAATTGAGTAACAAATTAATTTTATGTGAAATGATTGAAGAAAATTATGAACATAAGGATTGGTATATGTACGAAAAAGGGATATGGTGCTTTTAATAAATTGGAACAAAGAGTTCATAATTTAAAATTAAAGGGAGAACTAGTATATGTTAGTAAATCTATTTATTATGGAAGTATATTGAAGATTTATTAGAGTGATATATAGTATTGGTTTAGTCAATATTTACTATGAGTAAATAAAAATTTAAATGTTGTTCTTTATATTAAGTAATTAAAATGTGAATTTATATAAATGGATTACTAAGTTAAAGTGAATTGAAGTTATGTATGCAATCCATATTTGGTTGCATGATTGAAATGTGTTTATTAATGGGTTATGTGGAAGCGGATATTATAAGAAAATTAATAAATTTGTTTTTAGATATTTAAGATGGATGTCAAGATTTAATAATGGACATACAATAATGTCAAAATAAATGGATTTTAATTTATTTTATGAACGACATTTGGTTGATTAGTCAAGACATAGTCCATTTGATTTAAGTGGATGAAATTAATCAGAACTTGATGAGTAAATTTTAGGAGTATCTATAATTGATATCATATTATCAAAGATAGCAATGAGATCAATACATTGGATGAGTTTGAAAAGTAAGATTTATATAAGGAAAGGTTGACATATATATAGATAATTAAAATAAGTGCATAGTTGAAGAATGAATAAAAGATAATTGTACTTGATCAGAGGATTTTACATTAATTGTAAACAAGTAATACAATTTGAGAAATGACTTAAATTGTATGACAGAGTAAGGAATTATTGACTATTTTAGATAGTAGGAAGAGTAAGTTAAAAAAAAAGAAGAAGCAAAAATGTAAATCAAAGAATTTGAAAGCTAAAGACAAATGATTTGAAATGCATGGTGTGATATTATATTGACATGACTGAGTTTTTGGATATTTTGAATTGGTTCGTACAATATAAATGTGAATGTAATGCTATTTAAATACTTGATGATAAGTAATGACTTGTAATTAATTAATGAATGGAAGTATAGATTTGGAATTTAATTATATGGTGGAGAACTAGAAACTATATGTACATTAGACATAAGTAAGCGAAGAGTTAATATTTATTATTGATCTTTACAATTGTAATTGTAAAAAAGATGATTAAGAGTATTTTGTAAAGGGGAGAGTAAAAGATTATATGGTTTGTAATGATGATAAATGATGACAATAATTTGGTCATTAATTATGCAGAAAGTGAACATTAATGTTTAATTATAATGGGGTTAATTACTATAATAGGTAATTTCGAGGAGGAAATTATTTAAAGGGGAGAAAATTATAATATCTCTGATCTTGGAGAAATTAAATAAGTATTTGGAGATATAGGTATTGTGTATACTTACTGTATACTTAATGTGTAACACCCTTATACCCTATATATGTATAATACATACACCCAACATATATAATGTATGCATATACGGTATAAAAATATCACAATTCATTTTTTTTTATAAAAACTCTTACTTTTTGAATCTGTATAATCTTAAATAATTTAAAGGATATAATTTAAATAACAAATAAAATATTACTTATCAACAACACATACAAATCCCCCATTAAAAAATTTTATTCAAAATATTCTTAATAATTTACAATATATATATATACACCAAAAACATAATATAATATATGTAATCTCCAAAATGTCATAAAAACATATACATGTTGGCAGCTGACTATTATAAGTCCCTTTTGAAGTAATCTGGTGAGTGGTGTAGCTATCATAGAAAAACTCTTCACAAATCAATGATAATAGCTTGCCGATCTCAGAAAACTTCTAACCTATGTCACAATCTTCGGTGGAGTCCAATTCAAGATAGCCTTAGCTTTACTCAGATAAACTCTAATACCCTCTGCTGAAACCATATGATCGAGAAAAGTCACCTGATCGAGCTAGAACTCACACTTAGACAACTTAGCATACAATTATTTCTCTCTCAGAGTCTATAATATAATCCACAAATGCTTGTCATAATCCTCCTCATTACGCGAATACACCAGAATAACATCAATAAAGACCACCACAAACTGATCTAAGTATGGTCAAACACCTTGTTCATCAAATCCATCAATGTTGCTAGTGCATTCTTCAACCCAAAGGGCATCACCAGAAACTCATAATGCCCATACCTCATATGAAAAGTCGTCTTGGGCACATCTACATCTCCGACTCTAAACTAATGGTACATCGATCTCAAATCAATCTTAGAGAATAATGTTGCTCCCTTCAACTGATCAAAGAGATCATCTATCTAAGGCAATAAATACTTGTTCTTGATGGTCACCTTATTCAACTACTTGTAATCAATACACAATCTTAAGGTGTCATCCTTCTTCTTCACAAACAAAACAGGTGCTACCCATGGGGACACACTAGGGCGAAAGAACCATTTATCTAGCAAACCCTACAACTGCACCTTCAACTCCCTCAACTCTGTAGGTGCCATCCAATAAGGAGTAATAGAGATGGGAGTGGTACCAGGCAACATATCAGTACCAATCTCAATCTCTCTCTCAGGAGGTACCCCTGGCAACTCAACAACTGTTGGTATACTGTCAAGTTGGGACCTCACTACTCTAGTATCTACAACATGAGCAAGATAAGCCTCACACCCCTTTTGAATCATCCTCCTAGCTGAAACAGTTGAAACAAATATAGATGAAAGATGCCTCTATTCACTAGATACCATTACGTCTCTACCATCATGTGTTCTCAGGGTAAAATGTTTTTGCTGACAGTCTACCACAGCCTCATGCCTAGATAACCAATCCATGCCTAAAATTAGATCATACTTATTGAAAGGCATCTTAATCAGGTCATCGAGAAACTCCTCATCCTGAACCACAACTAGACTATTTTGGTGCACCCTGCTAACCATAACACTTTCCCTAAAGGATTTATCACCAAATCATCAAATCCTAGGGACTCAAAATACAAATCACTCATAGGCAAGATGGATGCACTAATGTATGAATGAGTCGACCCAGGGTCTATCAATGCACGAACTAAAGTATCGAATATAGAAAAAGTACCAGTAATAACAGCTGAAGCATCTTACTGCCTCTGCATCACATAGACCCATTGCGATGGCCATGCCTCATCTGGTCTACCCCCAGCTATAAAATTGCCTCTCTAATCAGTCCTAGATTGACCACCTCTACCAAAAACTCTGCCATCATGACCCCCTCTAGCATTGGGTCGAGAAGCTGCAATATCTATCTATCTATCCTCTAATGGCTTTGGATAATTCTGATAAAATGATGTAGCAATCCACGTCTAAAATATACTATTGATGCACCTCTCCTCCAGCAGACACCTCTGTGTACTCTACCACAATGAACACAGGTAAGTGGAACAGGCCTCTAAGCCACTAGGGTTGGAGCACTAGCCACTGAAACTATAGGTCTCTGCCTCTGTCTCTGCTGCTGCACTGACTTGCCAGACTACCCTTAGCTCCTATTGAATCTCTAAAAATATTCCCCTCAACCTCTCTTCACTAATGAAGATCCTGCCTTACTATGAAGTCTCCTAGCTCAGGTCTCCTCAACACTATCAATTGCTGCAAGACCCTGTGCTCTCTCAACACTCCTGGTAGCTGCAACCAACTGAGAAAAGTCTTGATATCGAGAGCCTACCACAATACACATAATAGAGGGTCTCAGCCCCTCCTCAAACCTCCGGCACTGATCAATCTCATTAGAAATTATCCCATCAGCATACTGACTTAGTAAGATAAACTCTATCTCATATTCTGTCATTGTCCTGGTGTTCTGCCTCAAAATCAGAAACTCCATCTTCTTTGCATCCTTGTACTCCCTCGGAGTATACTTCTTCTCGAATTCCCATAAAAAATCATCATATGTTAGGACTGGTGGATCAACCATAGAATATGGAATCGTCTTCCACCACTCATAAGCATCTCTCTACAAAAGAGATCTGGCATAATCAAAATTTTCTCTGGACTGGCCTATAGCTGGATAAACACTCTATGAACTCTATCTAGCCACTGCTCTGACACAGCAGGGTCTGTAGCACCAACAAAGTCTTCAGCTCCAAACTTCCTCAGCTTATCATACTTCCTCATCAGTAACTGTGGCGGCGACTGTGGCTGTGGTGGCCACGGCTGTTGCTGAACTAGAGTCTACCTCAACAACTCCACCATATGTCATACCCAGCCTGGTGGAATCTCATTAGCTGCTAGTCTAACAGGCACAAAAAATAGATGCCTCACTAGCAGTCTCAGCTCTACCTCCATCTCCACCCTCATTACGAGCCACACTCTCAGCACTACCCTCTGCAGACTAATGTGTCCAATGCTATAACTACCTATATCTGTAAACACAACAGAAATTGGCACATCAGGGATCAAAAACTGCCAGTACCAATGCATGTATCACAATTAAAAACCATATTTAAAATCCTCATTTTCTCTCTCTAACAATCCACCTAGGCCGAGAACCTCAAACCAAGCTCTGATACAAAAATATATGTAACACCCTTATACCCTATATATGAATAATGCATAAACCCAACATATGTATTATATACATATACGGTATAAAAATGTCACAACCTATTTTCTAAAAAAACCCTTACTTTTCGAATATGTATATTCTTAAATAATTTAAAGGATATAATTTAAATAACAAATAAAATATTACTTATCAACAACACATACAAATCCCCCATTATAAAATTTTATTCAAAGCATTCTTTATAATTTACAATATATATATATATACTAAAAACATAATATAATATATGTAATCTCCAAAATGTAATAAAAACATATACATGTTGGCAGTTGGCACTGATATCGAAGAAATAGGAAAATCAACTCAAGCAATCTCAAAGCTAGACCCGGCCTGGACTAGATGAATTCTCTGGCTCTACCAGATCTACCATGCCACCTGCACAATGAATTTTAATCGTGCTAAGCCAAAAACCTAGTGGTACAAACTTTCATAATAATAAAGCTCAATTGCAATACCAATGCACAATGCATATGGACATAATATCTCATATCGTTTCATTAAAACATATTTTTTAATTATTTCACAATTCATAATTCATATAAAATCAAACACAAGCATGGGCCCAAATGATCTAATATCCTATTCAAATTCTAGAGTTACTGTATTGGTCCATATTGACACCTAGTGTCTAGCCCGAAGGCAAGTGATGCCCAGCGTCTAGCCCGAAGGTAAATCATAGTGATGTCCAGCATCTAGCCCAAAGGCAAGTGATGTCCAACGTCTAGCCGAAGGCAAATCAATAATTGCTCAAAAGCTAGCCCTGAAGGTAAATAATAAGGATAACCTCATAGACATGCCGCCAAACACATAACTCTGAAAATTGAATAACATTTTAGGCACACAATTAATTCACATTTCTCATTATCAATCTTTTTCTCATTTTCTCATAATTCATTAGGCACACTGCCTCATTTCTCAATTATATCAATGTCATATTATTTCAACTCATCATTTCTCATATCCCAATATATCATTACATTATATTAAAATTTATGCAATCTAGCCATAGACAATGGCTTTTACAATATATTTAATACATACACAATAAACAACATTACCCAAACACTTTGGGTCATTTTCACTTTTTGCACATATTCCATTTTGGATTCAAGTTAGCCTTTATCAATGGCTTTTCACTTTACATATATTGCATTCTTAACAAATCATATAACGTAGCACAATGTTCATGCATATTCAATGCATCAAGGAGCTTAACACATTTTTCAACAAAAATATATTAAGTCCAAATGTAATGCAAACACAACTAATATATCCAAAGTTTGTACTTACCTCTAAAAGAAACAAAACAAGCTCAAACACCTCCTTCAACCTTCTCTTCCAAGATACCCTTCAACACTTGGACTGGGTAAATCAAATCTCCTCAATGACTAAACCAAATGTGATTATAAATAATCACTTAGTATCACGCTTAAAGGCATGTCCAATCTTAAACTTTGCACATTATAATACATATACATGATCTCTCAACAAAAGGGTAAGAACCACTGGAGAAAAATAAGGAAAAGAGCTTTTGTGAGCAAATACTACAAGTGACATGCCCAACAACATGGGCATGTCAATGACTATGCCATATGCCCTCCTTACAGAAGCTTTGACACGACCAGTAACATGGGTGTGTCACTGCCCGTGCCAAACATATTGCATTACAGTAGTTTTGACACACTTAGTAACATGGGTGTGTCACTGCACATGTCACTAATACTAAAAATAGAATCGTCGACACACCCAATGACATGGCTGTGTCACTGGGCGTGTCAGGCCAAATTCCTGATATCACATAATTGTCACATATCTAAAGTTATCATTCCTTTCCCATACTTTGAACAATCCCTTTCCATTTCCAAATCTATAAAAAAAATAACCAAATCCATCATTTAACTTTAAAATACTTGGTTATGCATCAAAGTAACTCAATTGAAATCAAATTACACAATTTAAAACCATGAATTTATAACTCAAAAGTTACATGACCCTAACTCTCTCTCTCTCTACATCAAACTCAACTCAAACTTAACCATTTCTTCAATCCAACCTTAAAATCATGGTTAAATACTCAAAAAAACCTCATACATACCAATTCTAACCATTAAAACATATTGTCATAATAAGTCAAACTTCACATCTTTAAGAAAATCCAAGAAAACAAGCTGAAACCTTACCATTACAAGAAGAAATCACCAAATTTTCCCTTGAAACCTTGAAAATCCTTCACCTTAGGAAGCTTAGAAGAAGCAAAAATCCTCTCTTGCACAACCATGGAGAATTGGCTAAGGAAGGAAAGAAGAAGAAGAAGAAGACTAAATAATTACTCTCACCATCCACTTTCACTTTTAACCACATATATTTTTCACTTTTAATCTTAACCATATATATATTATTATTATTTAATTATAACTTCAAAATATCATTTTTTTTTCATTAAAAATATAATCTACTTTTGAATTATTAAAATAAACTTTGACTTTTAAAAATTGATTTGTATATGTTATGTATATTTATATATATATCACATATACATTTTACTTTTTCACTTAAAATCATTTCATTTTTCATTTAAAATCATTTATTTAATTTTTCCAATTAACTTATAATTTATTTTATCAAATTTCAAAAATTAAGAATTTTCAAAAATTTGGGATATTACATAATGTATACATAGTATATACACATTATATATATTATGTATGTTGGTTATATGTATAAATATATTATACTTAATATATATTAAATATACAATATACATATATATATACACGTAATATAAGTACATTACATAAATATATGCATAAGAGTATAAGTAGCATATAAGTAGCATATATATATGACATATACATATATATATAATATATGTAATATATAAATGATTATTTATGGATGGAAAGATGGGAAGATGGGAAATTAGTAAATAAATAAATAAATAGAAAAGAAAAGAAAAGAAAGTCAAACTAAGAAAGAAATACTTGGTGGAGATTAAAAGTTGTAAAAAAAATGAATAAAATAAATCAAAATTAAAAATAATTTTTGATAGTGGAAGATGATGAAAATATGAAAATTTATTAAATATTAATTAATTAATTAATTATGGCTGGAAAGAAAAAAAATAAAAAATTAAAATTAAAATTTAGTTATGGATAGGAAGAAGATTATAAATATCTTAATATTATATTATTTAATTAATTATATATATAAGTGGATGGGAAAAAGAAAGAAGTAAAAATTAAAACGAAAACTATTATCTTCTTCTTCTTCCTTGACAAAAACGAGAACCATAGCAAGAGAGGAAAAAAGAAATTATTCTTTCATCATCTAACTCCTAACTCAAATTTTCTATAGAAATAAATTAAATTAAAGAGATTTTGAAGAAAAGTAAGAAATCAAGTTAGTCTCTTTTCCTTAAAGCTTTAATTTCTTGGTTGTATGTTTATGTTTAGAATTTCTAAAGAGAGAAAATGATGGTAGATAATTTGAATAGATAGAAATGATGTTAATATGATGAGTATTTAGTGAATTATTGATTGGATATTGGAAATAAGCATAAATGATGGAAGTAGAGTTTGATGATGAATATGTACAATTAGGGTTTCTAATATGGTCGATAATAATTATTGTAATGGATGAATTTAATATTGTTTTCGTTTATATGTGATGATTTTATGGTTATAAATTGAATATGGTTACGTTTGGATGAAGTTAAGGTTATGGCCATATTATGTGAAATTAGGATTTATGGATAAGGTGTTTTTAATTGTGGTAATGTATTGTTTTATTGTTATATAGATGTATTATAGATGATTATATAGTTGAATGATGAAAATGAGATTGATGTATTGAAGTTTGAATAAGGCAGTAATGGTGATAATAGTATTTTGGTAAAATGTTATGTAGAATTGATATAAATGGTGTATGAATAATTAAAGTGTATTAAAATAAAATTCTAATGTCATGTTTGAATTTGCAATGCGGTGATTTTAAGGTTGGAAATATAATATGTATAAGCCTTGGTGAAGTTCATGTTAATGGTTGCATTATGTGAAATTTAAATTTTTGAAAAAGGTTTCCATAATTGTGAAAGTGAATTGTTTTAGTGTTATATTAATATATAAGTAATTTTTTTAAGGTTAAAAGTTGAAAATGAAATTGGTAGAATGAAGTTTAAATAAGGTAGGGAATGGTAAAATTAGAGCATTAATGAGGTTTTGATGAGAATTGAATAAATAATGGTAATTTAATAGTCAATTAGCATGTAAGCGACTTTAAATGAGTAATGTTTCTTATTTTGGAATTATGCATGTGTAGTTTAAAAGTGATAAAAGAAATGGAATTGAGAGTTTGGCTTGGAAAAGAGAAAAGAGGTTAGTACATATTACTAAATTTTGTATTTTCATTAAAACGTAAATGGGCATTATGTATGTATAATGCTATTTTTTTAAAATATGGATTTGCAAATAGTCTATGTAATGTTGCATAGTTATATGAGTGGTGTCACATTGGCAAAAGTCCAATGTAGGTTGATATATATATATATATATATATGTATGGTATAATGTCCAAAATGGACATATTTATGACTTGTGAGAAAATGTAGAAAATGAGTCACATTTCATGGATATGAAATTTGATGAACGAAAAATATGAAAAAGGATAAAATATAAAAAAAATATGAAAAATAGATAGAGAATATGAAAAATAAGGAAATTTGTGGTAGAAGAAACAATATGATGGAAATTAATAAAATATGACAAATGTGCTAATAATGAATTTATGATGTGTAGTGTAATATCCCTAATTTTTTGAAATTAAATAAAAAAATTAAAATTAAATTGGATAAATTAAATAAGTGATTTAAATGGAGTATAAAAGGATTTTAAGTGAGAAAGTGGGATGTATATGTGATATATATAAGTCAACCAAGAGTCAGCTCTTTTAAAAGAAAAGTAAAAGATTAAATGATATTTTTGTAAATATACTTTGAAAAGTAAAATTTGTTTAAATAATTTAAAAATAATTTATTTTTGTATGGCAGAGGAAAATTATTATTTTTTTAAATAAATAAATAATTAATTAATTAATTAAACTTTAATAAAATAATATAAATATGGTTATTTTAAAGTGGAAAGTAAGAGAATTAAAAATAAATTTTCATCTTCTTCTTCTCCCTTTGAAGGTTGAACTACCATTGATGTTCAAGCTCAAGATTTTGCTTCTTCCAAGCTTCCAAAATTGAAGGATTCCAAGGTTTCAAGTGAGATTTTTAGTGATTTCCACCATAATTTGTAAGTTCTCTCACTTTTTCTTTGGAAATCCTTAGTTATATGAATATGTGAAGTTTGAGTTGTTGTAATAGCATGTTTTAATATTTTTATTACTTATGAATGAAGTTGTTTTGAGCAGTTAATAATGATTTTAAGGTTGGATTTAAGAAATGGTTAAGGTTGAGTGAAGTTTGGTAAACAGAGAGAATTTAGGGATATGGAACTTTTGGGTTTGTGAAATCATGTGATTTAATTGTGAAATTTGGTTCTAACTATGTTATTTTAATGCATAAACAAGGATTTTAAAGTCAAATAATGGATTTGGTTAAGTTTAGTTAGAGTTTGGATGAGGTAGTGTTGATTTAGGGTTTTGAAAAGGGAATTTTCAAAGAATGGTGAATTGTTTGATTTTAATGTTTAAAGCATGTTGTTTAATGATATTAGTGATGGAAATAAGCTTGGATTAATAATTGGAATGAGTTGGAATCGAAAACCTTCAATGGGGAAAGTTATGCCATTTTAGTGGTTTGTATTAAAGCATGTATTTAATTAATGTAATTGGTTTAAACATATTAAAATATGTTTGTAATGATATAAATAAACTTAAACTACTAATTTAAAATGGGTTAACATGGATTTGCTAAGTTAAAGTGTGGTAAGGCTAAATTTTGGTGTTTTGATTAGAGTGATGTTTAATTAAGGTTTAAGGTTGGAAATGCCTTAAAATGTGATATTAAATGATTATTTTTTTTTATCACATTTGGTATAGGCATCAAGGAGAGGCATTTTGCCCAACCCTAGTGTTGAAG
Source organism: Garcia nutans (assembly GCA_947685225.1). Taxonomy (NCBI): domain Eukaryota; kingdom Viridiplantae; phylum Streptophyta; class Magnoliopsida; order Malpighiales; family Euphorbiaceae; genus Garcia; species Garcia nutans. The sequence goes on from CANTUV010000002.1 coordinate 4,392,302, forward strand.
GGCAACATAGAGGGAGTTTTGTAGCTTTCTTTTAAGTGCTTTCTAAGATAAGTACAAACTTTTGATAAGTTAGATAGATTGATATTAAATTGGCCTTAACACATTTTGGATGGAAAATGTGTTAAGCTACTTGATGCATTGAACATTCATGGACATTATACTATGATATGTAATTTGTTGTGTATGCATTAAATGCAATGTGAAAAGTCATTGTTAATGGCTAAATTGAAAATGCGATTCATATTAGTTATGTGAGAATGACCCAAAAATAATTGAGTAATGTGTTTTCAATGTTAAATGTGATACATTGTGATGAAATGATGAAATATGATGAGATATGGTGAATTGACATTGATATGAATTAGAAAAATGAGGCAATGTGCCTAATTGATAATGAGAAATGAGGCAATGAGCCTAGTTGATTATGGGAAAAAATGAGAAAAAGTTGAATATAGAAAATATGAATTATTTGTGTGCCTAGTATGTTATTCAATTTCCAGAGTTATGTGTTTAGCGGCATGCCTATGAGATTATCCTCATTATTTACCTTTGGGGCTAGATGCTATACGTCATTGATGCATGGTTTGCCTTCGGGGCTAGACGCTTTGGTGTCACTATGATATGATTTGCCTTCGGGGCTAGCTTTTGAGCATTATGTTTAGGTCATTTTTGTACTAGTTTTTAGTATGATTTTATGTGAGTTTTAGTTATTGTTTTGATTAATTTTTGTTTTAAGTGTGTTTAAAGTGTTTATTTTAGGTGTAGATGCAAAAAGACCCTTGGAGGATCAAAACAAAGCAAGAAAGAGCAAAAATGAAGATCAGAAGGTGACACACTCAGGGGACACGGCCAAGCCTCTAGTCGTGTCCCTCCAAAAATGTCAGACACGGCCAAGTTCACCCTGGCTTGGCCGTGTCACACTCCAAAGAAGAAGAGAGGAAAATCAAGCAAGAGAGGACACACCCAGGGGACACGGCCATGTCCTTGGCCGTGTCATCCTCTGGAGACCAAAAGAAAACAAAGCAAGCAAAGAAGGAAAGAACACACAGTGAGGGACACGGCCAGGAGCTTGGCCGTGTCCCAAGAATGTAAAGACAAGAGACACGACCAAGCTCCAAATGGCTTGGCCGTGTCACCTCTCACTACCAAAGAAAGAAAGAAAAGAAATAAAGAGAAAGAAAGCCAGTGAGGGACACGGCCAGTTGGCTTGGCTGTGTCCCATGGAGTTCAAGAGACACGGCCAAGCCAACCTTGGCTTGGTCGTGTCACCTCATGGAAAGGAAGAAAAGAAGAAGAGACACGGCCAAGCCACTCTTGGCTTGGCCTTGTCACACCAAAAAGCGTATAAAATCTTTCGCACGACAGAAAAAATGAGAGCGGCTAGGGTTTTGAGTTAGAGAAAAGAAAAGAGAAAGGGAGGCAAACACCAATTTGGGATGAGGAGAGAGTGACACTCTCCTTGTCCCTCATCTTCATCCTCCATCTTCATCTCCTCCATCTTCCATTGACAAGCTTCAATTTGGTTCTTTGGGATAAATTGGGTTACAAGCTCTCAAAGGTTGAAGAAGCTTCATTGAAAGGATTGGTGACTTGAGAAAGCTCCTTTCTATCTTCCAAAGGCACAATCAATTGAAGGATTGGTGACTTGAGAAAGCTCCATTCCATATTGCAAAAGGGAAATCAACCATTGAAGAGGGCTTGAGTTCTTCATCAAACATCAAAGTGGACCTAGGAGGAAGACTAGTAATCCTACTCTTGGCATCTTCACAAGGGGTTTTTCTATTCTCTCTTTTAATTCATTCCAATATTGTTTTTGTTATATTAAGAGATTGATATTGCAATGAACAATTTGTATTTGATTTATATTGAGTTGAATGAATGTTTTAATTTGATGATGTTGAGTTAAAAACCCATGCTTAGGGTTTGTAGTACATTTGATTGAATGCTTTGATTTAATATTTCCATTGATGTACCTTGTTTTTGGTTGATTGCATTGGATTGTATGCTAGGTTGATAGATTAGCTACCTATTAATCTTTGAATATTGGATGATGGACCGAGAGGTGAAATCCGATATCGAAACTATATAATCGACCACCCTATGAATGAATTAGAAATATAAGTTCTAGGGTTTCATTTATTTGCAAATGTAAAATAATTGGTGATTGCTATTTCATGAATGTGAGAACTAATGAACTGGTAATTGACTAATTAACCTTAAGGAACAAATTAATTACAAGGCTATGTTAATGGATAATTGAGAATTGAGCTTTGATTGAATGGACCTATAACCCTAGGCACTTTCCCAAGAACTGAATTGATCTTGTGCACCCATCACACACATCAAACCCTACGTACGTTAATTTTAGGTTTAAATTGTTCTTTAGCATTCCAAACAACAAACTCTCGCTTTTAATTTAATTGCATTAATCAAGCTATTATGAACCACACCTTCTTGGGGAAACGACCTTGGGGCGATCACCATTGCTACAGCTACCTCGTATACTTGCAAGTGCCGCTTGTAGTATACTTAATTCGAGCGCAACACATTACTTTGATTTACCTTTGGGGCTAGACACTTGGTGTCAATTTGGACCAAAATAGTAACTCTGAGATTTGAATGCATATTAGATCTTTTGGGTCCATGCTTGTATTTGTTGTTATATGAATTGTAAAATGATTAAAGGATATGTTTTAAGGTGAAATTAAGTACTACATTGTGAAACATCATTTAAAACCATTTTGCATTAGTATTGCTTTATAGTTTTATTGATATCAAAATTTGTACTGCTAGGATTTTAGCTTAGCGCGATTGTAATTCATCACGCAGGTGAAAGGGGTGATCCGGTTGAGCTGAAGAGTTCTTTTAAACCAGGTCGGGTCTAGATTTGGGTTGATTGTAGAGTTGATTTTGTTGCATCAAGATCAGAGACACTGTCAGCCTATATATATTTTATATTATAGTACATTTTAAAATGACGTATATTATGTTATATTTTTGGAGTATATATATTGTAAATTATTAATAATGTTTTGAATAAATTTTATAACATGGGTTTGATATGTGATTTAGATAAATATATGTATATGTATAAATATTTTAAGAAAATATGGAGAAATTGAGAAGTGTTGGGGAAATGTGAGATGTATTGTATATTGGGAGTGTTTTTGGTACATGTTGTGTTTTGTTGAAATTTGGGGATGTCCAAATTGTAGACAAAACTCTAGCAAATTTTTTTCAGAGATTTTTTATGAAAAATACTATTTTGAAATCTTTAGTTAATAATAAATATTTTATTTATTACTTAAATATACATTTTAAAGTGTTTTGGATTTTAAATTGGAAATGTGAAATGTTTTTGTATAATTAGGTTGTGACATTTTTATACCTTATATGCGTATTTCACATATACTAAGTATATATATTATACATATATAGGGTATAAGGGTGTTATATTTATTTTGGTATCAAAGCCTAGGTTTGAGGTTCTCGACTTAGGTGGGTTGTTAGAGAGAGGAAATGGGTATTTTAAATATTTTTTTCAATTGTGATACATGCATTGCCACTGGCAATATATATGATCTATGATGTGGTAATTTCTGCTGTATTTGTAGATATAGATAGTTTTGGCGTCTCGGACGCACCAGTCTGTAGAGGGTAGTGCAGAGAGTGTAGCTCTTGATGAGGATAGAGTTGGATTTGGTGTTGTGCTGGCTGGAGAGACTTCTGCTTTTATGCCTGTTAGACTAGTAGCTAATGAGGTTTCGTCGGGCTGGGTATGACATTGAGACAGGCTCCAGTTCAGCAACTGCAGCCGCAGCCTCAGCCGCAGTTGCCTACATAGAAGTATGATAAGTAGAGAAAGTTTGGAGCCACAGATTTTGTTTGAAATATAGATCCTGCTACAGCATAGCAGTGGCTGGACAGGGTTTAGAGGGTGTTTATCCAGCTATAGGCTAGTCTAGAGAAGAAGTTTCATTATTCTAGATCTCTTTTGTAGAGGGATGCCTATGAGTGGTGGAAGACGGTTCCCCATGGTATAGCTGATCCACCAGTGCTGACTTATGAGGATTTCCTATGGGAATTCAAGAAGAAGTATACTCCCATAGAGTATAAAGATGCGAAGAAGATGGAGTTTCTGAGTTTGAGGTAGGATACGAGGTCAGTGATAGAGTATGAGGTTGAGTTTATCTGGCTGAGCCAATATGCTGGTGGCATTATTTCTGATGAGATTGACAGATGCCAGAGGTTTGAGAAGGGGCGAAGACCATCTATCATGTGTCTTATGGTATGCTCTCGATACTAGGATTTTTCTCAGTTAATTACAGCTGCCAGGAGTGTAGAGAAAGGACAAGGTCTTACAGTAACTGCCAGAGCTAAGTAGAGCATAGCTAGGACAACCTAGGGTGAGGCAAGGTCTTCATCAATGCAGAGAGGCTAAGGGGGATATCCTCAAAGGTTTAATAGGAGCCAGAGGCAGTCTTGCAGGTCAGTTCAACAGCAGAGGCAGAGGCAGAGACAGAGACTTGTAGCCTCAGTGGCTAGTGCCCTTGTAATATCCCAAAGTATGCCCTAGAAGTTTTGATATTATTGTTATAATTGGATTGAATGTATATGATCCTTTGGGAAGAGAAAAGAATTATAGAGAGTGTATATGTTGTGTATATGAAAATATATATAACATATACATAAGTCAAAGTCAAAGAAAGTTAATGGAAGAAGATATTTATGTTATGATTTATGGAATTAATTAATAAGGAAATTATGAATGGAAGAGATTAATTTGGATTATTTTAATATTAAAATGACTTGGTGGAGGTTTAAAGAGATAAGTGTTTGACTTGTTGTCTTCATTTTCTTTTCTTTTTCTTTGTTGGCCAGACATCATCAAGACAAGAGAGCAAAAGAGAGTTTTGGGTTCCAAGCTTACTTTTCGAAGGGTGATTCAAGTAACCAAGTTGAAAATTCAAGAAGTTTCATTGTTGATGGTAAGCTCTCTCTTGTTTTCCTTTGTTTTATTTGAAGTTGTGTTTGAGTTTGATGGATGATTGTTGTTACTAGGAGTGTGTTTGATTGTGGTGTGTTTAAGAGTGTTTGATTCATTTGATTTTGAGTTTTGGGGTTGAATTGAAGGAAAGAGTAGGTTTGTTGGAAGAGATAGTTTTGTGGTTGTGCTTAGGGTTTGTGGTGATGATTATGATTATGATTTGTGTTTGAGGTATGTTTTGTATTGTTTGGTGTTTTTGCAAGTTTATTATGGTTTTTGGGTGTGTTTAGTTAAGTTTGTTTGAAGTGGGAAATGGTGAAAGAAAGTGATTTGTTGGATGCAGTGTTGATGTTGCTGGAATCTGTATTTTTGGCCTGACACGCCCATGAACACGGCCAAGTCTTTGGGCGTGTCAATGGTTCTATGTTGCAGTAGCATTTAAACGTCCAGTGACACGCCCATGTCACTGAGCGTGTCATAGCTACTGTGTGGTTGAAGAATTGACACGGCCATGAGCACGTTCGTGTTGTTGGACGTGTCAATGTTTCTGGGAGACAGAATGTATTACATGTTCAGTGACACACCCGTGGTTCTGAGCGTGTCAAAGCTTCTGTGTTGTGAGTTTAGGACACGGTCAGGGACACGCCCATGTTGTGGAGCATGTCATGTATAGAGTTTGCCCTAGTTGGTTCTTAGTCTTAGTATCTCATGTGTAATATTCCTTCTTGATTTAGGTTGTGAAGAGGTTGAATTGCCTTAACCTAAGTGGTGAAGAGTTCTTGGAAGAGGAAGGGTATAGATTGGTGTGAGTTATCTTAAGGTAAGTACAAGCTACATGGTCGCATGCATTTATATGATTTTGATACTTAACATGTTTCATTGTACATATGTTAAGTAATTGATTACATTGTTACTTCATGTGATAAATGTTATGATTGGTATAATGTGAATTGATTAATGTAAATTGAGATATAATGAGATTTGAAACCAATGTGGTTGGTTATAATGATGTAAAAGACATAATTGAGGCATGTTTGCCTAGATGATATGCAATGCAATTGATGATATATATATATACTCTCTTGATGAGATATGGAGCCATGGTTGTTGGCTAAAATGATAATGATGCTAATGAGATGATTGAGGCATGGTTGCCTAAGTGATGATGAGTAAATGAGAATGAAATTGATAATGAAATAATTAATGAATTGTATGGCTAATGTGTTATTCCATTTTCAGAGTTTTGTTGTTGGTGGCATGCCTATGGTAACAATCTCTTGAAGTTAGGTTGGGCTTGATCCTTGAAGCCAAGTTGGGTTGAAGTTTAACATGTTTTACTCCCCTTGAAGCTTGGTTGGGCCTAGTCCTTGAAGCCTAATTGAGATGTTACAACCCTTGAAATTAGGTTGGGTTTGGTTCTTGAAGCCAAGTTGGGTTGATACTTGGCATGCTTTGTTCCCCTTGAAGCCTGGTTGAACCTAAATCCTTGAAGCCTAGTTGGGATAATGATAATGATAAATGTGATAATTAAACCAAAACATTAACTCTGAAAGTTGAATGGCATATTAGTGTCTTTGGGCCCATGCTTGTCTTTGTTTTCAATATGATTCTTGGATGGTGAAACCAATGAATAATGAGATTACTCATAATGCATAAGTATCTTATTGAGAATGAATGTTTGATATGACATTAAGGAAAGTAAGATGTTGAAGTATAACATTTTTTTTAAATAGTGTATGGAATTGATTGTGTGACATTGGCATTGCATCCAAACATAATATTATTATAGTTTGTACCACTAAGCCGTTGACTTAGCGCGATTATGGTTTATCGCGCACGTAACAGGGAAGAACCGGAGAGTTCCTCTAGGCCGAATAGAGTCTAGATCTTGAGGTGTTGATTGTGAAGCTTAAAGATCAAAGACATACTGCCAAACATGTATATATTTATGTTTTGTAAAACTTGATTTTTGATGTATATGTATTTGTAAATATTTGTATATTGTTCCGCTGCGTTTTGAATAAACATTTTATCTATTGTTTTTCTTTTTTAAAAATATTCTTTAAATGTTTTAAATCTATTCATATTATTGAGAAGGGATTATTTGTATGTTTAAATAAGCCATGGCATACCTATATTCAGTATATATATATTACGATCGTATTAGCATGTTGTGTACGTATACGGGGTATAAGGGTGTTACAATTGTTTTGGTATCAGAGCCTAGGTTTGAGATTCTCAACCTAGGTCAATTGTAAGAAAAAGAATATTTTGATTTTTAAAGTGGGTTTTTGAGTAAAATACATGTTTTGGTATGGTAGTCTTTGATCTTTAATGAGGAACATTCTGCTGTGTTTGCAGATATAGGTAGTAATGGAGCATTCACTTCAGACTGTAGAAGGAAGTGCTGAGAGTGTAGCTCCAGGAAAGAGTAGAGATGGAGCTAGAGTTGATAGAGTTAGTGAGGCACCTATTTCTGTGCCAGAGAGATCAGCTGCAAAGGAGGCTCCGCCGGGTTGGTTAAGGCATGTGATAGAACTATTGAGGCCAGCTCCAGTGCAGCCACCACCACCACAGCCTCAGGTGCTAGTAAGACATTATGATAAGTTGAGGAAATATGGGGCTGAGGATTTCTTGGGCACTACTGATCCTGCAGTGGCTGAGCAGTGGTTGGACAAAGTGCAGAGGATATTCATCCAGTTGCAAGCTACTTCAGATGAGAAATTTGACTATGCCAGATCCCTCCTACAGAAAGATGCCTATGACTGGTGGAAGACGGTTCCTCATGCCATGGATGATCCACCTACACTATCTTATAGTGATTTTCTGAGGGAGTTTGAGCAGAAATATACTCCGAGGGAGTATAAAGATATTAAGAAGATGGAATTCTTGAATTTGAGGCAAGACAACCGGACGGTGATAGAATATGAGATTGAGTACATCCGGTTGAGTCGTTATGCTGGGGGAATTATCTCTGATGAAATAGATCGGTGCAGAAGATTTGAGGAGGGATTGAGGCCCTCTATTATGTGCATTGTGGTTGGTTCTCGATACCAGGATTTCTATCAGCTTGTGGCAGCAGCTAGAAGTGTTGAGAGAGCGCAGAGCATTGCAGCAGCTGCTTCTGAGGAGGAGACTAGAGTAAGGAGACCCCAGTTTGAGGCATGGTCTTCATCTGTGAAGAGGGGTAGAGGAAGTTTTTTTTTTTAGAACAGTAGGAGTCAGAGGCAGTCAGGCAGACCAGTGCAGTATCAGAGGCAGAGGCCGAGACCGATAGTCTCTATAGCTAGTGCCCCGACCCCAGTAGTTCAGAGGTCTACTCCACCTGTATGTGTTCACTGTGGTAGGCCCCATGGGGGTGCTTGTTGGAAGACTGGTGTATCTGGAGTATGCTTTAAATGTGGGTCACTAGATTATTTTATTAGAGATTGCCCAGAGATGCAAGATGATAGGCAAACAGATACTGCAGTTTCTTGACCCAGTGTCAGCAGAGGTGGTAGAGGGGGAAGAGGTTTCAGTAGAGGTGGTAGATCCGGGTTTAGTCAGAGAGGAGGATCTTCATCCAGAGGCAGTAGGCCAGATGAGGCCAGATCTTCTCAGAGGGTATATGTGATGCAGAGGCAGCCAGATGCTTCAGCAGTTATAGCGGGTACATTTTCTTTATTTGGCATTTCAGTACTTGCTTTGATTGATCCAGGATCTACTCATTCATACATTAGTGCATCTATCTTGCTGTGTCTGAATTGCATTCAGAGTCCTTAGGATTTGATGTCTTAGTGACAAATCCTTTAGGACATAGTGTTATGGTGAGTAGGGTGCATCGTGATAATGCTGTTGTGGTGCAATGTGAGGAGTTTCTTGGTGATTTAATTGAAATGCCTTTTAAAGAATATGATTTGATCTTAGGCATGGATTGGTTGTCTAAGCATGGGGTTGTGGTCGATTGTCAAAAGAAGTGTGTCACTTTGAGAACCAGTGATGGAAGGAGTGTGATGGTATCTAGTGAGCAGAGACAACTTGCATCCTTGTTTGTTTCAGCTGTAACAGCTAGGAAGTTGATTAGAAAAGGGTGTGATGCTTATCTTGCTCATGTGGTAGATACTAGAGCAATGGGTTCTCAACTTAATAATATCACCACAGTTGCAGATTTTCCGGATGTGTTTCCTGAGGAGTTGCCAGGGTTACCCCCTGAGAGAGAGGTGGAGTTTGGTATTGATTTGTTGCCTGGTACCACTCCCATCTCTATCACTCCTTATCGAATGGCACCAGCTGAATTGAGAGAGTTGAAGGTGCAGTTACAGGAGTTGTTGGATAAAGGGTTTATTTGTCACAGTGTTTCTCCTTGGGGAGCTCCTATGTTGTTTGTGAAGAAGAAGGATGGTACTATGAGGTTATGCATTGATTATAGGCAATTGAACAAAGTGACTATTAAGAATAAATATCCTTTGCCTAGGATTGATGATCTCTTTGATCAATTGAAGGGAGCAGCAGTGTTTTCCAAGATTGATTTGAGATCCGGGTACCATCAGTTGAGGGTTAGAGCTGAAGATGTTCCTAAGACAGCTTTCCGCACAAGGTATGGCCATTATGAGATTTTAGTAATGCCTTTTGGATTGACGAATGCACCTGCAGCTTTTATGGATTTGATGAATAGGGTGTTTAGGCCCTATTTGGATCAGTTTGTGGTGGTCTTCATCGATGATCTTTTGGTGTATTCGCATAATGTAGAAGAGCATGACAAGCATTTGCGGATTGTATTACAGATCCTGAGAGAGAAGCAATTGTATGCTAAGCTGTCGAAGTATGAGTTTTGGCTTGACCAAGTTACTTTTCTGGGTCATATAGTTTCAGCAGATGGTATAAGAGTCGTTCCAAGTAAAGTTGAAGCTATTTTGAATTGGAGTCCACCAAAGTCAGTGACTGAAGTTAGAAGTTTTTTGGTTTTGGCAGGCTATTATCGATGGTTTGTGAAAGGTTTCTCTTTGATAGCTACTCCACTCACCATATTGCTTCGGAAGGGAGTTAGATTTGTGTGGACGGATCAATGTCAAGCTAGTTTTGAGCAGTTGAAAGAAATGTTGACTCAAGCACCTGTTCTTACTTTACCCGTGGAAGAAAAACCATATGTGATTTATAGTGATGCTTCACATAATGGTTTAGGATGTGTTTTGATGCAAGAGGGTAAAGTCATAGCTTACGCTTCTAGGCAGTTGAAGCTGCACGAGCTTAATTATCCAACTCATGATTTGGAGTTGGCAGCTATAGTGTTTACTTTGAAGATTTGGCGACACTATTTGTATGGGGAGAAATGTTTTATTTTTAGGGATCACAAAAGTCTGAAATATTTGGGTGTTCAGAAGGAGTTGAATCTTCGGCAAAGGCGATGGTTAGAACTGATTAAAGACTACGACTGTTTGATTGATTATCATCTTGGTAAGGCGAATGTAGTTGCTGATGCCTTGAGTCGGAAGTCTTTGGCAGGTTTGGCTGTTTATTCACTCTCGTTGCTTATTGAGTTGAGAGCATTGCATGCTAATTTTGAAGTATGTGATGATGGTGCATTATTGGCTCAGTTGCAGTTGAGACCAGTATTGCTGGATCAGATTAAGGAGGCTTAATTGGCTGAAAGAGAAAAATTCAGAAGATTGTATCAGATTTCCATAATGGGGAGAACCGAAATTTTTATATAAAAAGTGATGGTAGCCTTTGGTTTAAGGATAGGTTGTGTGTTCCTAATGATGATAGTTTGAGAAAGATTATTTTAGAGGAAGCAAACCAATCGGTTTTTGCTATGCATCCGGGTAGTACAAAGATGTACCATGATTTGAAACAGCACTACTGGTGGTCTGGTATGAAGAGAGACATAGCGGAGTTTGTATCCAAGTGTCTCACATGTCAGAGGGTAAAAGCTGAGCATCAAGTTCCAACAGGGTTACTTCAACCTTTAACACTGCCTGAATGGAAATGGGAGAGAGTGACAATGGATTTTGTGTCTAGATTGCCATTGACTCAGAAGAGGCATAATGCTATTTGGGTAATTGTTGATCGATTGACTAAGACAGCTCATTTTCTTCCAATTCGGATGGACTATTCTCTTGAAAGATTGGCTGAGCTGTATATATGTGAAATAGTAAAGTTGCATGGAGTCCCAATTTCTTTAGTGTCTGATCGAGATCCCCGGTTTACTTCGAGGTTTTGGAAGAGTTTACATGGGGCTTTGGGTTCTCGATTACACTTTAGCACTGCTTTTCATCCACAGACTGCTGGGCAGTCAGAGAGAGTGATACAGATTATTGAGGATATGTTAAGAAGCCGTGTCATTGATTTTTCTGGAAGTTGGGACAGATTTTTACCACTTGTGGAATTTGCTTACAACAACAATCATCAATCTAGTATTGGTATGGCACCATTTGAGGCATTGTATGGTAGAAGATGTAGAACGCCTTTATGCTGGAATGAAATTGGAGAGGGCAAGTTAATTGGTCCTGATTTGGTTAAAGAAACTGAAGAGAAAGTGAAGATAATTCGGGATCGGTTGAAAGCAGCTTCAGATCGGCATAAGTCTTATTCAGATTTGAAAAGGAGAGATATAGAGTTTGATGTGGGAGATAAAGTCTTTTTGAAAGTGTCTCCTTGGAAAAAAATATTGAGATTTGGTCGAAGAGGGAAGCTGAGTCCTCGTTTCATTGGACCATATGAAGTTTTAGAAAGAGTTGGGCCAGTTGCTTATCGTCTTACCTTGCCACCTGAGTTGGATAGAATTCATAATGTATTCCATGTTTCTATGTTGCGGAGGTACAGATCAGATCCATCTCATATCTTGCCAGTTGAATCTATTGAGGTGAGTTTAGATCTGACATTTGAAGAAGAACCAGTTGCTATTTTGGCACATGAAGTGAAAGAGTTGAGACATAAGGAAGTGCCATTGGTGAAGGTTCTTTGGAAGAATCATGGTAGAGAAGAGGTAACTTGGGAGAGTGAGCAAGCAATGCGAGATCAATATCCTCAACTGTTTCAGACTTAATATTTGGTAATTTCGAGGACGAAATTTCTTTTTAGAGGGGGAGAATTGTAATATCCCAAAGTATTCCCTAGAAGTTTTGATATTATTGTTGTAATTGGATTGAATGTATATGATCCTTTGGGAAGAAAAAAGAATTATAGAGAGAGTGTATATGTTGTGTATATGAAAATATATATAACATATACACAAGTCAAAGTCAAAGAAAGTTAATGGAAGAAGATATTTATGTTATGATTTATGGAATTAATTAATAAGGAAATTATGAATGGAAGAGATTAATTTGGATTATTTTAATATTAAAATGACTTGGTGGAGGTTTAAAGAGATAAGTGTTTGACTTGTTGTCTTCATTTTCTTTTCTTTTTTTTTATTGGCCGGACATCATCAGTACAAGAGAGCAAAAGAGAGTTTTGGGTTCCAAGCTCAAAGTTGAAAGGAAATTCAAGTAACCAAGTTGAAAATTCAAGAAGTTTCATTATTGTTGGTAAGCTCTCTCTTGTTTTCCTTTGTTTTATTTGAAGTTGTGTTTGAGTTTGATGGATGATTGTTGTTACTAGGAGTGTGTTTGATTGTGGTGTGTTTAAGAGTGTTCGATTCATTTGATTTTGAGTTTTGGGGTTGAATTGAAGGAAAGAGTAAGTTTGTTGGAAGAGATAGTTTTGTGGTTGTGCTTAGGGTTTGTGGTGATGATTATGATTTGTGTTTGAGGTATGTTTTGTATTTTTTTGGTGTTTTTGCAAGTTTATTATGGTTTTTGGGTGTGTTTAGTTAAGTTTGTTTGAAGTGGGAAATGGTGAAAGAAAGTGATTTGTTGGATGCAGTGTTGATGTTGCCGGAATCTATATTTTTGGCCTGACACGCCCATGAACACGGCCAAGTCTTTGGGCGTGTCAATGGTTTTGTGTTGCAGTAGCATTTACACGTCCAGTGACACGTCCATGTCACTGAGCATGTCATAGCTACTGTGTGGTTGAAGAATTGACACGACCATGAGCACGTTCGTGTTGTTGGACGTGTCAATGTTTCTGGGAGACATAATGTATTACATGTTCAGTGACACACCCGTGGTTCTGAGCGTGTCAAAGCTTCTGTGTTGTGAGTTTAGGACACGGTCAGGGACACGCCCATGTTGTTGAGCGTGTCATGTATAGAGTTTGCCCTAGTTGGTTCTTAGTCTTAGTATCTCATGTGTAATATTCCTTCTTGATTTAGGTTGTGAAGAGGTTGAATTGCCTTAACATAAGTGGTGAAGAGTTCTTGGAAGAGGAAGGGTATAGATTGGTGTGAGTTATCTTAAGGTAAGTACAAGCTACATGGTTGCATGCATTTATATGATTTTGATACTTAACATGTTTGATTGTACATATGTTAAGTAATTGATTACATTGTTACTTCATGTGATAAATGTTATGATTGGTATAATGTGAATTAATTAATGTAAATTGAGATATAATGAGATGTGAAACCAGTGTGGTTGGTTATAATGATGTAAAAGACATAATTGAGGCATGTTTGCCTAGATGATATGCAATGCAATTGATGATATATATATATATATACTCTCTTGATGAGATATGGAGCCATGGTTGTTGGCTAAAATGATAATGATGCTAATGAGATGATTGAGGCATGGTTGCCTAAGTGATGATGAGTAAATGAGAATGAAATTGATAATGAAATAATTAATGAATTGTGTGGCTAATGTGTTATTCCATTTTCAGAGTTTTGTTGTTGATGGCATGCCTATGGTAACAATCTCTTGAAGTTAGGTTGGGCTTGATCCTTGAAGCCAAGTTGGGTTGAAGTTTAACATGTTTTACTCCCCTTGAAGCTTGGTTGGGTCTAGTCCTTGAAGCCTAATTGAGATGTTACAAACCTTGAAGCTAGGTTGGGTTTGGTTCTTGAAGCCAAGTTGGGTTGATACTTAGCATGCTTTGTTCCCCTTGAAGCTTGGTTGAACCTAAATCCTTGAAGCCTAGTTGGGATAATGATAATGATAAATGTGATAATTAAACCAAAACATTAACTCTGAAAATTGAATGGTATATTAGTGTCTTTGGGCCCATGCTTGTCTTTGTTTTCAATATGATTCTTGGATGGTGAAACCAATGAATAATGAGATTACTCATAATGCATAAGTATCTTATTGAGAATGAATGTTTGATATGACATTAAGGAAAGTAAGATGTTGAAGTATAACATTTTTTATTAAATAGTGTATGGAATTGATTGTGTGACATTGGCATTGCATCCAAACATAATATTATTATTGTTTGTACCACTAAGCCGTTGGCTTAGTGCGATTATGGTTTATCGCGTAGGTAACAGGGAAGAACCGGAGAGTTCCTCTAGGCTGAATAGAGTCTAGATCTTGAGGTGTTGATTGTGAAGCTTAAAGATCAAAGACATACTGTATATATTTTATGTTTTGTAAAACTTGGTTTTTGATGTATATGTATTTGTAAATATTTGTATATTGTTCCGCTGCATTTTGAATAAACATTTTATCTATTGTTTTTCTTTTTTTAAATCTATTCATATTATTGAGAAGGGATTATTTGTATGTTTAAATAAACCGTGGCATACCTATATTCAGTATACGTATATTACGATCGTATTAGCATGATGTGTACATATACGGGGTATAAGGGTGTTATAACCCTGACCACAGTGATTCAGAGGCCTGCTCCACCTACATGTGTTCATTGTGGTAGAGCATGTGGGGGTGTCTATTGGAGGATAGGTACACCAGCAGTGTGTTACAAATGCGGATCACCAGATTATTTTTTTAGAGATTTTCCAAAGCCACTAGATGACAGACAAATAGATACTGTAGTTTCTAGACCCAGTGTTAGAGGGGGTCATGGTGGCGGAGGTGGTAGATCAGGGTCTAGTCAGAGAGAAAAATTACAGTAGGGATGTAGACCTTTAATTTTAGCCCTAAGTTGGTACAGTCTTGATTAAAGAATGCTAAAATAAATTTGATCCGACTTTAAAATATTTAAACCTAGTTTATAACTTTTAAATAAGTCGGTCTAGTTTCAAAAGGCATAAATTCAAATTATAAAACCCTAAGTTAAATTTTTTTTGGCCCAAATTAGAACTTTTCAATCTAGAAATTAAAAAATACAAGAATAATTTGAGTCGGGGCAGCCCAGGCGACTTGAGCCATTGCTCATGTTGACCTGGAGGGCCTAGATCGACATGAGCATGCCTCATATCGATCTGGCAGCCCAGCTCGACATGAGGCTAGACTCACATTGACCTGCGCAAACAGGTCGACATGAGCTTAAGGCTCATGTTGATCTTGTTGCCTAGATCGACATGGTCCTAACATATTTTATGTTTTGACCAACCGGTTTCTTAATTAGGCTAGAACTCTTCTTAAAGACAGATTACACATGTTCAGTCTAGGGCTTTTAAGTTGGTTTGCCTATAAAAACTAATGTTTAATGCTAATAACAGGGGAGATAGTAATCAACAAGCAACAACTACAATCATCATCAGCAAAAAAGAATAAGGAACAAACAAAGCATCAAACATCAACAATAGAGGCAGTAACCTACTGCCTTAATCTTTGCTCTGCCAAAAATAAACATTATTACAGACAGTAAGCTTGGAATCAACAATCAAATTTTGTGGAGCCTTCAAATGCATGTTTCGTGTCTTAAATTTAATTTTCTTAAACATACAGTAGCGAGGTTATCTTTTTTATATTTTTATTTGTTTGCTTTAATTATCATATTGATCACATAAATTTAATTGCTAAAACCTTAGTTTCACATTTTATAAAATTAAAAATCAATCCATTTTGTCTATCTAGTAGCTTAAGGTTTGATGTGAATAATTGGCATAGACCCTAATTCTTGAACCTAGTGTCTAGAAACTGTAACTTCTTAAAATCCTAATCCCTCAGCCTTGGTTCCAAGAAAAACCATAATATCTTAAAACCTAATGTCCAAGGCCTTAAAAAACTTAAACCCTAAATTTCCTAAAACCTAATCCTGTGTCATCCAAACCCTAAATCCAAAACCCCTAAAACTAAAACCCTAACTCACAAAACCCTAAAACCTAAGCCCTAGCTTCCAAACCCTAATTCCCAAAATTCAAAAGCCCTAATATGTAACCCTTAAGCCTTAACCCTAATCCCAAATCTATAAAACCAATACCCTAAACTAGAAACCTTAGTTTCTTATGATAAGACTCTAAAAACGCTAATCATGTTTCTAAAATCCTAAAACCCTATTTATATTTTCCATAAAATCCTAATTTTATCTTAAAACCCTAGTTTAGGAAAAACCCTAGTTTCTATAAATATAAAACCCTAGCTTATATAGAAGCCTTAATTCCCCCCCCCACAAAACCATATCCTATAAACTGTTTATAAACTATATTGTGATATTTTATACTGTATATGCATATTTTATATATATTGGGTGTATGTATTATACGTATATAGGGTATAAGGGTGTTACATGTAGTGTGATGTCTTTAAAAAAATATGAAAAATGCAAGTTATGCACTAAAACGTGGAAGTGAGCCACATTTGATTTGAATGTGATGGTGGTTTTGTTTATGAGTCAAAAATGTGGAAAAAGAATGTGAAATGTGGATAATAATTACAAAATGAGAAAAAAAATAATGTGGAAATTTGATACTTATATGAGACATGTGATGATGATCATAGTTTGATATGATCACAAGAGATATGAAAAATGCGATAAATTCACTAGAAATGTGATTTACTAGTCACATTATGGTTATGGCTAGAAAGATGAAAAATGTTGCAAACATTTAAAATATGGAAAACATGTATTATTTTGTGCATAGTTTGTTATTCGATTTCTAGAGTTCTGTATTTGGCGGCATGCCTATGAGGTTATCCTCATTATTTACCTTCGGGGCTAGACACTAGGCATCACTTATATATAATTTGTCTTGGGGGCTAGACACTAGGCATCACTAATATATGATTTTCCTTTGAGGCTAGAACTTGGTGTCAATATGGACCAAAATAGTAACTCTAAAATTTGAATAATATATTAGTTTGTTTGGGCCCATACTTGTGTATGTGTTAATGTAATGCTTAGAAAGAATGATAAATGTGAATTAAAGTGGAATTGCATATCACAATGTGAGATGTCATGAAACAGCACCAGACATTGTAATTTCTTTTAAAGTTTCATTATTATCAAAGTATGTACATACTCTTGATAATTTAAATATATTTGCATTTAATTTGGCTTAACACATTTTGAATAGAAAATGTGTTAAGCTATTTGACTATTTGAACATTCATATACACTGTGATATGACATGTGAATTGATGAGTATGCATTATGTACATTGTGAAAAGCCATTATTAATGGCTAAAATGAGTGGAATGTGGTTTATGTGAATTATGTGAGAATAACCAAAAAATGTTTGGGTAATATGATTGTAATGCTAAATGACATACATTATGATAAAGTGATAAGATATAATGAAATTAAGTGATTTGGCATTGTTATGAATGAGAAAAATGAGTAAAAGAGGAAATGGGATAAAAGAATTGATTATGAAATATAATGTTTGGATGGTAAGATGAATTGTGATATGCGATTAAAAATATCAATGTTGATAGATCTAAGCAGAGCTGGCTCTAAAGACAGAATTGACCTAAGCTTAGGTCATGAGATTGTTCTTATGTTTACTGGATTTGATAGTTGAGATTGAAAAATAAAGAAGTATAGATATATATATATGTATACCATGTATAAAATAAGAAGTGAGAATGTATATGTATGATGTTTATTATTTATAGATATGTATTGCTAAGTTGTAAAGCTTAGCACGGTTGTGTAAATCATGTACATAAGAGCATTCCGATCAGTGGAACTTAGACTATGGCAGTTTCATAGTGATCTAGACTGCCGCAAGACCAACGATGCCATTTGCTTACATGTATATTTATGATTTAAGCATTTTGGTTTATGTAAATTAACTCATAACACTTGTGTTGGTTTATAAAGATTTAAAATGATAGTATTTATATATCTACGTCAGTATTTGATTTTAATATATAAAGTTTAAAGTGTTGAGATTTTAATTCTTTATTAATAAAGTAGCAAGTTTGGAGAATGAATGAAATTATTAATATTTTGTAAGTATAAAATTTTTATACAGGTTGTGTGCTTGTTGTTTTGGGATTTATCTGAATTATAAAAAAAAAACTCTAGTGAGATTTTTCAGAGAATTTTCATTAAATTATGTATTTTTATTTTTCAAATTATTAATGAATATTATTTTTTTATTTATTAAAATATATTTAAGTTGCAAAATATTTTCTTGAATTTATAAAAATTTAATAAGACTGAAAACAGTAACATTATCATATTGTATATGTGTATAATACATATATCGGGTGTATATATTATACATATATATGGTATAAGGGTGTTACAAGCCAGCTTGTCTTGTTTATACCATGGCCTGGACCAGGCCTATAGATGTACCAACACCACTATTGGCTTGTTGGTAGTTAGCTACATATGGGTTTTCATTCCCCCTTTTATCTTCTTCTGATTTTGTTCCCATTGTTTATTTTTTCCATTTTGGCTATGTATTTGCAGATTTGGGCCTATGAGCTTAATCTCCTTCCTCCTCTTGATGTAAAGTCAGGTTTCCACCACTATTACCCTCACCTCGGGGCTTGTATGGGTGACAGGAAGGCCTCAAAGATGTCTGATGATATTATGGCTCTAAAGTTTTCCCTCCAATAGCTTCCCTGGTCAAAGTTAAATAGTTAATTTTTAGTTTTTTAGTTTTTTTCAAAAATGGTTTGTATATTTATCTCTACTCATGTTTACCTCTCTTTTTTAAGTGTTGACAGCATGGTGGGATCCTATAGATCGGTTGGAGCACCCTTTGTAACACCCCTATACCCCGTATACGCACACTACATACTACCACAATCGTAATATACGTATACTGAATATAGGAATGCCACAGTTTACTAAACAAACAAATCATTCCTTTTAACAATAATATGAGCAAACTTAAAACATTTAAGTTATATTATAAAACACAATAGATAAACGTTTATTTATTAAGCAGCAGAAAATGTAGCGGTATTTACATATATATATATATATATATCAAAGTTAATGTTTACAAAACATAAAATTTATACATGTTTAGCAGTTCGTCTCTGATCTTTAAGCCTACAATCAACACTTCAGAGTCTAGACTCGACTCGGTCTAGATGAACTCTTCGGTTCTACCCTGTCACCTGCGCGATGAACCACAATCGCGCTAAGCCAACGGTTTAGTGGTACAAACCACAATAACAATATGCTTCAATGCAATGCTAATGCCACACATTTCAACAATAAAGACAATATTCATAAATGATATATTTATATTTTTCATAACACTACATTTCATTATCTTATTCAATTGTTTCACCATTTATGATTTACATTGAAACAAAGACAAGCATGGGCCCAAAAGACACTAATATGCCATTCAACTTTCAGAGTTAATGTTTTGGTTCAATTCTCACATTTATCATTATTCCAACTAGGCTTCAAGGATTAGGCTCAACCAAGCTTCAAGGGGAGCAAAGCATGCTAAGTATCAACCCAACTTGGCTTTAAGAACCAAACCCAACCTAGCTTCAAGGGTTGTAACATCTCAACTAGGCTTCAAGGATTAGATCCAACCATGATTCAAGGGGAGTTAAGCATGCTAAACTTCAACCCAACCTGGCTTCAAGGATCAAGCCCAACCTAGCTTCAAGAGATTGTTACTATTAGGCATGCCACCAACAACAAAACTCTGAAAATGGAATAACATATTAGACACACAATTCATTCATTATTTCATTATCAATTTCATTCTCATTTTCTCATCATCTTCTAGGCAAACATGCCCCACTTATTTCATTTGAATCATTATAGCCAACCACAATGGCTTCACATCTTATCATATCTCAATTCACATTAAAGAAATTCATCATTAAAGTATACATAACCAATTGCATTGAACATACATTTTAAATGATCACCATATCTTTCATATTATACAAATCATAACATTAATCAAATGTATTAACAATGTAATAAATTACTTAACACATTTACAACCAAATGTGTTAAGTCTCAAAATAATGTAAATGTATGCAACCATGTAAGTTTGTACTTACCTCAAGAACAACTAACACCAATCTATACACTTCCTCTTCCAAGAATTCTTCACTACTTGGATTAGGGAAGCTAAACCTCTTCACAACCTAATTCAAAAGGAATAATACACACTTATTTAAAAATACACATGAATTCCAATATAATTATTCAACTATTAGTCTCATACTAAGCCCGTAGATCATAAATTACAAACCAAAACCACTATCTAGGTCCCCACGGTCATGGCCTCACCACCCCCACGGTCGTGGGATAGCAAACGAATCTGCCCACTTTGCTTAAAACCCCCACGATTGTGGCATCCATTATGCTTCTGTTTCGGATCACACTCATGTATTCTATGCTTTTAACTTTATTGAACACAACATCTTGAAGATCTACAATAATAATTGATAAAACTCAATATTTACATCAATCACCAATTCACAACCATAACATAAACACAACTCTTACTCTTCCAACACCAACCTAACTCCTTATCTTCAATTCAACTCCAACACTCTCAAACACACCACAATCAAACATACTCATACTATTAATAATCAACCATCAAACTCAAATACAACTTAAAATAAAACAAGGGAATCAAGTGGAAACTTACCAAAAATGATGAAACTTCTTAGATTTCCAACTTGATCACTTGAAACATCCTTTAATTTTGATCTTGGAAAATCAAAAACTTTCTTTCTCTCTTGCTTTGGAAGGAGCCGGCCAAGAAGGAAAAGAAAAGAAGAAAAAGAAGATGAACAAGAGACAAAGTCAAACACTTCACCTCTTTAAACCTCCACCAAGGAATTTAATATTAAAATAATTTAAAATATTCTCTTCCACTCATTAATTAAATTTCCTTTTAATTAATTTAATTAATTTAATTTAAAATCATTAATTAATTAATCTTCTTTTGACTTTCATACTTTGACTTGTATATGTTGTATATATCACCATATATATGTAACATATACACTCTTCCCTTACCTCCTTTTTCTTTCCAATTAAACATATACATTTAATCCAAGTACAACAATAAATATTCCAAAACTTTTAGGGTATACTTTGGGATATTACACCCTTGGTCTTTAGTTATACTATCAGCAGAGTGATGGGTTGAGCGACGGATACTTTGGCTGGCCCAGGCTCTTCTAAATGGTTTCTAGGGGAGAAAGTCTTTGAGTGGTATCTGCTCCTAGAGAGACAATCCGTTCCTTTTGACATCACCCAAACCATCTTCATTTATAGGTCAATTCGGGAGTGAGAATGGGTTTGATGGAGGGATGGCAAGGACTATCGCCAGTTCATTTTACAGTACAGATCTCCTTCCTTTTACTTGGAGTTTGTGAGGCAGAATTTACTTCCCTCTAGGCTGGCTGCTTCATCTTCAATTCCTACTAACCTTCCTACTTCCCAGTCTAACTCTATAACTAAGCTGACACAGGTTGCAGAGAGATCTCAGGTGACTCTCCCTTCTCTTTTTTCTCTTCACTTCTTCTTTCTTTCTCTCACTCTCCCTCTCTTTTATTATTATTACTATTATTATTATTATTATTATTATTATTATTATTATTATTATTATTATTATTATTTCATTTGCCTTCTTTTCTTTAAAACTTTTCAGAGAAGAAGGAAGTTTATTGAGCCTTCCACTCATAGAGATACTTGATCTCGATATTCCCCTACCCTTTCTAAGTATTGTTTAGGATCAACTCCAACTACTTTTTTACTGCGAATACCATGGTACCCTCCTCAGTCTATATTCTTTCTTTGTAGGGCTAGTGAAGTGCACACTTTAGAGAGACTGATCCCCATGACAAGAACCTTGCCAAGGAATCCTCTTGATACGACCCACTAGAGTTTTCTCTTTATAATTTCCTTTATTGGCAGAACAAATAGTAATTTTATGTTTATTTCCTTACAGGTTCCTTCGAGAGCGTATGAGGAGCTTTATTCCTTTTATTCTGCTGCTATAGCTCGCCTCACTGCTCTTTCCAATGACATATTGGTAGATACCTGTAAGAGCAAAAATCTCTTTAATTTGTGTGAAATGATTTATTTTATACTAACCTATGTACTTCTTGGACCTTTCAGGGCCAAACTGTTATTAGAGATGTACATATCACCACACTTACAGTAAGTACACACTCTCTCTTCTTTTTTTTCTCTTCTCTTCTCTCTTTTTTTAATATATATATTTTTTATTTGTGAACATTTTGAGTTTTGGATCTATAGATGGAGCTGGAGGTAGAGAGGGTGACTAGCAAGCATCTCCAAGATGAGCTCGACAGTGCCAACAATAGGAATGATCAACTCGAGGATGATATTATTTCATTGAAGGCAGAGCAACAGACCTTACAGCAATGTCTTGATGGTTCTACAGGTGCTTCTTCCTTTGGTTGAGGCAACCTTATTGATCTAGTTGCTGAGAGTTCAGATCAGGAGGGGGATTCCAAGGAGAGCAGTACATAAGATGCCTCCGACTCTTAGAGTTCTTTTGTTATTTTTTCATTTTTCTCGTTTGTTAGATTTGCATATACTATTTCTTGATTGTAATTTCTCCTTTTGAACCCTTATATCTTCTTTTGTTCCTAGTTTATGATCATATGATTCTTCTATTATGTGATGTGCCTCAGACCTGTCCAAATCCCTGGAAAATAAATGCACGTAAGTGCCATATAAATAATAACAATAAAGAAAAGTGAGAAAGGAAAGAGTCTTCCCCAAAATGAATTCTACATATAATTATCAAGTTTGACAATCAAAATATCGAATTTGATAATTTTTCCAGACTCGATGAATAGTTTAAAACCAAGACAAAGATCAAACACAAGGGATTTTCTTCAATCCGACAATTTCATTTTGAACAACTATGTAGCAGCATTGGGGGTCATTCTTGGCCGTCTTCTTCAATCAGATACTACTACATGTCTTTGACTTATGGATTACTTCCATATTATTTCCTTATTTTCTTGTCTAAGTAACTCTCACCGTACTGTGTATGGATTAACAAAGAAAGATGGATGAGGAACTCCTAGGCCTCCCTTACTCGGGTCGACATGAGCAGTTCCATTGCATTTGGTCTTCTATAATGCTCTCTTCAAAGGAAAACCCTCCTCTTCTTCCTCTAAATGGTCATCAGTGCAAAGCTAGGCGCTCTCAAGTAACTCCTAATCATTTTTGTCGATTTGTATGTAACTTTCACCACTATTTCACTTAGTATTTGCTTGATTTTCCTTGTAATATTGATCTGACATGGTTAAAAGCTTCTGGTTTACTATAATTATCACATTCGATAATTATAGTATTGATCTCGGTATTATCATTACAACATTTATTGGCCCGCATCATTGTCGAGTTCATCAATATTTCTGTCATATCTGAGTATAATTTATTGTCATACTCAATAATTTACCTCCCTAAAACATGGGAAAATGCATAAATTAGTATAGCACTTGTATTTCATTTCATATAGTTACCGCATTTAGAATTCAATTTTTTAACAATTCAATGTAAGCTTAGTTTAGGTTGCTGATGGATTGCACTTGTTTTGCTCCTAGTTCTAATCTCTTCCTAACTCGGTAAAGAACTTCTATTCCTTAGTGTGAGCGGGGATTTTTGCCCCCACTCCCACATAAAATGGTTATTGCAACTTCGGCATTGTTAGGCTCAGGGCCTTAGAGAACACGAGCCTAAACTCGGAGAAAATGGAGTCACCACCAAATGGGCTGAAAAAAAAAGAAAGGGGTGGATGACTCGATTTCTAAGGAATTTCCAACCTCCTATTGGATTTGAAAAGTTAGGTACGCGTGGGGACTGTGAGAAATGGCCTAGCACCCCCACAGTGCTCGGTTCATTGGAACCGGCCTCCTTTTCAGTTCTTAACATTATAAATTTCTTAAATATAATGATATTATCCATACTACATGCAATCATAAGAATACACAAATACTTTATTAAAAATCATAGCAATGTTAAAACAAAACAAATAAATGGACACCCATCCGAGGATGGAAACATGTCCTTACATCGTCCAATGTCTAAAACTAAATAGGGCACCCACCAAAAAGGTGGAAACGTGTCCTTTACATTAATCCCAAAATATGAAAATAATTTAAATTTCATGAAGCTTAACTAATGAGGTACCTGTGAGCAGGGATTTTTGCTCCCACTCCCGGTGGAATGGTTCTTACGACTTCGGCACTGTTAGACTCTGCGCCTTGGAGAACACAGGCCTAAGCCCAGAGAAAATGGAGTCACCATCCAGATGGGCTGGGAAAAAGAAAGAGGTAGATGACTCAATTCCAAAGGAATCCCCAACCCCCTAATGGGTTTATAAAGTTGGATACACGTGGGGAAGGTGAGAAATGGCCCTGTAACACCCCTTCCCAACCTACATATGTAAGCTGAGTAGTGGCGCCACACTAACCTAATGTGGCTACCAATTTTACTTAGTCAAATTTTAGTTTCGATTTTTTTACAAAAATTTGCCATAGTTTCGCCTAAAAATTGAGTCCCAAGTGTCGACAAAACCGGTTTTTTTCTTATTTTAAAAACATTTTACACAAACCAATGCAAACAAAATCATTCTCAGTACACTCCCAATAAATCCCCCTTATAACCTCAACTACAACCTGCAAAAAGGATTTACACTTCTAGTACAACATAAAATAAAGGTTTTGTGACAACCCCCATATTTAAATATTACACAGCGGAAGTTATAAAATATTTACATATTTACAAATTCATATACATCAAAACTCAAGTTTTACAACACATAAAATTTATACATGATTGGCAAGTCTGCTCTGATCTTTAAGCTCCCAAAATGGATTCTTCAAGGTCTACTCTCACTAGGTCTTGATGAACTCTCGGGTTCAACTCTATCCATTCTACTACCTGCGCGATTAAACACTATCGCGCTAAGCCAACGGCTTAGTAAGATAAAACATGCTAACAGTATGCTTTAATGAAATGCAATGCCACATATGTTATTGATAAGATCAACATCATAAATATAAAGTTAACCACACAATTATGCATTTAACAAATCATAGTCATATGAGCATACCACATTTCAACATCATTTCACATTCAACATTAATCAATCATACTCCATAACCAACATCTCATTTCATTAAACTCATAACATTATTTAGGACATTCATATAACCTTGACACCTATGGGCCCAACAAGTATTTAATACGATATTCAGAGTTCAGAGTTACTGCTTTGGTTCATAGTCACAATAATCACGCCCGTAGGCAATGTATATACATGTATCTCTATCCATGGATAGTGTAACAGACCCAGTCTCTTGGATCATCAACTCAACACATATGAGGAGATCCTCAACCTGGCAAGACTGTTACAAATCATATATCTCATAGTGTAACAGACCCAGTCTCTTGGACCATCAACTCAACACCTATGAGGAGGTCCTCAACCCGGCAAGACTGTTACCTTTCATCATTTCTTAGGCATGCCACCCAAATCCAGAACTCTGAAACTGAATAACATATTAAACAAACAATTCATTTCCATTCTCAATTCTCATCACATTTAGGCAAACATGCCTTCTTTCTTTCAATTACATCATCTTAGCCAATAACAATGGCTTCACATTTCATTTCACAATATAACATCTCATTATTCAAGTATATATATATATATATCTCATCCATGATCACATTATATTTCACATAGCATCATTCATAAATATCAACATTTCATTCCACATTACTCATGAAACACATTACCATTCACAATGCACAACATAACATTGTTCAATCTCAACAATGCAATTAGGGCAAAGAACAATTGATTATAACATTCATTGATTCCAGTGTATTTAAAGTGTTTAGGGTTAGGTTTAAGGACCAACCTACCTTTGGAGAACCAAAGCAATGCAAGAAGAACAAAGAATTAAAACCCTAACCATAAATAGTACATTCTGGTTTTTAAACTCCATTTTATCCTTATTTTGAAAAATTGTATAAAATAATCTACTTGACTAAAAATTTTAAAATTTTTACAGAATTTATTTTTGTATCTTAAAATCATCCCTTTAAAATTTCAGATCAAACTGAACACAAAATCTTGGTCAAATAGTTCACCTAACCAGACTGCCCCAATTGCCCTGCATCCTGGCAGCAGTTCTGAACTTTGTGAATTCCATAAATCAAATTCAATCAACGTGATTCCAAATTATTTTTCTCAAATACTAAACTCACTAAGCAACAACATATCAAAAATTTGATTGGATATGATTTTTCTACATTTTATTAAAAATCCCAAAATATAGCTGTCCCAGTTAAGGTACTTGCTGGAACAGGTCTAATGAAAATAATCTTTCTAAACTCATAACCATTCCAAAATCGAATCAACATATTTTTCAGTCATTCTAGACTCATAGAGGCACAACATATCAAAAATTCACTTCAAGAACATTTTTCTAAAATTAATTAAAAATCATACAAGTCACAGCCTTTACTAATCCTAAAACAGAAACAATTTCACTAAACACCAATCTTACTCTTCCATCACCAACACCAACCCAACTTCTCATCTATCAAGCAAAATCAATACTCACAATCATACCATAAGCAACGTAATCATACCACTTCAAAAGAATTGAAGAAATTAGAGAAAAGATCTTACCTTAGTTAAAAACTTCTTAAATCAACACTTGAACACTTAATCTTTCTTCAATTTAAGCTTGAAATCATCAAAACCATCACTTGTCTCTTTCTTTCTCTTTGGCTATGGAGGGCCGGCCATCAACAAGAAGAAGAAGAAGAAATGATGAAGAAAACACAAGTCAAACCTTCTTTAAATATCCACCATGTGATTTTATCCAAGCAATTACCAAAGTGCCCTTATTCACATAATTATCTTTTTGTCTTATATGTGCCCAATTAAGTAATTTACCAATCTCAAATAAATATCTTCTCTTGCATTGACCAAGCCTTTTGACCACTTTATATGTCATATATATTAACATATACACAACATATAAATTTGTCTCTAAACCCTATTTCTTCCCAAAATACATATACATATACTTTCTCTTCTCAATTTCTTTTCTCTTACAATTTAACACATATATTCAATCCATTATATAACATTAACAACAACAACAATATGCAAAACTTATAGGGCATAAATGAGGATATTACAATTCTCCCCCTCTAAAAAGAAATTTCGTCCTCGAAATTACCTGATATCAACTCTGAAATAGTTGAGGATATTGCTCTCGCATAGTTTGCTCACTTTCCCAAGTTGCTTCTTCTTTTGCATGATTCTTCCAAAGAATCTTCACCAATGGCACTTTCTTGTTCCTCAATTCTTTCACATCACCTGCCAAGATAGCAACTGGTTCTTCTTCAAATGTCAAATCTGGGCTCACTTCGATAGACTCAAATGGCAACACATGAGATGGATCTGACCTGTACCTCCTCAACATAGAAACATGGAATACATTATGAATACGATCCAACTCAGGTGGCAAAGCAAGTCGATATGCAACTGGCCCAACTCTTTCTAACACTTCATACGGCCCAATGAAACGAGGACTCAATTTTCCTTTCCGACCGAACCTCAAAATCTTCTTCCAAGGAGATACTTTCAAAAACACCTTATCTCCAACATCAAACTGAATGTCTCTCCTCTTCAGATCTGCATAAGACTTCTGTCGGTCTGAAGCTGCTTTTAACCTACCTCGGATCAACTTCACTTTTTCCTCAGTTTCTTGAATCAAATCAGGTCCAATTATTTTACCTTCACCAAGTTCACTCCAACAAAGAGGTGTTCTGCACCGTCTACCATACAATGCCTCGAACGGTGCCATACCAATGCTAGATTGGTGACTGTTGTTGTAAGCAAACTCCACAAGAGGTAAGAATCTATCCCAACTTCCAGTGAAATCGATGACACAGCTTCTCAACATATCCTCAATAATCTGTATCACCCTCTCTGACTGTCCATCCATCTGTGGATGAAAAGCAGTACTGAAGTGTAGTCGAGAACCCAAAGCACTATGCAAACTCTTCCAAAATCTTGAAGTAAACCGGGGATCTCGATCAAACACTAAAGAAGTTGGAACACCATGCAATTTCACAATCTCATGGATATACAGCTCAGCCAATCTCTCCAAAGAATAATCCATTCGAACCGGAAGGAAATGAGCTGTTTTAGTCAATCTATCCACAATCACCCATATAGCATCATGCTTCTTTTGTGTCAATGGCAAACCAGACACAAAATCCATTGTCACTCTTTCCCACTTCCATTCTGGCACTGACAATGGTTGAAGCAACCCGGTTGGGACTTGATGCTCTGCTTTAACCTTCTGACAGGTGAGACATTTCGACACAAAATCTGCAATGTCTCTCTTCAAACCAATCCACCAATAATGCTGTCTCAAATCATGATACATCTTCGTATTACCCGGATGCATAGCAAACATTGACTGATGAGCTTCTTCCAAAATGACCCTTTTCAATTCAGCATCATCGGGTACACACAATCTGCTCTTGAACCAGAGACTCCCATCGCTCTTCACAATAAAATCTCTAGTCTTCCCATTCTTGCAATCTGAAATAATCTTCTGAATCTTCATATCAATCAACTGAGCCTCTTTGATCTGATCTAACAAAACTGGTTTCAAAAGCAACTGTGCCAACAATCCACCATCGTCACAAGATACAAAGTTAGCACGCAGAGCTCTCAATTCAACAAGCAACGAGAGCGAATAAATTATTAAACCAGCTAAAGACTTCCGACTTAAGGCATCAGCAACAACATTTGCTTTACCTGGATGATAGTCAATCAAACAGTCGTAGTCTTTAATCAACTCCAACCATCTCCTCTGACGAAGATTGAGTTCTTTCTGGACACCCAAATACTTCAAACTCTTATGATCAGTGTAGATGAAACATTTCTCCCCAAACAGATAGTGGCGCCAAATCTTCAATGCAAACACAATGGCAGCCAATTCCAAATCATGGGTTGGATAGTTAAGCTCATGCGGTTTCAACTGTCGAGATGCATAAGCTATAACTTTACCTTCTTGCATCAATACACACCCCAAACCTCTATGTGAAGCATCACTGTAGATCACATAAGGTTTACCTTCAACAGGTAAAGTAAGAACAGGCGCTTGAGTTAACAATTCTCTCAACTGCTCAAAACTCGCCTGACACTGATCCGTCCACACAAATCTCACTCCCTTACGAAGCAATCTGGTGAGTGGAGTAGCTATCAAAGAAAACCCTTTCACAAACCGCCTGTAATAGCCTGCCAAACCCAGAAAACTTCTAATCTCAGTCACAGACTTGGGTGGACTCCAATTCAATATAGCTTCAACTTTGCTCGGATCAACTCTAATACCCTCTGCTGAAACTATATGTCTGAGAAAAGCTACTTGATCCAACCAGAACTCACATTTCGACAATTTGGCAAATAACTGCTTTTCTCTCAAAATCTGCAACACAAACCGCAGATGCATATCATGTTCCTCTTCATTCCGCGAATACACCAGTATATCATCAATGAAGACCACTACAAACTGATCCAAATAGGGCCTAAACACCCTATTCATCAAATCCATAAAAGCTGCAGGTGCATTCGTCAGACCAAAAGGCATAACTAGAAATTCATAATGCCCAAACCTGGTCCGAAAAGCAGTCTTAGGAACATCTTCACTTCTTACCCTCAGCTGATGGTACCCAGATCTCAAATCAATTTTGGAGAACACTGACGCTCCCTTCAACTGATCAAAGAGATCATCGATTCTAGGCAAAGGATATTTATTCTTAATGGTCACCTTGTTCAATTGCCTATAATCGATACACAACCTCATAGTACCATCTTTCTTGTTCACAAAAAGCACAGGAGCTCCCCAAGGAGAAACACTGGGGCGAATAAATCCTTTGTCCAACAACTCCTGTAATTGCACTTTCAATTCCCTCAATTCTGCTGGTGCCATTCTATAAGGAGTAATAGAGATAGGAGTGGTACCAGGCAACAATTCAATACCGAACTCCACCTCTCTCTCAGGAGGTAACCCTGGCAACTCCTCTGGAAACACATCTGGGAACTCTGCAACTGTGGCAATGCTATCAATGGGAGAACTTCTTACTCTAGTATCTACCACATGAGCAAGATAGGCTTCACACCCCTTTCTAATCAACCTCCTGGCTGCAACAGCTGAAACAAATAAGGAGGCTAGCTGTTCCTGCTCATTAGATACTATCACCTCTCTACCATCACCCGTTCTCAAAGAAACAATTTTCTTTTTACAATCCACCACAGCTCCATGTCGAGATAGCCAATCCATACCTAAGATCACATCATAATCCTTAAATGGCATCTCAATCAAATCCCCAAGGAACTCCTCACCCTGCACCACTACTGCACTATCTCTATGCACCTTACTCACAACCACACTATGCCCTAACGGATTTGTTACCAACACATCAAATCCTAGGGACTCAGCATGCAAATCAGATACAGGCAAAACAGATGCACTAATATATGAATGCGTGGAACCCGGATCAATCAAAGCAAGTACTGGAGTATTAAATAAAGAAAAAGTACCAGCTATGACTGCTGATGCATCTGGCTGCCTCTGCATAACATACATCCTCTGGGAAGATCCAACCTCCTCTGGTCTACCCTCCCTGGATGCAGCACCTCCTCTAGAACTGAATCCTGGTCTACCTCCTCGGCTGGCATCTCTGCCTCCTCTGCCTCCCCTCACACTAGCTCGAGAAGCAGCAGAATCAACTGACATCTGCTCCTGCCTCTCAGGACAGTCTCTCACAAAGTGGTCAGGTGATCCACACCTGAAGCATACCCCTGATCTACTATGCCTCCAACAAACGCCCCCATGTCTTCCACCACACTGGTTACACACAGGTAAGGTGGATCTCTGAACTCCAGGAGTAGGAGCACTCGCTACTGAAGCTGCAGGTCTAAATCTCTGCCTCTGGAACTGCACTGACCTACCCGCTGGTCTCTGGCTCCTACTACTCCGAGGAACAAAACTTCCTCTACCCCTCTTCGCAGAAGAAGACCCTACCTCAAACTGGGGCCTCCTAACCCTAACCTCTTCCTCTGAAGCAGCTGCAATAACTTGAGCTCGCTCTGCACTTCGAGCTGCTGCCACAAGCTGTGAGAAATCCTGATATCTGGATCCAGCCACTAAGCACATGATCGAGGGCCTCAATCCCTCCTCAAATCGCTGACATCTATCAATCTCATCAGCAATGATGCCCCCAGCATACTGGCTCAGTCGAATAAACTCAACCTCATACTCAGTTACGGTCCGATGATCTTGCTTCAAATCTAGAAACTCTCTTTTCTTCCCATCTTTATACTCCCTAGGAGTATACTTCAACTCAAATTCCCTCAGAAAATCAGTGTAAGACAGTGTTGGAGGATCATCCATAGAATGGGGCACTGTCTTCCACCAGTCGTAGGCATCCTTCTGTAGCAAAGATCTTGCATAGTCAAACTTCTCCTCTGAAGTGGCTTGCAACTGCACAAATACCCTCTGAACTCTATCAAGCCACTGTTCTGCTACAGCCAGATCAACTGTACCAAAGAAATCCTCTGCTCCATATTTTCTTAGCTTATCATAGTGCCTTACTGGTACTGAAGGCTGAGGGGGTGGTGGCGGTGGCTGTGGTTGCACAGGTGCTTGTCTCATAGCTTCCATCATAGGCCTAAACCAGGCTGGCGGAACCTCCTCCCCAGCTGGTCTACCCGACACCGAAGCAGGTGCCTCCTCAACACTATCAACCCTAGCTCCCTCAGCAGGAGCAATACTCTCGGCACTACCCTCAATCGACTGACGTGAGTGAGAATCCATCACAACCTAAGTCTGCAAACACAACAGAATACCTCTTATTAAAGATCAGAGACTGCCAATCCCAAACATGTATTTTTGTTCAAAAACTCACTTTTTAAGTAAAAATAGTCTTTTTCTTACATTTTACCTAGGTTGAGAATCTCAAACCTAGGCTCTGATACCAAAACAATTGTAACACCCCTTCCCAACCTACATATGTAAGCTGAGTAGAGGCGCCACACTAACCTAATGTTGCTACCAATTTTACTTAGTCAAATTTTAGTTCCGATTTTTTTACAAAATTTTTGCCATAGTTTCGCCTAAAAATTGAGTCCTAAGTGTCGACAAAACCGGTTTTTTTCTTATTTTAAAAACATTTTACACAAACCAATGCAAACAAAATCATTCTCAGTACACTCCCAATAAATCCCCCTTATAACCTCAACTACAACCTGCAAAAAGGATTTACACTTCTAGTACAACATAAAATAAAGGTTTTGTGACAACCCCCATATTTAAATATTACACAGCGGAAGTTATAAAATATTTACATATTTACAAATTCATATACATCAAAACTCAAGTTTTACAACACATAAAATTTATACATGATTGGCAAGTCTGCTCTGATCTTTAAGCTCCCAAAATGGATTCTTCAAGGTCTACTCTCACTAGGTCTTGATGAACTCTCGGGTTCAACTCTATCCACTCTACTACCTGCGCGATTAAACACTATCGCGCTAAGCCAACGGCTTAGTAAGATAAAACATGCTAACAGTATGCTTTAATGAAATGCAATGCCACATATGTTATTGATAAGATCAACATCATAAATATAAAGTTAACCACACAATTATGCATTTCACAAATCATAGTCATATGAGCATACCACATTTCAACATCATTTCACATTCAACATTAATCAATCATACTCCATAACCAACATCTCATTTCATTAAACTCATAACATTATTTAGGACATTCATATAACCTTGACACCTATGGGCCCAACAAGTATTTAATACGATATTCAGAGTTCAGAGTTACTGCTTTGGTTCATAGTCACAATAATCACGCCCGTAGGCAATGTATATACATGTATCTCTATCCATGGATAGTGTAACAGACCCAGTCTCTTGGATCATCAACTCAACACATATGAGGAGATCCTCAACCCGGCAAGACTGTTACAAATCATATATCTCATAGTGTAACAGACCCAGTCTCTTGGACCATCAACTCAACACCTATGAGGAGGTCCTCAACCCGGCAAGACTGTTACCTTTCATCATTTCTTAGGCATGCCACCCAAATCCAGAACTCTGAAACTGAATAACATATTAAACAAACAATTCATTTCCATTCTCAATTCTCATCACATTTAGGCAAACATGCCTTCTTTCTTTCAATTACATCATCTTAGCCAATAACAATGGCTTCACATTTCATTTCACAATATAACATCTCATTATTCAAGTATATATATATCTCATCCATGATCACATTATATTTCACATAGCATCATTCATAAATATCAACATTTCATTCCACATTACTCATGAAACACATTACCATTCACAATGCACAACATAACATTGTTCAATCTCAACAATGCAATTAGGGCAAAGAACAATTGATTATAACATTCATTGATTCAAGTGTATTTAAAGTGTTTAGGGTTAGGTTTAAGGACCAACCTACCTTTGGAGAACCAAAGCAATGCAAGAAGAACAAAGAATTAAAACCCTAACCATAAATAGTACATTCTGGTTTTTAAACTCCATTTTATCCTTATTTTGAAAAATTGTATAAAATAATCTACTTGACTAAAAATTTTAAAATTTTTACAGAATTTAGTTTTGTATCTTAAAATCATCCCTTTAAAATTTCAGATCAAACTGAACACAAATCTTGGTCAAATAGTTCACCTAACCAGACTGCCCCAATTGCCCTGCATCCTGGCAGCAGTTCTGAACTTTGTGAATTCCATAAATCAAATTCAATCAACGTGATTCCAAATTATTTTTCTCAAATACTAAACTCACTAAGAAACAACATATCCAAAATTCGATTGGATATGAGTTTTCTACATTTTATTAAAAATCCCGAAATATAGCTGTCCCAGTTAAGGTACTTGCTGGAACAGGTCTAATGAAAATAATCTTTCTAAACTCATAACCATTCCAAAATCGAATAAACATATTTTTCAGTCATTCTAGACTCATAGAGGCACAACATATCAAAAATTCACTTCAAGAACATTTTTCTAAAATTAATTAAAAATCATACAAGTCACAGCCTTTACTAATCCTAACACAGAAACAATTTCACTAAACACCAATCTTACTCTTCCATCACCAACACCAACCCAATTTCTCATCTATCAAGCAAAATCAATACTCACAATCATACCATAAGCAAAGTAATCATACCACTTCAAAAGAATTGAAGAAATTAGAGAAAAGATCTTACCTTAGTTAAAAACTTCTTAAATCAACACTTGAACACTTAATCTTTCTTCAATTTAAGCTTGAAATCATCAAAACCATCACTTGTCTCTTTCTTTCTCTTTGGCTATGGAGGGCCGGCCATCAACAAGAAGAAGAAGAAGAAATGATGAAGAAAACACAAGTCAAACCTTCTTTAAATATCCACCATGTGATTTTATCCAAGCAATTACCAAAGTGCCCTTATTCACATAATTATCTTTTTGTCTTATATGTGCCCAATTAAGTAATTTACCAATCTCAAATAAATATCTTCTCTTGCATTGACCAAGCCTTTTGACCACTTTATATGTCATATATAGTAACATATACACAACATATAAATTTGTCTCTAAACCCTATTTCTTCCCAAAATACATATACATATACTTTCTCTTCTCAATTTCTTTTCTCTTACAATTTAACACATATATTCAATCCATTATATAACATTAACAACAACAACAATATGCAAAACTTCTAGGGCATAAATGAGGATATTACAGGCCCAGCACCCCCACAGTGCCAGATTCATTAGAACCAACCTCCTTTTCAGGTCTTAATATTATAAAATTCTTAAATATAACGATATTATCCATAATACATGCAATCATAAGAATAAACAAATGATTTATTAGACATCAGAGCAATGTTCAAACAAACTAAATAAATTGACACCCATCCGAGGATGGAACATGTCCATACATCGTCCAACATCCAAAACTAAATAGGACACCCACCAAAAGATGAAAATGTGTCCTTTACATTAATCTCAAAATATGAAAATAAATTAAATTGCATAAAGATTAATTAATGAGGTACCCAACTATGAAAACATAACTCTTACAATTTTTTGAAACCAAAGCAAGTCAATAAAAATAACTGACCATTCATCATAAATAAATTATTCATCAAAGATATGAACCATCATAAAATAAACTATACATCATGGATTAAAAAAACCATTAATTAAAATATATAATAAACATGTATCTAATTTAAATAAAGTAATAAAGATACAAGTTTAGGTTTAGTCTCGGATTAGGATTTCTTGAGGGAAATTAGGTTTTAGAGAGTTTTTAGTTTAAAACTTTAGATTCTAGGGTTTTATATTTAGAAAATACAATTTGATTTATAGAACTAACAAAAAATGTTTAAGTTACTGTGTAAGTTGAGAAAAAAAGGATTAATTAGGGTTTGATTTTTAGAACTAGGGTTTTAATTAAAAAAAAACTAACATTATCATTAATTTTAAAAGATTTAAGCTACTGTGATGAAAAGATATAAAGAAAAGGTTGTAATTTGGATGAATTGCAAAAATAGTTTTGTTTGAAAACCCATTGTAAAAAGATTTTAGAAAAAATGGATATTGGGCTTTGTATTTAGGTCATGAGAAAATAATTTTTAACTTTTTTAGAAAAGTTTTATGTCTAAAGACCATTTTGAAAAATTTGAAAATAGTTTTGGTCTTTTGCATTTAGATAAAAATTATTTGAGCTCACAATGTAATTAGGTCATATTAGAAAAAGAACAAACCAAATAAGTCATGATTTAAACCAAGATAAATTAACCATAGTCAAACAGCAAGCATTTCGGATAAAAACCTAAGAAAAGTAACTAGGCCAATTACATGAGCTTATGTCTTTGGTTTGAAAGGTTTTAGCCCCTCATAGCAAGTATATACCAAGAGGTACAAGACTATGAGTGGTTATGCCATTCTCGATCTCCATACCTTGAGTGAAAACTAACATTATCATTAATTTTAAAAGATTTCAGCTATTGTGATAATTAAGTAAAAAGGAATTAGCTAGGGTTTTATGAATTATAGTTTAGGAAAATACAATTAGGGTTCTAGGGAAATACAATTAGGGTTATAGGGTTTGGATAAATAGGATTAGGGTTCTAAAGTTTTTAGGGTTTAGATTCAAAAATTAGGGTTTTAGGGTTTGGATAAACTAATACTATTATAATTATTTCTTTATGTATTAGGCTACTGTAACGATTTTGGAAAATAGAATTAATTAGGGTTTAGGGCTTATACCATACAATTAAGGTTTAGGGAGAAATAAATTAGGTTTTTCAAATTTATAAAAATAATGACCAAAGCTTTGAAGTTGGAATAAACAAGCTACTGCCAAAAATATTTGAGAAAAATTAAGTGAAGCTATTGTGATAATACATCAAAAAAACTTTAAACAAAGCTATTAGTATTCTGACTAAATAATCATATATGTGGAAGAGGTTATGCTAACAGGCTGCTGGATTTAATTTCAAACAAAGATCATGCATATTCCATGTTAAAAATTATCAAAAGCACGTTATAATGAATTAATTAAGAAAATACCATCGTTTGTTGGTTCCACCACAATTGCATCGTTGAAATTCTGGGGGAGCTTGATCAAGACAACACAACCTTGTTGCCTTGTGAATTGAAGTGTTCTTTTTTTTTTTTTATTATTGTTTATGGTTGCTTTCTATTTTTCAAAGTTTAAAAATCAGAGAATAATTGCCAAGAGTCCAGAAAATCAAAGTCCTCTCTAAATCAATTGAAAAAGTCCCTATGAACTACGTTTTAATGTGTTATTTATAGGAAAAATCAAAACCTAATGCTAATTGATTAAGGAAATAATAGACTGTTAAGGAAAAAAATTCAAAACTGACTAAAATAAGGTTTGGGAAGAAATTGCCCACGGGTGCTGGCTGCTGGGGTCTGCGCCCTGGGGCTCTGCGAGGAGCAGCTGGGCCAATTGCTAGGATCGCTGCGGGCCTTCGAGGATTAGGCGTGCTGCAAGGATTTGCGAGGCACTGCACAATTCGCCATAGGCTTGGCCTGTGGGTAATTGGGGCAGGACAATTCGTCGCAAGTTAATTCGCTGCAGGCCTTTTGGCCTACGGCGAACTGGTTTACCTCGTGCCGCTCACCGATTGATTTGTCCGTTTTTTTATTTTTTAATTATATATATATTTATTTAAAAATAAATATTATATATTTAATTATATTATTAAAAATAAATAAATAAAAAGAAATAATATAAATAATAAATAGAATAAATATTATATTAAAATAAATAATAAATACCACAAAATTTATTTCAGACTAATTTTACCATATTGGACTGGACTTGGTAAAAAATTAAGGGACTATAGTTTGCCCCCTGCTTGATCGATCCGAGACTATAGCAAAAGAGAGTGAAAAGCAACATTATTTTCGACTGGGTTTAGAGCTGGACTACCCAAAGTTGGATCGAGTTCTGGATTCAAAAATAATTTGAGTTCTGGACCCGAGTGAGTTTTGGACTAAAAAATAATTTGGGCTTAGACTCGAGGTGAGTTCTAGACTCAAAAAATGATTTGGGTTTTGGACTCGGGTTGAGTTTTGGACTAAAAATGATTTGGGTTCTGGACCCGGGGTGAGTTCTGGACTCCAAATGATTTGGATTCTGGATCCGGGTGAGTTTTGGACTAAAAAATGATTTGGATTCTGGACCCAGGTGAGTTTTGGACTAAAAAATGATTTGGGTTCTGGAACCGAGGGTGAGTTCTGGACTAAAAAATGATTTGGGTTCTGGACCCGGGGTGAGTTCTGGACTAAAATATAATTTGGGTTCTGGACCCGGGGTGAGTTCTGGACTAAAAAATGATTTGGATTCTGGACTTGAGGTGAGTTTTAGACTAAAAAATGATTTGGGTTCTGGACCCGGGGTGAGTTTTGGACTAAAAAATGATTTGGGTTTTGAACCCGAGGTGAGTTCTTGACTCAAAAATGATAAGGGTTCTAGACTTGAGGTGAGTTCTGAACTCAAAAATGTTTTGGGTTCTAGACCCAAGGGTGAGTTCTGGACTAAAAAATGATTTGGGTTCTAGACTTGAGGTGAGTTTTGAACTAAAAAATGATTTGGGTTCTGGACCCAAGGGAAAAATGATTTTGGTTCTGACCCGAGGTGAGTTCTGGACTAAAAAATGATTTGGGTTCTAGACCCGGGGTTAGTTTTGGACTAAAAAATAATTTGGGTTCTAGACCCGAGGGTGAGTTCTAGACTAAAAAATGATTTGAGTTCTGGACCCGGGGTGAGTTCTGCACTCGAAGATAATTTGGGTTCTAGACCCAGGGTGAGTTCTGGACTCGAAGATGATTTGGGTTCTGGACCCATTGTGAGTTCTGGACTAAAAAATAATTTGGGTTTGGGACTGGAGGATGAGTTTTGGACTAAAAAATAATTGGGATTCTCGACCCAGGGTGAGTTATGGACTAAAAAATGATTTAGGTTTTGGCCTAGAGGTGAGTTCTAGACTCAAAAATGATTTGGGTTCTAGACTCATGCCTGTAAAAGATAATTGTAGTTAGTAGGATATAAAATAAAAAAATTGCAAAAAATTTTAGCTATTTTTTACCATACCTATATCCTCTTGCCCCTTACGTGAAAAAATATTTAAAAAGTATAAAGAATATTTTTAGACACGCAAATAGCTGAATGATTGAATAAAATGATTTGAATTCACTATTCACTAACAATGATTATTTTTTCATAGAATTACTATTTCTTTTTGTCTTTTTGCCTTACCATATGCCTATATAAAGGCTCTCGATTTCCTCCATTTCATTCACTTTTATTCAATTATAAGTTATATTTAGATTTAACAGAGAGTTGAGTTGAGCTGAGAGAATAGAGATTTGAGCAAAGAGTTTAGAAAGCACATGGAAAGAATGCATGCTTCAAGATTTGGTCCTTGACCCAATACCAAGTTACTAGAATTTATTCGACAACATAAAAGTGGAACTGTCAATCTACTAGCTGGAATGCAACTTCATCGTAGTTCTAGTCAAAAGACCGAGGTAACACTGTAATTTAATATTTTAGGAGCACAAAAATTTATCATTTTATTTTATTTTAATTATTTTTTTATTATTTTTTATCTTTTCATTTTATTTTATTTAATTATAATTTAGTATATTAGAATTAGCGAATGAATTATAACAAATAGAGGAAATATTCTAAAACTAAAAGTAATAATAATGATAAAATAAATAAATAGTTTAAAATAGAGAGTGATGAGTAATTTCAGACTTTGAAACAATAGTATTTGTGAGATTACTTACCTCGTATTGGCTTATCTTGTTCAGTGTTAGCATGATCACTGTGTTGTCTGAGGCAGAGAATGTCTATAAAGCCCAACAATGGTATGACATAACACCTTCTCTAGTAAAA
The DNA here is from genome assembly GCA_947685225.1 of Garcia nutans. NCBI lineage: Eukaryota > Viridiplantae > Streptophyta > Magnoliopsida > Malpighiales > Euphorbiaceae > Garcia > Garcia nutans. The sequence continues at coordinate 4,432,032 of CANTUV010000002.1, forward strand.
TGGATCATCTGAGAGTGCAATTTTGAAAGCTTTATTCTGCAATTAGCATCCGAGGATTGTCCAATATACTGGAGTGTAGTTCAAGCATTGTCTGAGCGATGGATGGACAAGACCCATACATTCCACCTACTTGTGGGAGAAATGACCATTTTCCCGGTCGATTTTACAACCATAACTGGTATCTAGTACCGTGGCCTCCCGGTACCTTTTACCAATAATATCCTGACACACAAAGAAATTCATCAGTTAATCGATATGGAACCATCATTAAAAGAGCCTTTCAAGGTAAACTTGAGCCGATTTAGAGTTATTGGATGAGCTATGATAGAAGGGTTCATAGAGAAATAGCCAACCAATATGCTCATGGATTTTTGTTGTATTTGCTTAGGTCGATCATTTTATGCAATACTGAATTCTCCATCCATTTGTTGGTGTTGAGGGCCCTTATTGAAATGGATATAGTACCATTTTATGGCTGGGGTGAAGCTGGCCTTGCCTATCTCTATCATGGCCTAGACAAGATTTACAGGAATAAGAAGTCTTTCATTGGCGTCATGGTGATTGTCGAGGTACTATCTCCTGCCATTGTTAATTTAACTTATATATTCTCATGAATTTGATTTCCATTGTTATAATAGGTATGGGCTTATGATCACAATCTCGTGAGGGTGCTTTATATTTTCTGAGAGATAGTTGGATATCCAAGGTTAAGTTTTTGGTTGTTCGATCGCACAACAATTCTTGGCTCTCATCATGTGCACACCTAGCATTATCACTTGAGTTGCCTAACCTGGGACCAGGTAAAATAGTATTAATATTCTTTACAATTTATGTAAAAAGTTTACTTACCTTTTTTCATCCTGTAGGTCGACTTGTCTTGGTGGAAAGTTGAAGAGTGGGCAAATTGGACTCCTTTTATGAATGTTGCACTGCCTTACCAGCATTCCCGCTGAATCATTGATGGTCCTATGTTTAGTGGCCAGTTTCTCGGGTACAGGGTGTATGATTGGTTCCTTGGTCCTGAGCAATGGAGGGTCTCGATGAATTGTCCAACGTATTCTTTGAATATTACATCAGTACCAGAGAATTCATGGCTGTTAGCTCGGAATGGCTATGATGTTGAAAATTATCTTTATGTACCGAGTGTGTCATACACACAATTCATTCAAACATAGCTTTTGAACTTTGATGTGTCTCCTGTTCGCATCAGGGATTTCCCAGGGAGGAAGAAGGAAACAATGAGGAAACCAGTGATGAAGAGGAGGAGATATACTCTATCTCTTATTCCAGGGCTAGAACCTCTCAGGTAAATACGTGTCATTCTATCATTGCAATTGCTTCTTTTTCAACTTATTTTGAATGTTTCTCATGATTATTGGAGGTTGTTAGCTCATTTGATCATGAGGCTGGACCTTCCTCTGTTATTCCTCCATTTGGTCCTTCTCACCAACTGAAAGTGTCATCTCATCCATAAGGCTCTGATACGAGTTACCTGATGGGTCATCCTGCTCCATGATGATTTATGCTATATGTATGCATGATTATGCATGCTCTTACGCTTTCCTTTTCTGACTCACAGCGGATGCTTGAGGAGAAAAATAAGAAACTGCAAGAGGAGTTAACTGCTAGTTGCCAACAGATCGCCCATCTCAAAAGATTGTATCATCAGTCAGAATAAAACTTTTGAGACTTCCAATTCCAGAGAATGAGTGATCCTGGTGCTTCATCTTCTAGATGGCCCCAAACTGATGACCATGAGATCCCTTTGTCTACTCCAGATGATTACTACTGTAGGCCTGAATTCCAGGATAATAGAGGTTCAGGTGCTCCTTCTTCGGATGGACTCGGGACAGATGATATGCCTCCTCCTCCAACAGGTGATGACTTTTTTAGAGCTTTGTTTGATGATGGACCACCTCTTCCTTCTCAGTGATCCATCATCCTTATTTTAATTGAGAAAATATTATATTAATAATAATAATAATAACAATAATAATAATAACAACGATGATAATAATAATAATAATAATTATTATTATTTTTACTTTTACTGCAACTTTTGACTCTTTTTTATCATTTTGAATTATTATTGTCATCATTATTTTTACAGTATACACAGAAGTCCCTCTCACAATTCAAAATCCTAAAGCACCCCTGATTTGCAAATCCAAAAGTAACACGGCAACTCAAAATCTTTTCAACTTAAAATTCGTTTCCTTGCACGTCTCGGCCCTAATTATTGCTCTTTCCTTGTCAACCTTGGTTGACAAAGTAATCTCTTATATAAATATGCTTTCAATGCTATAATTTTGCACAAAAATCGAGAAATTCTCCATAAAATTTTATTTCAGTATCAAAATCCCTTTCATTAATTTTAATTTTTTTCTTTAATTTCAATAATGACAGAACTCAATTTGAAGAAAATTAAAGGTTTATTTAAAAATATGAAAGCTATTCATTGGGAGCAAATATCTTGGTCTCAAATTAATACTTTGAAGTGCTTTCAAAATGTTAAATTAGACTGTTCTTTTCTTCATGCCATGGTTTCCTTTTGGGATGTGAATTCTAGTACATTCAAGGTAAATGACTTTGAGATATGTCCCATGTTTGAAGAATTTGAGGCCAATCTTGGAAATCCAAGCAATCAACCAATGGCATTGCTCTTATTGACTTTTAAAACTCAACAAAAGATACAAATGTTGGTTTAAATTTCAAAGCCCGAAGTTTTGCAATTGACTAGAGGTGAGAAAATTCTGCTTGGTTCCTTGATTGACTTTTGCACTTTCAATTTGGCTCCAACCAAGGCATGGGGACACATGCTTTGTTTATGCTTGCTTGGCAAATTCCTACTTGTTTTTCCCGATGAGGACATTGATCCATAAGTATTGGATATCATGGACCAAATAGAAAGAGGTTTGTCACTGATACCCGTGATTATGGCTGAGACTTTGGTTTGATTGGACCAATTCAAAGTAGAATCTTTGAGAAGATTAGCTGAGAGTCCCTTGCTACTTTAGGCAATTACCTAAACCACCGTGAGTGGGGATTTTTGTCCCCACTTTCGGTGGAATGGTTCTTGCGACTTCGACACTGTTTAGGCTTGGGGCTGTTGCGCTCGAATTAACACTACTACAAAGCGTCACTCACAAGTATACGAGGTAGCTGTAGCAAAGGTGATCGCCCCAAGGTCATTTCCCCAAGAAGGTGTGGTTCGTAATAGCTTGATTAAAGCAATTAAATTAAGAGCGAAAGTTTGTTGTTTGAAATGCTAAAGAACAATTTAAAACTAAGATTAACGTACGTAGGGTTTGATGTGTGTGATGGGTGCACAAGATCAATTTAGTTCTTCGGAAAGTGTCTAGGGTTATAGGTCCATTCAATCAAAGCTCAATTCTCAATTATCCATTAACATAGCCTTGTAATTAATTTGTTCCTTAAGGATAATTTGTCAATTACCAATTCATTAGTTCTCACATTCATGAATAAGTAATAACAAATTATTTTACATTACAAAATTAATGAAACCCTAGAACTTATATTTCTAATTCATTCATAGGGTAGTCGATTGCATAATTCCGATATTGGATTTCACCTCTCGGTCCTTCATTCAATATCTAGAGATCAATAGGTAGCTAATCTATCAACCTAGCATACATTCCAATGCAATCAACCAATCAACAAGGAACATCAATGGAAATATCAATTCAAGACATTCAATGAAATATACTACAAACCCTAAGCATGGGTATTTAGCTCAACATCATCAATTTAGAACAATCATTCAACTCAATATAAAACAAATACAAATTGTTCATTGCAATATCAATCTCTTAATATAACAAAAACAATGTTGAACTGAATTAAAAGAGAGAATAGAAAAACCCCTTGTGAAGATGCCAAAAGTAGGATTACTAGTCTTCCTCCTAGCTCCACTTTGATGTTGATGAAGAACTCAAGCCTCTTCAATGGTTGATTCCCTTTGCAATGTGGATGGAGCTTTCTCAAGTCACCAATCCTTCAATTGATTGTGCCTTTGGAAGATGGAATGGAGCTTTCTCAAGTCACCACTCCCTTCAATGAAGCTTCTTCAACCTTTGAGAGCTTATTGACCCAATTGATCCCAAAGAACCAAATTGAAGCTTGTCAATGGAAGATGGAGAAGATGAAGATGGAGGATGAAGATGAGGGACTAGGAGAGTGTCACTCTCTCCTCATCCCAAGTTGGTGTTTGCCTCCCTTTCTTCTCTTTTCTTTTTGTTCTCAAAACCCTAGCCGTTCTCCAGTCTGCATTTTTTCTATCGTGCGAACGATTTTATAAAGATTAAGGTGACACGGCTAAGTTAAAGGAGACTTGGCCGTTTCTAAGTCTTTGGTCCATGAGAGACATGGCCAAGTTGAGAGTGACACGGCCGTGTTGGACTATTTTGGATGGACACGGCCAGTGACTTGGCCGTGTCCCTTGCCTGTGTTTGCTTCTGTCTCAGATTTCTTCTTTTCTTCTTTGGTTGAGTGACACGGCCGTGTTTGGTGTGACTTGGCCATGATGGATCATTTTGGAGGGACACGGCCAGTGACTTGGCCGTGTCCCTTGCATGTGTCACCTACTGTGAGAGTTTCTTCCTCTTTTGCTTTGGATTGAATGAGACACGGCCAAGACATGTGGAGCTTGGCCGTGTCACTTGTTTTTCTTCAATTTCTTCACTTTTGATGAGAGACACGGCCAAGACATGTCTAGCTTGGCCGTGTCACTTAATTTTCTTCAATCTCTTCTTCTTTTGATGAGGGACACGGCCAAGACAATGAGACATGGCCAAGCTTCAAGTGACATGGCCATGTCGATCAGACACACTCATAGACATGGCCATGTCTGTGAGTGTGTCAAGCTATTTTAAGATGAAACACGGCCAAGACCTCTATTTTAGGATGAAACACGGCCAAGACATTGAGACATGGCCAAGCTTCAAGTGACATGGCCATGTCGATCAGACACACTCATAGACATGGCCATGTCTATGAGTGTGTCAGCTACTGTTCTTTGTTCTTTGCTCTTCTTGCACTGTTTTGATCATCCAAGGGTCTTTTTACTCTCAAACCTAAAAACAAACACAATAAACAAACTTAAAACAAAAATCAATCAAAACATTACTAAAACACACATAAAATCATACTAAAAACTAGTACAAAAATGACCTAAACAGGGGCCTTAGAGAACACGGGCCTAAGCACGGAGAAAATGGAGTCGCCACCTGGACAGGCCAAGAAAAAGAAAGAGGTGGATGACTTGATTCCTAAGGAATCCCCAACCTTCTAATGTGTTCAAAAAGTTGGATACGTATAGGGAAGGTGAGAAATGGCCCAGCACCCCGACAACTCCCGGTTTATTGGAACCGGCCTCCTTTGCAGGTCTTAATATTATAAAATTCTTAAGTATAACAATATTATCCATACTACATGCAACAATTAAAATAAAACATCATTATATTAAAATCAAAGCAATGTTCAAACAAAGCAAATAAATGGACACCTATCCGAGGATGGAAACATGTCCTTACATCATTCATGTCTAAACTAAATAGGACACCCACCGAAATGTGGAAATATTAAAATAAAATAAATTACATGATGTTCATGACATGAGGTACCCAAAATTATGAAAACATACCTCTTACAACATTTGGAAATCAAAATAAATCAATAAAAGTAAATAACCATTCATCATAAATAAATCATTCATCAAAGATATCAAACATCAATCAAAATATATAATAAACATTCATCCAATTTAAATAAAAGAGTAAATATATTAACTTTAGGGATTTATGCATTAATTAGGGTTTCTAGGGTTTTATGTTCAATAACTAGGGTTTTGCATATACTAGTTTAATTAGTTGAGCAATATTTTAAGGTAATAACATACCTACTGGATGTTTGGAAGATTTAGGGTTTTGGATGTTTTTGGATTTAGGCTTAAGGGTTTATAGGTTTACTAGATGAGGGTTTTAAAAATTAATGTTTTTGATTTATCATTTTAGAAGAAATATTAATTCGAGAAGTAAATTAAGATTTTGGAAAACAATTAGGGCTTCGAGACTTTAATAGAATAATTTAGGGTTTAGAGTTTTGGGAAAATAGTTTAGGGTTTTAAAGTTTAATCAATGACTTAGGCTACTGGATGTTTGGAAAATAAATTGGGATTTAATAAAGCAACTTTGAATTTTAGAATTTAAGAAAATAATTTAGGGTTTTGATAATTGAAAAACTATTTTGGGGTTTTAGGAAATATAAGGCAAATTAGGGTTTGGTTCTTAGAGTTTACTAGAGTTAGAGTTTAGAAATTTGGCTTATTGGATCAATTTTAATAATTAAACTATTTGTAAACTCATGTTTATGGTTTCTGGAATTGAGGCTTGGGAATTAGAGTTTTAGGGAGCTAGGGTTTTTGATAGTTAGGGTTTTTAAAATTATATTTGTGTTGAACGATTATATTATTTACATTAATTAAGATCTTAAGTATTGTATAAATTAATTCATGCTACTGCCTAAATTAATTTGAAGGAAGAATTAAATAACTAGGCAGTGTGATGATGGTTTAAAAGATGAAGATGATTGATGATTGAATAAACTAAAGTTAGAGCAATTTACTTACGTTTGAAGGCTCCACCAAATTTGAAGAAATTGAACCAAGTTGTTGCCTGCTTCAAATTTAATTTTGGTTGAGCAAAGCAATCTGAGGATGATTGCTTCCTCTGGTTGCTGTCCCTTGAACTTTTCCTTGCTTGCTAGGGTTTTCTTTTGGTCGAAAGAAATTTTGAGTCCCAAGTTTTTTTCTCCAAAGTCCATATCAAGTAAAACAATTTTTCGATCCTTAATTTTGTGTTTTAATATGGTATTTAAAGGAAAAATAAAATACCTACTTCTAATTGTCTAAGGAAATTAAAATCATTTAGGAAAAAAAATCAAGACCAAATAGAATTTGATTTCGGAAAAAACTGCGCTGAAAAATTGCGCTGGCAAAAAATTGCGGCGGGTGAAAATTGCGAGAGCTGGTGGGCCAGCCAATTCGCCGCAGGAAATTATTGCGGCGAATTGGCCCAAGCTAATTCACTTTCGGCGATGAAAATTTTTCTGTCGTCGATTTTTATTTATTTATTTATATATTTTTTAACTTTATTAATATTACCTTTTTATTTTTCTTAAAAATTATAAATAATAAATATTAAAATAAATATTATTTAATTAAAATATCACAAAAATTATTTTGGACTATATAAAAAATATTGGACAAACTGGGTTAAAAATTAAGTGTCTACAGTTTGCCCCCTACTTGAGCGATCTGAGACTGTGACAAAATAGAGTGAAAAGCAATGCAATTTTTGACTGGGTTTGGAGCCATGCTAGACTCTTAAGGTTGGTTTGAGCTCTGAACTCAAAAATAATTTGGGTTCTAGACCCGAACTGGATTTAGGATTTGGGTTCTGAACCCGGGGTAGGCTCTGGACTTAAAGATAATTTAGGTTCTGGACCTTAGCTAAGTTCTAGACTTAAGGATAATTTAGGTTATAGACTCGAGCTATGTTTTGGACTTAAAGGTAATTTGGGTTCTAGACCCAAGCTAAGTTTTAGACTTAAGGATAATTTAGGTTTTGGACCCGAGCTAAGTTCTGGACTTAAGGGTAATTTGGGTTCTGGACCCGAGCTAAGTTCTGGACTTAAGGGTAATTTGGGTTCTGGACCCTAGCTAAGTTCTGGACTTAAAGGTAATTTGGGTTCTGGACCCTAGCTAAGTTTTGGACTTAAGGGTAATTTACGTTCTGGACCCTAACTAAGTTCTGGACTTAAGGGTAATTTGGGTTCTGAACCTGAGCTAAGTTTTGGACCTAAGTTTAATTTGGGTTCTAGACCCAAGCTAAGTTCTGGACTTAAGAGTAATTTAGGTTTTGGACCCGAGCTAAGTTCTGGATTTAAGAGTAAGTTAGGTTCTAGTCCCGAGGGAAGTTCTGGACTGAAGAGTAATTTAGGTTCTAGACCCGACCTAAGTTCTGAACTTAAGGGTAATTTGGGTTCTGGACCCGAGCTAAGTTCTGGACTTAAGAGAGGAATTTGGTTTATGGACCCGAGCTAAGTTCTGGACTTAAGAGGAAATTTGGGTTCTGTACCTGAGCTAAGTTCTGGAATTAAGGGTAATTTGGGTTCTGGGCCCGAGATAAGTTCAAGACTTAAGAAAGAATTTTGGTTATGGCCCCGAGCTAAGTTCTGGACTTAAGAGGGAATTTAGGTTCTGGACCCAAGCTAAGTTTTGGCCTTAAGGGTAATTTGGGTTCTGGACCCGAGCTAAGTTCTGGACTTAAAGGTAATTTGGGTTCTAGACCCGAGCTAAGTTCTAGAATTAAGTGTAATTTGGGTTTTGGACCCAAGCTAAGTTCTGAACTTAAGGGTAATTTGGGTTTGGACCCGAGCTAAGTTCTATACTTAAGGGTAATTTGGGTTCTGAACCAGAGCTAAGTTCTGGACTTAAGGGTAATTAGGGTTTTGGATGTGAGCTAAGTTCTGGACTTAAGAGTAATTTGAGTTCTGGACCCGAGCTAAGTTCTGGACTTAAGAGTAATTTAGGTTCTAGACCCGAGGGAAGTTTTGGACTTAAGAGTAATTTGGGTTCTGGACCCGAGCTAAGTTCTTGACTTAAGGGTAATTTGGGTTTTGGACCCGAGCTAAAATCTGGACTTAAGAGGGGAATTTGAGTTCTAGAGCCGAGTTAAGTTTTGGACTTGAGAGGAAATTTGAGTTCTGGACCCGAGCTAAGTTCTAGAATTAAGGGTAATTTGGGTTCTGGACCCGACCTAAGTTCTGGACTTAAGATGGAATTTGGGTTATGGACCCGAGCTAAGTTCTGGACTTAAGAGGGAATTTAGGTTCTGGACCTGGTGCGCGTGAGCTATTCTATAGCAATACCACAAGTGCACTGGTCGACCAAGTAATAAAGTAGTGAGTGAGTTATTGTTTCACTGAGGACAAGGTCAAGTACTAGTGCAAATCTTAACGTTGTTTAGCAAATCAATAGGTTTGTGATGTGGTGTACTTAAAAACAATTAATTTAATGACTGAAAGTAAAGGGAAATTAAATGTTGTGCAAAAAGGATTGATGGTAATAAAACTATCCAGATATTGAATCCCCCTAGCCTCAATGATATTTATGAACATCAATTCAATTAAATCATTTAATAGAGCTGAGTTGGCATTACTCTAACTTAGACTAAAACCTCTCTCGACTGAATTAATCCCTAATCACTAAGTAGAGTGCCCGAATCTCTTCTCAAACACAATTAATTAGATCTTGCATTAAGAACAAGGAACTATAAACCAAAGGATCTTATAAGTCTATCTCTAGTACTCCAATCAATCCTCAACCCTTACGAGTATTCAATTCATATCAAGATTTCTCAAGTCAATAATATGAAAATTGCAACCAATCAATAAGCATGTTATTATCAATTGGAAATAGATCATTAAAAATCATAAGAATAAAACAACTCAATCAAATGATTCAACAAAATATAATTATTCAATCCATACAAAAAAAAACTAGGGTTCACATCAATATCTAGATAGAGAATAAATTAGTTCATATTTAAAACCAGAAAAACAGAACAAGAGAAATGAATAAAAGAAACCAAACAATCCATGGCGAATAATTTGTATTTCTTCACTTCAATCCTTGATTCTTGGTTTAGATCTTGTTTAGAGTATGTCTTCACCCTCAATCTTAGCTCCAAAACTCTCCTCTTTGCTTCAGAAGTCGGCTCTAGGTTATAAAATATGAAATTCGGGATCCTTAATTCGTGCTTCAGCGCAGCTTTTATAGTGCAGATAATTTCGCCTGACATGCCTATTGACACACCCATGTCACTGGGCATGTCATTGCTACTAAGATTTTGAACATAAGGCACATCTAGTGACACGCCCCCACAGCTACTGTGAAACATTGCAAAAGGCACGCTTGGTGACACGCCCATGTCACTGTGTGTGTCGATGCTTCTGTATGTAGCATCAAGGGCACGTCCATTGACACGCCTTTGTCCATGGGCGTGTCCATTGATGAATTTTGCTCTTTTCTTCTACTTTCATTCGTAATTCCTCTAAAATGACCATAAGCCTCAAAATACAGAGAATTCCTGAAATTAACCTTAAAATACACTTTGATCAAACAAATTAAACTCAATTGGATAATAATCATATTAAGAAATAGGAATAAATATCATCAATTGTATACTTATCAAATTCCCCCACACTTGAGTTTTTGCTTGTCCTCAAGCAAACTAAATCACTGTAATAAGCAGAAATCACGGAACCCCTCTATATTTAAAAAGAAAAGTAAAGTTTTGACAATACTCGAATAAGAAAACTTCACTTTCTCAACCAAAAACTGATTCACAATTATAGCAGCTGAATCAAGAAGTTTCAAAACAAAAAAAATAACAGGCCTAAAACCTAAAAATCCAGAGTTAAAAGATTGAGCATAAAATTCCAGAAAATCAGAAAGCCATGAGCAAAGTACGAAAAATGTAAATTTTCTCTCAAGTTCTCTAACCCTCAAATTTTTTTGTTTTTCAAATGTTTATACACATGTATATACATTTTAAGGAGGCCGACTTGTTTGAACTAATACTAACCTTTTGACGCGAAGGTAAACATTTTTTATGCCGACCCCCGGTTGCTCAGCCAGAATCACTGTTCAAATGGTACTAGCACTAATCATGATTCCAACTCATTTGTTTTAATTCAAGAGTAAAAATCAGCAGAACAGGGATAAATTTTCAAAGCTCCTTTAATTAGATTTATTTATTTATTATTATTTTATTTTTTATTTATTAATTTTTTTAAACAACTCAAGGGTCAGAAACTTAAGGGTCATACTAAGTTCGACTGAAGAATCTAAGGAATCATAACATGCTAAAAAATGTAACTAAGGTTTTAAACTTTAGATGTGTCCAATTTCCATCAATCCACAACCCAACTATAGCTATTACAATCGATCCTCAGCAATTGATCAAGATCACTAAGTTAACCTCAACAAAAAATTTTCATTTAGGAAATCTCAAATTAGTTCAACATATAAAGGGAAACCATATCAATTCACACTTATTACAACAATCTAGCTTACTTAAGTCCAAAACGAAAAACAATTTGTAGAAATTAATTGAGACAAATGAATCAAATAGAAAGAATGAAATAGTAAAAATTCAATCAAGAAAGTATACCTCTCCCCCACACTTAAGACGCACATTGTCCCCAATGTGTGTGCAAAATGAGAGATAATGAATAGAGAGAAAAACTACCCTTTTCATGTCCATGAATGGATAAATATGAGTACGGTGCCAAGAGTATGGTGAAGGAGGATTTGCGTCAAAAAAAAATCTAAAATGCAAAAAAAAAAACAAGGTTAAGACATAAATAAATAAAAGAAACAAACAAAAGAAACGGTTCTTAAAGAAAATAACAATTGTCCAAAAGCAATGAAAAAGAAAGAAAACTAAAAAGAATATTAAATAAGCAAAGAAATGAAAATAAAATAAAAATAAAATAAAAATGTGGGCTAGTCAAAAATCGGTGCATCAAGCTTAAATCATCACTGCCGGTCTCATCATCGGAAACATCAACTTGAGGTGCAGGTGCAGGGGCAGGTGGCTGGTATGGTGGAGGTGGTGGTTGCGAAGGGTGAAACCCTTGATACCGCCAAAACTCCAACATGGATTGCTCCAGCCATTACCGTCTTAAGATATCGTGATCCAGCTGGGCTTGGAAAGAAGTAGTCTAGTCAAGTATAAATTGCTGCAGCTGGTCGTGCTGGGTTAAGATCTTATTTAATTCAGCTCAATATTCCTTATCTTCCCTTCAATCCTACAAATTTGATGCTCTAAATCTGTGGGTTTCCTGTCATCATCCCACTCAACATTAACTGATTGACGCCAATCCTGGAATGTAGGAGTCTGAACAAAAGAATGTCCACCAGAAGAAGAAGGTGCAGCAGCAGCGGTCGAAGGCCTAGCGGCGGTGGATGAACCCAAAAAATCTAACGGTGGAGGTGGTGGTATATCCGAAGGAGGAGTAGAAGGAGCTGCCTCTGGTATATCTAAATCCATAGGAGTTGCCTGCAGCCCAGCTACATTCTCCCGGTTCAGTCTCTTTAATGTGTCCATACCCAACAACTTGGGCATACCATCCACCGTCATAGGAAGGCAGCCATCTAACACACCCAAACCACGAGCGAGTCTTGTGACATACATGCCACCATGTAAAGTACCTGATGCTCCTTTTTTAGACTGCTCATAAAAAAATGTGTGATGGAATGTGCGACATTGCACTGGGTCTTCTGTACCATGCAGTGCAGGAAAAATAGATCTTGCAAGCTTACCACCCCTGTGCTACTCAGCCGAGCTGTAAGAGTGTGAACTAATAGGTTGTACACCACTTGGCAGGGGAAAGACTCGAAGTTGGATGCCTTAGAAACCTGGGGTTTATACTTATCGGCAGTGGGTGCAAAGGTCCGCCAAACCCTAGGAGGAGCAACCTCATACTCAACAAAATCCACCTCGGAGTTTAGATAATCAAAGGTCTGTACTTCCTTTTCAGTATATAACCCGAGATGCACCCCAAGGTCATTAATGCTCATGTTGAATCTCTGCTCTCCCAGTCTGAATTTAATCGTTGGCTCAGTAATTGAAACCTTGGTCTTCTGGAACTGGAAGGTGCAATAAAATTCCAGTGTCAGCTCTCGATAGGAAGGCTCATTGATGGAGAATAGTTGGTCCCACCCTGGTTGATTAATCAATTCCTGAATATCTACTGCAATATTAGCCAGTTCCATAGCATCCCAATCTAAAACATGGGGTGGGGACCATTCTTTGTTGCTGAAAAGTTCGAATTGCCTTCTTTCCTCGGCATTCAAAAATCTAAGGCATTTGTGGGTGGCCATGAATTTAGAAGTTGGACGTGTAGCGGGTTGGCTAGAACTGCCTTCCCCTTGTGCATGCTTGGTGGGAAGCTAGGAAGATGATTGTTTGTGAGGCCCCATTGTCGATTAGTCTGCAAAATAAACCAAAAAGATTCCTCAATAACAACAAAAGTATAGCATGATACAAAGTTACCGAAATGCCGGCAGTATAACGATAAAGCATAACCAAACATAATCCACCTATAGCAACACACGCTTAATCAACCAAAAGCAACAAACCAATCTGAACGACAACAATAAACATACCACAATAAAGGCAATTCCCACAATAACAATACATTTTCCAAAAATAACGAGTAATTAAAACCCTACAAACGAAACAATCAATATATAACTCAAACCACAAACAAATTCAAAAATAAATAAACGCCGATAAAATGGAATTCATAACAAACAAAATTAAAATTAATCAAATGTCGTAAAAATTACGAGAAATAAAAACATATCAGAATAAAGCAAACACATCATGAAACTTCCAACTTCAAGGCAAAGACAAGAAGATACAAGGAATGTATATGAAAAATGAAAGAAAACAAAAAAAATTGCAAAAATTGAGATTTTGTACCTGAAAAGCAAAAACACGTGGAACGAGTAAATTCAATGGAAAATGAGCAAATGCATGCAAATAATGCAAGCCAGGAGTGAGAATCTCTCCTAAAGTGAGTGGGTGCGTGAATGCACCGATGGGAGTGCAAGAAAGTTGAGAGAAAATGAGAAAGAAAACTGAAAATTGCATGAAAAATGGCTTCGGTTCTATATATAAAGACGTCGGCACGCCCATTGACACGCCCGTGTCACTGGGCGTGGGCTATAGTATAAAAGACAGTGTACATGACAAGCTCACAGACACGACCGTGCCAATGGGCATGTCACAGGTACTGGATGAAATGATAATCGACACGCCCACAAACACGGGCGTGTCACATGTACTGTGACAACCAAGCAAACGACACTCCCACTAGTTTGGGCGTGTTCTGAGGGCGTGCTGGATAATTTGTCGTCATTTTTTTGGTTTTTTTTAAAGACACGTCCATGGACACAGGAGTGTCACTGAACGTGTTATAGCTACTGTTTCTCATGAAAAATGACACGCTCATAGACACGTCCGTGTCACTGAACGTGTTGTAGCTACTGCCTGAAAAAAATAATGACATGCCCAATGACACAGGCGTGTCCTTTAATATGCTCAATTTACTCCTCAAAATCAAATTTCCTCTACAAATTCAAATGAATGCAAAACAAACAAATAACCACCCAATAAAAGAAAGATAAAACTAAAACAAAATGACGACATAAACCAAAAACATAAAAAGGTGGGTTGTCTCCCACCCATCACTTCTTTAATGTCATATTAGTTGGATGGTAGGGTAAACTTCCCTAGTCTTGGAGGTGTAAAACCTCTTTCAAGTCTTGTATTTCCCCTTCGAGGTATAATTTGAGCCTGTGCCCATTAACTTTAAAATCTCCTTTTTTCGGGTGAGTTATTTCAGCCACTCCATAGGGGAAAACTTCCTTAACAGTAAAAGGACCAGACCATCGAGACTTTAACTTACCCGAAAAGAGTCGAAGCCTTGAATTGTACAATAATACCTGATCTCCAGCTTGAAACTCTTTCCTATCCTTAATGCGAGCATCATGCCATTTCTTGGTACGCTCCTTATACATTCTGGCATTGTTATAAGCTTGCAACCTCCACTCATCCAACTCGTTTGCCTACAACATTCTTTGTTCACCTGAACGAGCTAGATCAAGGTTAATCTGTTTAATAGCCCAATATGCATTATGTTCAATTTTGACAGGTAAATGACAAGCTTTTCCATATACTAGTCTAAACGGCGTAGTGCCCAAAGGAGTTTTAAATGCAGTCCTAAAAGCCCATAGAGCATTGTCCAATTTCTCAGACCAATCCTTTTGGGATCGTTCTTTAGTTTTTTCCAGAATTCGTTTAATCTCCATATTCGTATTCTCAACTTGGCCACTAGTTTGGGGATGATAGGGAGTAGCAAACCTATGTGTAACTCCTAGTCTTTTAAAAACTTTCTCAAGCTGAAAGTTACAAAACTGAGTACCCCTATCACTTATAATTGCTTTTGGTGTACCAAATCGAGAAAACAACTTCTTCAAAAACTTCATCACAACCCTAGCATCATTGGTTGCCAAGGTTTGGGCTTCCGGCCATTTAGACACATAATCTATAGCTACAAGAATATATTTGTTACCAAAAGAATTTGGAAGCAGTCCCATAAAATCGATTCCCCATACATCAAAGACTTCACACACTAAATTCCATTTTGGGACATCTCATCACGAGATGAAATGTTTCCAGTCCTTTGGCAACGATCACATCTGTTCACAAATTTGTAGCTATCCCTAAACAAAGTGGGCCAATAAAATCCTGATTCTAGTACCTTTTGAGCAGTCCTATTGGCTCCCATATGACCACCAGCTGGTCCAGCATGGCATTGATTAAGAATGTTCATTGTTTCGGGCCATGCCACACATTGTCGGATCATGTGATCCTTACATAATCTAAACAAAAAAGGATCCTCCCAAAAATAATATTTTAAGTCAGAAAAGAATTTCTTCTTTGCTTGATAAGTTAAGTCCTTAGGAAGTTCCCTAGCAGCTAAATAGTTAGCAAAATCTGCAAACCAAGGTGTTTCAAAATTTAAATTACTTACCTCACTTACCATGGCGTATAGCTTCTCATCGGAGAAGTGATCATCAATGTCCCCTTCTTGAAACTTCTCCAAAGTTGGATTTTCCAAGCGAGAAAGATGATCTGCTGCAAGATTTTTAGCTCCCTTCTTGTCTTGAATCATCAAGTCAAATTCCTGCAACAACAAAACTCAACGGATTAGCCTAGGCTTAGCATCAATCTTCGCAAATAAGTACCTCAAAGTTGAATGATCCATATAAACAATCACTTTTGACAAGATTACATATGATCTAAACTTGTCAAAAGCAAAAACCACAGCCAGCAGCTCTTTCTCTGTAGTTGTGTAATTAGCTTGAGCTATGTTCAGAGTCTTGCTTGCATAGTAGATAGGCTGGAAGTATTTCTCCTTGCGTTGACCCAAGACTGCTCCCACTGCAAAGTCACTTGCATCGCACATTAGCTCAAATGGTAGATTCCAATTGGGAGCTACCATGATTGGAGCATGGGTCAATTTCTCCTTAAGAGTTGTGAATGCTCTCAAACATTCCTCATAAAAAAAATCCACATCTTTCTCTAGGAGTCTTGTGTTTTATTAGATTTTGTTATAGTTTTGTGTCTTGTTTGTTATGTTAATTATTGTTTTATTTAGGTATTTTGTTAGTTTTAATCAGTTTGTTTTGTGTTTTCTTTAATTGTGGTAGTTTTAGTGTTTATGTCATTTTTGATCTAGTTTTTAGTATGTGTTTATGTTTTGATTGTTAATGTTTATTTATTGCTTGTTTAAGTTTTGTTTGCAAGTTTTGTGCTAGGTTAAACAGGCAAGGAAACAAATTGAAGGAGAAAGGGCAGTGGCTGACACAGGCAGAGGACACGGCAAAGTCATCTGGTTGTGTCCCATACCAAGTTAAAAAGAAGAACAAGTCCCAGTAGCAGACACATGCAAGGGACACGGCCAAGTCTTGTGGCCGTGTCCCTCCAAAGAAGCCCAACATGGCCAAGTCACCTTGACTTGGCCGTGTCTCACCAATTCCAAAGGGCAAAGAGAAGCAAATTCCACAGAGGCAGACACAGGCAAGGGACACGGCCAAGTCACCTGGCCGTGTCCCTCCAACAAGGTGCAACACGGCCAAGTCAAGCTCCACTGGGCCGTGTCACTCAACAAAGAAGAAAAGAAGATCAAAAGCATTCAGTGGTGGACACATGCAAGGGACACGGCCAAGTCTTGTGGCCGTGTCCCTCCAAAAGCCACTCACACGGCCAAGTCACATCTGACTTGGCCGTGTCCCTCATGAAGAAAACACGCAGCGGATTTTTAAAGCGACGTTTCATATAAAAGGAAGGGGAGAGCTTAGGGTTAGAACTGTTGACGATTTGGAGAATTGTTTTGAGCCATCAGAGAGAGTGAAGTTAGGGTTTAGCTTTATTTTCTTGATTTTGATTTCACTTTTGATTACTTTAGCTTAGATTAGATTGTTCTAGCCATTGTTTCATCCTTCTTGCAAGATTTGAACAAGAGATTCTTCAGAAGCTTCAAGGAGTTGTAACTTGGTTTTGTTCTCGAACTTATTCTCTTTATTTACATTGAAATTGTTTTAATGGATATTATCATGTCTATTTTGATTTCTTTGATCATTAATGAGATGAATATGTTTGATTGCATTATGAACTAATTTGATCTAGTCTAGGGTTTTTATGGATCTGCTATGATTGTATGAATTGGTTATTCTCTTAGCTAATAATTTCTTTTGCCTTTATTGAATGAAATATTGTTACATATAATTGATTGGCCACCAATTGTTGTTTTAGGTATTAGATGATGGATTGAGAGATGAAGTCTAATGCTGGAACAATTCAATTAAGGACTTAGGTGAATTAGAGATATAACCTATTAAAAAGATTGTTTTAATTATAACAAGATTAGTTGTAAGAGGTTTGAATGCGAGAGCTTATTTCCTTGACTCAATTAATTAAGTTGTTTGAGATTTAATCTTTGAAATTAAATTAGTTAAGTGGAATAACCGTTCATACAAATAAGTAGTAGAGAAGTCCAAACCCTAGGCCTTTTTATCAAGTGAATCAAAACATCAGCTCTTGTTTACTTTTATTGTTTTTAAACTTCAATTAAACTTCTTCTTTAGTTAGCAATTTAAATTTATTCATTACTTGTTACTTTTATTCTATAAACAATTAGCCACTTTAGCTTCCTTGAGAGAACGACCTTGGGGCGATCACCTTTGCTATAGCTAACTCGTATACTTGCGAGTGACGCTTTGTGGTAGAGTTAATTTGAGCGTAACAAGTTTTTGGCGCCGCTGCCGGGGAGGCTAATTGGCGTAATTGTTTATTTAAAATAAATAAATTAATTAATTAATTAATTAAAAAATATTTTAGATTATTTTTCATTGTTTTCATTTTATTTTATTTGTCTTTTGCTTTTGATATTTCTTTTTCTAGAAATTTTTGTTTATGCAAGGCAGGAGATCACTCGAAGGAGAGCTACATCCTTTTATTCCAGAAATTCAGAGAGTGAAGAGGAGCAGGGAAGAGTTTGAGCTATACACAGGATTTGATACTTCAGAGGAAGACACTTCGGATTTTGAGTCAGAATCTGCACAATCTGTTAAAATGGCTGGAGAAAGACAAAGGACGATGAGAGACTTTACTAGACCTGTCATTGGAACTTCTACTTCTTGCATAAGACTGACAGATGCAGCAAGAAACTATGAATTGAAGAACATCCATTACAATATGCTGCCATCATTCTATGGAGTTCCAAATGAAGATCCTTTGAACTTTATTCGGGATTTCTACTCCACCCTCAACACTTTTCCTTTGGGAGGACTAACAGAAGATCAGTTGAGGATGAGATGTTTCCCTTATACTTTGAAGGATAGGGCAAAGAGCTGGCTCATGATGTTGCCTAAAAATTCACTGACAACTTGGGAGCAAGTTTATAACAAGTTCATGGGCAAGTTCTATTCACACCAAAAGACAGCTGAGTTGAGAGGGAAGATTGCTACATTCTCTCAATTTGAAGGAGAGCCATTTCATGAGGCTTGGGACAAATTCAAGATGTTATTGATCCAGTGTCCACATCATCACTACCCACTTCAACTCCTTAATCAGTTTTTCTATGATGGTCTCACCCAGCAATTTCAGAACACTGTTGATAATGCAGCTGGGGGAGCCATGGGAGAAAAGACAGCTGATGAGACTTATGAGATCTTTGAGATGTTGGGAGCTAATTCTCAACAAAAGAGTGTAAGGGGAAGAAGTAAAGGGGTGAATCAACTGGAAGCCAATACTGAAATGGTTAGTCAAATAGCTGAGTTGACAAGGCAGGTTCAGATGCTAATCATGAAGAACAATATTTCTTCATCTACTCAAGAAGTGTATGGAATCTGTGGGACATTTGGACATGGAGAAAATATTGGTTAGCCAATATTTTTGATACTGTAGCTAATAAAAGGAGGGTGGCAATTTGTGTTGGAGGATTGATCACTACATTACCAGTAGCCCTTGTTGAGGATTTTGACCCGAGTACTACTCGGAAGACTCGAATTTTGGGTAATGATTCCTTGGATTTAGCTACCCTTGAGAAGATGCACATGGTGGTGCATAGGAGAGGGACTTTTGTGATGCCTTCAGCTGAGCCTGAAGCACCGGGGGACAGGCAGAAGAGAGCCCGGGTTGAAGAGGAGTCAGACTCGGATTCTTTAGGTCTAGATGAGGATGCTCCGGTCTCGGAACATCAAGAGGTACTTCTGAGGATTGAGGCCCTGGAGGGCAAAGTGGATCGACTGGATAGCAAGGTGGATCGTAACCATGCTGAGATCTTACATCAGATGGAACAGATTAACAGTAACCTTGCGACGATCTTGAGTCTCCATCCCTCAGCTGCATCATCTTCTCGCCCATATTTTCCATAGATTTTCAGTCCTTGCTTTTATTTTATTTAGTGTACTTTTGTTTTATTTTTCGTTTTTGTTTTTCATGTTAAAACTTTTGTGTTTGGATATTTTATTGTACTTTTGTTATAAAACTTTTGTGTTTGTGATGGAAAGCTAGGGTTTTTGCCTCGCCAGGTACATGGAAGACAGGTTGTCCTCTAACTCTTTTTATTTATTATTCTTGTTTTCCATTGAGGACAATGTCAATTTTAAGTGTGGGGTACTCTTTAAGATTTTCTTTAATTCGTGTTTTGTTTCTCGCTGTGTGTTGTATTGTGTTATGCATGGCATAATTGTTGAAAATTTATCGATCTTTTCTTTGATTCTAGCTTTGTAGTTGAGACTTTAGTATCAACATAGATATTAGCAGTTGAATTCATTTAGGATCGATTTTCACATTCTGCAATTCATGACATATAAATCTTTGTGAACCCACCTGTTGAGTTTTGAGCCTCATGTTTGATATTATTTTCAATTGATTTTCTTTTCTTAAGTGTGCACCTTCATGATTTTTGCGTCTCTAGAGTTTGCTTTTGCATACTAATTGAACTCACATTATGATTTAATTTCAAGTTTTAAAGTGATGAAGGCAAATTAGGTTAGCCCTTTAGCTTAAAAAGACCTCCCTTAATATTGATTTCCTTAGTGAGCCAAGTTGAGCTTTTGACCTTTTCTTGTTTGATCAAAACAATTCTCAACTTAACATGTTCTTATTTTCATCATACCTGCATTAAGGAATGGAGTTTTATGATATGACAATAGGGTGGTTTATTTCAAAGTGTGGGGTAAGCGATAAAAATTGTTTTTGGTATTGCTATTTGGGGTTGAAATGCATACTTAGCACATTGTATTAGATTAAGAGTTGACTATTCTTTTCCTCTACAAGTTAAGCTAGATGATCTATGCAATGATATATTTTGTATATATGTATTTAAAAATATATATATATATGTTTATTATAAAAAAATAAATAAATAATAAAAAAAAGAGAAAGAGAGAAAATAAAAGAAAAGTTATATATATATATACAAAATTCATATATGTTCTAGCATTGGTTATCAAAAGAGGAATGTTGACTCATGTATTTTTATGCAAGTATGTAAGATTATCAAGGGTTGGTGAGTATGCCATTTGAGGGAGCTATGTGTTTCTTAGCAAGAGTATTGTCTCATTTAGATACTCCATTCCTTGATGCTCCAGCTTAAATGCCTTTTCTCACACCTTTACCTTATCCCCATTACATCCAAATGAAAGACCTTCAGATTATTTCTTGAGAAAATCAGTGAGGGAGATTGGATAATTAAGCAAGTTTATGGCAGTATGCAGTTATGAGTGGTTTGAGTGATTAAGCTTTGAAATTGAGTGAAACACTTAGATGAGAGATAAGATTTGTATGTCTGAATTAATGAATGAGTTAAGAAAATCTTGATTGAAGGAAATTGCAATTATTTATGTCTGATGTCTTGAAGTATTTCATCTATATGCTGGAATTATAGTTAAGATTGTTTGAATTTTTAATTTATGCCATGTGAATTTGCTTGAGGACAAGCAAAGTTTTAAGTGTGGGGTAGTTGTTTTATTAGATTTTGTTATAGTTGTGTGTCTTGTTTGTTATGTTAATTATTGTTTTATTTAGGTATTTTGTTAGTTTTAATCGGTTTGTTTTGTGTTTTCTTTAATTGTGGTAGTTTTAGTGTTTATGTCATTTTTGATCTAGTTTTTAGTATGTGTTTATGTTTTGATTGTTAATGTTTATTTATTGCTTGTTTAAGTTTTGTTTGCAAGTTTTGTGTTAGGTTAAACAGGCAAGGAAACAAATTGAAGGAGAAAGGGGTAGTGGCTGACACAAGCAGAGGACACGGCCAAGTCATCTGGCCGTGTTCCATACCATGTTAAAAAGAAGAACAAGTCCCAGTAGCAGACACATGCAAGGGACACGGCCAAGTCTTGTGGCCGTGTCCCTCCAAAGAAGCCCAACACGGCCAAGTCACCTTGACTTGGCCGTGTCTCACCAATTCCAAAGGGCAAAGAGAAGCAAATTCCACAGAGGCAGACACAGGCAAGGGACACGGCCAAGTCACCTGGCCGTGTCCCTGCAACAAGGTGCAACACGGCCAAGTCAAGCTCCACTAGGCCGTGTCACTCAACAAAGAAGAAAAGAAGATCAAAAGCATTCAGTGGTAGACACATGCAAGGGACACGGCCAAGTCTTGTGGCCGTGTTCCTCCAAAAGCCACTCACACGGCCAAGTCACATCTGACTTGGCCGTGTCCCTCATGAAGAAAACACGCAGCGGATTTTTAAAGCGACGTTTCATATAAAAGGAAGGGGAGAGCTTAGGGTTAGAATTGTTGACGATTTGGAGAATTGTTTTGAGCCGTCAGAGAGAGTGAAGTTAGGGTTTAGCTTTGTTTTCTTGATTTTGATTTCACTTTTGATTACTTTAGCTTAGATTAGATTGTTCTAGCCATTGTTTCATCCTTCTTGCAAGATTTGAACAAGAGATTCTTCAGAAGCTTCAAGGAGTTGTAACTTGGTTTTGTTCTCGAACTTATTCTCTTTATTTACATTGAAATTGTTTTAATGGATATTATCATGTCTATTTTGATTTCTTTGATCATTAATGAGATGAATATGTTTGATTGCATTATGAACTAATTTGATCTAGTCTAGGGTTTTTATGGATCTGCTATGATTGTATGAATTGGTTATTCTCTTAGCTAATAATTTCTTTTGCCTTTATTGAATGAAATATTGTTACATATAATTAATTGGCCACCAATTGTTGTTTTAGGTATTAGATGATGGATTGAGAGATGAAGTCTAATGCTGGAACAATTCAATTAAGGACTTAGGTGAATTAGAGATATAACCTATTAAAAAGATTGTTTCAATTATAACAAGATTAGTTGTAAGAGGTTTGAATGCGAGAGCTTATTTCCTTGACTCAATTAATTATGTTGTTTGAGATTTAATCTTTGAAATTAAATTAGTTAAGTGGAATAACCGTTCATACAAATAAGTAGTAGAGAAGTGCAAACCCTAGGCCTTTTTATCAAGTGAATCAAAACATCAGCTCTTGTTTACTTTTATTGTTTTTAAACTTCAATTAAACTTCTTCTTTAGTTAGCAATTTAAATTTATTCATTACTTGTTACTTTTATTCTATAAACAATTAGCCACTTTAGCTTCCTTGAGAGAACGACCTTGGGGCGATCATCTTTGCTACAGCTACCTCGTATACTTGCGAGTGACGCTTTTTGGTAGAGTTAATTTGAGCGTAACATCTTGTTAATGGCCGGGCTATCTTAGAAAAGTCTCGTATGAACCTCCGATAAAAGCCCGCATGTCCTAGAAAACTTCTGATGGCCTTCACAAATGTGGGTGGTGGTAGCTTCTCAATGGTTTCTACCTTAGCCGGATCCACCCCAATGCCCTTGTTTGAAATTTTGTGTCCCAACACAATTCCCTCTTGAACCATGAAATGACACATTTCCCAATTAAGCACTAAGTTGGTTTTCTCACATCTCATCAAGACTCTTTCAAGATTTTCCAAACATCTGTCAAATGAGCTGCCATAGACCGAGAAATCATCCATAAATACCTCCATAATATCCTCAACAAGTTCATCAAAGATTGCCACCATGCACCTTTGAAAAGTCGTAGGTGCATTGCACAACCCGAATGGCATTCTTCGATATGCGAATGTCCCATATGGGCAGGTGAATGTAGTCTTCTCTTGGTCTTCTGGGGCAATAGTAATTTGGAATAGCCTGAAAGACCATCCAAAAAATAATAATACTCATGCCCGGATAACCTCTCCAACATCTGATCAATGAAGGGTAAAGGAAAATGGTCCTTCCTAGTTGCATCATTCAATTTCCTGTAATCTATGCAAACCCTCTAACCGGTAAATGTTCTTGATGGAATCAGCTCATCATTTTCATTAGGGACCACCATCATCCCTCCTTTCTTTGGTACTACCTGGACTGGGCTCACCCAAGAACTATTTGAGATCGGATATAATCCCTGTGTCAAGTAGTTTTATCACTTCAGCCTTCACTACATCTTTCATCTTCAGGTTTAGTCTCCATTGTGGTTGCACTACCTGCTTGAATTCATCCTCCATTAGTATCTTGTGAGTGCAATAGGATGGACTGATACCCTTGATGTCTGCTATCTTCCAAGCTATTACTTTCTTATGTTTTTGCAACAACTGAATAAGCTTTTTTTTCTGCTCAGAAGATAGGTGGGAACTCAGAATTATTTGTAATTTCTTCTTTTCCACCAGAAATCCATACTCAAGGTGATCTGGAAGGGGATTTAGTTCCAAGTTGGGAGGATCAATCACCGATGGTTTTGGCTTCTCTTCCTTTGGCATCTCAATAGTTTCATATGCCTTGCATTTGAACGAATTGCTTGCTTCAAGAAAAGCAAGCTTCTCCATTGCTTCTTGATCCTCAACATTTTCCTGCAATAAACACAACTCAAGGGGATCCTTGGAAACAATGTTAGTAACACAATTTACGGTCTCATGCTCAACAACATCATTGCATGATTCCGCCTCATCAAGTGAAAGTGAATGTTTCATAGCATCATGTATCCTAAAAATAACTTTCTCATCACCCACTCTCAAAGTTAATGTGCCATCATGAACATCGATAAGGGCACGGGCTGTATTTAAAAATGGCCTACCAAGAATAAGTGAAACATCCGCATCCTCATCAATATCAATTACAATAAAATCATTGGGGAAAATGAAATCCTTGACTTTTACAAACACATCTTCTATAATGCCACGAGGGTGGACTACTGACTTATCAGCAAGTTGGATGGTCATAAGTGTTGGTTTAGGTTTACCAATGCCTAACTCTTTAAACATTTTATAGGGCATAACACTTATGCTAGCCCCCAAATAAGCTAATGCACTCTTGACCTCAAGGTTACCTATTAAACATGGAATGGTAAAACTACCTGGATCTTTTAACTTCTTACGTAACCACCTTTGCAAAATCGCCGAACTCTTTTTAGATAAATGCACTAAAGACACTTCCTCAAGTTTCCTTTTGTTAGAAAGGATATCTTTCAAAAATTTAGCATATTTAGGCATCTGTGACAAAGCTTCAGCAAATGGAATATTAATGTGCAATTGTTTAAAAAGTTTAAGAAACTTACCGAACTGAGCATCAATCTTGTCCTTGTTCAACCTTGCTGGATAGGGTACTCTAGGTCAGTATTCCTTCAATATGGGGCTACTTTCTTGCGGCTGCTTCTCTTTCTCACTTTCCAATGTAGTTTTCTCTCTCGAAGTGACAGGAGGTGTAATATCTCAAAATATACCCTAGAAGTTTGGTATAATAGTTGTTGTAATTGAATTAAGTGTAATTGTGTTTTATTGGAAAAGAGAAAATTTAGTGAAGAGAGAGTTTATATGTTGTATATATGTAAATATATATATAACACACACACAAGTCAATGGGAAAGTCAAAGAAAGAGATTAATTATTGATTAATTGTGTTTAAAGGATTATTTAATTATTTGAATTTGAGTTAGAGTAAGTGGAAGTAGATATTTTAATATTTTATATTAAATACTTGGATGGGAGGATTTTAAGGAAAAAGTGGGTTGTTTGGTTTTCTTTCTTTCTTTTCCTGCGTGGTTCTCCTCCATTTCCTTTCCTTCTCTTTATTTTTCTGTGTTATCCAGCCATCAAGAAGAAAGAGAGCAAGATGGAGATTTGTTCTTCCAAGTTCAAGATTGAAGAGAGTTTTCAAGAGATCAAGTTGGAGATTTAAGAGTTCTTCATCTTTGGTAAGTTCTCTCTTGATCTCTTGTGTTGTTTTTGAGGTTATATGGGTTTGTGAGTTGAAGTTGTGTTTGAGAATGTGTTTGGGTTGATTATGTTGTGTTTAAGAGTATTTGGTTTAAGTGGTTTTGGATTTTGGGGTTGGATTGAAGAAAAGAGTAAGTTGGTTGGTATAGATTGAGTTGAGGTTGTGTCTAGAGTTTTTGATGATGTTGTGACTTGTGTTTGATGTGTGTGTTGGCTTGGTTTGGTGTTGTTGTAAGTTTGAGATGGTTCTTGGGTATGCTTTGTTATGTTTGGTTGAAGTAGATGTCGGTGGATAGAAGTGATTTGTTGGTTGTGGTGTTGTTTTGGCCGGAATCTGGGTTTTTGGCCTGACACGCCCATGAGCACGGCCAGGACTGTGGACGTATCGAATGTTCTGTGTGGCAGTAGGATTGACACGACCAATAACACGCCCGTGTTATTGAACGTGTCATAGCTACTGTGAGTTTTGAAAATTTACACGGCCAGGAGCACGCTCATGATGTTGGACGTGTCGATATTTCCGAGACACAGAATGTATTACACGCCCGTGGTTCTGAGCGTGTTAATGCTTCTGTGTTGTGGAGTTAGGGCACGGTCAGGGACATGCCCGTGTGTGTGAGCGTGTCAAGTTTAGATTTTGCCCTAGGTCATTCTTAAACTTATGATCTCATGAGAGTTTCTTAATTTTTTTTTGGAATAGGTTGTGAAGAAGGTGATTTACCCTAACTCAAGTGGTGATAGATTCTTGAAAAAGTAAGTGTTTAGAGTTGTGTGAGTCACTTTTGAGATAAGTACAAACTACATTGTTGCATACATTCATATGATATTGAGAATTGTGACATAATTGGTTATATGTTGTGATAAACATGTAAAATATGTGTTAAAACCATTGACGATATTTATGTGATGATGAAATATAATGTGAAAGATATGAGGCCATGATTGTTGGCTATGATAATGAAAACGAGATAATTAAGGCATGGTTGCCTAATTGATTATGGATTATGAAATGAGAAAGAAATTAATAAAGAAATAAACAAAATCATTGTGTACCTAATATGTCTATTCAATTTTCAGAGTTCTGAGTTTGGCGGCATGCCTATGAATAACTGGATAGGTGAAATGACCGGGTCGTAAGCCGATTTCAGTTGATAAATGTGAAATGTGATGTTTTTGGGGTGAAATGACTGGGTCGTAAACCTCAAAAACAAATTATTGAAACTAGATTGAGTGAAATGATCGGGTCGTAAACTCAAATCTAGTTGATTATCCATGGATAGATATTTCCTACGGGGCTAGACACAAGGTGTCAATATGGACCAAAGCAGTAACTCTGAACTTTGAATAACATATTAGTGTGTTTCGGGCCCGTGTCTGTCTTAGTTGTAAAAGTGATTCATGAATGAAGAAACAATTGAATAATAAGATCTAATGTACAAATATGAAATGTGATATGATTATGTATGGTTTATGTAATATAGAATTGTGACATTTGCATCACATTAAAGCATAATGTTAGTATGAGTTGTACTACTGAGCTGTTAGCTCAGCGCGATTGTGGTTCATCGCGCAGGTAACAGAGTTGAACCCGAAAGTTCTTCGAGACCGAGTGAGTCTAGACATTGAAGAGTTGAGTTTGGACTTAAAGATCAGAGAAGAGCTGCCAATCATGTATATATTTTATATTTGTGTATCCTGATTTTGATGTATAAGTATTTGTAAATATTTGTTCTATTTCCGCTGCGTTTTGAATGAACTTTCTATTTATTTGGTTTTTATAAACTCTTTTAAAAGTTTTTAATTTGTTTACATTATATATACGAGTGAAATTTTAAACCGTGGCATTTCTATATTCAGTATACGTATATTATGATCGTATTAGCATGCTGTGTACGTATACAGGGTATAGGGGTGTTACAATTGTTTTGGTATCAGAGCCTAGGTTTGAGATTCTCAACCTAGGTATATTGTAAGGAAAAAGGATATTTTTATTTTAAAAGTTGGTTTTTGAATAAGATATATACTTAGTATTGGCAGTCTCTGATCTTTAATAAGATGTATTCTGTTGTGTTTGCAGATATAGGTTGTGATGGATTCTCATTTGCGTCGGTCAGTTGAGGGTAGTGCTGAGAGTGTAGCTCCGGATGAGGTTAGAGAGGGAGCTAGAGTGGTTAGTGCTGGAGAGATACCTGCCTCCGTGTCAGGGAGACCAGCTGGTGATGAGGTTCCGCCAGTTTGGCTTAGGCATATGGTAGAATTGATGAGGCAAGCCCCAGTACAGCAGCAACCACCGCCACCCCAGCCTCAAGTGCCAGTTAGACACTATGACAAATTAAGGAAGTATGGAGCAGAAGATTTTCTGGGTACCATAGATCCAGCAGTAGCTGAACAGTGGCTAGATAAGATACAGAGGATATTTGTTAAGTTACAGGCCACTCCAGAAGAAAAATTTGACTATGCAAGATCGTTGTTGCAGAAGGATGCATATGATTGGTGGAAGACAGTGCCCCATGCTATGGATGATCCACCTACATTGTCCTATCCTGATTTTCTAAGAGAGTTTGAATTGAAGTATACTCCTAGAGAGTATAAAGATGTGAAGAAGATGGAGTTTCTGAGCTTGAAGCAAGACCACCAGACTGTAACAGAATACGAGGTTGAGTTTATCCGGTTGAGCCATTATGCTGGGGGTATTATCTCTGATGAGATTGATAGGTGCCGGAGATTTGAGGGGGGATTGAGGCCCTCTCTTATGTGCCATGTGGCTGGTTCTCGGTATCAAGATTTTTCCCAACTTGTGGCAGCAGCTAGGAGTGTGGAGAGAGTTCAGGATATTGCAGTAGCAGCTTCAGAGGAAGAGACCAGGGTTAGGAGACCCCAGTTTGAGGCAGGGTCTTCATCAGTGAAGAGAAGCAGGGGAAGTTTAGTTCCTAGGATCAGTAGGAGTCAGAGGCCAGCTGGTAGGTCAGTACAGTTTCAGAGGCAGAGATCGAGACCTACAGTTTCAGTGGCTAGTGCTCCGACCCCAGTGGTTCAGAGATCCACTCCACCGATATGTGAATACTGTGGTAAGACCCATTGGGGTGTTTGTTGAAGGATTAGAGGTTCAGCTGGATGCTTTAAATGTGGATCGCCCGATCATTTTGTTAGAGAGTGTCCTGAGTTGCGGGAGCAGAGGTCGGTAGATTCTGCAGTTTCTTGACCTAGTATGAGGGGAGGTAGAGGAGGCAGAAGTTTCAATAGAGGAGGTAGATCTGGATTCAGTTCTGGAGGAGGTTCTACACCCAGGGAGAGTAGACCAGAGGAGGCTGGTTCTTCTAAGAGGATTTATGTGATGCAGAGGCAGCCTGATGCTTCAGCAGTCATAGCTGGTACTTTCTCTTTATTTGGTATTTCAGTACTTGCTTTGATTGATCCAGGATCTACTCATTCATATATTAGTGCATCTGTTTTGCCTGTGTCTGAATTGCATGCTGAATCCCTAGGATTTGATGTATTGGTGACAAATCCTTTAGGGCATAGTGTGATTGTTAGCAAGGTGCACCGAGATAGTGTAGTAGTGGTTCAGGGTGAAGAGTTCTTGGGTGATTTGATTGAAATGCCATTTAAAGAGTATGATTTGATATTAGGCATGGACTGGTTATCTAGATATGGAGCTGTGGTAGATTGTCAACAGAAATGTGTTACTTTGAGAACCGGTGATGATAGAGTTGTGATGGTATCTGGTGAGCAGAGACAGCTTACATCCTTGTTTGTTTCAGCTGTTGCAGCTAGGAGGTTGATTAGAAAAGGGTGTGATGCTTATCTTGCTCATGTTTTGGATACTAGAGTGATGGGTTCTCAACTTGTTAGTATACCCACAGTTGCAGATTTTCCAGATGTGTTTCCAGAGGAGTTGCCAGGGTTGCCTTCTGAGAGAGAGGTGGAGTTTGGTATTGAATTGTTGCCTGGTACCACTCCTATCTCTATTACTCCTTATAGAATGGCACCTGTTGAATTGAGAGAGTTGAAGGTGCAGTTGCGGGAATTGTTAGATAAAGGGTTTGTTCGCCCTAGTGTTTCACCGTGGGGAGCTCATGTTTTGTTTGTTAAGAAGAAGGATGGTACTATGAGATTGTGCATCGATTATAGTCAATTGAACAAGGTAACTATCAAGAATAAATATCCCTTGCCTAGAATTGATGATCTCTTTGATCAATTGAAGGGAGCAACAGTGTTTTTCAAGATTGATTTGAGATCATGGTACCATCAGTTGAGAGTCAGGGATGAAGATGTTCCTAAGACAGCCTTTCGTACAAGGTATGGGCATTATGAGTTTCTAGTGATGCCTTTTGGGTTGACGAATGCACCTGTAGCTTTTATGGATCTGATGAATAGGGTGTTTAGGCCCTATTTAGATCAGTTTGTAGTGGTTTTTATTGATGATATTTTGGTGTATTCGTGCAATGAAGAGGAGCATGACAAGCATCTGCGGATTGTGCTGCAGATTTTGAGAGAGAAGCAATTGTATGCGAAACTGTCGAAGTGTGAATTTTGGCTAGACCAAGTGACTTTTCTCGGTCATATAGTTTCAGCAGATGGCATTAGAGTTGATCCGAATAAAGTGGAAGCTGTTATGAATTGGAGTCCACCAAAGTCTGTGACAGAAGTTAGAAGTTTTCTGGGTTTGGCAGGCTATTATCGGCGCTTTGTGAAAGGATTTTCTTTGATAGCTACTCCACTTACCATATTACTTCGGAAGGGAGTTAGATTTGTGTGGACAGATTAGTGTCAGGCTAGCTTTGATCAGTTGAAGGAAATGTTGACTCAAGCACCTGTTCTTACTTTACCTGTGGAAGAAAAACCATATGTGATCTACAGTGATGCTTCACATAGTGGTTTGGGTTGTGTCTTGATACAAGAAGGTAAAGTGATAGCTTATGCTTCTCGACAGTTGAAACCGCATGAGCTTAATTATCCGACCCATGATTTAGAGTTAGCAGCCATTGTGTTTGCATTGAAGATTTGGTGACACTACTTGTATGGGGAGAAATGTTTTATTTATACTGATCATAAAAGTTTGAAATATTTGGGGGTTCAGAGAGAGCTTAATCTTCGGCAAAGACATTTGTTGGAGTTGATTAAAGACTACGACTGTTTGATTGATTATCATCCTGGTAAGGCAAATGTTGTTGCTGATGCTTTGAGTCAGAAATCTTTAGCAGGTTTGACTGTTTATTCGCTCTCATTACTTGTTGAGTTGAGAGCGTTGCATGCTAGTTTTGTATCTTGTGATGATGGTGCATTGTTGGCACAATTGCAGTTGAGGCCGGTATTATTGGATCAGATTAAAAATGCCCAGTTGGTTGATGAGAAAATTCAGAAGATTGTTTCAGATTACCAGAATGGAGAGAGTCAAGATTTTATTGTAAGAAGTGATGGGAGCCTTTGGTTTAAGAACAGATTATGTGTACCTGATGATGCTACATTGAGAAGGATTATTTTGGAAGAAGCACACCAGTCAGTTTTTGCTATGCATCCGGGCAATACGAAGATGCATCATGATTTGAGACAGCATTACTGGTGGTCCGGTATGAAGAGGGACATAGTGGAGTTTGTGTCCAAATGTCTCACATGTCAGAGGGTTAAAGTTGAGCATCAAGTTCCAACAGGGTTGCTTCAACCTTTATCAGTGCCTGAATGGAAATGGGAAAGAGTTACAATGGATTTTGTATCTGGTTTGCCTTTGACTCAGAGAAAATATGATGCTATTTGGGTGATTATTGATAGGTTGACAAAGACAACTCATTTTCTTTTGGTTCGGATGGATTATTCTCTCGAGAGATTGGCTGAGCTGTATATCCAGGAGATTGTAAAGTTGCATGGTGTCCCAATTTCTTTAGTGTCTGATCGAGATCTCCGGTTTACTTCAAGGTTTTGGAAGAGTTTACATGGTGCTTTGGGTTCTCGGTTACACTTTAGTACTGCTTTCCATCCGCAGACAGATGGGCAGTCAGAGAGAGTGATACAGATTATAGAGGATATGTTGAGGAGCTGTGTCATTGATTTCTCTGGTAGTTGGGACAAATTTTTGCCACTTGTGGAATTTGCCTATAATAAAAGTCATCAATCCAGCATTGGAATGGCACCATTTGAGGCATTGTATGGTAGACAGTGTAGAACACCTCTATGTTGGAATGAACTTGAAGAAGGTAAGTTAATTGGTCCTGATTTGGTTAAAGAAACTAAAGAGAAAGTGAAAGTGATTTGAGATAGATTGAAAACAGCTTCAGACCGACAGAAGTCTTATTCAGATTTGAAGAGGAGAGACATTGAGAATAATGTGGGAGATAAGGTATTTTTAAAAGTGTCTCCTTGGAAAAAGATATTGAGATTTGGTCGAAGAGAGAAGCTGAGTCCGTGTTTCATTGGACCTTATGAAGTATTGGAAAGAATTGGGCCAGTTGTTTATCGGCTTGCTTTGCCACCTGATTTGGATAGGATTCATAATGTCTTCCATGTTTCTATGTTGAGAAGGTACAGATCAGATCCATCTCATGTGTTATCAGTTGAATCTATTGAGGTGAGTCCGGATCTGACTTTGGAAGAGGAACCAATTGCTATTTTGGCACATGAAGTGAAAGAGTTGAGAAATAATAAAGTGCCACTTGTGAAGGTTTTGTGGAAAAATCATGCAAGGGAAAAAGCAACTTGGGAGAGTGAGCAAGCAATGCGAGACCAATATCCTCAATTGTTTCGAACTTGATATCAGGTAATTTCGAGGACGAAATTTCTTTTTAGAGGGGGAGAATTGTAATATCTCAAAATATACCCTAGAAGTTTGGTATAATAGTTGTTGTAATTGAATTAAGTGTAATTGTGTTTTATTGGAAAAGAGAAAATTTAGTGAAGAGAGAGTTTATATGTTGTATATATGTAAATATATATATAACATACACATAAGTCAATGGGAAAGTCAAAGAAAGAGATTAATTATTGATTAATTGTGTTTAAAGGATTATTTAATTATTTGAATTTGAGTTAGAGTAAGTGGAAGTAGATATTTTAATATTTTATATTAAATACTTGGATGGGAGGATTTTAAGGAAAAAGTGGGTTGTTTGGTTTTCTTTCTTTCTTTTCCTACATGGTTCTCCTCCATTTCCTTTCCTTCTCTTTGTTTTTCTGTGTTATCCGACCATCAAGAAGAAAGAGAGCAAGATAGAGATTTGTTCTTCCAAGTTCAAGATTGAAGAGAGTTTTCAAGAGATCAAGTTGGAGGTTTAAGAGTTCTTCATCTTTGGTAAGTTCTCTCTTGATCTCTTGTGTTGTTTTTGAGGTTATATGGGTTTGTGAGTTGAAGTTGTGTTTGAGAATGTGTTTGGGTTGATTATGTTGTGTTTAAGAGTATTTGGTTTAAGTGGTTTTGGATTTTGGGGTTGGTTGTGGTGTTGTTTTGGCCGGAATCTAGTTTTTGAAGCTGCTATAAATTTCTCCATCATGTCCTCCAAATTACTCTTTCTTGGAGGGGCAGCTTGTTGATGTTGGGGCTGCTGGAATCCAGGGGGAGGTCTTGGATTATTTTGATTATTCCATGAGAAATTTGGATGATTTCTCCACCCCGAATTGTATGTGTTACTGTAGGGGTTATTCTGCTATTGCCTTGGCATATTTCCAACATAGTCTACTTGCTCTTGCCTAGCAAACATGTTGCCATTTTGGCACTCTTGACTTTGATGTCCACCCCCACACCATTCACAAGACATCACCTGCATTACTTTCCTAGAAGGAGAGGCCAAAGAATTAAATTTTTTATTCAATGCTTCCAATTGGGCTGTCAAAGCCAACACAGGATCTAATTGGTGTGAACCCATGGCCTTCAGCTTTCCTTGCTCCCTTGGGGCTTGCCACTGATAATTAGTGATAGCCATGTCTTCAATTAAATTCCTTACTTGTTCAGGTGTCTTGTTGTTTATGGTACCACCAGCTGCTTCATTAATGGATTGCTTACTTACATAATTCAACCCATTATAAAATGTTTGAATTTGAAGCCACAGTGAAAAGCCATGATGAGGACACCTTCTCAACAAATCTTTAAATCTTTCCTAGGCTTCATAAAGGGTCTCACCATCTTACTGCAGAAGGATGAGATATCATTCCTCAACTTTCCAGTTTTGGACGGTGGGAAGTATTTTTCTAGGAATTTCTCTGCCAACTGATCCCATGTGGTGAAGGTTCCTGGAGGAAAAGATTTCAGCCATTTCTTTGGTCTATCTCTAAGGGAAAATGGGAATAACCTCAGCCTAATTGCATCATCTGAGACATTATTTATCTTGAATGTGTCACATATCTCCAGAAAATTCTCAATATGTGCATTAGGATCTTCATCAGGAAACCCATTGAACTGACAAGTCTGCTGCACCATTTGAATTACATTTGCTTTTATTTCAAAGTTGTTTGCAGCAACTGTCAGCCTCCGGATACTAGATTCAGCTCCATTGAGATTGGGCTTAGCAAACTCCCGCATTGTTCTTGGCCCAACTCCTTCCATCACTTCAAACTCTTCTTCTTCTTCTGCTATTTCCATATTTATTTCTATTTCTGCGTCTTCCAAAATTACCTCCTCTTCTATCTTTCGCTTTCTCCTTGATATTCTTTCTAGCTCTGGGTCTAACTCAAACAGTTTGGATGAGTTACCTCTGGTCATAATCGGGAGG
This sequence comes from Garcia nutans, assembly GCA_947685225.1. Taxonomy (NCBI): domain Eukaryota; kingdom Viridiplantae; phylum Streptophyta; class Magnoliopsida; order Malpighiales; family Euphorbiaceae; genus Garcia; species Garcia nutans. Next base: position 4,466,179 of record CANTUV010000002.1, read on the forward strand.
AAATACCTAAAATGATAGTGAATAAGCAAGAACCAATGTTAAAAACAAAAAAAAATAAAACTAAATCAACAGTCTTAATTATATTACTAATATTGAAACCGTTGTCCCCGGCAGTGGCACCAAAAACTTGGTGCGCGCGAGCTACGCTATAGCAATACCGCAAGTGCAAGGGTCAAACAAGAAATAAAGTAGTGAGTGAGTTATCGTTCCACTGAGGACAAGGTCAAGTACTAGTGCAAATCTTAACCGTTGTTTAGCATATCAATAGGTTTGTGATGTGATGTAATTAAAAACAATTAATTTAATGACTGAAAGTAAAGGGAAATTAAATGTTGTGCAAAAAGGATTGATGGTCATAAAACTATCCAGATATTGAATCCCCCTATCCTCAATGATATTTATGAACATCAATTCAGTTAAATCATTTAATAGAGCTGAGTTAGCATTCCTCTAACTTAGACTAAAACCTCTCTCGAGTGAATTAATCCCTAATCACTAAGTAGAGTGCCAGAATCTCTTCTCAAACACAATTAATTAAATTTTGCATTAAGAACAAGGAACTATAAACCAAAGGATCTTGTAAGTCTATCTCTAGTACTCCAATCAACCCTCAACCCTTACGAGTATTCAATTCATATCAAGCTTTCTCAACTCAATAATATGAAAATTGCAACCAATCAATAAGCATGCTATTATCAATTTGGAAATAGATCACTAAACATCATAAGAATAAAACAACTCAATCAAATGATTCAACTAAATATAATTATTCAATCCATACAAAAAAAAAACTAGGGTTCATCAATATCTAGATAGAGAATGAATTAGTTCATATTCAAAACCAGAAAAACAGAGCAAGAGAAATTAATAAAAGAAACCAAACAATCCATGGCGAATAATTTGTATTTCTTCACTTTAATCCTTGATTCTTGGTTTAGATCTTTGTTTTGAGTATGTCTTCACCCTCAATCTCAGCTCCAAAACTCTCCTCTTTACTTTAGAAGTCGGCTCTAGGTTATAAAGTATGAAATTCGGGATCCTTAATTTGTGCTTCAGCGCAGCTTTTATAGTGCAGATAATTTCGCCTGACATGCCCATTGACATGCCCATGTCACTGGGCGTGTCATTGCTAATGAGATTTTGAACATAAGGCACGTCCAGTGACACGCCCATGTCACTGGGCGTGTCACAGCTACTGTGAAACATTGCAAAAGGCACGCTTGGTGACACACCCATGTCACTGGGCATGTCAATGCTTCTGTATGCAGCATCAAGGGCACGTCCATTGACATGCCCATGTCCATGGGCGTTTCCATTGATGAATTTTGCTCTTTTCTTCTACTTTCATCCGTAATTCCTCCGAAATGACCATAAGCCTTAAAAATACAGAGAATTCCTGAAATTAACCCTAAAATACACTTTGAACAAACAAACTAAACTCAATTGGATAATAATCATATTAAGAAATAGGAATAAAATATCATCAATTGTGCACTTATCAGGACCCAAGCTAAGTTCTGGACTTAAGGGTAATTTGGGTTCTGGACCTGAGCTAAGTTCTGGACTTAAGGGTAATTTAGGTTCTGGACCTAAGCTAAGAGTGATTTAATTATCTACAAAAAAATAATTGTAGTCAGTAGGATACTAAAGGAATTTGCAAAAAAATTTGTTAATTTTTTTCATGCACATGTCTTCTTGCCCCCTGTGTGTAAAAACATTTTAAAAGTGCAAAATATTTATACACGCAAATATCGGAATGATTGAATTGAATAATTGAGTTTTCTATTTATTTACCGTGTAGTTACTATTTATGCACTATTCACCCACTATTCATTTACTATTTGTAAATAGTAATTTACTATTTATCAATAGTAACATTTACTTTTTCTTTTTTTTTTACGAGAATATTATTTTTCTCTTTTTGATTTTTGTCTTTTTCCTTTGCCATTTCTCTATATAAACCTTGCAGCTCATTTCTTCATTTCATTCATAGTTATACATTTTTTATATCCTAGATTTGATTAGAAAATGCATACTTCAATATCAGGAACTCGATCTAATGCTGAGTTATTGGAGTTTATTCGGCAGCATAAAAATGAAAATATAAGTCTACTAGCCGGGATGCTGCTTCATCGCAGTTCAAATCAAAAGACCAAGGTAATTATTTATTTTAACAGCAAATTATTATTTTTTTTGTTTTTGTGTGTTTTTTCCTTTTTTTTCCTTTTTTTTTCTTTTTTTGTTGTTGCTTTTTATTTAATTATTTTTTTTATGATTTAGGAAAAATAAATTAATTAGATGAATATATTTAAGAATTTAACAAACAAGTAAATAGATAAGCTAAAAATAAATTTAGCCTAAAAATTAGTGGCATTGATATGATGATATACTTACCTTGTGTTAACTTATCTGGCTCCATGTTAGCGTGATCGTTGCATTATTCGGGGCAAAGGGTGTGTCTATAAAGCCCGACAATGGTATGATGTTGCACCTTCTAGGGTAAAACGGATTATCCAAGATTGCGGTTTTGAAAGCTTTATCTTTCAATTACCATCCGAGGAGTGTTCGATAGATAAGAGTGTAGTTCAAGCATAGTCAGAGCGGTGGATGGACACGACCCATACTTTTCACCTACCAATAGGAGAAATGACCATTAGCCCGGTTGATTATACAGCCATAACTAGTATTCGGTACTATGGCCTTTTGGACCCTCTTACCAATGATATTCTAATATTCGAAGAAATCTAACATTTAATCGGTATGGAACCATCATTTAAAGGGCCTTTCAAGATAAAAATTGAGTCGATTCGGAGTTATTGGATGAACTACAAAGGATGGGTTCGTACAGAAACAACCAAATAATATGCTAGAGGATTTTTGCTATATTTGCTCTGGTCGACCATTTTAGGCAGTACCGAATTTGCCTCCATTTGTCAGTGTTGAGGGCCCTTACTGATATGAGTATGGTACTGCTTTACAGCTGGGGTGAAGCTGGCCTTGCCTTTCTTTACCATGGACTTGACAAAATTTGCAGAAATAAGAAGTCTTTTGTTGGCTTTATGGTGGTTGTCGAGGTACTCTTCTTCCACCAATGTCAATTCCATTCTCATTCTTGCATGAATTTGATTTTTATTATTGTTGTAAATATGGGCATATGAGCACAATCCTATGAGGGTGCCTGGCATTTCCCAAGAGAGAGTCAGGTATCCGAGATTGAATTTTTGGTTGTCAGATTGTGTAGAAATTTCCAGCTCTCACCATGTGCATACCCAATGCTATCTCTTGAGTTGCTTAACCTGGGGCTAGGTAAAATAGCATTAGTATACTTTAAAATTTATATAAAATTTCACTTACCTTATGTCTGTAGACCCTTAATTTTTTACCTAGTCAGGTCCAATATATTTTAATAAGTCCAAAATAATTTTTTTGTGGTCCAATATATTTTAATTAGTCCAAAACAACTTTTTGTTATCTTAATTAAATAATATTTGCTTTAGTATTTAGTTTTTATAATTAATAAAAAAAATAATAATAAGCAAATAAATAAAAATAAAAATTAGCGACAAAAAATTTCATCATCGAAAAGGGGTCGAACGAAATGGCCTTGGGCCATTTCGCCCGCAGGATTTTTCTGCGGGCAAGCCATTTCGCTCGTAGTAAAATCCTGCGAACGAAATGGCTCGCGGCAACTTTTTCGCCAGCAAAATTTTTCCGCAACAATTTTTTTTCGCCAGCAAAATTTTTCCAACGCAAATTTTTCCGAAACCAAATACAATTTGGTTTCGGTTTTCTTTTCTTAATTAATGTTCGATTCCGTGAACAATTAAGATTAATCATATAAATCCTCTATAAATAAGACAAAAAATAACACAAAAAGGGGATCGAAATTTGGAGGAAAAATTTTAGAGGACTTTTAGAGGAAAACTTTGAGGGATCAGACTCGAATTCTTTTTGAACTCAGAACTTTGGAAGACTTTGGATTAGGTGGTCAAAACTTAGCAAACCAAAGCAATAAGCAAACAAATCTATAATTCATCAAAGGCAGCAAAGCTTGTCTTTGTTCTTGTTCATCCAAGAAACAATTTTTGGTGGAACCAACAAACGAAGGTATGAATTTCTGTATTTATTTTTCTTTACAGTAGCTTCATCACTCAAGATTGAAAATTTTTGTTTCTTCAAACCCTAATCTACTTTCTAACTTTTCAAAACCTTAAATAGTTTCAAAATTTACCAAAACCCTAATCTGCTTTCCAATTTTCCAAAACCCTAAATTGAATCTTTTCTTTCCAAAAACCCTAAAAAATATCTTTTGTGTTTCTATAAACCTTAAATCATTTTGTTTATTTTCATAAAGCTTCATAAAACTATAAATTATTTTTCAAAATTCTAAAATCTAATACATTCTCCGAAACATTAAAACACTAATTAAACTTTAAAACCAAGATAGTAGCCTCAAACCAATTATTCTAAACCTTAGTTTTCTTAAACCCTAATTCCCTTAAAACCTTAAACACTAATTTTTTTAAATCCTAATCTTTAAAACTCTAAAACCTTATAAACCTAAATATTAAAATTCAACACAATAAGTAACCGTAAATCATAAATCTAATGTTTTAAAGTGTCCAAACCCTAATTTCATGATTTCACTCCTCAAACACTAATTTGATTAATCAAAGCCACAAATACAAAGCTTTCAATCATTCCAATGCGAGACTTGAATGAGCGTAAAAAAGGAACCAATGAGAACACTTCTGCTAATCACCTTGGTCTGTGAGTTGATGGAATGACTGTAAGTATTATTCATGCATATCATGCATACATGAGCATATCACATCACACTTTCTTATCTTGTATTGTCTATTCTTTATCAAAGTGAACAACAAACACTATGTGAAGTGAAGAATCAAAAGAAGATGTCAAATCAGGGGGGGCATGGAAAGCCCATTGCTTGAGAAAGCTCTAGTCATTTTGCAAAGAGAAGAAATACGTGCTTGTACGAAGAACTAGATGGCAAAAGCATCAATCAAAGCTTACATGGATAAAATATTTGGTTTGAGCCTACATAGGGGGCAAAGTTTCTCCTTTTCAATTTTTTGAGTTTATATACCAAATATTTTTAAACTCACTTACAAATATTTTGCCACACAGGGGGGGAAGGAGAGGATATAAGGTCCAATTAAAAATAGCTAAATCTTTGCAAAAAGGAAGAACAAAAGAATGGAACATTAGAACTCTCAAAAGAATGAAGATGCAGAAGACAAAAGACCAATCCAGCTAAAAGAGATGAAGCCAGAGTAAAGACCCGTCCTCTAATGGATAAAGACCCATGTTTCAAGGGTAAAGACCCAATCTCCAAGGATGGAAATCCATTTTCAAGGGTAAAGACCCAATGTCAAAAGATGAAGATCCAATTTGATGGTGAAGAATCACAATGCATAAAACAGCCGGAGCAGTCAAACTCCTCAAATGATAAAAGGTCAGTCAAACTCAATCTCGGGTCCAAGTACCCAAATCAATTCAAGCACCCAATCTCGGGTCCAAGCACCCATTCTCGGGTCCAAGTACCCAAATCCAATTCAAGCTCGGGTCCAAGTACCCAATCTCGGGTCCAAGCACCCATTCTCGGGTCTAAGTACCTAAATCAATTCAAGCTCATGTTTAAGTGCCCAATCTCGGGTCCAAATACCAAAATCAATTCAAGCTCAGGTCCAAGTACCCAATCTCAGGTCTAAGCACCTGTTCTCAGGTCCAAGTACACAAATCAAATAAATTTCGGGTTTAAGTACCCAAATCAAATCTAATCTCAGGTCCAAGTACCCAATCTCAGGTCCAAGTATCCAAATCCAGTTAGGATCAAGTATCCAAATCCAATTAGGATCGAGTATCCGAATCCAGTTTAGGATCGAGTATCCCAATCGAATTTAGGATCGAGTATCCAAATTCAGTTAGGATTGAGTATCCAATTACAGTTAGGATCGAGTATCCTAATCCAGTTTAGGATCGAGTATCCAAATCTTTCGGGTCCAAAACCTAAATTTTCCTTAGGTCGAGAACCTAGAATCTCCCTTGAGTCCAGAACTCGAACCGGGTCCAGAACTCAAATTTTTCTTAGGTCTAGAACCTAGAATCATCCTTAAGTCCAGAACTAGAATCGGGTCCAGAACCTAAATTTTCCTTTGGTCGAGAACTTAGAATCTCCATTGAGTCCAGAACTCGAACCGGGTCCAGAACCCATAATTTTCTTAGGTTTAGAACCTAGAATCATCCTTAAGTCCAGAACTCGAATCGGATCCAGAACCCAAATTTTTCTTAGGTCGAGAACCTAGAATCTCCCTTGAGTACAGAACTCAAACCTGGTCTAGAAACAAATTTTTTCTTAGGTCCAGAACCTAGAATCATCCTTGAGTCCAGAACTCGAACCGGGTCCAGAATCCAAATTTTCCTTAGGTCCAAAACCTAGAATCTCCCTTGAGTCCAGAACTCGAACTGGATCTAGAACCCAAATTTTCTTTAGGTCGAGAACCTAGATTCATCCTTTAGTCCAGAACTTGAACCAGGTCCTGAACCCAAATTTTCCTTAAGTTTAGAACCTAGAATTTATCCGTGAGTCCAGAACTCGAACCGGGTCCAGAACCCAAATTTTCCTTAGGTCCAGAACCTAGAATCTCCCTTGAGTCCAGAACTCGAACCGGGTCCAGAACCAAAATTTTCATTAGGCCGAGAACCTAGAATCATCATTGAGTTCAGAACTTGAACCGGGTCCTGAACCCAAATTTTCCTTAGGTTTAGAACATAAAATTTATCCGTGAGTCCAGAACTCAAACCGGGTCCAGAACCCAAAACCTCAACCATCTCAAAAATTAAGTCTTATTACTTTTTACTCTCTTTCACTAAGGTTTCAGATCATTCAAGCAAGGGGCAAACTATAGACCCTTAATTTTTGACCCAATCCGGTCCAATATGGTTTATTTAGTCTCAAATGATTTTTATTATCTAATTGGTCCAAAATAATTTTTATTAAATAATTTTTGCTTTAGTATCTAATTTTTATTAACAAAAAATAGAAATAAACAAATAGAAGTCAAAAAATAAAAATAAAAATTGGAGTTGGAAAAATCGGCGACGAAAAAATCATCGCGAGGGCCAGTGGGCATTTCGCCCGCAGAAGAATTTTGACCATTTCGCATGCAGAAAAATTCTGCCTATGAAATAGCTAGGAAATAGCTGGCCCAGCTATTTCGTACGCAGAATTTTTCTACCTACGAAATAGGTACGAGCCCGTTCTGCATTCATTGCCGCAGCAAACTGCAGCAGATTTTTTTTGCTAGCGCAATTTTTCCTGCAGCAATTTTTTCGGCATCGCAATTTTTTTCGATGCAAATTTTTTGAAACCTAATTCAATTAGTTTTCGGTTTCTTTTTTTTATTAATATTACTTACCTTAACTAATTAGGAAAAAATTACATCAAACCACTATAAATAAGGACCAAAGGCAATTTAAAAAGGGAGAGGCCGAGAGGGACAAGAAAAAAAGAAAATCCAAATTCATAAAGGAAAAGCTTGAATTCAATTCATTTTAAAGTAGCAGAAACACGATTTAAGGTATTAAAAGGCAAAAAGGCTGGTTTTTTGAGCTTGTTCATCCAAGAAGTAATTTTGGTGCAACTTACAAAAGAAGGTATGAAATTCTAATTTCTTTATTTTTTTCACAGTAGCTAAAACTAGGATTTTGTGTTTTTCAAAAGTTAAAATCTTAGAACTTTAATTTAGTTTTTCTAAAGCCAAAAAACCTTATTTAGTTGGTTTATCTTCCAAAAGGCTAAAAATTGTTAATTTTACTTCTTAAAAATATTAAAACTCTAATTGAACATATTTTTCAATAAAACTAAGATTTAAATTCTGTTTCTTTTAAAATTTTAAAGTAGATTCTATTTCATTCAAAAAGCCTTAAAAAACATCTTTTCTACTTATAAAAACTTTAATTTGTTTGTTTAAATTCATAAAACTTCATGAAATTATCAAATTGATTTCCAAATTCCTAAAAATTAATTCACCACCCGTGACCCTAAATTCTAAAAATACTAAACCCAAATTCAACTTCCAAAATTCAAAATAATGAACCCTAATCCTTTTAAAACTTTAAACTCTAATTTTTATGAACCCTAATCCTTTTAAAACATTAAAAACTATAAAACCATAAATAGATTAAATTTACACAGTAGCTTAGAAACCTAATAACCAAAAATCATAAATCAAAGTATTTTAAAGTGTCTAAAACCCTAGTTTCATTATTTCACTATTCAAACCTTAATTTAGTTAATCAAAGAGTCTCACCAACCTTTTAAAACATAAAACCCTAATTTATTTTAATTCCATAAAAAGTCACAGTAGCTATAATTGGACTTTTATTTGCTTTATTCAATTCCATATTTGATTATGTTTTGATTTATTTCTTATGCTTTAATTTATTTAATTTCAATACTTGATTTATTTAATTTATCATGGATGGATGTTTATTTTATATTTGGATTAATAGGTTTGATGAATGATTTATTTATGATGAATGATTATTTACTTTTATCAATTAATTTAGATTTCCAAAAGTTGTAAGAGGTATGTTTTCACTTGGTGGGTACCTCATTAGTTAAACATCATGTAATTTAATTTGTTTTTCTATTTTAGAACCCATGTAAAGGGCATGTTTCTACCTTTTGGTGGGTGTCCTATCTGGGCATGTGATGTAATGACATGTTTCCATCCTTGGATGGGTGTCCATTTATTTGCTTTGTTTGTACATTACTTTGATTTTAATATAATGATGCTTTCTTTTAATTATTGTGTGTAATATGGATAATGCTGTTATATTTAAGAATTTTATAATATTAAGACTTGTAAAGGAGGCCGGTTCCAATGAACCGGGCATTGTGGGGGTGCTGGGCTATTTCTCACCTTCCCCACACGTACCCAACTTTCTGAACCCATTAGGGGGTTGGGGATTCCTTAGGAATCGAGTCATCCATCCCTTTCTTTTTTCCCAACCCGTCCAAGTGGTAACTCCATTTTCTCCTGACTTAGGTTCTTGATCTCTATGGCCCCAAGCCTAAACAGTGCCGAAGTCGTAAGAACCATTCCACCGGGAGTGGGGGCAAAAATCCCCGCTCACACAATCCAATCAACTAAAGCAGCTTTTATGCTATATTGGAATAAAACTAAATTAAGAGGTTTATTATAAATAGATTTTTCACTTGAAAAAGTAACTAATGATTCATGCCAAAAACAAGCTCATGATTGATAATTCTTAGTATAAACTAAGCTCACAATTGATTTTTGGTATTTCCACAATTGACCTAAATAATTTGTAAGTTCTTTTAAAGGTTGGATGAAATGCAAAAATAATTTTGTTTCAAAAACCCATTGTAAAATGGAATTTTGACATCATATTTGAGTCATGAGAAAAGAATTTTTGATTTGTTTTTAGAAAAAGTTTTATATCCAAAGACCATTTTAAAAAGTTATGAAAATAGCTTTGGTCTTTTGGACTTAAATTTTTTTTTTGAGCTTATAGTGTACGTCGGTCATATTAGAAAAAGAACAAACAAAATAATCCATGATTTAAACCAAGATAAACTAACCATAGTCAAACAGCAAGCATTTGGGATAAAAACCTAAGAAAAGTAACTAGGCCAATTATATGAGCTTTAGTCATTGGGTTAAAAGGCTTAGGTTCCCATAACAAGTATATACCAAAAGGTATAAGGCTATGAGTGGTTATGCCATGCTCAATCTCCAAACCTTGAGTGAAAGTATGGTATCCCTTACATAACACAACAAGGGTAACACGGGCGTCCTAACTCACGCACACGATACAAACTAAATGATGCAATGGATAATACCATGATAAGAAAGAATAGAATAATAAAAAGACCAATGGAATCAACTTCTATTATCCCCAGTGGAGTCGCCACTGTGAGCGGGGATTTTTGCCCCTACTCTCGGTGGAATGGTTCTTGCGAATTCGGCACTGTTTAGGCTCGGGGCCTTAGAGAACACGGGCCTAAGCCTGAAGAAAATGGAGTCACCACCTGGACAGGCTGGGAAAAAGAAAGGGGTTGATGATTCGATTCCTAAGGAATCCCCAACCCCCTAATGGGTTCAAAAAGTTGGGTATGTGTGGGGAAGGTGAGAAATGGCCTAGCAGCCCAACAATACGCGATTCATTGGAACCAACCTCCTTTGCAGGTCTTAATATTATAAAATTCTTAAATATAATAATATTATCCATATTACATGTAATAATTAAAATAAAGCATCATTATATTAAAATCAAAGAAATGTCCAAACAAAACAAATAAATGGACACCCATCCTAGGATGGAAACATGTCCTTACATCAACCTTGTCTAAAACTCACCGAAAGTTGGAAACGTGTCCTTTACATTAGTCCAAAATATAAAAGCGATTTAAATTACATGATGCTTAATACATGAGGTACCCAACATATGGAAACATACCTCTTACAAAGTTTTGAAATCAAAACAAATCAATAAAAGTAAACACCCATTCATCATAAATAAATCATTCATCAAAGACATCAAACATCAATCAAAATATATAATAAACATTTTCATTCATCCAATTTAAATAAAATAGTAAGTATATAACTTTAGGGTTCATGTATTAATTCGGGTTTCTTGGGTTTTATGTTTAATAATTAGGGTTTTGCATATACCAGTTTAATTAGTTGAGAAACATTTTAAAGAAATAATATGGCTACTGTGTGTTTGAATTTAAATATTAAATTTGAAATAAATTAGGGTTTGAATCTAAAGAATGGATGTTTTGGATTTAAGGTTTCAGAAGTTGTATGAAAATAATATTAAAATTTAGGGTTTAAATAAATAAGATTGAAAATCATGAAAATTGGTTTTTAAATTAGGTATTTGAAAAAATAAGCTATTGGGATTTTAGAAAAATAGATTTGGCTAGGGTTTTAAGAAAACAGATTATTGTGGTTTTAGAAGAATGTAATTTTGGGTTGTAAATTTTAAAAATATGTGTTACGGGTATTAAGGCATTAGGGTTTTGAAGAAATATTTTTGGGGTATCAAATAAAGTTTGGATGGTTAGTAGAATAATTGATTAAATTGTGTGATGAAGCCACTATAAACATAAACAAAGAAATAGAGATTCAAACCTTCGTTGTTGGTTCCACCTCAATTTTTGAATTCTGGTTGAACAATAATAAAGACAGTATAGGCTCCCTTTGATGGATTGTTGTTGTTTGCTCACTGCCTCTTGCTCCTTCAAGGTTCTCTTTTTTTGGCAAAAAAAAATCCAAAAGTCCAAAAGTCTGATAAAAAATTTTAGATCCTTAATTCTGTGTCTTTAATGTGGTATTTATAAGAAAAAATATAAACCTAATCCTAATTGGCTAAAAAAAATAAAAACCTTTTAGGAAATAAAATTAAAACCAAGTAGAATAGGGTTTTGGCAAAACCGCGTGAGGGCCGGGCATGCAAAAGTGCGTTGGCAAAAAAAAATTACTGCGGGGGCTAGGAGCAGGCCAGCCAATTTTCCTATAGGGAATTGGCTTGTGGCCAATGCGCAACAGGATTTTCCTGCTGCGAATTGGCCTGTGGCCATTTCACCGCAGAAAAATCTACGGCGAATTAGCCCAAGCCAATTCATCGCCCGCGATGAAGAATTTTCATTGTCTATTCTTCCGTCACCGATTTTTATTACTTTTTTTATTTTTTATTAATAATAAATAATTATAAATAATTATTAAAATAAATATTATTTAATTAAAATATCACAAAAATTGTTTTAGACTGTTTATAAATATTGGATCGGACTAGATAAAAAATTAAGGGTCTACACTTCTTTCCTTCCAGATTAGGCTCCTTATCAGTTGGCAGGATGAGCTCTTTCTTCACTTGTTCCACCAGTTTGGCAACATCAGCAAAAATCTCAAAACCCAGGATCAACTTTCCCTTGAAGTGGTCCCATGTCTAAAGCTTTGATAAAAATCTCTTCAAGTGGTGGAAAGCTCATCTTCTCATTCTTCTTTAGCTAAACATCTTTGGTAGCTTTTCATACCCCAACCCTTTCTTGGAAGCTTGAGTCATAAAGTCTGGAAGCTTTATCACACCGGCCTTACCCTTTCCAAGACCAACACTAGGAAGGTAGCTCATATTCTTCATCATATTTAGGACCTTGGAGTCCACTATTCCATCATCAGAAATTGTTGTTACTTGGAAACCATTGAGAGGTCTCTCAATCATTAGAGCATTGACCACTTCATTATCCTCGGCCTCGATGACCACCATCTCATCTCTATTTGCGAAATTGATCTTTTGTTGGAGTGTTGAAGGAACACCACCAAGAGGATGAAACCAGGGTCATCCTAATAGCAGTACAAAAGTAACAGGTATGTCCAAAACCACAAATTCTACCATAAGCTCAATTCGACCAACCTTCACAGTAGCTTTGAATGTCCCTTCGACTTGCCTCTTATTATTGTCATAAGCCTTAATAGTCACTTCAGTTGGGCTTAGATCTCTTGTTGACATAGCTAGCTTTGGCAAGATTTTAAGTGGACAAACATTTATGCTAGACCCTTCATCAACCATCACACATGGAGTCCTTTTTCCTTTGACTTCTACTTTGATAAAGAGAGGGCGGATGTAACCTCTCCCCTCGTTCGGTAAATTCGCATCTGAGAATGATACTATTCCCACATCAACTTCACTCTTCTTTTGAATATCTCCATACTTCATAACTCTTTCAACTTTCATGAAGTTAACCAGCTCATCTAGTGTTATGGAAGTGGAAATCGGCATTCTAGCCAGAGCCTTGGCCATAATTTCACGGTGCTTCTTAGAAGTGGCTAATAGGTCCCATATACTAACACTTGCTTGGGCCCTCTTCAATTGTTTAAGAATAGTGTCATCATCTTCTTCTTTATTCCCAATTTCTACTTCCTTTCCTTTATTAGCTTCTACTTGGGTGGTGGCTTGTATAAGGCTTACCAGATCTAATGTTCATCACCTTATCTTCTTCAGGCTCGGACCAGGTCCATTCCTCCTTTTTGGGTTCAAGATCATCATCACTATCGCTTGAGTCCCAAAATTCATTCACAACACATATTGCTACTTCTTTACCAATCACAGCTTGTTCAATTTTGCTAAACACCACTTATTCTTTGGTTGCTTCTCCATCGACATCTTGGAAAGAAGACATGACAAAACTTTCATGAAAACCTCCTCTGATCATGAAGGCCGCCGGTGGTGGTACTCTATTGAATCTTGGCAATGGATTATCTTTTGTGTTTGGCTTGTTGGGCTCAGGAAGTTTTCCATTATCAATCAAATTCCTGATTCCATACCTCAACCTCAAACATTTATCCCTGTTGTGTCCTTGCATTTGATGAAATTGGCAAGATGCCTTAGTGTAAAAGTTAGGTGGAAGAGGGTTAGGCAAAGCATGAGGATTCAAGGGCTATAACAATTCCTTCTTTTATAGCTTATTAAGAACCCAAGACAGCGGCTTTTCCAATTCTGAAAAATGTCTTCTTCCTCCTTGGCCAGTGGCATTAACATCAACTGCCTTTTGCATGCTTTGGTTACCAAACTGATAGCTTCCTTTCTCATTCCTTCTTGCCAAAAAGTGGTTCCTCTCCCTTTCCCACTCTTCAATTTGTAAACTAGCTTGCAAAAGGTCCTTGAAATCCCGAATAAGTGTATGGGACATTGTGAGCGGGGATTTTTTCCCCCACTCTCGGTGGAATGGTTCTTGCGACTTCGGCACTGTTAGGCTCGGGGCCTTAAAGAATACGGGCCTAAGCATGGAGAATATAAAGTCGCCACCCGGACAGGCCAAAAAAATAGAAAGGGGTGGATGGCTCAATTCCTAATGAATCCCCAACCCCCTAATGGGTTCAGAAAGTTGGGTACGTGCGGGGAAGGTGAGAAATGGCCCAGTAACCCCACAACACCCGGTTCATTGGAACCGACCTCCTTTTCAGGTTTTAATATTATAAAATTCTTAAATATAATGATATTATCCATACTCCATGCAACAATTAAAATAAAGCATCATTATATTAAAATCAAAGCAAAGTTTAAACAAAATAAATAAATGGACACCCATCTGAGGATGAAAACGTGTCCTTACATCGTCCAATGTCTAAAACTAAAAAGAGCACCCACCAAAAGGTGAAAACGTGTCTTTTACATTAATCCCAAAATATAAAAATAACTTAAATTACATGAAAATTAATTAATGAGGTACCCAATCATGGAAACATACCTCTTACAATTTTAATAAATAAATAATAATTAAAAAAATATTCATCCATGATAAATTAAATAAATCAAGTATTAAAATTAAATAAATCAATCTTCAAAACATTTAATAAACTACATAATCAAATCTAAAATTAAAAAAAGCAATAAATCTATAAATTTAGGGTTTACATCTTAAATTAAGATTTTTAGAATCTTAATAACTAAATTAGGATTTAAAATAATGGAATTTAAACCCAAAGACTTATAATACACAAATAAATATTGACCCCTTCGATGAGCCCATCCACAAAGTTTTCTTAGAAAATAGGATTTTGGGATTATTGAAAATTAGTTTACTAGATATTAAGATATTAAGGTTTTGAAAAGTAATCTTAGGGTTTTAAATAAAGCTTTTGATGCTGGAGAAATAAGGTTATAGGAAAACATTTGCAACTAAATAATCATGTACTAAAAATATCAATTTAACACTTATAGGTCATTGTAACTTAAGATAATAGGTTATAGATTTATTTTGTTCAAATAACGAACTACACATCAAATCACTTCGCATGAACTAATATGAAAATAAAACAAAAGGCTAAAACCTACTGGAATTAATCCAACCAAATATTAAAAATCATCAAATCATGTTATATTGAGTTAAGTTAGATGTGTACCATAATTTGTTGGCTCAACCACAATTTGTAGAATGAAATTCTAGTTTAGCTTGAAACCAAGACAGAAGACCTAGCTTGCTACCTTTATTATGGGTTGTCTCTCGTCTCTGTTGCTTTTTCCAATTTCAAAAGAAAGTCCAAAAGTCCTTCAATAATTCTTGAATAATTCTGCAATGATTATGTCGTCTCAAAAATTTTCTTTTCTTTCCTCTTGTATGTTTTTACCGTGCTATTTATAAGGAAAAAAACCTAATACTAATTGCTTATGGAAATAAAATTGTTTTAGAAACAAAATCAAAAACCAAGTAAAATAAGATTTCGGCAAAAACTACACGCAGGCCAGGGTGAGACTAGCACTGGGCGAGCTAGGGGCAAAATTGAAAGCCGGGCTTGGCAAGATTGCGCGGGGTACAATTTCAACTCTAGTTTTTCCTACGGCAAATTGGCCTATGGCCAATTCACCACACGCAAAACCTGCGGTGAATTGGCCCGTGGCCAATTTGCCGCAGTAAATAAAATAAATACCACAAAAATATTTTAGACTGTTTTAAAATATCAGACCGAATTTGGTCAAAAATTAAGGGTCTACAAACATCCTTTCATGAAGGCTAGATAGCACCCCTCTCATAATCATTCTAATTTGATCTGATTCATCAGGCCTCCTTTTGAGCAATGCGGCCTTATTCCTCCACCTCTTCACATAGTGCATGAAGTTCTCGTTTGGCCTTTGTCTAACAGACTCCACCTCCATTAAAGTAACTTCCTATTCAACATTGTATCCATATTATTGGATGAAGGCCTTGTATAGTAAATCCCATCTCTTTTGGGTGCCATCATCTAAGGTATTGAATTAATTTTGGACAACAGTATCCAATGAAAGCATCAAGGATCTTAAAGTTTAAGCCTTAGTAGCTCGGGCAGACTGTTTAGCAATGGTATATTGCTTCATATGGAGGTGATGATTTCCAGTTCCATCAAACTTTACAAAGGATGGCATCTTGAACTTGTATGGAACCTCTTCATCTAGCTCAAACAACTTGTCAACCTCAAACATTTCTTTGGTTTTCAGTTTCTTTTCAAGCTTCTTTTCCAAGTCAGCGATCAACTTCTCAACATCTGAAGTTTTAGTCTTTTCTACGGCTGATCTTTCAACAACCTTCGGCTGCTTCTTCTTATCTTGATGATCTTAAAAGTATTAGGCCCAATATTCATCACAATCCATAACCATCTTGTCATCATCGAAGACTACTTCACCAACTTTAGCCTTTTCCTTGTCTTTCTTGGTGCTTACTGATGCTTCAGCAGTGTTCCCAAACATTGTAGCCATTTGACTTCAAGGGCATCATCCAACATCTTTTGAATCTACTCAGGTTCCATTATTTTTGGTGAGAAGCTAAATGAGTTGTTGTTGGATTCTTCATCACCGGCGTAGTTCAAATTGTCATATGCTTTTGAACTGTTGTAATCCAGGGTTGTGAGCCAGAGAGGATCAATGATATGAGATGCAAATGTATGTATGCATGTATGCACAAACAACAAACAAAGATAGTTAGGACGTCCCTTTCAGCCTTATAACTTCCATACACGAATGGCGAGTTTGTTTTCCTAGGTATATGGTTAACAAAATACCAACATGGGGTATCTTATTTTCGAATAATTCCCTCGGATGTTTCAATCAATAGTTGTATATTCAAATATGGAAATCAGTTCATGATAATTCCCGTTAATTAGGCTTTAATCCATTTAATCAACTAAAGTAGTTTTTATGCTATATTGGATTAAAATTAAATTAAGAGGTTTATTATAAATAGATTTCTCACTTAAAAAAGTAACTAAAGATTCATGCTAAAAAAAAGTCCATGATTAATAATTCTTAGTATAAACTAGGCTCACAATTGATTTTTGGTATTTCATAACTGACCTAAATATTTTGTAAGCTCTTTTAAAGAAAAGGTTGTAATTTCGATGAAATGCAAACATAGTTTTGTTTGAAAACCCATTGTAAAAAATTTTTAGAAAAAATAGATATTGGGCTTTGTATTTTGGTCATGAGAAAAGAATTTTTGATTTGTTTTAGAAAAGTTTTATGTCCAATGACCATTTTGAAAATTTTGAATATAGTTTTGGCCTTTTGGATTTAGAAGAAAAAATTGTTTGAGCTCACAATGTAATTATTTCATATTAGAAAAAGAACAAACCAAATATGCTATGATTTAAACCAAGATAAATTAACCATAGTCAAACAATAAGCATTTGGGATAAAAACCTAAGGAAAGTAACTAGGCCAATTACATGAGCTTAAGTCTCAGGGTTGAAAGGTTTTAAGCTCCCATAGCAAGTATATAGAAAGAGGTACAAGGCTATGAGTGGTTATGCCATGCTTGATCTCCATACCTTAAGTGAAAGTATGGTATCCCTTGCATAACACAACACGGGTAACACGGGTGTCCTAACTCACGCGCACAATGCAATCTAAATGATGCAATGGATAATATCATAATAAGAAAGAATAAAATAATAAAAAAGACCAATGAAATCAACTTCTCTTATCCCTAGTGGAGTCGCCACTGTAAGCAAGGATTTTTGCCCCCACTCCTGGTGGAATGGTTCTTACGACTTTGGCACTGTTAGGCTTGGGGCCTTAGAAAACAAGGGTCTAAGCCTGGAGAAAATGTAGTCCCCACCTAGACGGGCCGAGAAAATGAAAAGAGTGGATGACTCGATTCCTAAGAAATCCCCAACCCCCTAATGGGTTTGAAAAGTTGGGTACGCGTAGGGAAGATGAGAAATGGCCCAGCACCCCCACAATGCTCGGTTCATTGGAACCGGCCTCCTTTTCAAGTCTTAATATTATAAAATTCTTAAATATAATGATATTATCCATAATACATGAAATCATAAGAATGACCAAATACTTTATTAAACATCATAGCAATGTTCAAACAAAAAAAATAAATGGACACCCATCCGAGGATGGAAACATGTCCTTATATCGTCCAACATCTAAAACTGAATTGGACACCCACTAAAAGATGGAAACGTGTCCTTTACATTAATCTTAAAATATGAAAATAAATTAAATTACATAAAGATTAACTAATGAGGTACCCAACCATGGAAACATACCTCTTATAATTTTTTGAAACCAAAGCAAGTCAATAAAAATAACTAACCATTCATCTTAAATAAATTATTCATCAAAGATATGAACCATCATAAAATAAACTATACATCATATATTAAATAAACCATCAATTAAAATATATAATAAACATGTATCTAATTTAAATAAAGCAATAAAGATACAAGTTTAGGTTTAGTCTCGGATTAGGGTTTCTTGAGGGAAATTAGGGTTTAGAGAGTTTTTAGTTCAAAACATTAGATTTTAGGGTTTATATTTAGAAAATAGAATTTAATTTATAGAACTAACAAAAATATTTAAGTTACTGTGTAGGTTGAGAAAAAAAATGGATTAATTAGGGTTTGATTTTTAGAACTAGGGTTTCAATTTAAAAAAAAACTAACATTATCATTAATTTTAAAAGATTTAAGCTACTATGATGAAAAGATATAAAGAAAAGGTTGTAATTTGGATGAAATGCAAAAATAGTTTTGTTTGAAAACCCATTGTAAAAAGATTTTAGAAAATTGGATATTGGGCTTTATATTTGGGTCATGAGAATACAATTTTTTTTACTTGTTTTAGAAAATTTTTATGTCCAAAGACCATTTTAAAAATTTGAAAATAGTTTTGGTCTTTTGGATTTAGAGAAAAAAAATTGTTTGAACTCACAATGTAATTAGGTCATATTAGAAAAAGAACAAACCAAATAAGCCGTGATTTAAACCAAGATAAATTAATCATAGTCAAACAATAAGCATTTGGGATAAAAACCTAAGGAAAGTAACTAGGCCAATTACATGAGCTTAAGTCTTTGGGTTGAAAGGTTTTAGGCTCCCATAGCAAGTATATACCAAGAGGTACAAGGCTATGAGTGGTTATGCCACGCTCGATCTCCATACCTTGAGTGAAAACTAACATTATCATTAATTTTAAAAGATTTAAGCTACTATGAAAATTAAGTAAAATTAGCTAGGGTTTTATGAATTATGGTTTAGAAAAATACAATTAGGGTTTAGGGTTTCTTTTTTTATAAACAGGATTAGGGTTCTAAAGTTTTTAGGATTTAGATTCAAAAATTAAGGTTTTAGGGTTTGGATAAACTAATATTATCATAATTATTTCTTTAAATATTAGGCTACTGTAAAGATTTTAGAAAATAAAATTAATTAGGGTTTTGGGCTTATACCATGCAATTAGGGTTTAGGAAGAAATAAATTAGGATTTTGGAATTTATAAAAATAATGACCAAAGCTTTGAATTTGGAATAAACAAGCTGCTGCCAAAAATATTTGAGAAAAATTAAGTGAAGCTATTGTGATAATACATCAAAGAAAACTTTAAACAAAGCTATTAGTATGCTGACTAAATAATCATATATGTTGAAGAGGTTATGCTAACAGGCTACTGGATTCAATTTTCAACAAATATCATGCATGTTCCATGTTAAAAATTATCAAAAGCATGTTATAATGAATTAATTAAGAAAATACCGTCGTTTATTGGTTCTATCACAATTGCAATGTTGAAATTCCGGGGGAGCTTGATCAAGATAACATAGACTTGTTGCCTTGTGGATTGGAGTATTCTTTTTGTTTGTGATTTCTTAGGGTTGCTTTCTATTTCTCAAAGTTCAAAAGTTTGAGAATAATTACGAAGAGTCCAGAAAATCAAAGTCCTTTCTCTGAATCAATTGCAAAAGTCCTTGTGAACTGTGTTTTAATGGGTTATTTATAGTAAAAATCAAAACCTAATACTAATTGATTAAGGAAATAATAGACTGTTAAGGAAAAAAATTCAAAACTGACTAAAACAAGGTTTGGGCAGAAATTGCCTACCGGCTCTGGCTATTGGGGTCTGCGCTCTAGGACGCTGCGAGGAGCAGCTGGGCCAATTGCGAGAATCTCTATGGGCCTACAAGGATTGGGCATGTCAGTGCTATGAGGATTTGCGAGGTGTTGCACAATTCACTACAGGTCTAATTGGAGCAGGCTAATTCACCGTAAGTCAATTCGCCTGCGGCGAACTGGTTTGCTGCATGCCGCTCACCGATTGGTCCATCCAATTTTTTTATTTTTTTATTATATATTGTTTAGGTCATTTTTTTACTTGTTTTTAATATGATTTTTATGTGTTTTTAGTTAATGTTTTGATTGATTTTTGTTTTAAGTTTGTTTAAAGTGTTTGTTTTAGGTTTAGGTGCAAAAACACCCTTGGAAGATCAAAACAGTGCAAGAAGACACCTCAAAGATTGAAGAGGGCAGAGAGAGACACACCCAGAGACACGGCCAAGCCTTTGGCTATGTCCCAAGAAAGAAAAACAAGAGACATGGCCAAGCTCCACATGGCTTGGCCGTGTCACCTCTCACAACAAAAGAAAAGAAAGAAAAGAAAGAAAGAAAGGAAGAGCCAGTATGGGACACGGCCAACTGGCTTGGCCGTGTCCCATGGAAA
This sequence comes from Garcia nutans, assembly GCA_947685225.1. Classification (NCBI taxonomy): domain Eukaryota; kingdom Viridiplantae; phylum Streptophyta; class Magnoliopsida; order Malpighiales; family Euphorbiaceae; genus Garcia; species Garcia nutans. The sequence goes on from CANTUV010000002.1 coordinate 4,486,717, forward strand.
TAAAGAGACACGGCCAAGCCAACCTTGGCTTGGCCGTGTAACCTAATGGAAAGCAAGGAAAAGACCAAGAGACACGGCCAAGCCAAATCAAGCTTGGCCGTGTCGCCCTTAATATCTATTTAAGTTCTTTTGCACGACAGAAAAGAAGGAGACGGCTAGGGTTTTAGAAAGGGAGAAAAGAAAAGAGAAGGAGGGGGCAAACACTATTTGGGATGAGGAGAGAGTGACACTCTCCTTGTCCCTTCATCTTCATCCTCCATCTTCCATTGATAAGATCTCTGAGGTTCTTTGGGATAAGTTGGGTTAACAAGCTCTTAAAGGTTGAAGAAGCTTCATTGAAAGGTTTGGTGACTTGAGAAAGCTCCATTCCATCTTCCAAAGGCATAATCATTGAAAGGCTTGGTGACTTGAGAAAGCTCCATTCCATATTGCAAAAGGGGAATCAACCATTGAAGAGGGCTTGAGTTCTTCATCAAATACATCAAGTCGAGCTAGGAGGAAGATTAGTAATCCTACTCTTGGCATGTTCACAAGGGGTTTTTCTATTCTCTCTTTTAATTCATTCCAATAATTTTTTTGTCGTATTAAGAGAATTGATATTACAATGAACAATTTGTATTTGATTTATATTGAGTTGAATGAATGTTTTAAATTGATGATGTTGAGCTAAAAACCCATGCTTAGGGTTTGTAGTATATTTGATTGAATGCTTTGATTTGATATTTCCATTGATGTACCTTGTTGTTGGTTGATTGCATTGGATTGGATGCTAGGTTAATAGATTAGCTACCTATTGATCTCTAGATATTGAATGAAGGACCGAGAGGTGAAATTTGATATCAGAATTATGCAATCGACAACCCTATGAATGAATTAGAAATATAAGTTCTAGGGTTTCATTAATTTGGCAATATAAAATAATTGGTTATTGCTATTTCATGAATGTGAGAACTAATGAATTGGTAATTGACTAATTAACCTTAAGGAACAAATTAATTTACAAGGTTATGTTAATGGATAATTGAGAATTAAGCTTTGATTGAATGGACCTATAACCCTAGGCACCTTCCTAAGAATCGATTTGATCTTGCATCACCTTTACACATCAACCCTACACTCCTTAATATTAGGTTTAAATTGTTCTTTTACAATTCCAAACAACAAACTCTCCCTTTTAAATTACTTGCTATTCAAGCTATTACGAACTACAGCTTCTTAGGGAAACGACCTTGGGGCGATCACCTTTGCTACAGCTACCTCGTATACTTGCGAGTGATGCTTGTAGTAGAACTTAATTCGAGCGCAACAAGTTTTTGGCGCCGCTGTCGGGGAAGGTTGTTTAAGTAGTGATAGTTTGATTTTTCTTTACAATTTAATTGTTTGTTTGTTTTCTTTTAATTGTTTGTTTGTTTTTGTTTGATTTTCTTTTAATTTAATTATTTGTTTGTTTTCTTTAAGTTGCTAAGTGCCTTTTGTAAAGATGTAGTTTTCAAGGCACGGGGGAGTTTTTTATAGGAACGATGAGTCTGAAATGGAATGGAAATTAGCAGAATTGATGAATCAACTTAAGGTGCTAAATGCAAGAGGAAGAGCAGCTATGCCACGCCAAGAGATATGTGCAGCATGTGGCAATGCAGGGCATAGTGCAAATACATGCTCATTCAGTTTCACACGATACCAAGAATGGCAAGAGGAAGAAGATGACTTTGATAGTTTCCAGCAAATGGGTAGAAATGACCAATATTCTAATCCTTACAACTCAAGCTGGGGAAGCCAACCAAATTTCTCTTGGGAAAATCAGCAACACATTCCACCTCAAAATTGTTTTCAACCTTACCAAAGAAGTTCTTACTCTCAAGAACAATATTCAAATCAAGATTTCCTTAAGAAACCCTCATTGGAGGATAGTTTGAATGCCTTCATTCAAACTAGCGCACACAATCAAGATCGACTTAAGTAACCCACTTTGGAAGATAGTTTGAATGCCTTCATTCAAATTAGTGCACAAAATCAGATTTATTGCAAGAAATCCACAGTGGAAGATGATTTGAATGCTTACCTTCAAATTAGCACACAAAATTAGGCAGGGATCAATGAGAGGTTGGATTCTTTGGAGGAATCATTGAAGAGGGTAGAAATTCAAGTTAGGCAACTAGCACATCAACTCCAAGCACACCAAAAAGAGGAATTTCCTAGCCAACTAGAGCAAGTCAAGGTAATCACAAATTTGAGGAGTGAACAGGTGATATATAACAGTTTTTGTGATTCCTTTGATGCAGGAACTAATCAAGAAAAAGATGGTGAGGAAATACAACCATACATAGAGGAGTTGATTCAATCAAAGGAGGAGGAGAATTTGGAAGCATCAACTTCCACAAAATTGCATGAACCTCCAAATCCTTGTATGCCACCAATCCCATTCCCAAGCAGGCTGAATGAAGAGAAACAAGGTATGCAACTTTCTAAACTTTATGACATGCCCTATAGTGAAGATAGTGAAGATAAGCTTGAGGTAGCCATGACCTTAGGAGTAGAGCCTAATTTTCCAATTTAGAAATTGAGGAGAGCAATTTACTATTAAATAATGAGATTGTTGAGGGGGAGCTTCAAATTGCTAAAGAGGATGAAGAAGTGGATCAACCAGACTTGGTTGAACTTAAAAAGACCCCAAGAATTTTGAAAGACATTTTGGTTGGGGAGTACAGTATGCAACAAATTATCATCTCTCCCACCCTTAGTGGTGAGAACAAGCAAAAACCATATATAACCATGTTGCAAACTGAAAAAGGTTCTTACCGCGTCCCTATAGCATTAGAAGATCTAGTTAAGACAACCCTCACATGTTATTTTTGGATAATTGCTCTTCCAAGGATGCTACTTAGGCTTTTCAATACATTGGGCACATTTCAAAGTTGCATGTTGTTCATCCTCTAGCACATGGGCTCCAATTGCATTATGGGTGGAAGGAGCCCTACACATCGTATATGTGAACGATGGAAATTAGGTATAATCTAAACTCTCTTTTAGTTTATGCATGCTCACATTGAGGACAGTGTGAATCTTTAAGTGTAGGGTAGTGCATTTTGAGTTTTTACTTTCTAAGTTTAATAATGTTTTACCTTGAATAAATGAGTTTTAGAAAGTTCAATTGTTGTAAAAATTGTTTATAGATGACCTTTGAATTTTTTAAGCATGAATTTGAGAATTGAGTAGAATTGGTGCTTATTGTCAATTTTGTTGGTTTTTCTTTGCATTGCCATTAACCTAGTGAGGAATTGAGTCATCAACTTATTATTCTTTTTGTGGGTAAATATCTTTGATTGATGATTTGCTAGAACTTGCTTTGAAATGCTTTTTAAGACTACATAAAAAATTTCAATTTGTGCATCAAGATGATTAAGGCAATTAGGTGAACCCACTTTGGCTTTAAAAAACTAACCCTATATTCAACCTTAGTTAGCCAATTTTGAGCTTATTTTATTTTTCATGTTCTTTCTTTTTCACAACACCATTAGCTTGAACCTTGTTGTTTAACTCTTACCCTTTCATTAGGTCAAGAGCATTTTAAGAGCGTTTATGACCGAGTGTTGTGTTGAATTAAGTGTGGGGTTAAATTTAGTAGGTTTAAGATTGCAAAGCAAAATAATTAAAAAAAAAAAGAAAAAAGAAAGAAGAAAAAAAAAAGAAAAAAAGGAAATATATATATATATAATAATAAGAATAATTGTTGTTCTTGTTGAAAGGGTTGGAATGTATCATTACAAGATTTAATGAGTTCCCTTGAAAAACTCTTTAATGTCAAGGGGTGGATGAGAGGAAGGTGTTTTGGGATTGTTGAGTTATGTATATGATCGGGTACTTCATTCTTAAAGTGCTCTTGAACTTAATGATCAAGCTCACATTTCCTAAATGCCATGCCTTTACCTTAGCCCCATTACAACCAAAATAAAGACCTTTTGATTGATGCTTGATTGTTATTTTGTGGTGGAGATTTGATTGATAAGCAAGCCTATGGCAATAATCTTTCATTGATTGTTAGGAGTGTAAACACCACCATGATCAAACACTTGTAAAAGTTGGTGAGGGAGTGACAACATTGATTATGTAATATCCTCATTTATGCCCTAGAAGTTTTGCATATTGTTGTTGTTGTTATTGTTATAAATTGGATTGAATGTATATGATGGGATAAGAAAAGAATTAGGGTTTAGAGAGAATGGTATATATTGTGTATATGATGATATATATAACATATAAATGGGTCAAAGGAAGAGTCAAAGGAAGAGAGATATTTTTATGCGATATGTGTAATTACTATCATGGGCATACATGAGACAAAAGTTAAGTTAAATGATTAAGGGCAATTTGGTAATTGCTTGAATTGAATCACATGGTGGATATTTAAAGAAGAGTTGACTTTGGTTTATTCATAATTTCTTCTTCTTCTTCATGTGTGTGGCCGGCTCCTCCATAGAGAAAGGAAAGCAAGTGGTGAAGAGAGGATCTTGATGTGTTGAGCTCAAATTGAAGGAAGATTAAGTGTTCAAGTGTTGATTCAAGAAGTTTTAACTAAGGTAAGATCTTTCCTTTGATTTCTTTCCTACTTTTGAAGTGGTATGGGAAGTTAATTAGGGTTTGATGATTTGATGATGAGATGTGTTTATGATTTATTCTCAAGTGTTGAAATGGAATTAAAGATAAGAAGCTAGGTTGGTGTTGGTGATGGAAGAGTAAGAGTGTGTTTAGTGAATTCTTTTTCTGTTTTACAATTAGTAAAGGCTGTGACTTGTATGATTTTTAATTAATTATAGAAAAATGTTCTTGAAGTGAATTTTTGATATGTTGTGCCTCTATGAGTCTAGAATGACTGAAAAATATGTTGATTCGATTTTGGATAGGTTATGAGTTTAGAAAGATTATTTTTATTAGACCTGTTCCAGCAGGTACCTTAACTGAGACAGCTCTATTTCGGGATTTTTAATAAAATGTAGAAAAATCATATTCAATTGAATTTTGGATATGTTGTTGCTTAGTGAGTCTAGTATTTGAGAAAAATAATTTGGAACCACGTTGATTGAAATTGATTTATGAAATTCACAAAGTTCAGAACTGCTGCCAGGATGCAGGGCAATTGGGGCAGTCTGGTTAGGTGAACTATTTGACCAAGATTTTGTGTTCAGTTTGATCTGAAATTTTAAAGGAATGATTTTAAAATACAAAACTAAATTCTGTAAAAAATTTAGAATTTTTAGTCAAGTAGATTATTTTATACAATTTTTCAAAATAAGGATAAAATGGAGTCTAAAACCAGAATGTACTATTCATATGGTCATTTTGCTAATACTCCTTTTGGATTAGATTGTGAAGAGGTTGAATTGCCCTAACCGTGTCCTTCAAGTGGCTGACCGTGTCCCTCAATTGTGTAGGTTAGGGTTTTAATTCTTTGTTGTTCTTGCATTGTTGAGATTGAACAATGTTATGTTATGCATTGTGAATGGTAATGTGTTTCATGAGTAATGTGGAATGAAATGTTGATATTTATGAATGATGCTATGTGAGATATAATGTGATCATGGATGAGATAAATATATACTTTAATAATGAAATGTTATATTGTGAAATGAAATGTGAAGCCATTGTTATTGGCTAAGGTGATTCAATGGAGATAAATGAGGCATGTTTGCCTAAATGATAATGAGAATTGAGAATGAATTGTGTGGCTAATGTGTTATTCCATTTTCAGAGTTTGTTGTTGGTGGCATGCCTAATAAGTGTAACAATCTCTTGAAGTTAGGTTGGATTGAATCCTTGAAGCCTAATTGAGATGTTACCACCCTTGAAGCTAGGTTGGACTTAGTCCTTGAAGCCTAGTTGGGTATATGATATTGATAAATGTGATAACAAAACCAAAACATTAACTCTGAAAATTGAATGGCATATTAGTATGTCTTGGGCCCATGCTTGTCTTTGTTTAGTGTTGATTATGAATGGTTAAGTGAATATTAATGAAGTATATGAAAAGATATTGAAATGTGATATGTAAAGTGAAAGTATGTTGTTAGTTTTGCATATATGATGTTACATGTATATTATGGATTGAGAAATGACATTGCATTGCACTAAGTCATATCATTTGCATGATTATCTTACTAAGCCGTTGGCTTAGCGCGATAGTGTTTAATCGCGCAGGTAATAGAGTTGATAGAGTTGAACCCGAGTGTTCATCAAGACCAAGTGTGAGTAGACCTTGAAGAATTCATTTTGGGAGCTTAAAGATCAGAGCAAACTTTCCAATCATGTATAATTCTTTATATTTTTGTAAAGAAATGTTTAATATGTAAATATGTAAATATTTTATAACTTCCGCTGTGTAATATTTTAATGTATAATGAATAGGGTATGGTATCAAGTTTTAAAGTGTTTTGAATGTTAAGAGAACCGTAGCATCCCTATGTTTGGTGCACTTATGCTACATTGTGATGTTGTAGTGTGCTTGTACCAGGTGTGGGGGTGTTACAATAAACCTTTACTTTATTTTGTACTAGAAGTGTAAATCTTATTTGCAGGTTGTAGTTGAGGTTATAAGGGGGATTTATTGGGAGTGTATTGAGAATGATTTTGTTTGCATTGGTTTGTGTAAAATGTTTTTTAAAAAAAAAACTAGTTTTGTCGACACTTGGGACTCAATTTTTAGGCAAAACTATGGCAAAATTTCTATTAAAATTGGAACTAAAATTTGACTAAGTAAAATTGGTAGCAACATTAGGTTAGTGTGGCGCCTCTACTCAGCTTACACATGTAGGTCGGGAAGGGGTGTTACAATTGTTTTGGTATCAGAGCCTAGGTTTGAGATTCTCAACCTAGGTAAAAATGTAATAAAAAAGACTATTTTGAACTTTAAAAGTGGTTTTTGAATAATATACATGTTTGGGATTGGCAACCTCTGATCTTTAATAAGTTGTATTCTGCTGTGTTTGCAGACATAGGTTGTGATGGATCCTCTTCTGCGTCAGTCAGCTGAGGGTAGTGCAGAGAGTGTTGCTCCTGATGAGGGAGTTAGGGTTGATAGTGCTGAGGAGGTACCTGCTTCGGTATCAGGGAGACCAGCTGGTGAGGAGGTTCCACCAGTCTGGCTTAGGCATGTGGTAGATGCTTTGAGGCAAGCACCAGTGCAACCACCGCCGCCACCCCCACAGCCTTTGGTGTCAGCAAGGCATTATGACAAACTAAGGAAGTATGGAGCCGAAGATTTTATAGGTACTACTGATCCAGCAGTAGCTGAGCAATGGTTAGACAAAGTTCAGAGAATCTTTGTTCAATTGCAAGCTACTTCAGAGGAAAGGTTTGATTATGCAAGATCCTTGTTGCAGAAGGATGCATATAGTTGGTGGAAGACAGTGCCCCATTCTATGGATGATCCACCTACCTTACCCTATGCAGATTTTCTGAGAGAATTTGAATTGAAGTACACTCCAAGGGAGTATAAAGATGGGAAGAAAAGAGAGTTTTTAGATTTGAGGCAAGATCACCGGACCGTAACGGAGTATGAGATTGAATTTATTCGGTTGAGTGAGTATGCTGGGGGTATTATTTCAGATGAGATAGATCGATGTCGGAGATTTGAGGAGGGATTGAGGCCCTCTATCATGTGTCTGGTAGCTGGATTCAGATATCATGATTTTTCCCAGCTTGTGGCAGCAGCTCGAAGTGTAGAGCGAGCCCAGGGTATTGCAGCGGCTGCTTCAGAAGAAGAGACCAGAGTAAGAAGGCCCCAGTTTGAGGCAGGGTCTTCATCTGCTAAGAGAGGTAGGGGAAGTTTTATTCCTCGAGTTAGCAGGAGTCAGAGGCCAGCGGGTAGGTCGGCACAGTTTCAGAGGCAGAGATTTAGACCTACAGCTTCAGTGGCGAGTGCTCCGACCCCAGTGACTCAGAGATCCACTCTACCAGTATGCATTCATTGTGGTAGGCCACATGGTGGTCCTTGTTGGAAGACTGGTGTGGCAGGAGTATGCTTCAGATGTGGGTCTCCCGATCATTTTGTTAGAGATTGCCCTGAGAGGCAAGAGCAGATGTCAGCTGATACTGCAGCTTCTCGACTTAGTGTGAGGGGAGGTCGAGGAGGCAGGGGTTTTGGTAGAGGTGGCAGATCCGGGTTCAGTGCTAGAGGAGGTGCTATATCCAGGGAGAGTAGGCCAGAGGAGGTTGGTTCTTCCCAGAGGATGTATGTTATGCAGAGGCAACCAGATGCTTCGGCAGTCATAGCTGGTACTTTTTCTTTATTTGATATATCAGTACTTGCTTTAATTGATCCGGGTTCCACACATTCTTATATTAGTGCATCTATTTTGCCTGTGTCTGATTTGCATGCTGAGTCCCTAGGATTTGATGTATTGGTGACAAATCCTTTAGGGCATAGTGTGGTTGTGAGTAAGGTGCACCGAGATAGTGCAGTGAGGGTGCAAGGTGAGGAGTTTCTTGGAGACTTGATTGAGATGCCATTTAAGGAATACGATGTGATCCTAGGCATGGACTGGCTATCTAGACATGGAGCGGTGGTAGACTGTAAAAAGAAAATTGTTTTTTTGAGAACCGGTGATGGTAAAGATGTGATAGTATCTAATGAGCAGGAACAGTTAGCATCTCTGTTTGTTTCAGCTGTTGCAGCTAGGAGATTGATTAGAAAGGGGTGTGACGCCTACCTTGCTCATGTGATGGATACTAGAGTGAAGGGTTCTCCCATTGATAGTATTGCCACAGTTACAGAGTTCTCTGATGTTTTTCCAGAGGAGTTGCCAGGATTGCCTCCTGAGAGAGAGGTGGAGTTCAGTATTGAATTGTTGCCTGGTACCACTCCTATCTCTATTACTCCTTACAGAATGGCACCAGCAGAATTGAGGGAGTTGAAAGTGCAATTACAGGAGTTGTTGGACAAAGGATTTATTCGCCCCAGTGTTTCTCCTTGGGGAGCTCCTGTGCTATTTGTGAAGAAGAAAGATGGTACTATGAGGTTGTGTATCGATTATAGGCAATTGAACAAGGTGACTATTAAAAATAAATATCCTTTGCCTAGAATCGATGATCTCTTTGATCAATTGAAAGGTGCAGCTGTGTTTTCTAAAATTGATTTGAGATCTGGGTACCATCAGCTGAGAGTCAGAGCTGAGGATGTTCCGAAGACCGCCTTTCGGACCAGGTATGGGCATTATGAATTTCTAGTTATGCCTTTTGGTCTAACGAATGCACCTGCAGCTTTTATGGATTTGATGAATAGGGTGTTTAGGCCCTATTTGGATCAGTTTGTAGTGGTCTTCATTGATGATATACTAGTGTATTCGCGGAATGAAGAGGAACATGACAAGCATCTGCGGATTGTATTGCAGATTTTGAGAGAGAAGCAGTTGTTTGCCAAATTGTCGAAGTGTGAGTTCTGGTTGGATCAAGTTGCTTTTCTCGGACATATTGTTTCAGCTGAAGGCATTAGAGTTGATCCGAGTAAAGTTGAAGCCATTTTAAATTGGAGTCCACCCAAGTCTGTGACAGAGATTAGAAGTTTTCTAGGTTTGGCAGGCTATTACCGACGGTTTGTAAAAGGGTTTTCTTTGATAGCTACTCCACTCACCAGATTGCTTCGTAAGGGAGTGAGGTTCTTGTGGACAGATCAGTGTCAGGCTAGTTTTGAGTAGTTGAGAGAGTTGTTGACTCAAGCGCCTGTTCTTACTTTACCTGTTGAAGGCAAACCATATGTGATTTACAGTGATGCTTCACATAGAGGTTTGGGGTGTGTATTGATGCAGGAAGGGAAAGTTATAGCTTATGCATCTCGACAGTTGAAACCGCATGAGCTTAACTATCCGACCCATGATTTGGAATTGGCTGCCATTGTGTTTGCATTGAAGATTTGGCGCCACTATCTGTTTGGGGAGAAATGTTTCATTTACACTGATCATAAGAGTTTAAAGTATTTGGGTGTCCAGAAAGAACTCAATCTTCGTCAGAGGAGATGGTTAGAATTGATTAAAGACTACGACTGTTTGATTGATTATCATCCAGGTAAAGCAAATGTAGTTGCTGATGCCTTGAGTCGGAAGTCTTTAGCTGGTTTAACAGTTTACTCGCTCTCGTTGCTTGTTGAATTGAGAGCATTGCATGCTAGCTTTGTACCTTGTGATGATGGTGCATTGTTGGCACAATTGCAAGTGAGACCAGTTTTGTTGAATCAGATCAGAGAAGCTCAGTTGACTGATATGAAGATTCAGAAGATTATTTCAGATTGTCAGAGTGGAAAGAGTAGAGATTTTGTTGTGAAGAGTGATGGGAGCCTATGGTTTAAAAACAGAGTATGTGTACCCGATGATGCTGATTTGAAGAAGATTATTTTGGAAGAAGCTCATCAGTCGATGTTTGCTATGCATCCGGGCAATACCAAGATGTATCATGATTTGAGACAGCATTATTGGTGGATTGGGTTAAAGAGAGACATTGCTGAGTTTGTATCAAAATGTCTCACTTGTCAGAAGGTTAAAGCAGAGCATCAAGTTCCCACCGGGTTGCTTCAACCGTTGTCAGTGCCAGAATGGAAGTGGGAAAGAGTGACAATGGACTTTGTGTCTGGGTTACCATTGACACAAAGGAAACATGATGCCATATGGGTGATTGTGGATAGATTGACTAAGACAGCTCATTTCCTTCCGGTTCGGATGGATTACTCTTTGGAGAGATTGGCTGAGTTGTATATCCATGAGATTGTGAGACTGCATGGTGTTCCAACTTCTTTAGTGTCTGATCGAGATCCCAGGTTTACTTCCAGATTTTGGAAGAGTTTGCATAGTGCTTTAGGTTCTCGACTGCACTTTAGCACTGCTTTTCATCCACAGACGGATGGACAGTCAGAGAGGGTGATACAGATTCTTGAAGACATATTGAGAAGCTGTGTCATTGATTTCACTGGAAGTTGGGATAGATTTTTACCTCTTGTGGAGTTTGCATACAACAACAGTCACCAATCCAACATTGGTATGGCACCATTTGAAGCATTGTATGGCAGATGATGTAAGAAACCTCTTTGTTGGAGTGAAATTGGGGAAGGTAAGTTAATTGGGCCTGATTTGATTCAAGAAACTGAAGAAAAAGTAAAGCTAATTCGAGGCAGATTGAAAGCAGCTTCAGACCGACACAAGTCTTATGTAGATTTGAAGAGGAGAGACATAGAGTTTGATGTTGGAGATAAGGTGTTTTTGAAAGTATCTCCTTGGAAGAAGATTTTGAGGTTCGGTCGGAAAGGAAAATTGAGTCCTCATTTCATTGGGCCGTATGAAGTGTTAGAAAGAGTTGGGCCAGTGGCGTATCGACTTGCTTTGCCACTTGAGTTGGATCGTATTCATAACGTATTTCATGTTTCTATGTTGAGGAGGTATAGGTCGGATCCATCTCATGTGTTGCCGATTGAGTCAATTGAAGTAAATCCTGATTTGACATTTGAAGAGGAACCAGTTGCTATTTTGGCATGTGATGTGAAAGAATTGAGAAATAAGAGAGTGCCACTTGTGAAGATTTTGTGGAAGAATCATGGAAAAGAAGAAGCAACTTGGGAAAGTGAACAATCCATGCAAGAGCAATATCCGCAATTGTTTCAGCTTTAATATCAGGTAATTTCGAGGATGAAATTTTCTTTTTAGAGGGAGAGAATTGTAATATCCTCATTTATGCCCTAGAAGTTTTGCATATTGTTGTTGTTGTTATTGTTATAAATTGGATTAAATGTATATGATGGGATAAGAAAAGAATTAGGGTTTAGAGAGAATGGTATATATTGTGTATATGATGATATATATAACATATAAATGGGTCAAAGGAAGAGTCAAAGGAAGAGAGATATTTTTATGTGATATGTGTAATTACTATCATGGGCATACATGAGACAAAAGTTAAGTTAAATGATTAAGGGCAATTTGGTAATTGCTTGAATTGAATCACATGGTGGATATTTAAAGAAGAGTTGACTTTGGTTTATTCATAATTTCTTCTTCTTCTTCATGTGTGTGGCCGGCTCCTCCATAGAGAAAGGAAAGCAAGTGGTGAAGAGAGGATCTTGATGTGTTGAGCTCAAATTGAAGGAAGATTAAGTGTTCAAGTGTTGATTCAAGAAGTTTTAACTAAGGTAAGATCTTTCCTTTGATTTCTTTCCTACTTTTGAAGTGGTATGGGAAGTTAATTAGGGTTTGATGATTTGATGATGAGATGTGTTTATGATTTATTCTCAAGTGTTGAAATGGAATTAAAGATAAGAAGCTAGGTTGGTGTTGGTGATGGAAGAGTAAGAGTGTGTTTAGTGAATTCTTTTTCTGTTTTACAATTAGTAAAGGCTGTGACTTGTATGATTTTTAATTAATTATAGAAAAATGTTCTTGAAGTGAATTTTTGATATGTTGTGCCTCTATGAGTCTAGAATGACTGAAAAATATGTTGATTCGATTTTGGATAGGTTATGAGTTTAGAAAGATTATTTTTATTAGACCTGTTCCAGCAGGTACCTTAACTGAGACAGCTCTATTTCGGGATTTTTAATAAAATGTAGAAAAATCATATTCAATTGAATTTTGGATATGTTGTTGCTTAGTGAGTCTAGTATTTGAGAAAAATAATTTGGAACCACGTTGATTGAAATTGATTTATGAAATTCACAAAGTTCAGAACTGCTGCCAGGATGCAGGGCAATTGGGGCAGTCTGGTTAGGTGAACTATTTGACCAAGATTTGTGTTCAGTTTGATCTGAAATTTTAAAAGAATTATTTTAAGATACAAAACTAAATTCTGTAAAAAATTTAGAATTTTTAGTCAAGTAGATTATTTTATACAATTTTTCAAAATAAGGATAAAATGGAGTCTAAAACCAGAATGTACTATTCATATGGTCATTTTGCTAATACTCCTTTTGGATTAGATTGTGAAGAGGTTGAATTGCCCTAACCGTGTCCTTCAAGTGGCTGACCGTGTCCCTCAATTGTGTAGGTTAGGGTTTTAATTCTTTGTTGTTCTTGCATTGTTGAGATTGAACAATGTTATGTTATGCATTGTGAATGGTAATGTGTTTCATGAGTAATGTGGAATGAAATGTTGATATTTATGAATGATGCTATGTGAGATATAATGTGATCATGGATGAGATAAATATATACTTTAATAATGAAATGTTATATTGTGAAATGAAATGTGAAGCCATTGTTATTGGCTAAGGTGATTCAATGGAGATAAATGAGGCATGTTTGCCTAAATGATAATGAGAATTGAGAATGAATTGTGTGGCTAATGTGTTATTCCATTTTCAGAGTTTGTTGTTGGTGGCATGCCTAATAAGTGTAACAATCTCTTGAAGTTAGGTTGGATTGAATCCTTGAAGCCTAATTGAGATGTTACCACCCTTGAAGCTAGGTTGGACTTAGTCCTTGAAGCCTAGTTGGGTATATGATATTGATAAATGTGATAACAAAACCAAAACATTAACTCTGAAAATTGAATGGCATATTAGTATGTCTTGGGCCCATGCTTGTCTTTGTTTAGTGTTGATTATGAATGGTTAAGTGAATATTAATGAAGTATATGAAAAGATATTGAAATGTGATATGTAAAGTGAAAGTATGTTGTTAGTTTTGCATATATGATGTTACATGTATATTATGGATTGAGAAATGACATTGCATTGCACTAAGTCATATCATTTGCATGATTATCTTACTAAGCCGTTGGCTTAGCGCGATAGTGTTTAATCACGCAGGTAATAGAGTTGATAGAGTTGAACCCGAGTGTTCATCAAGACAAAGTGTGAGTAGACCTTGAAGAATTCATTTTGGGAGCTTAAAGATCAGAGCAAACTTGCCAATCATGTATAATTCTTTATATTTTTGTAAAGAAATGTTTAATATGTAAATATGTAAATATTTTATAACTTCCGCTGTGTAATATTTTAATGTATAATGAATAGGGTATGGTATCAAGTTTTAAAGTGTTTTGAATGTTAAGAGAACCATAGCATCCCTATGTTTGGTGCACTTATGCTACATTGTGATGTTGTAGTGTGCTTGTACCAGGTGTGGGGGTGTTACAATAAACCTTTACTTTATTTTGTACTAGAAGTGTAAATCTTATTTGCAGGTTGTAGTTGAGGTTATAAGGGGGATTTATTGGGAGTGTATTGAGAATGATTTTGTTTGCATTGGTTTGTGTAAAATGTTTTTTTAAAAAAAAAACTAGTTTTGTCGACACTTGGGACTCAATTTTTAGGCAAAACTATGGCAAAATTTCTATTAAAATTGGAACTAAAATTTGACTAAGTAAAATTGGTAGCAACATTAGGTTAGTGTGGCGCCTCTACTCAGCTTACACATGTAGGTCGGGAAGGGGTGTTACAGATTATGCATGGAAAGCCACTTAATTGCATTGGTGTTGATTTTGTTTGATTCGATATTGATTGCGGATTTAGGGATAAGGAAGTCTTGATGCATCTTTATAACTCTTGAACTTAACAAAATTCATCTGGTTAGTGTGTTTTGATTTTAGCCTTACTTGGGGACAAGCAAGGAATTAAGTGTTGGGTAATTGTTTAGGTCATTTTTGTACTTGTTTTTAATATGATTTTATTGTGTGTTTTAGTTAATGTTTTGATTGATTTTTGTTTTAAGTTTGTTTAAAGTGTTTGTTTTAGGTTTAGGTGCAAAAACACCCTTGGAAGATCAAAACAGTGCAAGAAGACACCTCAAAGATTGAAGAGGGCAGAGAGAGACACACCCAGAGACACGGCCAAGCCTCTGGCCGTGTCCTAAGAAAGAAAAACAAGAGACACGGCCAAGCTCCACATGGCTTGGCCGTGTCACCTCTCACAACTAAAGAAAAGAAAGAAAAGAAAGACAGAAAGGAAGAGCCAGTATGGGACACGGCCAACTGGCTTGGCCGTGTCCCATGGAAATTAAGAGACACGGCCAAGCCAACCTTGGCTTGGCCGTGTCACCTAATGGAAAGCAAGGAAAAGACCAAGAGACATGGCCAAGCCAAATCAAACTTGGTTGTGTCACCCTTAATATCTATTTAAGCTCTTTCGCACGACAGAAAAGAAGGAGACGGCTAGGGTTTTATAAAGGGAGAAAAGAAAAGAGAAGGAGGGGACAAACACCATTTGGGATGAGGAGAGAGTGACACTCTCCTTGTCCCTTTATCTTCATCCTCCATCTTCATCTTCTCCATCTTCCATTGATAAGATCTTTGAGGTTCTTTGGGATAAGTTGGGTTAACAAGCTCTTAAAGATTGAAGAATCTTCATTGAAAGGTTTGGTGACTTGAGAAAGCTCCATTCCATCTTCCAAAGGCATAATCATTGAAAGGCTTGGTGACTTGAGAAAGCTCCATTCCATATTGCAAAAGGGGAATCAACCATTGAAGAGGGCTTGAGTTCTTCATCAAATACATCAAGTGGAGCTAGGAGGAAGATTAGTAATCCTACTCTTGGCATGTTCACAAGGGGTTTTTCTATTCTCTCTTTTAATTCATTCCAATAATTTTTTTATCGTATTAAGAGAATTGATATTACAATGAACAATTTGTATTTGATTTATATTGAGTTGAATGAATGTTTTAAATTGATGATGTTGAGCTAAAAACCCATGCTTAGGGTTTGTAGTATATTTGATTGAATGCTTTGATTTGATATTTCCATTGATGTACCTTGTTGTTGGTTGATTGCATTGGATTGGATGCTAGGTTAATAGATTAGCTACCTATTGATCTCTAGATATTGAATGAAGGATCGAGAGGTGAAATTTGATATCGGAATTATGCAATCGACTACCCTATGAATGAAATAGAAATATAAGTTCTAGGGTTTCATTAATTTGGTAATGTAAAATAATTAGTTATTGCTATTTCATGAATGTGAGAACTAATGAATTGGTAATTGACTAATTAACCTTAAGGAACAAATTAATTTACAAGGTTATGTTAATGGATAATTGAGAATTAAGCTTTGATTGAATGGACCTATAACTCTAGGCACCTTCCCAAGAATCGATTTGATCTTGTATCACCTTTACACATCAACCCTACACTCCTTAATATTAGGTTTAAATTGTTCTTTTACAATTCCAAACAACAAACTCTCTCTTTTAAATTACTTGCTAATCAAGCAATTACGAACTACACCTTCTTGGGGAAACGACCTTGGGGCGATCACCTTTGCTACAACTACCTCGTATACTTGCGAGTGACGCTTGTAGTAGAACTTAATTCGAGCGCAACATATATATATATTTAAATATAAATATTATATATTTAATTATATTATTAAAAATAAATAAATAATAATAATAAATAATAAATATTATATTAAAATAAATAATAAATATTAAAATAAATAATAAATACCACAAAAATTATTTTGGACTTATTTTAACGTATTGGACTGGACTTGGTAAAAAAATTAAGGGTCTACAGTACCTGTAAAGTGGAAACATAGCTCTTATATTATTAATAAATAAATAATAATACAGAAAATATTCATCCATTCATTCATTATAAATTAAATAAATCAACCATCAAAATTAAAGTAAATCATTCATAAAATATATAACCAATCACATAATCAAATCTAAAACTAAATAAGGCAATAAATATATAAATTTAAGGTTTTAGAATTTTAATAACCAAATTAGGGTTTTTAGGATTTTGAAAAATAAGGATCGGATAATAAGGTTTAAGAAATTATTTGGCTAATGTATAGTTGAAATTAAACTATCATGCACTAAAAAATATCAATTCAATATGTATAAGTTACTAGAACTTAAACTAACAAATTATAGATATATTTTGTTGGAATAATAAACAATATCATCAATTTTCTCATTCTAAGCTTATATAGATTTAATTAAGAAAATATACCTACGTTTGAAGGCTCCACCACAAATTAAAGTGTTGAACAAACTACCTACTCTAATTATTATTTCTATCCGACCTATCACTAAGAAAGAAGATACTACCTTGCTGCCTTGGTTTGGTAAATGGGATAGTCTCTCGTTGATTCTCCCTTGCTAGGGTTTTGCTAATGGTTGTCGCTTCCAAAAGTCTCACATTCAAGTCTCCCAAAAATTACAAAATTCATTGTCGTTCCAAGTTGAAATATCTGAAAATCAAAGAGTCCAAAAGTCCATAATAGTTGATGCCCTCTTTTTTGGTCGTCCTCTATTTCTGTGCTTAGTGCTCTTATTTATAAGAAATTCAAATAAAACCTAGTTGATTCAGGAAATAAAACATATTTCAAAAATAAATAAGAAAAGAGTCTGAGCTTAATAAGGTTTAAGAAAAATCGGCCAATGCTAGGCACTAGGGCTGGGATCACTGGGCTACTACGGCGAGTGCTAGGCACTAGGGCGAGACGCTGGGCGTTGGGGTGAGCGAGGCTACTGGAAGTTGCAAGGATTGGAACTGTGAGTGTTGAGGCACTGGCCATTGAGCTTGCTGGGCGTGGGGCATTGGGCATTGAAGCCTGATGGGAATGGGGTCTACGGGCGAGGCGCAATTCGCCACAGGCCCAGGCCTGTGGAGAATTGCTTGTCACGTGTCGTTCGCTGATTCATCCAATTTTTATTTTTTATTTTATTTTTATTTTTATTATTAAAAATAAATATTTTAATTTTCTTTTTTTTCTTTTTTTCATTTAATATATTAAATAATAAATATTAAATATTATAAAAATTATTTCAGACTATTTTAAAATTTTGGACTGGACTTGGTCAAAACATAAGGGTCTACAGTTTGCCCCATGCTTGAACGATCTAAGACTTCAGAAGAAGAGAGTTAAAAGCAACATAATTTTGAGCAGAATTTGGATGAGGATGGGTTCTCGACCTGAGATTGGCAATGGTTGGGTTCTACACCCGAGGTGAGTTCTGGACTCGAAAATGATTTGATTTGGGTTTGGGTGCTTGGACCCTTGATTGGGTACTTGGACTCGAGATTGAATTGGATTTGGGTACTTGGATCTGAGATTGGATTTGACTAACCTTTTATCAGTTGAGAATTCTGGTTTAACCAGCTATTCCATTCTTTAATGGAGTGTGGGTCTTTACGCACCAAAAATGGATCTTTATCCATTGGAGATCGGGTCTTTACCCTTGAAATATGGATCTTTATCCATTGGAAATTGGGTCTTTACCCTTAAAACATGTATCTTTATCTATTGGAGATTAGGTCTTTACCCTTGAAACATGGTTCTTTATTCATTGGAGATTGGGTCTTTACCCTTGAAACATGAATCTTTATCTATTAGGGATCGGGTCTTTACCCTTAAAACGTGGATCTTTATCCATTGGAGATCGGGTCTTTAGCCTTAAAACATGGATCTTTATCCATTGGATATCGAGTCTTTAGCCTTGAAACATGGATCTTTATCCATTGAAGATCAGGTCTTTACCCTTGAAACATGGATCTTTATCCATTGGAGATTTGGTCTTTACCCTTAAAATAGGGATCTTTATCCATTGGAGATCAAGTCTTTACCCTTGAAACATGGATCTTTATCCATTAGAGATCGGATATTTACCCTTGAAACATGAATCTTTATCCATTCGAGATTGGGTCTTTACCCTGGCTTCAACTCTTCTAACTGGACTGATCTTTTATCTTTTGCATCTTCATTTCTTTTGGAATTCCTAATTTTCTTCTTTTTTCCATTCTCTTTATTCTTCCTTTGCACTTTTGCAAAAAATTCAGCCATTTTTAGCTGGCCCCTTATATCTTCTCCTTGCCCCTGCGTGGCAAAATATTGTAAGTGAGTCTAAAAATGTTTTGTACATGCACAAACTCAAAAAATTAAAAAGGAGAAACTTTGTCCTCGATGTAGGCTCAAACCCATGATTTTTTTTCTATATGGTCTTTGGTTGATGTTTGTATTGTCTAGTTCTTCGCACAAGCATGCATTTCTTCTTTTGCAAAATGACTGGAGCCTCCTTAAGTAATAGGCCTTCCATGCCCCCTGATTCCATATTTGTTTCATGTTTTCTTCATAGAGTATTGTTGTTTGCTTTGACAAAGGATAGGCAATACAAAAAAATGCAGTGTGATATATTCATATATGTATGATATGCATGAATAATACTTACAATGATTTTTATCTTTAAGATTTTGAAAACATGAGTGCTGAAGGCCCCAAGCATGGTAGCTAAAGTCATGGAAGATATCCATTTGGTTGATAACTACTTCATGATATGACCTTGCAAGTGATTCTTTCATTAGCCCTCTTTTTCCCATAGTTTCCTTCGAGGTTTGACCATGCAACATACTTCCCTTAACTCGAAGGCTTTGTATGAAAAAAAACACTTTTTTAAAATCTTAAAATTATATTTTGACTTTGTCAAATTAGTGTCATTTTACCTCAGGACTCGATTTTTTAAATTAGCATATCTATAACATGACAACCCTAGTTACCGTACTAAACTCGGGAATCATTTTCATTTAAGCAAGAATTGTTGCACTTTAGATAGGCACATACACATCACTTAGCCAAAGGTCTCATTGAGTTTAAATATTGTCTATCTCATATGCATGCTTATTCAAACTATATCCACTAATAGACTCTACCTACCAAGAGAGATCAACAGGTCCTTCATAGGCTTGAAACGGGGTCTATAAGGGGCACGGGTTAAATGAAGGCCATTTTGAGATTGGAGCTATTGTGACACTATAGGCAAAATCTCACACTACAAATTTCTTATTTAGACAGTTGGAAGCCTAAAAAGATAGAGCTTTGAACATGAGTTTGGATCTTGATTAGGACAGTCTTTGCCTTTGCAAAAAGTTTGGTACCCATATTCTTTTTCTTTCTTCATTTCCCTTTCTCTTTCTCTTTCTTTTTTTTTTAACTTTTTCTTTTCTTTGAGCATTTTATCATTTTGCCATTCTTCCCTGTAGCACTGTCAAAAACTAGATGATCTTTCTTCTATCTCTCTAATTTTAGTTGAATTTCTGGTTGGATTGGACTAATTTAAGTCGAACTGTGTTTGCCTTCTACTACTTTAGGAAAAGGGAAAACCTGGTTGGCTTTTTCGAACTGCCTTTTGTGTTTTATTTTCTTTTTATTTTCTTTTTTTCTTCTTTGCTTCTTCTTCTTCTTCTTTTTTTTTCTTTTTTTTCTTCTCTTTTTTTTTTCAGTGATCATAAGACTTGTCAAAAGTGTAACAACATCTCATGGTAGGCCATCGGGCTTATAATCCAATAAAGAGAAAGCTAAAATTTCATGAAGGCTCAAAAGGGACAACTAGGGATTGATATTTAATTGGGTGGATACTAGTTGTTAGCTTACCAAACAATGCCTAGATCATCTCTCCCTTAAATAAGCATAGTTCAATTTTGCCTCGAAAGTTTGTCCAAGCATGTTCTAAGAGTGACTAGACAAAGGTGAATATGTAGGAGCCCTCTCTAAGTAAGCATACACGACTCAAGGCTATAGAATAAGTTTCTCACCTAGTAAAGTCATTCGAATTATAATGCATAGATGTACTCATTCATGAATATCAAGCTAAATTTGTCATTGGTTGGGCACCGAAACGAATAAAGACCATAAGAATTTGATGAAAATAATTTATTTAGACAAACATAATTTGAAAAACATAATTGTTCTTAATTAAATATTAAAGAAAGCAAAATAAATAGAGCAACACTCCAAGCTAAGGGAAGTTTGTTGAATAAAATTTCTCATAATTCCACTTCTTCAATATTTCAGTCTTGAAAGACAGAATCTTCCTCCACTCCTCCTCCTGCCATGAAGGTTACTGGTTGTGGCATTCTACCAAATTCAAGCAAAGGATTACTTTTGGTGTTGGGCTTGCTAGGTTCACGCAACTTTCCATTATCAATCAAATTTTGGATCTCATGTTTTAGTCGCAAGCATTTGTCTGTCTCATGACCATGTGTCTAATGAAATTGACAAAAGGCTTCAGTATTAAATTTTGGGGGTAAAGGATTCAGCAAAGGTCGAGGGCCAATGGCTGTAATAGTCCCTTATTTGTAGCTTGTTGAAAACCCAAGACAAAGGTTTTCCTATATCTGAAGACTATCTTGAATTTACTTGACCATTTGTATTGACATCAAATTCTTTATGTGTACTTTGATTGCCAGATTGGTAGTTTCCTTTCTCATTCCTTCTTCCGAAAAGTGATCCTTCTCCCTTTCCCTCTCTTCAATTTGTAAACCAGCTTGCAAAAGGTCCCTGAAATCCTGGATGAGTGTATGAGACATCCTTTCACAAAGACTAGGCAAAACCCCTCTCACAATCATCCTAATCTAATCCGATTCATCGGGTCTCTTCTTGAGCAATGCAACCTTATTTCTCCACCTCTTCACATAGTCCAAAAAGTTCTTATTTGGCCTTTGTCTAATGGACTCAACTTCCATTAAGGTAACCTCCAATTCAGCATTATACCCATATTATTGGATGAAGGCCTTATATAATAAATCCCAGTTCTTTTGAGTACCATCCTCCAAGGTGCTGAACCAATTTTAGACTACAGGGTTCAATGGGAACATGAAATACCTTAGAGTTTGAGCCTTAGTAGCTCGAGCAAACTGCGTAACAGTTATGTATTGCTTCACATGGAGATGAGGATTTCTAATTCCATCAAATTTTGCAAAGGCATCTTGAACTTGTATGGGACCTCTTCATCTAGTTCAAACAACTTGTCAACTTCAGACTTTTTCTCAGTTTTCAGCTTCTTTTTAAATTTCTTCTCCAAATCAGCAATCAACTTCTCCACATCAGATGTTTTAGTTTTCTCCATAGTTGCTCTTTCTACAACCTTCGGCTCTTTCTTCTTATCTTGAGGATCTTGGAAGTATTAAGCCCAGTCATCATCATCATCAACGATGACTTTGTCATTATCAAAGGCTACTTCACTGACCTTAGCCTTCCCCTTGTCCTTGGGCTTCTTTGTGATGGCAGATGCCTCAGTAGTGTTCCCCAAAAGTGTAGCCAATTGGCTCTTCACGGTCTCAGCCAGGACCTCCTTCAGTTCTTCCATCTTGGCATTGAGGGCGTCATCCACCATCCTTTGAATTTGCTCAGGTTTCATTGTTTTTCGTAAGAAGCTAACTGAGTTATTACTCGATTCTTTGTCAACGACATAGGTCAAATTGTCATAGGTTTTGAATTGTTGTACTCCTGGTCTGTGAGTTAGAAAGGATCAATGATATGTTACACAATGCATGTATGCATGTATGTACAAACAACAAACAAACAAAGATAATTAAGTTATCCCTTCCAACCTTATAACTTCCACACACGAATGGCGAGTCTCTTTTCCTATGCATATGGTTAAATAATACCAACCTGGGATTTTTTGTTCTTGAAAAATTGCCTCGAGCGATTTTAACTAATAGTTATATTTTCAAACATGAAAATCAGTTCATGATAATTTCTATTAATTAGGCTTTAATCCATCCAATCAACTAAAGCAGCTTTTTTGCTATATTAGATTAAAACTAAATTAAGACGTTTATTATAAATAGATTTCTCACTTGAAAAGGTAAACAATGATTCATGCCAAAAACAAGCCCATGATTAATAGTTCTTAGCATAAGCTAGGCTCACAATTGATTTTTGGTATTTCATAATTGACCTAAATATTTTGGAAGCTCATTTAAAAGGTTGTAATGAAGTGAAAATAATTTTATTTCTAAGCCCATTGTAAAAAGATTTTAGAAAAAATAAATTTTGGGCTTTGTATTTGGGTCATGAGAAAAAGAATTTTTGACTTATTTTGGAAAGGTTTTATGTCCAAAGACCATTTTGAAAATTTTGAAAATAGTTTTGGTCTTTTGGATTTAGAGGAAAACATTATTTGAGCTCACAATGTAATTATGTCATATTAGAAAAAGAACAAACCAAATAAGCCATGATTTAAGCCAAGATAAATTAACCATAGTCAAACAACAAGCATTTGAGGTAAAACTAAGGAAAGTAACTAGGCCAATTACATTAGCTTTAGTCTTTGGGTTGAAAGGCTTAGGTTCCTATAACAAGTATATACCAAGAGGTACAAGGCTATGAGTGGTTATGCCACGCTCGATCTCTAAACCTTGAGTGAAAGTATGATATCCCTTACATAACACAACACAGGTAACACGGGCATCCTAACTCACGCATACGATGTAATCTAAATGATATAATAGACAATATCATAGTAAGAAGGAATAAAATAATATAAAGACCAACAAAATCAACTTCTCTTATCCCTAGTGGTTTCGCCACTATGAGCAGGGATTTTCACCCCCAGTCCCACGTGGACTGGTTCTTACAACTTTGGCACTGTTAGGCTCAGGGACTTAGAGAACACGGGCCTAAATTCGAAGAAAATAGAGTCGCCACCCTGATGGGCCAATAAAAAAGAAAGGGATGGATGAATCGATTCCTAAGAAATCCCCAACCCCTTATTGGGTTCGAAAAGTTAGGTATGCATGGGGAAGGTGAGAATAGCCCAACACCCCATAGTGCCTAGTTCATTGGAACCGGCCTCCTTTTCAGGTCTCAATATTATAAAATTCTTAAATATAATGATATTATCCATACTATATGCAACCATAAGAATAAACAAATATTTTATTAAAAATCATAGTAATGTTCAAACAAAATAAATAAAATAATTCCCATCCGAGGATGGAAACATATCCTTACATCGTCCAATGTCTAAAACTAAATAGGACCCACCAAAAAGGTAAAAATGTGTCCCTTACATTAATCACAAAATATGAAAATAATTTAAATTACATGAAGCTTAACTAATGAGGTATCCACAAAGTCGAAACATACCTCTTATATTATTAATAAACAAATAATAATAAAGAAAATATTCATTTTTTTACTATTTTAAAGTAAATTATTCATAAAATATATAACCAATCACATAATCAAATCTAAAACTAAATAAGGCATTAAATATATAAATTTAAGGTTTTAGAATTTTAATAACCAAATTAGGGTTTTTAGGATTTTGAAAAATAAGGATCGGATAATAAGGTTTAAGAAATTATTTGGCTAATGTATAGTTGAAATTAAACTATCATGCACTAAAAAATATCAATTCAATATGTATAAGTTACTAGAACTTAAACTAACAAATTATAGATATATTTTGTTGGAATAATAAACAATATCATTAATTTTCTCATTCTAAGCTTATATAGATTTAATTAAGAAAACATACCTACATTTGAAGGCTCCACCACAAATTAAAGTGTTGAACAAACTACATGCTCCAATTATTATTTCTGGCTGAGCTATCACCAAGATAGAAGACACTGCCTTATTACCTTTGTTTGGTAAACGTGATAGTCTCTCGTTGATTATTCTTACTAGGGTTTTGCTAATGGTTGTTAATTCCAAAAGTCTGACGTCCAAGTCTCCCTAAGATTACAAAAGTCACTTCCGTTCCAGGTTGAAATCTCCAAAAATCCAAAAGTCTATAATAAAATTTAAATAAAACCTAGTTGTTTTAGGAAATAAAACCTATTCCAAAAATAAATAAGAAAAGAGTCCGAGCTTAATAAGGTTTAGGAAAAATCATCCAATGCGGGCACGGGTCGCTGGGCTGATAGGGCGAGCTTTAGGCACTGGGGCGAGATGCTGGGTGCTGGGACGAGCAAGGCTACTAGACATTGCGAGGATTGGTGCTGCACTTGTTGCAGACTGCTGCGAGTTGGGCGAGGCTGCTGTGAGCGTTGAGGCACTGGGCGTTGAGGCTACTGGGCATGGGGCATTGGGCAATAAATCCTACTAGGCATGGGGCCTATGGGCAAGCAACAATTCACCGTAGGCCTATGCCTGCGGTGAATTGCTTGCCGCGCGGCAGCGCTACCGCACGTCATTCGCCGATTCCTCCGATTTTTATTTTTTTATTTTATTTCTATTATTAAAAATAAATATTTTAAATTTATTTTTTTCTTTTTTTCTTTTAATATATTAAATAATAAATAATAAATATTATAAAAATTATTTCAGACTATTTTAAAATTTTTGATTGGACTTGGTCAAAAAATAAAGGTCTACACTCAGGCATTTTCCTGTTGCTGTAGGTTATGACTGAGAAAGGTGGCGAGATGGATCGCTGTGTGATCTAAGTCTTACAAGAGCGATGGATGGACACTACCCATGTAATATCCTCATGTATGCTCTAGAAGTTTTGATTATGTTGTTGTTATTGTTGTTGTTGTTATATTGGATTGAATATATGTGTTAAATTGCAAGAGAAAAGATATTGGAAAGTGAATGCTTGTGTATATGTGTTTTGGGGAAAAGAATTAGGGTTTAGAGAGAATGGTATATGTTGTGTATATGATGATATATATAACATATATATTGGTCAAATATAGAGTCAATATAAGAGGATATTTTATGTGGAATGTGCAATTACATATAAGGGCTTATATGAGACAAAAAGTTAGTTATATGATTGAGGGCATTTTGGTAATTGCTTGGATAAGATCACTTGGTGGAGATTAAAAGCAAAATTTGACTTTGTGTCTTCATCATTTCCTTCTTTCTTTCAAGAAGTGGCCGGCTCTCCAAAAACCAAAAGGAAAGAGAGGTGTTCTTGATGCTAGAAGTAAATTGAAGAAGCAATCAAAGGATTTGACAAGAGATTTGTGGAAGTTCTTCATCTAATGTAAGTATTCTCTAGTTTTCTTTACTTATTTTGAAGTGGTGTTGAAGTGAATTAAGATTTGTTGATTTTGTGATTTGGTGTGTTTGAGATGTGTTTGTGTTGTGTTTTCAAGTGTTGAATTGGTTTTAAGTTAAGAGTTTAAATAGGTGTTGTTGTTGGAAGTGGTGGATGTTGATTTTGGAAAGATGGTGATTTTAGGGTTTGAGATGGTTTGTGTTTAAGTGTAATATTAATGTGTTGTGTAGTGATTCTTATGATGAATATGTGTTTAGAACATTGATTATGTTCATTTGAAACATGTTGTATGGTGTATATTGTATTTGAGTGCAATTGAAAGAGTGTTGGATTTGGTTAGGGTTTGTTTATGGGTGACATGGCCAAAAGCAAAGGAGAGACACGGCCAAGTCATGGAACTTTTGGGCGTGTTGGATTAGTTTTGAGAGACACGGCCGTGTTCCCAAGCCGTGTTAGCTACTGTGATTTTTGGTTGAGAGACACGGCCACAAGCTTGGCCGTGTCCCTTGCCCATGTTGCTTACTGTCCAATTGGTTTGAGTGACACGGCCACAAGCTTGGCCGTGTCCCTCAAGGGTGCTGCCCGTGTCCCTCAAATGTGTTGGTTAGGGTTTTATTTCTTTGTTCTAATTGTATTGTTTTGGTTCTTCAAAGGTGGGTTGGTCCCTAAACCTAAACATAAACACTTTAAATATACTTAAAGCATGGAAAGCCCTAATCAAATGGATGTGGAAGATCATAAAGCTATAAATGATATAAATTGTTCTTTGCCCTAATTGCATTGTTGAGATTGAACAATATTATGTTATGCAATGTAAATGGTAATGTGTTTCATGAGTAATGTATATTGAAATGTTATGATGATTCAAATAAGAAATGATATGATGCAAAGCCATTGTGATTGGCTATGATGATGCAATTGAAAGAAAGAAGGCATGTTTGCCTAAATGTTGATGAGAATTGGAAATGGAAATGATAATTGAATAATAAATGAATTGTGTGGCTAATGTGTTATTCCATTTTCAGAGTTTGTTGTTGGTGGCATGCCTAATAAGTGTAACAATCTCTTGAAGTTAGGTTGGATTGAATCCTTGAAGCCTAATTGAGATGTTACCACCCTTGAAGCTAGGTTGGGTTGGTTCTTGAAGCCAAGTTGGGTTGATGCTTAGCATGCTTTGCTCCCCTTGAAGCTTGGTTGAACCTAATCCTTGAAGCCTAGTTGGGTATATGATATTGATAAATGTGATAACAAAACCAAAACATTAACTCTGAAAATTGAATGGCATATTAGTGTGTTTTGGGCCCAATGCTTGTCTTTGTTTAATGTGAGTCATGATTTGTTTAATGTTGTTCATGAATGGTTAAATTAATAACGAATGAGGCATATGAAATGTAAAGGTATGTTGTTAGCTTTGCATATATGATGTTACATGTATAATATGGATTGAGAATTGGCATTGCATTGCACCGAAGCATAACACTAGCACATTTTGTCTTACTAAGCCGTTGGCTTAGCGCGATAGTGTTTGATCGCGCAGGTAATAGGGTTGAACCCGAGAGCTCTTCGAGACCGAGTGAGAGTAGACAGTGAAGAGTTGATTTTGGGAACTTAAAGATCAGAGGAGACTTGCCAATCATGTATAACTCTTTTATATTTTGTAAAGTAATGATTTTAATGTACATATGTGTATATTTGTAAATATGAAATTAAATGTTTTCATATATGTAAATATTTGATAAATTCCGCTGTGTAACAACTAAATGTATCTATATATATCTATTTAGTTTTGTATTACAAGTTAACTACTTATCTTTCTATAATGTATACAATTGAAAGATTATGGTATGGTTTAAAATGTTTTAAATGTTAAGAAAATCCGTAGCATCTCTATGTTTAGTGCATGTATACTACATTGTGGTGTTTGTAGTGTGCATGTATTGAATGTAGGGGTGTTACAATTGTTTTGGTATCAGAGCCTAGGTTTGAGATTCTCAGCCTAGGTAAAATGTAATAAAAAGAATATTTTTACTTAAAAAGTTGGTTTTGAAATAAAATACATGTTTGGGATTGGCAATCTCTGCTCTTTAATAAGGTATAATCTGCTGTGTTTGCAGACATAGGTTGTGATGGACTCTCACTCACGCCAGTTAGTTGAGGGTAGTGCTGAGAGTATTGTCCCTGATGATGGAGTTAGGGTTGTTAGTGCTGGGGAGGCACCTGCTTCGGTGTCGGGGAGACCAGCTGGGGAGGAGGTTCCGCCAGCTTAGGTTAGGCATGTGGTAGAAGCTTTGAGGCAAGCACCAGTGCAACCAGTGCCACCACCCCCTCAGCCTGTGGTACCAGTGAGGTACTATGATAAACTAAGGAAGTATGGAGCAGAGGATTTCCTTGGTACTACTGATCCAGCTGTAGCAGAACAGTGGCTTGATAAAGTACAGAGGATCTTTATTCAGTTGCAAGCCACCTCGGAGGAAAAGTTTGATTATGCAAGATCTTTACTACAGAAGAATGCATACGACTGGTGGAGGACAGTGCCCCATTCTATGGATGATCCACCAACCTTGTCATATGCGGATTTTCTGAGAGAGTTTGAGTTGAAGTATACTCCTAGGGAGTACAAAGACATGAAGAAGATGGAGTTCTTAAGCTTGAAGCAAGATAGCAAGACTGTAACTGAGTATGAGGTTGAGTTTATTCGATTGAGCCAGTATGCTGGGGGCATTATAGCTGATGAGATAGATAGATGCAGGAGATTTGAGGAGGGATTGAGGCCCTCTATCATGTGCTTAGTGGCTGGATCTAGATATCATGATTTCTCCCAGCTAGTGGCAGCAGCTTGAAGTGTAGAGCGAGCTCAAGTTATTGTAGCTGCTTCAGAGGAAGAGGTTAGGGTTAGGAGGCCCCAGTTTGAGGCAGGGTCTTCTTCTGTTAAGAGAGGTAAAGGAAGCTTTGTTCCTAGAGTTAGTAGGAGTCAGAGGTCAGCTGGTAGGTCAGTGCAGTTACAGAGGCAGAGATTTAGACCTGCAGCTTCAGTGGCAAGTGCTCCGACCCCTATGATTCAGAGATCCACCTTACCCGTCTGTATCCATTGTGGTAGGCCACATGGTGGTCCTTGCTGGAAGACTGGTGTAGCAGGGGTTTGTTTCAGATGTGGATCGCCTGATCACTTTGTTAGAGATTGTCCTGAGAGGCAAGAACAGATGTCAGTTGATACTGCAGCTTCTCGACCTAGTGCGAGGGGAGGTCGAACAGGCAGAGGTAACAGCCGGGGAGGCAGATCTGGGTTCAGTGCTAGAGGAGGTGCTACATCCAAGGAGAGTAGACCAGAGGAGGTTGGATCTTCCCAGAGGATGTATGTTATGCAGAGGCAGCCAGATGCATCGACAGTCATAGCTGGTACTTTTTCTTTATTTGATACTTCAGTACTTGCTTTGATTGATCCGGGTTCCACACATTCTTATATTAGTGCATCTATTTTGCCTGTATCTGATATGCATGCTGAGTCCCTAGGATTTGATGTGTTGGTGACAAATCCGTTAGGGCATAGTGTGGTTGTGAGTAAGGTGCACCGAGATAGTGCAGTGAGGGTGCAAGGTGAGGAGTTCCTTGGAGACTTGATTGAGATGCCATTTAAGGAATATGATGTGATTCTAGGTATGGACTGGCTATCTAGACATGGAGCTGTGGTAGACTGTAAAAGGAAAATTGTTTCTTTGAGAACTGTTGATGGTAGAGAGGTGATAGTATCTAATGAGCAGGAACAGCTAGCCTCCTTATTTGTTTCAGCTGTTGCAGCCAGGAGGTTGATTAGAAAGGGATGTGAAGCCTATCTTGCTCATGTGGTAGATACTAGAGTAAGAGGTTCTCCTATTGATGATATACCCACAGTTGCAGATTTTCCAGATGTGTTTCCAGAGGAGTTGCCAGGATTGCCTCCGGAGAGGGAGGTGGAGTTTGGTATTGAATTGTTGCCTGGTACCACTCCTATCTCTATTACTCCTTATAGAATGGCACCAGCAGAATTGAGGGAGTTGAAAGTGCAATTGCAGGAGTTGTTGGACAAAGGATTTATTCGCCCCAGTGTTTCTCCTTGGGGAGCTCCTGTGCTATTTGTGAAAAAGAAAGATGGTACTATGAGGTTGTGTATCGATTATAGGCAATTGAACAAGGTGACTATTAAAAATAAATATCCTTTGCCTAGAATCGATGATCTCTTTGATCAATTGAAGGGAGCGTCAGTGTTTTCTAAAATTGATTTGAGATCTGGGTACCATCAATTGAGAGTTAAAGCTAAAGACATTTCCAAGACCGCCTTTCGGACCAGGTATGGGCATTATGAATTTCTAGTTATTCCTTTTGGTCTAACGAATGCACCTGCAGCTTTTATGGATTTGATGAATAGGGTGTTCAGGCCCTATCTGGATCAGTTTGTAGTGGTCTTCATCGATGACATTCTGGTGTATTCGCGGAATGAAGAGGAACATGATATGCATCTGCGGATTGTATTGCAGATTTTGAGAGAGAAGCATTTGTTTGCCAAATTGTCGAAGTGTGAGTTCTGGTTGGATCAAGTCGCTTTTCTCGGACATATTGTTTCAGCAGAAGGCATTAGAGTTGATCCGAGCAAAGTTGAAGCTATATTGAATTGGAGTCCACCCAAGTCGGTGACAGAGGTTAGAAGTTTTCTGGGTTTGGCAGGCTATTACCGGCAGTTTGTGAAAGGGTTTTCTTTAATAGCTACTCCACTCACGAGATTGCTTCGTAAGGGAGTGAGATTTGTGTGGACGGATCAGTGTCAGGCTAGCTTTGAACAGTTGAGAGATATGCTGACTCAAGCGCCTATTCTTACTTTACCTGTAGAAGGCAAACCATATGTGATTTACAGTGATGCTTCACATAGTGGTTTGGGGTGTGTGCTGATGCAGGAAGGTAAAGTTATAGCTTATGCATCTCGATAGTTGAAACCGCATGAGCTTAACTATCCGACCCAT
This sequence comes from Garcia nutans, assembly GCA_947685225.1. Taxonomy (NCBI): domain Eukaryota; kingdom Viridiplantae; phylum Streptophyta; class Magnoliopsida; order Malpighiales; family Euphorbiaceae; genus Garcia; species Garcia nutans. The sequence continues at coordinate 4,517,414 of CANTUV010000002.1, forward strand.
GATTTAGAGCTAGCAGCCATTGTGTTTGCATTGAAGATTTGGCGACATTATCTGTTTGGGGAGAAATGTTTTATCTACACTGATCACAAAAGTTTGAAATATTTGGGTGTTCAAAAAGAGCTCAATCTTCGACAGAGGAGATGGTTGGAATTGATTAAAGACTACGACTGTTTGATTGATTATCATCCAGGTAAAGCAAATGTTGTTGCTGATGCCTCGAGTCGGAAGTCTTTAGCTGGTTTAACTATTTATTCGCTCTCGTTGCTTGTTGAGTTGAGAGCATTGCATGCTAGTTTTGTACCTTGTGATGATGGTGCATTGTTGGCACAGTTGCATGTGAAACCAGTTTTGTTGGATTAGATTAAAGAGGCTCAGTTGGCGGATGAGAAAATTCGAAAGATTATTTCAGATTGCAAGAATGGGAAGACTAGAGATTTTATTGTGAAAGGTGGTGGGAGTCTCTGGTTTAAGAACCGATTGTGTGTACCCGATGATGCTGATTTGAAAAGAGTCATTTTAGAAGAAGCACATCAGTCAGTGTTTGCTATGCATCCGGGTAATACAAAGATGTATCATGATTTGAGACAGCATTACTGGTGGATTGGGTTGAAGAGAGACATTGCTGAGTTTGTATCTAAATGTCTCACCTGTCAGAAGGTTAAAGCAGAGCATCAAGTTCCAACTGGATTGCTTCAACCATTATCAGTACCAGAATGGAAGTGGGATAGAGTGACGATGGATTTTGTGTCTGGGTTGCCATTGACACAAAAGAAGCATGATGCTATATGGGTGATTGTGGATAGATTGACTAAGACAGCTCATTTCCTTCCGGTTCGGATGGATTACTCTTTGGAGAGATTGGCTGAGCTGTATATCCATGAGATTGTGAAGTTGCATGGTGTTCCAACTTCTTTAGTGTCTGATCGAGATCCCCGGTTTACTTCCAGATTTTGGAAGAGTTTGCATAGTGCTTTGGGTTCCCGACTGCACTTCAGTACTGTTTTTCATCCACAGACGGATGGACAGTCAGAGAGGGTGATACAGATTATTGAAGACATGTTGAGAAGCTGTGTCATCGATTTCTCTGGAAGTTGGGATAGGTTTTTACCTCTTGTGGAGTTTGCTTACAACAACAGTCACCAATCCAGCATTGGTATGGCACCGTTTGAAGCATTGTATGGCTGACGGTGTAGGACACCTCTTTGTTGGAATGAGCTTGGAGATAATAAGTTGGTTGGTCCTGATTTGATTCAAGAAACTGAAGAAAAAGTAAAGTTGATTCGAGGCAGGTTAAAAGCAGCTTCAGACCGACAGAAGTCTTATGCAGATCTGAAAAGGAGAGACATAGAGTTTGATGTTGGAGATAAGGTATTTCTGAAAGTGTCTCCTTGGAAGAAGATTTTGAGGTTCGGTCGGAAAGGGAAATTGAGTCCTCGTTTCATTGGACCGTATGAAGTTTTGGAAAGAGTTGGGCCAGTTGCGTATCGACTTGCTTTGCCACCTGAGTTGGATCGTATTCATAATGTATTTCATGTTTCTATGTTGAGGAGGTACAGATCGGATCCATCTCATGTGTTGCCAATTGAATCTATCGAAGTGAGCCCAGATTTGACTTTTGAAGAGGAACCAGTTGCTATCTTGCCACATGATGTGAAAGAGCTGAGAAACAAGAGAGTGCCATTGGTGAAGGTTCTATGGAAGAATCATGCAAAAGAAGAAGCAACTTGGGAAAGTGAACAATCCATGCGAGAGCAATATCCTCAGTTGTTTCAGCTTTGATATCAGGTAATTTCGAGGACGAAATTTTCTTTTTAGAGGGGGAGAATTGTAATATCCTCATGTATGCTCTAGAAGTTTTGATTATGTTGTTGTTATTGTTGTTGTTGTTATATTGGATTGAATATATGTGTTAAATTGCAAGAGAAAAGATATTGGAAAGTGAATGCTTGTGTATATGTGTTTTGGGGAAAAGAATTAGGGTTTAGAGAGAATGGTATATGTTGTGTATATGATGATATATATAACATATATATTGGTCAAATATAGAGTCAATATAAGAGGATATTTTATGTGGAATGTGCAATTACATATAACGGCTTATATGAGACAAAAAGTTAGTTATATGATTGAGGGCATTTTTGTAATTGCTTGGATAAGATCACTTGGTGGAGATTAAAAGCAAAATTTGACTTTGTGTCTTCATCATTTCCTTCTTTCTTTCAAGAAGTGGCCGGCTCTCCAAAAACCAAAAGGAAAGAGAGGTGTTCTTGATGCTAGAAGTAAATTGAAGAAGCAATCAAAGGATTTGACAAGAGATTTGTGGAAGTTCTTCATCTAATGTAAGTATTCTCTAGTTTTCTTTACTTATTTTGAAGTGGTGTTGAAGTGAATTAAGATTTGTTGATTTTGTGATTTGGTGTGTTTGAGATGTGTTTGTGTTGTGTTTTCAAGTGTTGAATTGGTTTTAAGTTAAGAGTTAAATAGGTGTTTTTGTTGGAAGTGGTGGATGTTGATTTTTGAAAGATGGTGATTTTAGGGTTTGAGATGGTTTGTGTTTAAGTGTAATATTAATGTGTTGTGTAGTGATTCTTATGATGAATATGTGTTTAGAACATTGATTATGTTCATTTGAAACATGTTGTATGGTGTTTATTGTATTTGAGTGCAATTGAAAGAGTGTTGGATTTGGTTAGGGTTTGTTTATGGGTGACATGGCCAAAAGCAAAGGAGAGACACGGCCAAGTCATGGAACTTTTGGGCGTGTTGGATTAGTTTTGAGAGACATGGCCGTGTTCCCAAGCCGTGTTAGCTACTGTGATTTTTTGTTGAGAGACACGGCCACAAGCTTGGTCGTGTCCCTTGCCCGTGTTACTTACTGTCCAATTGGTTTGAGTGACACGGCCACAAGCTTGGCCGTGTCCCTCAAGGGTGCTGCCCGTGTCCCTCAAATGTGTTGGTTAGGGTTTTATTTCTTTGTTCTAATTGTATTGTTTTGGTTCTTCAAAGGTGGGTTGGTCCCTAAACCTAAACATAAACACTTTAAATATACTTAAAGCATGGAAAGCCCTAATCAAATGGATGTGGAAGATCATAAAGCTATAAATGATATAAATTGTTCTTTGCCCTAATTGCATTGTTGAGATTGAACAATATTATGTTACGCAATGTAAATGGTAATGTGTTTCATGAGTAATGTATATTGAAATGTTATGATGATTCAAATAAGAAATGATATGATGCAAAGCCATTGTGATTGGCTATGATGATGCAATTGAAAGAAAGAAGGCATGTTTGCCTAAATGTTGATGAGAATTGGAAATGGAAATGATAATTGAATAATAAATGAATTGTGTGGCTAATGTGTTATTCCATTTTCAGAGTTTGTTGTTGGTGGCATGGCTAATAAGTGTAACAATCTCTTGAAGTTAGGTTGGATTGAATCCTTGAAGCCTAATTGAGATGTTACCACCCTTGAAGCTAGGTTGGGTTGGTTCTTGAAGCCAAGTTGGGTTGATGCTTAGCATGCTTTGCTCCCCTTGAAGCTTGGTTGAACCTAATCCTTGAAGCCTAGTTGGGTATATGATATTGATAAATGTGATAACAAAACAAAAACATTAACTCTGAAAATTGAATGGCATATTAGTGTGTCTTGGGCCCAATGCTTGTCTTTGTTTAATGTGAGTCATGATTTGTTTAATGTTGTTCATGAATGGTTAAATTTATAACGAATGAGGCATATGAAATGTAAAGGTATGTTGTTAGCTTTGCATATATGATGTTACATGTATAATATGGATTGAGAATTGGCATTGCATTGCACCGAAGCATAACACTAGCACATTTTGTCTTACTAAGCCGTTGGCTTAGCGCGATAGTGTTTGATCGCGCAGGTAATAGGGTTGAACCTGAGAGCTCTTCGAGACCGAGTGAGAGTAGACAGTGAAGAGTTGATTTTGGGAACTTAAAGATCAGAGGAGACTTGCCAATCATGTATAACTCCTTTATATTTTGTAAAGTAATGATTTTAATGTACATATGTGTATATTTGTAAATATGAAATTAAATATTTTCATATATGTAAATATTTGATAAATTCCGCTGCGTAACAACTAAATGTATCTATATATATCTATTTAGTTTTGTATTACAAGTTAACTACTTATCTTTCTATAATGTATACAATTGAAAGATTATGGTATGGTTTAAAATGTTTAAAATGTTAAGAAAATCCGTAGCATCTCTATGTTTAGTGCATGTATACTACATTGTGGTGTTTGTAGTGTCCATGTATTGAATGTAGGGGTGTTACAACCCATACATTTCACCTGCCATTTAGAGAGTCACTGTCACTACTCTAAATTTTGATGGCATTACAGGGTTAAGTTTCTCCAGTGGAATGATTCCCTTTGATGCCACTAAAATAACTGAAGAAGAATACCGTGATTCACTTGGTTTCATGCCAGGATTAAATAGTGAAAAGATTAAATATTCCAGCATCGTTAGTCACTAGACCCCCAGCAAGATTGAGCACTCTAAAAGATGACATAGCAGGGCAAATACGCTGTGTTAGGTGTTTCCTTCTTCATCTTTTAGGTACTAAGATCTTTACAGAATCTAACTCTGCCACTGATTCTAGTGTGCTTCAAGAGCTTTTTGACTTGATGAAGGCCCCCACGTATAACTGGGGTGAAGATGGCTTGTCGACCCTATACCATGGGTTTGATATGATTTGTCGAGGGAAGGATTCTCCCGTTGGCGAAATTGTTGTAGTGCAGGTCACTTCTCAACTTTGTTTCTTTCTTTTTCTTCTATGTTGTAGTGGAAGGATTCTACCGTTGGCTAATTATTATTATTGTTATTATTATTACTATTTTTTGAGCCATATTTAATTACTTTTTTTATAGGTTTTGGCTTTTGAGCATAATTTTGGTTCCTCCTCTAGGGGTCAAGGAGGGGTATTGGCATAGACATGATTTTCCTTGTCTCAATTCCTAGTTTAAAAATAGGATTGCTGGAGAGGGTGTCCATAGTCTACTGAGACTCCAAGAACACATTTGATCACTTACCTAGAGGCAGGTAAACAAAAATAATTAGCCATCACTGATATGTTCTTTATTTACTCACCTTTATATTTTTCCTTTTTAGGTTAATATCACTTGGTGGGGAGAGCAAAACAAGCAAGATAGGCCTTGGATTGGAGCAATGATAGAGGCTGAGCCCTTACAACAGAGATGAATGATTTTAGTAGGTCTCATTTCTTCTTACTTATAGTTTAGGGAATGGATGTTTGAATGGCATTTAGGACCAAGTTCACGTGGCATTTCTTACAACATTCCCTAGAGCATGTTCTCAGCCAGTATGATTCCTAAGACTGATTGGTTGAGATACAGTATCAATGAAGATTGTTTATTCTATTTGCAATTGGTAGATCAAGATGTGGATGCTTATTCTAAGTATGTCAAATCCCATTTGCTCCTAGTTGATAAAGGCCCAAATGTCCCCTTAGCAGCTGTCCAAAATCCTGATGAAGAGGGAGGTAGAGGCAATAGTGGTAATGGTGGCCCTTCTCATTATGCTAGGTCTCCTCTGTAGTCACCTCCTCATCATACCTAAAAGAAGAGGGCCATGACTGATCTAATTTTTGGGGCATCTGGTATAAGGGTTGCTGGTCATAGTCCACCTCCTTCTGTAACGTTGCCCACCATGTCCTTTTTCCTCTTCTAGGTCAACTGCCATGGTACAGTGAACTTCAAAGATTGAACCCATCCCTTTTTCTCATATTATCAAGTTTGTGATCTTCCCATTATGGAGAGGATTCTACCTTTGGGTGGTTCTGTAGCTCCTAACCATCTTAACACTACTCATGTGAGGTTTTATTTTTTACTTCCTCTCTTTTTTTTTAAATCACTTGGGAGACTTATCAAGAGCTCTATCAGCTTTTCTTGGGTGCTACTAGTCGATTAACCACTCTCTCTACAAAACTTTTGATGCGTACCTTCTTTTGGGAGGTCCTCATCAGAGTAGGTGATGACACTAGTTCTTTCTCTAAATAACATCTTCTTGAATTCTTTTAGAACTAATGCTTCAATAAATTCTTCTAGAGTGATGAGAGATGAAATTTGCATTTACGACAAGGCTTTTGCTAATGCTTATTGATGTTTATAGGATAAAATAAATAATTCTCTGATACTCACACTTGCTAGTGTTGTTTTCAATTGCTTCAAGACAACATCATCTTCTATTTTTCACTCGTTCATCCTTACCCTTGCTTGCTTTTGGTACTTTTGTTCCTACTTCCTCTCTAGAATATTGCTTTCCAAACCTTGTTTTATTAACATGCACTTCTTTATTTATCTTTTCCAAAAAAAAAAACTCCTTATTTAAAACTACTATTCCTTATGCATCAACCATATCCCAAAAGTTCATCATGCAAACTTCCATTCCCACATCCTGGAATGAGGCCATTACCATTTCTTCACTTAACCCAATTTCAATAATGTATGTGGTTGGTGAGGGAGTATTGTTGTATCTCGGTAAAGGGTTGCTTTTAGTGTTCGTCTTGGTTGGTTCAATGATTTTTCCTTTCTCAATCAAGTTTTGGATCTCACATTTTAAACGTATACAGTGGTCGGTGTCATGTCCAGGTATTTGGTGAAATTAGCAGAAGGTATTGGGATCATAATTTAGTGGCAACTATTTTGGAAATGGCTCAAGTTCTAAAGGCATGAGGATCTTTTGGCTTTTTAAATAGTTGGACATTTGGGATTGGGATCTACCTAGGTCAGAAAACTATCTTCAAGTGACAACGGTGTTGATTTCAATGGTTTTTGGATTGGAAGTTGCGAATGGGTAATTGGTCTTTCTTAGGTTTGTATAATTGGTTTCCTCCTTTTTAGCTTCCTCAATTTGAACCCCCAAATCATATAAGTCTTAGAAACTCCTAACCAGAGCATAGTTCATCTTCTTTTTTAGTTTTGATCCTTTAATAATAAATCTAATTTGGTCCCTCTTGGAAGGTCTATCTTGAGCAAAGGTTGCCTTGCTACTCCATCTCTTAATGTAATTTGTAAAGCTTTCATCCTATTTTTGCCTTACTACTTCCAATTCAATCAAGGACACCTCCATATCCAAACTATATCCATATTGTTTAATGAAGGATATTTGGAATAGCTTCCAATTATTTTTGGTGGCGAGATTAATTGATTTATACCATCATATTGCATTTCTAATCAAAGATAAGTGGAAACACTTCAAGATTTATTCATTAGTAGTTGGAGTGATTTTCATTATAGTGACATAATGACTTAGGTGAATCTCAGGGTCTCCTATGCCATTTAACTTTGGGATATTTGGCTTGAATCTTGCTGGCAAGATTTCTTCTTTCTAGGAACATCTTGTCTAGCTCAGTCATCTCTTCTGTGAGTGCTTGATATTTTTTCTCTAAATTCCACATTCTTTTATATTTCACCTTTTCAAACTGTGGGCGGGGATTTTCGCTCCCACTCCCGGTGGAATGGTTCTTGCGACTTTGGCACTATTTAGGCTCGGGGCATTAGAGAACAAGGACCTAAGTCCGGAGAAAATGGAGTCGCCACCCGGACGGGCCGGGAAAAAAGAAAGGGGTGGATGACTCGATTCCTAAGGAATCCCCAACCCCCTAATGGGTTCGGAAAGTTGGGTATGTGTGGGGAAGGTGAGAAATGGCCCAGCACCCCCACAACGCCCGGTTCATTGGAACCGGCCTCCTTTACAGGTCATAATATTATAAAAATCTTAATTATAATAACATTATCCATATTACACACAATAAAAAGAAAGCATCATTATATTAAAATCAAAGCAATGTCCAAACAAAACAAAACAATAAATGGACACTCATCCAAGGATGGAAACATGTCCTAACATCACATGCCTAGATAGGACACCCACCAAAAGGTAGAAACATGCCCTTTACATAAGTTCTAAAATAGAAAAGCAAATTAAATTACATGATGTTTAAATAATGAGGTACCCACCAAGTAGAAACATACCTCTTACAACTTTTGGAAATCTAAATTGATTGATAAAAGTAAATAATCATTCATCATAAAAAAATCATTCATCAAAAGTATTTAGAGAAAATAAACATCCATCCATGATAAATTAAATAAATCAAGTATTGAAATTAAATAGATTAAAGCAAAAGAAATAAATCAAGGTATGGAATTGAATAAAGTAAATAAAAGTTCAATTATAGCTACTGTGATTTTTTATGGAATTAAAATAGATTAGGGCTTTATGTTTTAAAAGGTTGGTAAGACTTTTTGATTAACCAAAATAAGATTTGAATGGTGAAATAATAAAACTAGGGTTTTGGACACTTTGAAATACTTTTTAATTCATGATTTTTAATAGTGATTTAAGCTACTGTGTGATTTTTTAGTTTTCATGTTTTTATGGTTTTTAATGTTTTAAAAGGATTAGGGTTCATAAAAATTAAGGTTTAAGGTTTTGAAAGGATTAAGGTTCATTGTTTTAGGTTTAAAAGTTGAATTTTGGTTTTAGGCTTTGAAATTAGGGTTCTCGGTAATAAATTTGAATTAGAGTTTTAAAAAGCAATTTGATGATTTATGAAGTTTTATGAATTTAAACACATGGATTGAAGTTTTTATAAGTAGAAAAGATGTTTTTGAAGGCTTTTTGAATGAAATAGAACCTAATTTAAAAATTTGAAAGAAACATAATTTGATTTTGGTTTTGTTGATAAATATGTTCAATGAGAGTTTTAAGATTTTTAAGAAGAAATAATAACAGTTTTAAGTCTTTTTAGAAAAGAAAGTCACGTTTTAGTGTTTTAATCTTGGAAGAATTAAATTAAAGTTCTAAAGTTTTGATTTAAAAAACCCTAATCCCATAACTTAGCTACTGTGTAACATAAATTAATTAAGGAAAATCACTTACCTTCTTTTGTCAATTCTTCCAAAAATAATTCTTCTTGGATGAACTACCTTCAAAAACAAGCCTTGGTTGCCTTTGAATTGCTTAATTCGTGGTGCTCCTCCCTTTAAAAATCAATTGAATTGATTTATTGCTTTTCCTTTACTAATTTGGTTTCAAATCCTATACTCACTGCCTCCTTTTTTTCCTCCCCTAATTTGGTTTAATTGATCCTTATTTATAGTGGTTTTTAGGTTATTTCTTCCTAATTCCACACGGCAATTAATATTAATAAAAAAATGAAATTAAAACCTAATTGGATTAGGTTTCAAAAATTTTGCGTCAAAAATTTTTGTGCTGGCAAAAACTGCGGCCGGGCCACAGGAAATTCCTGCAGGAAAGTTATTTCGCTCTCCCGTAGGAATTTCCTGCTGGAAATTATTTCGCCCGCAGGCCTGTGGGTGAGGTGCTGCTGGCCCGACGGGCCCGCGCGACCACTTTTTGCTGCCGATTTTTTTTATTTGTTTATTTTTATTTTTTCTTAATAAAAATTAGATACTAAGGTAAAAATTTAATTAAAATTATTTTGGACCAATTAAACAACAAAAATCATTTTAAACCATAAAACATAATGGACCGGATTGGGTCAAAAATTAAGGGTCTGCAGTTTGCCCCCTGCTTGAATGATCTAAAACCTTAGTGAAAGAGAGTGAAAAGCAATAAGACTTAATTTTTGATATGGCGACTTGTTTTGGGTTCTAAACCCGATGATGACTCTAGGTTCTAGACCTAAGGAAAATTTGGGTTCTGGACCCGAGCTAAGTTCTGGACTTAGAAAATTCTAGGTTCTGGACCTAAAGAAAATTTGGGTTCTGGACCCGAGCTAAGTTCTGGACTTAGAAAATTCTAGGTTCTGGACCTTAGAAAAATTTGGGTTCTGGACCCGAGCTAAGTTCTGGACTTAGAAAATTCTAGGTTCTGGACCTAAGAAAAATTTGAGTTCTGGACCCTAACTAAAAGGTTTAGCTAATTTTTAGGCATATGTCTTCCTATTGCCCCCTGGGTATAAAAACACTTGTATAGTCACAATTATTTGAATGATTAAAGTGAATAATCGAATTTTCTGTTTACTTACTGTGTAGTTACTGTTCATGCACTATTCACTATTCATAAATAGTAAATTTACTATTTACAAATAGTATTAAATAGTATTTACTATTGGAAAATGTATTTTTACTATTCCCCAATAGTAATACTATTCATGAATAGTAACATTCACTATTCATCAATAGTAATACTATTCATGAATAGTGACATTAAATTACATGATGTTTAAATAATGAGGTACCCACATAGAAACATACCTCTTACAACTTTTGGAAATCTAAATTGATTGATAAAAGTAAATAATCATTCATCATAAATAAATCATTTATCAAAAGTATTTAAAGAAAATAAACATCCATCCATGATAAATTAAATAAATCAAGTATTGAAATTAAATAGATTAAAGCATAAGAAATAAATCAAGGTATGAAATTGAATAAAGTAAATAAAAGTTCAATTATAGCTACTGTGATTTTTTATGGAATTAAAATAGATTAGGGTTTTATGTTTTAAAAGGTTGGTAAGACTTTTTGATTAACCAAATTAAGATTTGAATGGGGAAATAATAAAACTAGGGTTTTGGACACTTTGAAATACTTTTTAATTCATGATTTTTAATAGTGATTTAAGCTACTGTGTGATTTTTTAGTTTTCATGTTTTTATGGTTTTTAATGTTTTAAAAGGATTAGGGTTCATAAAAATTAAGGTTTAAGGTTTTGAAAGGATTAAGGTTCATTGTTTTAGGTTTAAAAGTTGAATTTTGGTTTTAGGCTTTGAAATTAGGGTTCTCGGTAATAAATTTGAATTAGAGTTTTAAAAAGCAATTTGATGATTTATGAAGTTTTATGAATTTAAACACATGGATTGAAGTTTTTATAAGTAGAAAAGATGTTTTTGAAGGCTTTTTGAATGAAATAGAACCTAATTTAAAAATTTGAAAGAAACATAATTTGATTTTGGTTTTGTTGATAAATATGTTCAATGAGAGTTTTAAGATTTTTAAGAAGAAATAATAACAGTTTTAAGTCTTTTTAGAAAAGAAAGTCACGTTTTAGTGTTTTAATCTTGGAAGAATTAAATTAAAGTTCTAAAGTTTTGATTTAAAAAACCCTAATCCCATAACTTAGCTACTGTGTAACATAAATTAATTAAGGAAAATCACTTACCTTCTTTTGTCAATTCTTCCAAAAATAATTCTTCTTGGATGAACTACCTTCAAAAACAAGCCTTGGTTGCCTTTGAATTGCTTAATTCGTGGTGCTCCTCCCTTTAAAAATCAATTGAATTGATTTATTGCTTTTCCTTTACTAATTTGGTTTCAAATCCTATACTCACTGCCTCCTTTTTTTCCTCCCCTAATTTGGTTTAATTGATCCTTATTTATAGTGGTTTTTAGGTTATTTCTTCCTAATTCCACACGGCAATTAATATTAATAAAAAAATGAAATTAAAACCTAATTGGATTAGGTTTCAAAAATTTTGCGTCAAAAATTTTTGTGCTGGCAAAAACTGCGGCCGGGCCACAGGAAATTCCTGCAGGAAAGTTATTTCGCTCTCCCGTAGGAATTTCCTGCTGGAAATTATTTCGCCCGCAGGCCTGTGGGTGAGGTGCTGCTGGCCCGACGGGCCCGCGCGACCACTTTTTGCTGCCGATTTTTTTTATTTGTTTATTTTTATTTTTTCTTAATAAAAATTAGATACTAAGGTAAAAATTTAATTAAAATTATTTTGGACCAATTAAACAACAAAAATCATTTTAAACCATAAAACATAATGGACCGGATTGGGTCAAAAATTAAGGGTCTGCAGTTTGCCCCCTGCTTGAATGATCTAAAACCTTAGTGAAAGAGAGTGAAAAGCAATAAGACTTAATTTTTGATATGGCGACTTGTTTTGGGTTCTAAACCCGATGATGACTCTAGGTTCTAGACCTAAGGAAAATTTGGGTTCTGGACCCGAGCTAAGTTCTGGACTTAGAAAATTCTAGGTTCTGGACCTAAAGAAAATTTGGGTTCTGGACCCGAGCTAAGTTCTGGACTTAGAAAATTCTAGGTTCTGGACCTTAGAAAAATTTGGGTTCTGGACCCGAGCTAAGTTCTGGACTTAGAAAATTCTAGGTTCTGGACCTAAGAAAAATTTGAGTTCTGGACCCTAACTAAAAGGTTTAGCTAATTTTTAGGCATATGTCTTCCTATTGCCCCCTGGGTATAAAAACACTTGTATAGTCACAATTATTTGAATGATTAAAGTGAATAATCGAATTTTCTGTTTACTTACTGTGTAGTTACTGTTCATGCACTATTCACTATTCATAAATAGTAAATTTACTATTTACAAATAGTATTAAATAGTATTTACTATTGGAAAATGTATTTTTACTATTCCCCAATAGTAATACTATTCATGAATAGTAACATTCACTATTCATCAATAGTAATACTATTCATGAATAGTGACATTAAATTACATGATGTTTAAATAATGAGGTACCCACATAGAAACATACCTCTTACAACTTTTGGAAATCTAAATTGATTGATAAAAGTAAATAATCATTCATCATAAATAAATCATTTATCAAAAGTATTTAAAGAAAATAAACATCCATCCATGATAAATTAAATAAATCAAGTATTGAAATTAAATAGATTAAAGCATAAGAAATAAATCAAGGTATGAAATTGAATAAAGTAAATAAAAGTTCAATTATAGCTACTGTGATTTTTTATGGAATTAAAATAGATTAGGGTTTTATGTTTTAAAAGGTTGGTAAGACTTTTTGATTAACCAAATTAAGATTTGAATGGGGAAATAATAAAACTAGGGTTTTGGACACTTTGAAATACTTTTTAATTCATGATTTTTAATAGTGATTTAAGCTACTGTGTGATTTTTTAGTTTTCATGTTTTTATGGTTTTTAATGTTTTAAAAGGATTAGGGTTCATAAAAATTAAGGTTTAAGGTTTTGAAAGGATTAAGGTTCATTGTTTTAGGTTTAAAAGTTGAATTTTGGTTTTAGGCTTTGAAATTAGGGTTCTCGGTAATAAATTTGAATTAGAGTTTTAAAAAGCAATTTGATGATTTATGAAGTTTTATGAATTTAAACACATGGATTGAAGTTTTTATAAGTAGAAAAGATGTTTTTGAAGGCTTTTTGAATGAAATAGAACCTAATTTAAAAATTTGAAAGAAACATAATTTGATTTTGGTTTTGTTGATAAATATGTTCAATGAGAGTTTTAAGATTTTTAAGAAGAAATAATAACAGTTTTAAGTCTTTTTAGAAAAGAAAGTCACGTTTTAGTGTTTTAATCTTGGAAGAATTAAATTAAAGTTCTAAAGTTTTGATTTAAAAAACCCTAATCCCATAACTTAGCTACTGTGTAACATAAATTAATTAAGGAAAATCACTTACCTTCTTTTGTCAATTCTTCCAAAAATAATTCTTCTTGGATGAACTACCTTCAAAAACAAGCCTTGGTTGCCTTTGAATTGCTTAATTCGTGGTGCTCCTCCCTTTAAAAATCAATTGAATTGATTTATTGCTTTTCCTTTACTAATTTGGTTTCAAATCCTATACTCACTGCCTCCTTTTTTTCCTCCCCTAATTTGGTTTAATTGATCCTTATTTATAGTGGTTTTTAGGTTATTTCTTCCTAATTCCACACGGCAATTAATATTAATAAAAAAATGAAATTAAAACCTAATTGGATTAGGTTTCAAAAATTTTGCGTCAAAAATTTTTGTGCTGGCAAAAACTGCGGCCGGGCCACAGGAAATTCCTGCAGGAAAGTTATTTCGCTCTCCCGTAGGAATTTCCTGCTGGAAATTATTTCGCCCGCAGGCCTGTGGGTGAGGTGCTGCTGGCCCGACGGGCCCGCGCGACCACTTTTTGCTGCCGATTTTTTTTATTTGTTTATTTTTATTTTTTCTTAATAAAAATTAGATACTAAGGTAAAAATTTAATTAAAATTATTTTGGACCAATTAAACAACAAAAATCATTTTAAACCATAAAACATAATGGACCGGATTGGGTCAAAAATTAAGGGTCTGCAGTTTGCCCCCTGCTTGAATGATCTAAAACCTTAGTGAAAGAGAGTGAAAAGCAATAAGACTTAATTTTTGATATGGCGACTTGTTTTGGGTTCTAAACCCGATGATGACTCTAGGTTCTAGACCTAAGGAAAATTTGGGTTCTGGACCCGAGCTAAGTTCTGGACTTAGAAAATTCTAGGTTCTGGACCTAAAGAAAATTTGGGTTCTGGACCCGAGCTAAGTTCTGGACTTAGAAAATTCTAGGTTCTGGACCTTAGAAAAATTTGGGTTCTGGACCCGAGCTAAGTTCTGGACTTAGAAAATTCTAGGTTCTGGACCTAAGAAAAATTTGAGTTCTGGACCCTAACTAAAAGGTTTAGCTAATTTTTAGGCATATGTCTTCCTATTGCCCCCTGGGTATAAAAACACTTGTATAGTCACAATTATTTGAATGATTAAAGTGAATAATCGAATTTTCTGTTTACTTACTGTGTAGTTACTGTTCATGCACTATTCACTATTCATAAATAGTAAATTTACTATTTACAAATAGTATTAAATAGTATTTACTATTGGAAAATGTATTTTTACTATTCCCCAATAGTAATACTATTCATGAATAGTAACATTCACTATTCATCAATAGTAATACTATTCATGAATAGTGACATTTACTATTTATCAATAGTAATACTATTCATAAATAGTAAAATTCACTATTTATGCACAGTTTTGAGTTTGTTTTCATCTGCTTGCCGTTCCTCTATAAAAGGCCATCAATTCTCCATTTCATTTCAAAATTTCAATTTCAATTTTGTAATCCTTTCAAATTTCTTTTCAATTTCAGCACATATTTTTCAAAAACGATGCATGCTTCGAGGTCGCGGACTAATTCTAATGCCGAATTATTGGAATTTATTCGCCATCATGAAGACAAAAATCTAGATATACTGGCTGGGATGCCGCTTCATCGCAGTTCCAATCAAAAGAGCGAAATAATGATGATTTTTTTTATTTTTTTATTTTATTATTATTATTATTACTTTTTTATTATTATTATGAAAAATAAATTAATAGATTGAATAACGCATACTTACCTAGTATTAACTTACTTGGGTCTGTGTTAGCACGATCGTTGTGTCGTTCGAGCCGGAGGGTGTATTAATAAATCTCGACAATGGTATGATGTAGTGCCTTCTCGGGTAAGGCGGATTATCCGAGATTGCGGCTCTGAGCAATTTGTCTTACAATTGTCGTCCGACGAATATCAAATAGACCAAAGCGTGGTCCAGGCGCTGGCAGAGCGATGGCTGGATACAATTCACACTTTTCACTTGCCCATTGGGGAGATGACAATCGATCCGGTCGATTTTACTGTCATAACCGGCCTTCGATATGATGGTGCTCCGGTTCCTCTAACCAATGAAATTTTAACATTTGAAGAAATTCAGGAATTAATTGGTATGGAACCATCATATAAAGGACCTCATAAGATAAAAATGAGCCGATACGCAGTTATTGGATGAACTACGAAGGTCGGATTGGCAGAAACAGGGCCGAACAGTATGCTCGAGGATTTTTGTTATAACTGCTCGGATCGACCATCTTTGGCAGCACTGAATCATCCATTCACTTATTAGTGTTGAGTGCCCTTTCTTATCTCAGGATGGTACCATCTTCTAGCTGGGGTGAAGCTGGTCTCGCATGTCTTTATCATGGCCTTGATAAGCTTTCTCGAAACAAGAATTCTTTTGTCGGCTTGATGGCGATTGTCGAGGTATTCTTTCTTCCACCAATGTTTTTTTTTCTTCTTTTCCTCTTGTGATCTTTGTTGTTATTGTAGATATGGGCATATGAACACAACCTCGTGAGAGTACCCGGCATTTCCCGAGAGAGAAACGGGTATCCGAGATTAAATTTCTTGTTGTCTGATCGTGTGAACGTTCCCGGCTCTCATCATGTGCATACTCATCACTTTGTGTTGAGCCGCTTAAGCTGGGATCAGGTAAAATAACATTAGTATGCTTTAAATGCTTTGCAAAATTTTTCCTTACCTTATGTTATCCTACAGGTGAATTTGGCCTGGTTGAATCCAGAAGAGCGAGCACACTTGTAATATCCCAAAATGTGTCCTAGAAGTTTTAATACAATTGTTGTTTTATTTGGATCAAGTGTATTTGTGTTTAATTGGAAAAGAGAAAATAAATGAAGAGAGTGTATATGTTGTGTATATGAAAATATATACAACATATACACAAGTCAATGAGAAAGTCAAAGGAATAGATTAATTATTGTTAATTGTGTTTAAGGGATTATTTAATTATAAGTGGGATTAGAGTTAGTGGAGTGGAAGAAGATATTTGTATTATTTTATATTAAATGCTTGGAGGAGAGGATTTTAAGGAAAAGAGGATTTGACTTTGTTTATTTGGTTTGTTTTCTTTTCTTCTTCCTTCGTGGCTCCCTATCTTTCCTTTCCTTCTTTTTTCTTTTATGTTGTTGTCCAGCCATCAAGAAGCAAGAGAACAAGAGGGAGATTTGCTTTTCCAAGTTCAAGATTGAAGAGAGTTTTCAAGAGATCAAGTTGGAGGTTTGAGAGTTCTTCATCATTGGTAAGTCTTTCCACTTGATTCTTTGTTTTATTTGGGTTTGTGAGTTGGAGTTGTGATGGATATGTGTTTGGTTAGATTGTGTGGTGTTTAAGAGTATTTGGTTTAAGTGGTTTTGGATTTTGGGGTTGGATTGAAGAAAGAGTAAGTTGGTTGGTATAGATTGAGTTGTGGTTATGTTTAGAGTTTTTGATGATGTTTGTGATTTGTGTTTGATGTGTGTTTTGGCTTGTTTTGGTGTTGTTGCAAGTTTGAGATGATTTTTGGGTGTGTGTAGTGAAGTTTGTTTGAAGTGGATGTGGGTGGATAGGAGTGAGTTGTTGGTTGTGGTGTTGTTTTGGCCTGAGTCTGGGTTTTTGGTCTGACACGCCCAGGAACACGTTCAGATTATTAGGCGTGTCAATTGTGTTGGTGGCAGTAGGATTGACACGACCATTAACACGCTCGTGTTATTGAGCGTGTCATAGCTACTGTGAGATTGAAGAGTTTACACGGCCATGAGCACGCTCACGTTGTTGGACGTGTTGATATTTTTCAGAGAGGCAGAATGTATTACACGCCCAGTGACACGCCCGTGGTTCTGAGCGTGTAAAAGCTTCCGTGTTGTGGAGTTAGGGCACGGTCAGGGACACGCCCGTGTGGTTGAGCGTGTCATGTTTAGAGTTTGCCCTAGTTAACTCTTAACTTGATTATCTCATGTGTATCCTTAAGTAAGTGTATGTTATTATTGTTGGATTAGGTCTTGAAGAAGGTGATTTGTCATTGATTTAAGAAGTAAAGAATCTTGGGAAAGGGAGTGTTTAGAGTTGACTGAATTACTGTTGAGGTAAGTACAAATATTGCATTATTACATTGCTAATTCATATGAATATTATACTTTGTTATGTATTATCAATGATGTTACATGAATAATGTGAAAGATATGATGATGCAAATGATTATGTATTGTAATGTGGATTGAGATGTGATGGAATGTAAAGCCATTGTGATTGGCTATAATGACTTTAATGAGGCATGTTTGCCTAATTGATAATGAGAATTGAAAATGGAATTGATGATGAGATAATAAATGAATTGTGTGTCTAATGTGTTATTCTATTTTCAGAGTTTTGTTGTTAGTGGCATGCCTTCTATTAGTAAAAATCTCTTGAAGTTAGGTTGGGCTTGATCCTTGAAGCCAAGTTGGGTAGAAGTTTAACTTGTTTTACTCCCCTTGAAGCTTGGTTGGGTCTAGTCCTTGAAGCCTAATTGGGATGTTACAACCCTTGAAGCTAGGTTGGGTTGGTTCTTGAAGCCAAGTTGGGTTGATACTTAACATGCTTTGTTCCCCTTGAAGCTTGGTTGAACCTAATCCTTGATGCCTAGTTGGGATAATGATAATGATAAATGTGATAACAAAACCAAAACATTAACTCTGAAAATTGAATGGCATATTAGTGTATTTTGGGCCCATGCTTGTCTTTGTTTAAATATGATTCATTGATGGTAAAATAATTGAATAATGAGATTTATGAAGGACTTTGGAAATGTAATATGTTGATATGTGTATGATTTATGAAATACAAAGGTGTGATACTATCTTTCCATCTATGAAGTTGCATTGATTATTAAAATGTATGACATTGCATTGCATTAAAGCATAATGCTAGCATACTTTGTACTACTAAGCCGTTGGCTTAGCACGATAGTGTTAATCGCCCAGGTGACAGAGTTGAACCCGAGAGTTCCTCGAGACCGAGTGAGAGTAGACATTGAAGAATTTATTTTGGGACTTTAAGATCAGAGAAGAGCTGCCAATCATGTATAACTCCTTTATAATTTGTAAAGTATTGATTTTAATGCAAATATATGTATAATTGTAAATATAGTTTTGAGAGTATTCATATATGTAAATATTTTATAAATTCCGCTGTGTATTAAGTAAATGTATATATATCTATTTTGTTTTATATTATAATTTAATTACTTATTTTCTATAATGTATAATGAGAAAGATTATGGTATCATTTTAAAATGATTTAAATGTTAAGGAAAACAGTAGCATCCCTATGTTCAATGCACGAATATTACATTGTGGTGTTTGTAGTGTGCGTGTACCGGATGTAGGGGTGTTACAAAATTGGTCTCCTTTGATGAGGGCTGCACTGTCTTTTCAACATTCTTGCCGAGTTATTGCTGGCCCAGTGTCTAGCAGCTGGTTTCTCGGGGAGAGAGTCTAGGAATGGTTTCTCGGCCCAGAGCAGCGGAGGTTCCCGATGCAAATCCCAGAATACACTTTAAATATTATGTCGATGCCAGAGGATGCTTGGTGGTCGGCCCGATATGGTTTTAATGCCGAGTTATTTCTCGATTTACTGAGTCCATTTTATGCTCGTTTTATTCAAATGAGACTCTTGCACTTTGATGTATCTCCTGTCGATGTGCGTGAGATTTCTGATGGAAATGAGGGTAGAGATGAGGAGGAACATCACGGAGATGCAGGAGAGTCTGTTCCTTGTCTCGGACCAATACTTCTCAGGTAAAACTTTTACCACTTTTCTATTACAACTGCTTTTCTTTCTTTGATTCTTTAATGATTGTTGCAGTTTATTGGCTCGTTTGATCATGAGGTTGGACCTTCTTTTACTCCCCCTTCGTTTGCTCATTCTAGCCTGCCGGATATGCCATCTCATCCGCAGGGTATTGATATGAATTACCTGGTAAGTTCCTTATTTCATAATAGTTTATGCTATATGTATGCATGATTATGTATGTGTTTTATTAGTTTTTGTTATAGATTTGTGTCTTGTTTATTATGATAATTATTGTTTTATTTAGGTATTTTGTTAGTTTTTATCGGTTTGTTTAGTGTTTTCATTAATTTTGGTAGTTTTAGTTTATTTCAGTGTTTATGTTGTTTTTGATCTAGTTTTTAGTATGGTGTTTATGTTTTGTTGGTTATTGTTTATTCACTTTTTGTTTAAAGTTTGTTTGGAGTTTTGTTTTAGGTTAAAAAGCCAAGGAACTAAGACTGAAGGAAAAATGGACAGTAGATGACACATGCAGAGGACACGGCCAAGTCACTGGCCGTGTCCCATACCAAGTTAAAAAGGAAGTTCAAGACACAGAGAAGGACACACTCAAGGGACACGGCCAAGTCACTGGCCGTGTCCCTCCAAAGATCACTAACACGGCCAAGTCACATCCAACTTGGCCGTGTCTCTCATGAACCAAAGCCGTAGCGGATTTTAAAGCGGACGTTTCATATATAATGGAAAAAGAAGCTAGGGTTTTGAGTTGTTGGTGATTTGGAAATTGAATTGAGCCGTCAGAGAGTGAAGTTAGGGTTTTAACTTTGTTTTCTTTGATTTTGATTACACTTTGGATTAATCTAGCTTAGATTAGATTGTTCTTGCCATTGATACATCCTTCTTGCAAGATTTGAACAAGAGATTCTTCAGAAGCTTCAAGGAGTTTGTAACTTGGTTTTGTTCTTGAACTTATTCTCTTTATTTTCATTGAAATTGTATTAATGGATATTATCATGTCTAATTTGATTTCTTTGAACATTAATGAGATGAGTATGTTTGATAGCATGATGAACTAATTTGATCTAGTCAAGGGTTTGTATGGATCTGCTATGATTGTATGAATTGGTTATGTCTCTTAGCTAATAATTTCTTTAGCCTTGATTGAATGAAATATTGTTAATATATAATTGATTGGCCACCAATTATGTGTTTTAGGTATTAGATGATGGATTGAGAGATGAAGTCTAATACTAGAACAATTCAATTAAGGACTTAGGTGAATTAGAGATATAACCTATTAAAAAGATTATTTCAATTATAACAAGATTAGTTGAAAAAGGTTTAAATGTGAGAGCTTATTTCCTTGACTCGATTAATTAAGTTGTTTGAGATTTAATCTTTGAAATTAAATTAGTTAAGAGGAATAACCGTTCATACATATCAGTAGTAGAGAAGTGCAAACCCTAGACCTTTCTATCAAGTGAATCAAAACATCAGCTTAATTTACTTTTATTCATTTTAAACTTCAATCACTCTTCTTCATTAGTTAACAATTTAAATTTTCTTCATTACTTGTTATTCATAATCTAATAATCAATTAGCCACTTTAGCTTCCTTGTGAGACGACCTTGGGGCGATCACCTTTGCTACAGCTACCTCGTATACTTGCGAGTGACGCTTTGTGGTAGAGTTAATTCGAGCGCAACAAGTTTTTGGCGCCGCTGCCGGGGAAGCTAATTGGCATAATTGTTTACTAGTTTTAGAAATTTTAGATTATTTTTCATTGTTTACTTTTGATTTTATTTCCCTTTTGTTTTTAATTCTTTCTTTTTCTAGAAATTTTTGTTTATGCAAGGCAGGAGATCACTCGAAGGAGAGCTACATCCATTCATTCCAGAAATTCAGAGAGTGAAAAGGAGCAGAGAGGAGTTTGAACTTTATACAGGATTTGATACCGAAGAGGACACTTCTGATTTTGAGTCAAAATCTACACAATCTGTCAAAATGGCTGAAGAAAGGCAAAGAATGATGAGAGACTTTGCTAGACCTGTCATTGGAACTTCCACCTCTTACATAAGACTGACAGATGCAGCAAGGAACTATGAGTTGAAGAACATTCACTACAACATGCTGTCATCATTCTATGGAGTTCCAAATGAAGATCTTTTGAACTTTATTCGGGATTTCTACTCCACCCTCAACACTTTTCCATTGGGAGGATTAACAGAGGATCAGTTGATGATGCGGTGTTTCCCATATACTTTGAAGGATAGGGCAAAGAGCTGGCTTATAATGTTGCCCGAAAACTCTTTGACAACTTGGGAGCAAGTTTACAACAAGTTCATGGGAAAGTTTTACTCTCATCAAAAGACAGCTGAATTGAGAGGGAAGATTGCTACATTCTCTCAATTTGAGGGAGAACCATTTCATGAGGCTTGGGACAGATTCAAGATGTTATTGATCCAGTGTCCACATCATCACTACCCACTTCAACTTCTGAATCAGTTTTTCTATGATGGTCTCACCCAGCAATTTCAGAACACTGTTGATAATGCAGCTGGGGGAACCATGGGAGAAAAAATAGATGATGAAACTTATGAGATCTTTGAAATGTTGGGAGCTAATTCTCAACAGAAAAGTGTAAGAGGAAGAAGTAAAGGGGTGAACCAATTGGAGGCCAATAGTGAGATGGTAAATCAGATAGATGAGTTGACAAGGCAAGTGCAGATGCTGAACATGAAGAACAATATTTCTTCATCTACTCAAGAAGCGTGTGGAATCTGTGGAACTTTTGGGCATGGAGCAAATATTTGCCCCTCTGCATATGAGTCTTATGGGAATGAAGCTGAGCAAGTCAATGCCATGGGGGGATTTCAACCAAGGGCCCGAAATGATCCTTACTCCAATTCTTATAACCCTGGTTGGAGGAATCACCCAAATTTTTCTTGGGCAACAAATAATTCTCAGCAGCCTTTCCATTTGCTCCAGAGACAGAACCAACAGCAGGGTCAATCCTCAAATCAAGGGCAGTCTAAGATAGAGAGCTTGGAGGAAAGTTTACAAGCTTTCATCAAAGTCAGTGCTCAAAATCAAGAGATGACTAATAAGAGGCTGGATTCATTAGAAGCATCTTTTAAAAAAGTGGAGACTCAAGTAGGACAACTTGCACAACAGATGTAGATTCAACAGAAGGGGAAATTTCCAAGTCAACCTGAGCAGGCACATTCAGTGACTGTTCTTAGAAGTGGTAAGGTAATTAACACTAATGTTAAAAATAACTCTGTGAATGCAGGTCACCAAGGGAACAAGAAGGAAGGAGAACCAGAGAACAAAGGTGCTGGAGATATATCAATGGAGAAGTCTCCTTCAGCAGATTTACATAGGGCAAGCAATCCATACCGGCCTCCTATACCATTCCCTAGCATGTTGAAAGATGATAAAAAAAGATAAGCAATTTTCTAATATCTTCAACATGCTATCTAAGGTAAGTATTAACTTACCCTTACTTGAAGCAGTAAAGAATATGCCGGCTTATGCCAAATTTTTCAAAGAGCTGATCACCAAGAAAAAGAGGTATGAGCCAAATGAAAAGGTGATAGTTTCAGAGGTAGCTAGTGCTGTTTTGCAGCATAAACTACCTCCCAAGCTAAAGGATCCTGGTAGCTTTATAATTCAAATTACTGTGGGAAATGGAAAGGGAACTGATGGTATGTGTGATCTAGGAGCCAGTGTAAATTTGATGCCTTACTCTGTGTATAAAGAATTAGAACTAGGGGAACTTAAACCGACCAAAATGGTGTTGCAATTAGCTGATAGATCTTTTAGATTCCCAAAAGGGGTTATAGAAGATGTGTTAGATAAGGTTGGTGGGTTAATAGTACCTGTGGATTTCATAGTTCTTGACATGGAAGGGAGTAACCCTGCACCATCAGCACACACTATATTGTTGGGTAGGCCTTTCATGGCTACTACCAACACCTTAATAGATGTTAAAAATGGTAAGTTGTCAATGACTGTCTTAGGGCAAACTGTTGAATTTTCTATTTTTAACACTTCTCCTATTCCTACAACTGCTTTATATGAGGAATGTTCTTTAATTAATAGTGTTGAAGCAGTTGTTTCAGATGTTGTGTTGCAGATAGACTCCCCAGATAAATTGGAGCTGACACTGACTTTAGAAGAGGGGGCTAAATCAGTGAGGGAGACCCAAAGGTGCTTTAACCCAAAAGCATATGAGAGCTCGAGAGTTTACAAGAATCGCACTAAGGCAATTCATGACAGATTTATTGTGCGACAGATATTGAGTCCATGTATGAAAGTTTTACTTTTTAATTCTCGACTCAGTCTGTTTCAAGTAAACTCAAATCTCGATGGAGTGGTCCTTTCGAGGTAACTAAGGTATGTCCTTCTGGTGCCATTGAATTGCTTAACTCTAGAACCAATAAAATTTTTAAAGCAAATAGACATAGAGTTAAACTATAAAATGAAGGATTTCAGGAAGTGAGGATCATTGACAGCACTTTGATCCATGACCCCTAGGCCTTGCATGATGTCCAGCTATATGATATTAAAGAAGCGCTAAATGGGAGGCAACCCATCGGTTTGGATTTATTTTTCATAGTTGTAATTTTAAATTTAGTAAATTTTGATTTTATGTTTGTTTTAAATAAATGGAACGGGTGCTTTGATCGATTTTTATTTTGTGTTTCAGGGTGGTTTAA
Source organism: Garcia nutans (assembly GCA_947685225.1). Lineage (NCBI taxonomy): Eukaryota > Viridiplantae > Streptophyta > Magnoliopsida > Malpighiales > Euphorbiaceae > Garcia > Garcia nutans. Next base: position 4,541,316 of record CANTUV010000002.1, read on the forward strand.
AGAAGAAGGTTTGCAAAATCTTTAAGAATTAAAAAAAAAAGAAGAAGTTGAAAGTGGCAGAAGGAGACATGGCCAAAGGACTTTTTCAATTTTTCAAATTTTCAATTTTTCAATTCTTGCATTTGTCACAGTGAGTGACACGGCCAAGGGACTTGGCTGTGTCCCTTGACCGTGTCACTTGGACATGGCCAAGCTTCACCAGTTTTTCTTCGATTTTATTTTTGTAGCCTTTTCTTCATAGAGACGAACACGCCCAAGGGACACGGCCAAGTCACTGGCCATGTCCCTCAAAAAGCACATGACACGGCCGTGTTGCCCACAACTTGGCCTTGTCTCCCACTTTTTCACTTTAAAAAGTCACGATTTTTGCATAGATGTTCCATTAAATCCCTAATTTCCTGTTTATTCATCTCTCTCATTCTCTCTCTCGCAAACTCCATAACTTGTGCTTCCAAGCTCAAAATCCTCCATTAAACCTCAAATTTCTTCACCAAAACTAAAAATAATCCATTAAAACTTCTTCTTTTCTCATAAAAGTTTGATTTGATCAAGTTTTGGTTTGAATTTTTTTCAGATTTCTCAAGATGCCAAGAACAAAGATTTTTTCACACCGCAAGAAGAAGAGGCCTACAACCGAAGGAGCTTCTTCCTCATCATCAACTTTATCTTTGAAGAGAGCAAGTCTTTTGGCTCTGGGTTTTTTCCTGACAAGGTATGTTAATGATGAATCACTTAATGCTATGCAAATTAGGACTAATTTTTATTGACATGTGCAATTTCTTGGGTGGGAGACTCTAGTTTCCTTGAGACCTTTGCAGTTTGAGGAGCTTACTTTAGAATTTTTGACATCTCTTAAGGTTGAAAGAGATGATAAGAAAATCTGCACTAGAATGAGTTTTAAATTGCTGGGTAAATCATTTGTGCTGAATATTGAACAATTAAATGCTATATATGGTTTCCATCAGCATGGGGAAAGGTCGGTACCCAAAGAATTTAAACAACAATTTGCTTGGGGAGCTTTAGGCTCGGGTACTTATGTGGCCAAATCGACCAAAGCATCTAAATTAAGAAATTCCGCTTTGAGGTATTTGCATCGGTTTATGTCTTGCGGATTCTTTGCTCGGAAGGAAAGCCCGGGTGTGGTTGAATTAAGTGAGCTATTTTTCCTTGATTGTGCTTATAATTCAATGCATGTTAGTGCCGGCTATTGGTTAGCTGATATTTTTGATACTGTGGCTAATAAAAGAAAGGGGGCAATTTATGTTGGAGGGTTGATTACCACATTAGAAGTAGCCCTTGTTGAGGATTTTGACCCGAGTACTAGTCGCATGACTAGAATTTCGGGTAATGACTCTTTGGATTTAGCTACATTTGAGAAGATGCACATCGTGGTGCATAGGAGAGGGACTTATGTGATGCCTTCAGATGAGCCTGAAGCACCGGGGGACAGGTAGAAGAGAGCATGGGTCAAAGAGGAGTCCGACTCGGATTCTCTAGATCAAGATGACGATGCTCCGGTCTCGGAAAGTCAAGAGGTACTTATTAGGATTGAGGCCCTGGAGGGCAAGGTAGATCGACTGGAGGGCAAGGTGGACCATAACCATGCTGAGGTCTTACAGCAGTTGGAACATATTAATAACAACCTTGCCAAGATTTTGAGTCTTCATCCCTCGGCTGCATCATCTTCACGCCCGCCTTTTCCATAGATTTTGAGTTCCTTGCTTTATTTTGTTTAGTGTATTTTTGTTATTATTTTTCGTTTTTGTTTTTCATGTTAACATTTTATATTTGGATATTTTATTTTTATATATTGTACTTTTGTTTTTGAATTTTTGTGTTTGTGATGGAAAGCTAGGGTTTTGCCTCACCAGGTACGATGGAAGACAGGTTGTCCTTTAACTCTTTTTATTTATTATTCTTGTTTTCCATTGAGGACAATGTAAATTTTAAGTGTGGGGTACTCTTTAAGCTTTTCTTTAATTCATGTTTTGTTTGTCGCTGTGTGTTTTATTGTGTTATGCATGGCATAATTGTTGAAAATTTATTGATCTTTTCTTTGATTCTAGCTTTGTAGTTGAGACTTTAGTATCAGCATAGAAATTAACATTTGAATTCATTCAGGATCAATTTTCACATTCTGCAATTCATGACATATAAATCTTTGAGAACCCACCTGTGTGAGTTTTGAGCCTCATAGTTTGATATTATTATCAGTTGATTTTCTTTTCTTAAGTGTGCACCTTCATGATTTTGCATCTCTAGAGTTTGCTTTTGCATACTAATTGAACTTACATTATGATTTCATCTCAAGTTTTAAAATGATGAAGGCAAATTAAGTTTGTTGATGACCGACAGATCGCAGGACTCCTCTGCTTGCTACTGGCTCCTTGCTAATAGCCTACGAGTTTAGAAGAAACTAAACTAGCTAAGCATTACTTAGTGGGTACTTTAACTAATTACGGAAAATAAATAATAAAAGCATAATGCACTTTTAAAAGCAATGAGTCGTATTGAAAAATAATATCACAGTAAAAACAATCCATACATGTCATATATTTAGTTATTATCATTTTATCAATTCGCTCCACAAGGTAATTTGGTAGACTAACGTATGGTAAGGAACTAACTGAAACAACTATATATGTATTCTGTGGCTGTGGCCCTAAAAAATTGCGGACCAAGCCCTGTGGAATCTGTGGTCGAAGCCCTCGGACCGGAGTCCTATATAACTCGGGCAATTTCCCTATATAACTCAGACCGAAGTCCTATATAGCTCGGGTCGTCACCCTATATAACTCAGACCGAAGTCCTATATTAAAGCAGCACTACATATAGTATGATATATCATACCCTTACCCTACTCAGTACTATCCCAGATACCCAGTGGAGCCAAAATTTTCATGCCATTTCTTAATCGAATATGCATTATACAATTATCGACTTATGTTTCTTATATTATTTCAACATGATATATCATATTTTGTCATTTTAATAACATATTATGCTCATTTATATGCATAAGGAATCAATTGGAATACTTTTGAAAAATGACCAAATGAATATTAGCAAAATGACCATATAAATAGTAAATTCTGGTTTTGGACTCAACTTGATCCTTATTTTGAAACATTGTATAAAATAATCTACTTGACTAAAAATTCTAAAATTTTTACAGAATTTAATTTTACATCTTAAAATCATTCCTTTAAAATTTCAGATCAAACTGGATACAAAACCTTAGTCAAGTAGTTCACCCAACCAGACTGCTCCAGTTGCCCTGCATTCTGGCAGCAGTTCTAAATTTTGTGAATTCCGTAATTTAAATTCAATCAATGTGGTTCCAAATTATTTTTCTCAAATACTAGACTCACTAAAAAACAACATATCCAAAATTCAATTGAAGATTATTTTTCTAAAGTTTATTAAAAATCCGGAAACATGGCTGTCTCAGTCAAGGTACCTCCTAGAGTAGTTCTAAAATAAATAATTTTTCCATAATCATAACCATTCCAAATTCAGCTCAAAATATTTTTCAGTCATTCTAGACGCATTGAGGTACAACATATCAAAAATTCACTTCAAGAACATTTTTCTATATTTAATTAAAAATCATAAAAGTTACAGCATTTCACTAATTCTAAAATTTCAAGAAGATGAACAAACAATTAGTTAAAGTACCAAACCTTGCTTTTCCTTGCTCTTCTTATCTATTTCACTTCCTTTCCTCTCTAATATCCTTGATTTCCTATGAATTTTAACATCACATATACAAAGGTAAGAACCCTAGGTATAGACATAGTCTTATCTTATGATTTTTCAAATGGTTGCTAGCTTATTTTCACCATTAAACACCATCATTTCTTTCATCATATCCTTCAAATAATTATTTCTTGAATTTTCTCCAAATCTAGCTACATGAACCCTAATTTCAATCTCTTAAATTAACCATTAATCCATGAAATTAAAACTAGAGATAGGTTTCTCTTACCTTATAATCTTGTTTGTCACCAAAATCTTCAACCAAAAGCCTTAAACTTTGGAAAAATCACCTCCTTCTTCCTTCTCTTATGGTTTGGATGAGTTCACCATGTACGAGAGGGCTTTTATATTCTTTCCTTAGCTTATTTTGATCCAAATGGCAGCCAAGAGAGGTTAAGATGTGTTGGTGTAAGTGTTGGTTTCCCATTGGTACACTTAAGTGGGAAAATGGCTAATTTTCATTGGTCCAAATGTCTCTTTCTTTTATCTATTTATTTGGCAAGCCATTAGGCTTCCTTTTATTCATATTTGACCCCCTCAACTTTCTTGTGCTGTAATTTTATAGTCTAGGGTGTGAAAAATACCAAAATACCCTCCAGCGATTAATCGATTGTAACTTTTAAACCGTGCGTTTTCGGAAAAAATTGAAACCCACGGTTATAACTCGATTATTCTCAAGAATATTCTTCCGGGGTCGGATATGGGCACTATTAAGAACTTTCGACACTTAATTTTTAAGTTTACATAGTTGCCCCCAACTTTTGAGAAATTTCCACTTAGGTCCTCGGCCTTTCGAAAAATTACCTTTAGGTCCCGTCGACTTCACGGGCCTCCTTTGCACACCGATTTTTGTTTTTGACTATCTCAAGCCTCTATTTGACCACTTATTTATGTCCTTCTTGCCTAATAATCGACTACCTAATCTTTGGGATGTGACAGTTCTACCTCCCTTAATTTATGTTTCGCCTCGAAACTTGCTTGTTCATATATATATAAATACATTGCTCATATAATTAATAACAGTCATTTGTTGGAATGTTGCTGCTATCTGCCTAAGGTAAGTTTCCAGACCGGGTATTTCAGCTGCTGCTGACCCTGGTCTATGAGCTTCCCCGGCATCTGCAGACCCAGATGCTTGCGATTCTACGTTTCGTTCCATAGCTTGCCACGAATCTAGAGACATCCTACATTGACATAAATAGCTATCTGCTTAATTCATCAACATATGACTCGATTATCAATTCCTATCTGGCATGTACATCTACCTATTCATCATATAACTTTCTCCTTACTTTATCTTACATGGCACACATAGTTACTTACTTACTACCTATCTTCCAGAATCGACTAAACCAATGCTCTGATACCACAAATTGTAACACCCCTTCCCGACTTATGAATAAGCCGAGGAGGAATGCTACATCGGGAAACAAACTCGGTTATGTCAGCTTACTTAATGTTCCTTATAAAAATTTTCCAAAATTTTGACGGAGTCTCCCTTAAAATTCTAGGTCCCAAGTGTCGACAAAACTAATTTTTCTTATTTTTGAAAAACATTTTGTTTCACAATTCAACTTAAGCACACTCCCAATAATCCACCCTTATAACCTCAACTATAATCCTGCAAGAAGAATTCACAAGATTTACATTACTAGATTTACATGCTACATCAAGTTATCTCTTTGTATTGTTCAAATAAGTACATGCCAGTTTCTAATACCAAAATACAAAATGAAGAGCACCACCTAAGTTTGTTGATGACTGACAGATCGCAGGACTCCTCTGCTCGCTACTGGCTCCTTGCTAATAGCCTACGAGTTTAAAAGAAACTAAACTAGCTAAGCATTGCTTAGTGGGTACTTTAACTAATTATGAAAAAATAAATAATAAAAGCATAATGCACTTTTAAAAGCAATGAGTCGTATTGAAAAATAATATCACAGTAAAAACAATCCATACATGTCATATATTCAGTTATTATCATTTTATCAATTCGCTCCACAAGGTAATTTGGTAGACTAACGTATGGTAAGGAACTAACTGAAACAACTGTATATATATTCTGTGGCTATGGCCCTAAAAAATTGCAGACCAAGCCCTGTGGAATATGTGGCCGAAGCCCTCGGCTTTCAGGGCAGCTTCATTCTTCTCTTTTGGAGTGGATTCTTTGTTGGTTGACAGGGAGAGCTCTTTCTTCACTTGCTCCACTAACTTAGCAACATCTGCAAAAATTTTAAAATCGGGAATTAACTTACCCATGAACATGATCGGCTCGGGCTTTCCTTGGAGTGGTCTCATAGTTGGAGCTTTGACAAAGATCTCTTCAAGTGGTGGGAAGCTCATCTTCTTATTCTTCTTTGGTTGAACATTATTGGCTTCATCATATCCCAACCCCTTCTTGGAAGCTTGAGTTCTAAAATCTGGCAACTTTGTTAAACCGGCTTTACCCTTTCCAAGACCAGCTCCGGGAAGGTAGTTCATGTTCTTCATCATATTCAAGACTTTGGAGTCCATTGCTTCATCATCAGAAATTACAGCTACTTGAAAACCATTGAGAGGCCTCTCAACCATTAGAGCGTTAACAATCTCATTATCTTCAGTTTCAATGACCACTGTTTCATTTCCATTGGGGAATTTGATCTTTTGATGAAGGATGGAAGGAACTCCACCAAGAGGGTGAAACCATGGTCGTCCTAAGAGTAAGGCAAAGGTAACTGGTATGTCCAAAACAACAAACTCCACAATAGATTCAATTGGACCAACCTTGATGGCCGCTTTGAAAGTCCCTTCGGCATGCCTCTTAGTGTTGTCATAAGCACGAATTGTCACCTCGGTTGGGTTTAAATCTCTTGTTGACATGGCTAGCTTTGGTAGTATCTTAAGTGGACAAACATTTATGGCGGACCCATCATCGACCATTACACAAGGAGTCCTCTTCCCCTTGACTTCTATTTTGATAAAGAGGGGGCGGATGTGGTCTCTCCCTTCCTCTGGTAAGTCCGCATCGGAAAAAGAAACTGCTCCCAACTAACTTCGCTCTTCTCTTGAACCTCTTCACATTTCCTTACTTCCCCAATTTTTATAAAGTTGATCAACTCCTCCGGTGTTGTGGAGGTAGACATCGGCATACTAGCCAAGGCTTTGGCCATAGTCTCTCAGTGCCTTTTAGAAGTAGCTAATAGGTCCCAAATGCTAACACATGCTTGGGTTCTTTTCAATTACTTGAGTACAGCATCATCTTCTTCTACTTCAACTTCCTTCCCCTTATTAGTTTCTACCTCCTTAGGTGGTGGCCTTGCATAAGGCTTACCGGATCTAGTATTCATCACCTCATCTTCTTCAGGCTCTGACCAAGTCCACTCCTCCTTCTTTGGTATGATATCATCATCACTATGACTTGAATCCCAAAACTTGTTGACCACACAAATTGTTACTTCCCCACCAATCATAGCTTGTTTAGCTCCATTAAATTCCTCTTCTTCTTTGATTGCTTCTCCTCCCATATCTTGAAAAGAAGACATGACAAAATCCTCATACAAACCTCCTCCAATCATGAAGGTTGCTGGTGGTGGTACTCTATTGAACTTTGGCAATGGGTTGTCTTTGGTGTTTGGCTTGTTGGGCTCGGGTAGCTTCCCATTATCAATTAAGTTTTGGATCTCATGTCTCAATCTCACACATCTATCCGTGTCATGTCCTTGCATTTGGTGAAATTGACAAAATGCTTTGGTGTCAAAATTAGGTGGGAGAGGACTAGGCAAAGGACGAGGATTTAAGGGTTGTAGCAGTACCTTTCTTTGAAGCTTGTTGAGAACCCAGGACATCGATTTTCCCAATTCCAAAAATTGTCTCCTTGTTCCTTGGTTAGTAGCATTAACACCGACAACCTTTTGCATGCTTTGGCTACCAGGTTGATAGCCCCCATTCTCATTCCTTCTCGTTGCAAATCGGCTCTTCTCCCTGTCCCATTCTTCAATTTGCAAACCAGCTTGAAGAAGGTCTTTGAAATCATGGATGAGTGTATGTGACATCCTCTCACAAAGACTAGGTAACACCTCTCTCACAATCATCCTTATTTGATCGGATTCATCGGGCCTCTTCTTGAGTAAAGCAGCCTTGTTTCTCCATCTCTTGACATAGTCTACAAAATTCTCATTCGGCCTTTGCCTAATGGATTCCACTTCCATCAAGGTAACTTCCAATTCAACATTATATCCATATTGTTGGATAAAGTCTTTGTAAAGTAGATCCCAGCTCTTTTGTATTTCATCATCTAAGGTATTGAACCAATTTTGGACAACAGGGTCCAATGAGAGCATAAAGTACCTTAGGGTTTGAGCCTTAGTAGCTCGGCCAGATTGCATGGTAGTGATATATTGCTTCACGTGGAGATGAGGATTTCCGGTGCCACTGTACTTATCAAAGGAAGGCATCTTGAATTTATAAGGGTCTTCTTCATCTTGTTCAAATAACCTATTAACTTCGGACATCTCTTCGGTTTTCAGCTTCTTCTCAAATTTCTTTTCTAAATCAGCAATCATCTTTTCAACATCAGATGTCTCGGTCTTTTCAATAGTTGCCTTCTCGACAGCCTTCGGTTCTTTCTTCTTTTCTTGAACCTCTTGGTAGTATTGAGCCCAATCATCATCATCATCAATTACCACCTTTTCATCATCAAAAGCTACTTCACTAACTTTAGCCTTCCCTTTTTCCTTTGGCTTCTTAGTGCTAGCAGATGCCTCAGCATGGTTTTCTAAGATTGCAATCAATTGGTTATTCATGGTCTCAGCTAGGGCCTCTTTGATTTCTTCCATCTTGGCATTGAGGGCTTCATCCACCATTCTTTGAATTTGTTCGGGCTCCATTATCTTTGGTGAGCAAGTGATTGAGTCGTTGCTAGATACTTCATCTCCGGCATAGGTCGGATTGTCGTAAGCTTTTGAACTTTCGTAATCCAGGGCTGTGAGCCAGAGAGGACCAATGATATGAGATGCAAATGTATGCATGTATGCACGAACAATCAATAAACAAGTGTAATTAGGACGATCCTTCCAATCTTATAACATCCACACACGAATGGCGAGTCTCTTTTCCTAGGTATATGGTTAACAAAATACCAACATTGGATACTTTGCTTTTGAATAATTCCCTCGGACGTTTCAACCAATAGTTATATTTTCAAAAATGGAAATCAATTGATGATAATTCCCATTAATTAGGTTTTAATCCATTCAACCAACTAAAGTAGCTTTTATGTTATGTTGGATTAAAACGAAATTAAGAGGTTTATTATAAATAGATTTCTTACTTAAAAAGAGGTAACTAGTGGTTCATACCAAAAACAAGCCCATAGTTAATTTATTCTTAGTGTAAACTAAGTCCACAATTGATTTTTGGTATTTCATAATTGACCTAAATATTTTTGCAAACTCTTTGTAAGAAAAGATTGGGTGAAAATTAGTTTTGTTTCTAAGCCCATTGTAAAAGATTTTAGAAACATGGATTTTGGGCTTAGTATTTGGGCCATGGGCCAAAGAATTTTTTTTGACTTGTTTTTAGAAAAAATCTTATGTCCAAAGACCATCTTGAAAAATTTTGAAAATAGTTTTAGTCTTTTGGGCTTTAAAGAAAAATTTATTTTGAGCTTACAATATACTTAGGTCATCTTAGAAAAAGAACAAACCAAATAAGCCATGATTTAGACTAAGATAAACTAACCATAGTCAAACAACATGCATTTAGGGTAAAACCTAAGGAAAGTAACTAGGCCAATTACATGAGCTTTAGTCTTTGGGTAGAAAGGTTTAGGTTCCCATAGCAAGTATATACCAAATGGTACAAGGCTATGAGTGGTTATGCCATGCTTGATCTCCATACCTTGAGTGAAAGTATGGTATCCCTTACATAACATAACAAGGCTAACACGGGCGTCCTAACTCACGCACACAATGCAAACTAATATGATGCAATGGATAATATCATTATAAGAAAGAATAGAATAATATAAAGACCAATGGAATCAACTTCTCTTATCCCCAGTGGAGTCACCACTGTGAGCGGGGATTTTTGCCCCCACTTTCGATGGAATGGTTCTTGCAACTTCTGCACTGTTTAGGCTCGGGGCCTTAGAGAACACGGACCTAAGTCCGAAGAAAATGGAGTCACCACCCGGACGGGCCGGGAAAAAAGAAAGGGGTGGATGACTCGATTCCTAAGGAATCCCCAACCCCCTAATGGGTTCGGAAAGTTGGGTACGTGTGGGGAAGGTGAGAAATGGCCCAGCACCCCCACAACGCCCGGTTCATTGGAATCGGCCTCCTTTGCAGGTCTTAATATTATAAAATTCTTAAGTATAATAACATTATCCATATTACACACAATAAAAAGAAAGCATCATTATATTAAAATCAAAGCAATGTCCAAACAAAACAAAACAAATAAATGGACACCCATCCAAGGATGGAAACATGTCCTTACATCACATGCCTAGATAGGACACCCACCAAAAGGTAGAAACATGCCCTTTACATAAGTTCTAAAATAGAAAAGCAAATTAAATTACATGATGTTTAAATAATGAGGTACCCACATAGAAACATACCTCTTACAACTTTTGGAAATCTAAATTGATTGATAAAAGTAAATAATCATTCATCATAAATAAATCATTTATCAAAAGTATTTAAAGAAAATAAACATCCATCCATGATAAATTAAATAAATCAAGTATTGAAATTAAATAGATTAAAGCATAAGAAATAAATCAAGGTATGAAATTGAATAAAGTAAATAAAAGTTCAATTATAGCTACTGTGATTTTTTATGGAATTAAAATAGATTAGGGTTTTATGTTTTAAAAGGTTGGTAAGACTTTTTGATTAACCAAATTAAGATTTGAATGGGGAAATAATAAAACTAGGGTTTTGGACACTTTGAAATACTTTTTAATTCATGATTTTTAATAGTGATTTAAGCTACTGTGTGATTTTTTAGTTTTCATGTTTTTATGGTTTTTAATGTTTTAAAAGGATTAGGGTTCATAAAAATTAAGGTTTAAGGTTTTAAAAGGATTAAGGTTCATTGTTTTTTGTCTAATAGTTGAATTTTAGTTTTATGCTTTGAAATTAGGGTTCTCGGGTAATAAATTTGAATTAGAGTTTTAAAAAGCAATTTGATGATTTATGAAGTTTTATGAATTTAAACACATGGATTGAAGTTTTTATAAGTAGAAAAGATGTTTTTGAAGGCTTTTTGAATGAAGTAGAACCTAATTTAAAAATTTGAAAGAAACAAAATTTGATTTTGGTTTTGTTGAAAAATATGTTGAATGAGAGTTTTAAGATTTTTAAGAAGAAATAATAACAATTTTAAGTCTTTTTAGAAAAGAAAGTCACGTTTTAGTGTTTTAATCTTGGAAGAATTAAATTAAAGTTCTAAATTTTTGATTTAAAAAACCCTAATCCCATAACTTAGCTACTGTGTAACATAAATTAATTAAGGAAAATCACTTACCTTCTTTTGTCGATTCTTCCAAAAATAATTCTTCTTGGATGAACTAGCTTCAAAAACAAGCCTTGATTGCCTTTGAATTGCTTAATTCGTGGTGTTCCTCCCTTTAAAAATCAATTGAATTGATTTATTGCTTTTCCTTTACTAATTTGGTTTCAAATCCTATACTCACTACCTCCTTTTTTTCCTCCCCTAATTTGGTTTAATTGATCCTTTTTTTATAGTGGTTTTTAGGTTATTTCTTCCTAATTCCACACGGCAATTAATATTAATAAAAAAATAAATTAAAACCTAATTGGATTAGGTTTCAAAAATTTTGCGTCAAAAATTTTTGTGCTGGTAAAAACTGCGGTCGGGCCAGTGGCTGGGTGTGTGGGCGCCCCAGCCGCAGGAAATTCCTGCGGGAAAGTTATTTCGTGCGCAGGAATTTCCTGTGGGCGAAATAACTCATCAGCAGTCACCTGCAAGAAATTCCTACTGGTGAAATAACTCGCCCGCAGGAATTTCCTACGGGAAATTATTTCGCCCGCAGGAAATTCCTGTGGACAAAACGCCCGCAGGCCTGCGGGTGAGGTCCTGCTGGCCCGACGGGCCCGCGCGACCACTTTTCGCTGTCAATTTTTTTTCCTACTCTGATTTTTATTTTTGATTTTTATTTGTTTATTTTTATTTTTTCTTAATAAAAATTAAATACTAAGGTAAAAATTATTTAATTAAAATTATTTTGGACCAATTAAACAACCAAAATCATTTTAAACCAAATAAAACATAATGGACCGGATTGGGTAAAAAATTAAGGGTCTACACAAACTTTGATGAAGTTTCCTTGGTTTTTGACTTTCCCCTATCATATTCTTCTTCCTAATCATCAAACATGTCGTCATCATCCTCTTTGGTCACCACCTTCTTTGTATTATTGGCTGATCCTTTTGCGGGTTCAGCAAGTGTGCCAATGTTTTTGAGCATTTTCAAAACTAGGACCATTTGATTTTTAACTTCTGATATTTTAGATCCTATCAGAGCTTTAACTTTCTCTTCATCCATGTCTTTGAGGGAATTGGTAACTGACTCTGTTAAAGTCAAAGTTTCTCTAAATGTAGTATCGTCAGTGGCTTCTATGCTTGTCCGATCCAAGTTTAAAATTAGAAAATGAATGGACGAATGCATATGACAATGAAAATTCTCAAGAGTGTGTAGTTGGTCTATCCGATGAAGCTTCTTTCCTAGATTCTAGCGGATCCTCACACTACTACACACGTGTTCAATGGTGAGTCACTTTTCTTAGGTTTTTTGGTTTACAGTTTTTACCATCATAGGGTAAATCCTGTGATGTAAAATCTTAAGACTCTCATTTGAAACTTTTACCTTTTTATGTCTGCATTTTATGGAAATTTATCGAAAAAGGTAATTTTTGCATAATACTTATATTTTAGCCATACTAAAGGAAAGTTTCACCAATAAATATGTTCTCTTATGGGTAACAAGTTTTAAACTTTTAATGATAGATTTGTTGTTTTGTTTATAGTGACAAATGCAAGGATTTATCAAAATATGCTAAAATTTATCAACCATAAATGCTTTGGCACTCCTAAAGGAAAATGTCTAGGCTTCTTACATTTGGTTTAGTCCAAGGTAAATAATTTTTAGGCTTCCACAGTAGGGATATACCTGAAGGTACTAGGCATAGGCATACAATTGGTTATCTGGTGTCTGTTCTCCATATTTTGAATGAATTATATGGTATCCCATTCACCAAATAACATGGGTAATTTAGGTATCCTAACTCATGCACACATAATGCAACTAGTGCAAATGCAATTATTTTTCAATAATATGAATAAAAATTACTAATACATGAATCAACAGAATTAACTTCTCAAAAGTCCTCAGTGAAGTCGCCACTGTGAGCATCGTCCTTTTTTTCATCCTATGCTCGATGCTTTAAAGTCTCAACACTTCCAGATTATTGATCTCGGGGAGCTGACATTTAAGACTTCTCATAAATTGGAGTCACCACCCAGTGGAATCAGGAAATAGTAGGGGGGTAGCATTCTCTTGATTCCTTTTTCAAGAAATCCCTGACCACCATTTGCCTGGATTCTGGAAGTTAGGTACTTATGGGAATAACTTAGATGGGAATTTGTAACACCCCTGTACCCTGTATACGTACACCACATACGCCTTCATATGCAATATACGTATACCGGATACAAGAATGTCACAATATATTTGAAGCAAACCAATCTTTATAACTTTAACATCAAATCATTACTATAATTAATAATAGATAAAACATTTCTTGTTAAAATACATATACATATATCTTCATTATCCCAAAAGTTTATCCAAAACAATTGTAACACCCCCATATCCAATGCACACACACTACAACCACAACAATGTAGCATAAGTGCACCAAACATAGGGATGCTACGGTTTTCTTAATATTCAAAACACTTTAAACTTGATACAATACCTTTATCATTATACATTATAGAAAAGTAAATCATTTACTGATAAAACAAAACATATTAGTTATATATATATATACATTTAAATATTACACAGCGAAAGTTATAAAATATGTACATATTTACACATTAAACATTTCTTTACAAAATATACAGAAGTATACATGATTGGCAATTCTCTTCTGATCTTTAAGTTCCCAAAATCAACTCTTCAAGGTCTACTCTCACTTGGTCTTGATGAACTCTCGGGTTCAACTCTATCAACTCTATTACCTGCGCGATTAAACACTATCGCGCTAAGCCAACGGCTTAGTAAGATAAAACATGCTAATGGTATGCTTTAATGTAATGCAATGTCACATATGTTATTGATAAGATCAACATTATAAATATAAAGGTAACCACATAATTATGCATTTCACAAATCATAGTCATATGAGCATACCACATTTCAACATCTTTCCACATTCAACATTAATCAATCATACTCAATAACCAACATCTCATTTCATTAACTCATAACATTATTTAGGACATTCATATAACCTTGACACCTATGGGCCCAACAAGTATTTAATACGATATTCAGAGTTCAGAGTTACTGCTTTGGTTCATAGTCACAATAATCACGCCCGTAGGCAATGTATATACATGTATCTCTATCCATGGATAGTGTAACAGACCCAGTCTCTTGGACCATCAACTCAACACATATGAGGAGATCCTCAACCCGGCAAGACTGTTACAAATCATATATCTCATATTCACAATTCTCATAGTGTAACAGACCCAGTCTCTTGGACCATCAACTCAACACATATGAGGAGATCCTCAACCCGGCAAGACTGTTACCTTTCATCATTTCTTAGGCATGCCACCCAAATCCAGAACTCTGAAACTGAATAACATATTAAACAAACAATTCATTTATTATATAGTTACCATTTCCATTCTCAAATTCTCATCACATTTAGGCAAACATGCCTTCTTTCTTTCAATATCATCATCATAGCCAATCACAATGGCATTGTCTCATATCATGTCTTATTTGAATTATCATTTCAATTTCAATGTATATTATTCATGAAACACATAACCATTCACAATGCATAACATAACATTGTTCAATCTCAACAATGCAATTAGGGCAAAGAATAATTGATATGATTCATATGAATAGTACATTCTGGTTTTAGACTCCATTTTATCCTTATTTTGAAAAATTGTATAAAATAATCTACTTGACTAAAAATTCTAAAATTTTTACCGAATTTAGTTTTGTATCTTAAAATCATTCCTTTAAAATTTCAGATCAAACTGAACACAAAATCTTGGTCAAATAGTTCACCTAACCAGAATGCCCCAATTGCCCTGCATCCTGGCAGCAGTTCTGAACTTTGTGAATTCCATAAATCAAATTCAATCAACGTGGTTCCAAATTATTTTTCTCAAATACTAGACTCACTAAGCAACAACATATCCAAAATTCAATTGGATATGATTTTTCTACATTTTATTAAAAATCCCGAAATATAGCTGTCTCAGTTAAGGTACCTGCTGGAACAGGTCTAATAAAAATAATCTTTCTAAACTCATAACCATTCCAAAATCTAATCAACATATTTTTTAGTCATTCTAGACTCATAGAGGCACAACATATCAAAAATTCACTTCAAGAACATTTTTCTATAATTAATTAAAAATCATACAAGTCACAGCCTTTACTAATTGTAAAACAGAAAGAAATTTCACTAAACACAACTCTTACTCAACACAATCACTTCCAACACCTTCACCAACTCAACTTCTCATCTATCAAGCAAAATCAATACTTAAAATCACACCCTAAGCAACTTAATCATACCATCATCAAATCACAACTCAACTCAAGCATAACTTCAAAAATAACAAGGGTAAACAAGAGAAAACTTACCAAATAATGAAATTCCTTGAAACTCCAACTTGTAACTTTGAAAACTTCCTTCACTTTGAGCTTGAAATCATCAAAACCATCACTTGTTCTCTTGCTCTCTTGTCTCTTTGGTGAGCCGGCCACACAACAACAAGAAGAAGAAGAAATGATGAAGAAACACAAAGTCAATAGGCATTAAATACCCATCCAAAAGAAAATTACTATAATACCCTCATCCATTTAACTAAGCTTTTGTCATATCTATACCCATTTAAGTAATTTCACAACCAACACAAAAATATCCTCTTTCCTTGACTTTCCATTTTGACCACTTTATATGTTATATATATCACCATATGAGCAACATATACAATTATCTCTAAACCCTCTTTTCTTTCCCAACCACCATACAAAAACATTCTCTTCCAATTTCTTATCAACTTATCATATATACATAATTCAAGTGCAACAACAATAACACCAAGACTACTAGGGCATAATTAGGGATATTACAACATTTGTTTAATAATCAGTGGAAAATGTAGTTGAATATACATATATATCCATCAAAATCAATATTTACAAAACTATAGAGTTTGTACATGCTTGGCAGTTCATCTCTGATCTTGAAGTCCAAAATCAACACTTCATAAGGAATCACAAGCCTAGACTTGACTCGGTCTAGTTGAACTCTCTGGCTCAACCGGATCTACCCTGTCACCTACGCGATAAATCACAATCACGCTAAGCCAAAGGCTTAGTGGTACTAACCATGATAACAATATGATTCAATGTAATGCCGATGTCAAACTTTCAAGAATTAGAAACAATATACAAGGATATCATATTTCATAACATTACATTTCATTATATTGTTAAATTATTTCATCATTCATGATTCGCATTTAAAGTAAAGACAAGCATGGGCCCAAAAGAAATAATATGCCATTCAAATTCTAGAGTTACTGTTTTGGTCCAATAATCACATTTATCAAGCCCGTAGGCGAATCATTATCACAATGAGAAACATCTCATATGTAACATCCCAACTAGGCTTCAAGGACTAGACCCAACCAAGCTTCAAGTGGAGCATAACATCAACCCAACCTGGCTTCAAGGACTAAGCCCAACAGGGATTGGTACTTTTAGGCATGCCACCAATAACAAAACTCTAAAAATTGAATAACATACTAGGTACACAATTCTTTCATTATTACATTATCAAATTCCTTTCTAATTTTTTCATTGATCATCTAGGCACAATGCCCCAAATATTTCATTTACATCATTATAGCCAACATAAATGGCTTCGCATTTCATCATTAGAGTATACATAACAAATTACATTGTTCATATATTTTGAATCCTCAACATATATTTTACATAGCTCACATAATGCAAATCATTGCACCATTTTCATATATCAACAATATAATAGGTAACCTAACACATTTTCCAGCCAAATGTGTTAAGTCCCAAAGTCATGTAACCAATCTAACAACCTCCTCTTCCAAGAATCCTTCAACACTTAGATTGGTTACCTCAAATTTCCTCAAAACCTAATCCAAATGTGATTATACATACTCACTTAGTAATACACATAAGAAAATAAGAATAAGAACTAACTAGGGCAAACCCTACACATGACACGCTCAACAACACGGGCGTGTCCCTGATCATGCCCTAAACCCATAACACAAAAGCTTTGACACGCTCAGTGACATGGTCATGTCACTGCATGTGTCAATTCTCCTCCAACACAGAAGCTATGACACGCTCAGTGACATGGGCATGTCACTGGACGTGTCAATCCACCAATAACACAGTAGCTATGACACGCTCAGTGACATGGTCATGTCACTGGACATGTCAATATTACTCCAACACAGAAGCTGTGACATGCTCAGTGACATGGGCGTGTCACTGCTCATGTCACCCATACTGAAAACAGAACCAACGACACACCCAAAGACATGGCCGTGTTTATGAGCGTGTCAGGCCAAAAACCTAAAATTGACACAAACATACCATATCCAACAAACATCTTTCTTTTACCATTTTCCACTCCAAACAAACTTAACCAAAACCATCAATATACCATGATAAACTTACATAATATCAAAACAACTCAATTATATGCATCAACACACAATCACAACAATATTTACAACTCAACACATACACAATCCACAACTCTTGTTATCTTTACCAAACTTAACCCTTTTCTTCAATCCAACCCCAAAAATAAAAGTTAATAAAGCAACACAATCCTCAAACATACCAAAATCAATCAAAAACACATCTACAACAGCCATTCACCAAACTCAAATACACAAACTCCAAAAGAACACAAAGAAACAAGTTGGAAACTTACCAAAAGTGAAGAAAATCCCTAAAACTCAAACTCGATCACTTGAAACCCTTCAATTGCTTGAGTTAGGAAGCAACAAAATCCCTTTTCCTTTGGTTGATAATGGGGACTGGCCAAAGAGAAGAAGGAAGAAGATGAAGAAAAAGCAAAGTCAAACAACTCTCACCTCTTAAACCACTAACTTCCTTCTTTAATCTCAACCAAGCAATTAATATATTAAAATAATATAAATATCATCTTCCGCTTACATTAACTCTATTTTAAATAATTTAAATATCTCATTTGATCAAATCAACCTATTGACTTGTATATGTTGTATATATCTTCATATATACAACATATACACACTTTCCTTTCTTATCTTTCCACTTAATCATATATATACATTTAAATCATTAAATTCCATTTCAACAATTAGTATTCCCAAAATTTTAGGGTATCATTTGGGATATTACAATTCTCCCCCTCTATAAATAAATTTCTTCCTCGAAATTACATGTTCTCAAATCTGAAATAGCTGGGGATACTAGTCTCGCATCACTTGCTCACTCTCCCAAGTTGCTTCTTTCTTAGCATGATTCTTCCAAAGAACCTTCGCAAGTGGCACTTCCTTATTTCTCAACTCTTTCACTTCATGTGCTAAAATAGCCACTAATTCTTTTTTAAAAGTCAGATCCGAACTCACCTCAATAGATTCAACTGACAGAACATGAGATGGGTCTGATCTGTACCTCCTCCGTATAGATACATGGAAGACATTGTGAATTCTATACAATTCAAGCAGCAAAGCGAGTCGATAAGCAACTAGTCCAACTCTATCCAGTACCTCATATGGCCCAATGAAACGAGGACTCAACTTTCCTTTGTGACCAAATCTGAAAATCGTCTTCCAAGGAGACACTTTTAATAAACTTTATCTCCAACATTGAATTCTATGTCTCTCCTCTTCAAATCTGAATAGGATTTCTGCCGATCTGAAGCTGCTTTTAATCAATCCTGAATTATTTTCACTTTCTCTTCTGTTTTTTTAATCAAATCGGGACCAACCAACTTACCTTCTCCAACCTCATCCCAACATAGAGGCGTCCTACATCTTCTACCATACAATGCCTCATATGGTTCTATTCTAATACTAGATTGATGATTGTTGTTATAAGCAAATTCAATCAGTGGTAAAAATCTGTCCCAACTCCCAGAGAAATCAATGGCACAGCTTCTCAACATGTCCTCTAAAATCTGTATCACTTTCTCTGACTGCCAATCTGTCTAAGGATGGAAAGTAGTGCTAAAATTCAACCAAGAACCCAAAGTACCATGCAAACTCTTCCAAAACCTCAAAGTAAACTGGGGATCTCAATTAGATACCAAAGAAATTGGGACACCACGCAATTTCACAATCTCACTAATATACAGCTCAGCTAACTTCTCAAGAGAATAGTCCATCCAAACTGGAAGTAAATGAGTTGTCTTCATCAACCGATCAACAATCACCCAGATGGCATCATGCTTCTTCTGAGTCAAAGGCAAACCAGTCACAAAATCCATCGTTACACGCTCCCGTTTCCATTCTAGCACTGATAAAGGTTGAAGCAACCTTGTTGGAACTTTGTGCTCGGCCTTCACTCTCTGACAAGTGAGACATTTAGATACAAACTCTGCTATGTCCCTCTTCATACCTGACCACCAATAATGTTGCTTCAAATCATGATACATCTTAGTACTCCCAGGGTGCATAGGAAAAGCCGACTGATGTGCTTCTTCAAAAATAATCTTCTTCAATCTTGCATCATTAGGAACACACAATCTATCTTTATACCATAAACTCCCATCACCTCTCACATGGAAATCTCGGTTCTCACCCTTCTGGCAATATGAAACAATCTTCTGAATTTTCTCATCTACCAACTGAGCCTTCCTAATCTAATCCAACAATACCGATCTCACTTGCAACTGAGCCAACAAAGCACCATCATCACATGATTCAAAACTAGCATGCAACACTTTCAATTCAACAAGCAATGAGAGCGAAAAAGCAATCAAACCTGCTAAAGACTTTCGACTCAAGACATCAGCAACTACATTTTCCTTACCAGGATGATAATCAATCAAAGTGTCATAGTCTTTAATCAATTCTAACCACCGTCTCTACCGAAGATTTAGCTCTCTTTAAACACCCAAATATTTTAAACTCTTGTGATCTGTATAAATAAAACACTTCTCCCCATAAAGATAATGTCGCCAAATCTTCAAAGCAAAAACTATGGTTACCAATTCCAAATCATGTGTCGGATAATTAAGCTCATACGGCTTCAACTGCCGAGAAGCATAAGCTATGACTCTACCCTCCTGCATCAAAACACAACCTAAACCATTATGTGAAGCATCACTGTAAATCACATACGGTTTATCTTCCACAGGCAAGGTAAGAACAGGAGCTTGAGTCAACATCTCTTTCAACTGCTCAAAGCTTGCTTGACATTGATCTGTCCATATGAATCTAACTCCCTTCCGAAGTAATCTGGTGAGTGGAGTAGCTATCAAAGAAAAACCTTTCATAAACCGTCGATAATAGCCTGCCAAACCCAAAAAACTTCTAACTTCAGTCATTGTCTTTGGTGGACTCCAATTCAAAATGGCTTCAACTTTACTCGGATCAACTCTAATACCATCTGCTGAAACTACATGATAGAGAAAAGTTATATGATCAAGCCAAAACTCACACTTAGATAGCTTAGCATACAATTGCTTCTCTCTCAAAATCTGCAATACAATCCGAAAGTGCTTATCATGATCCTAATACACCAAAATATCATAGATAAAGACTACCACAAATTAATCTAAATAGGGTCTAAACACCCTGTTCATCAAATCCATAAAAGCTATTGGTGCATTCATCAATCCAAAAGGCATCACCAAAAACTCATAATGCCCATACCTTATGCGGAAAGCTATCTTAGATACATCTTCAGCTCTAACTCTAAATTGATGGTACCTTAATCTCAAATCAATCTTGGAAAAAACCGATGCTCCCTTCAATTGATCAAAGAGATCATCTATCCTAGGCAAAGGATACTTATTCTTGATAGTCACTTTATTCAACTGCCGAAAATCAATGCACAATCTCAAAGTACCATCCTTCTTCCTTACAAACAAAATAGGAGCTCCCCACGGAGACATGCTAGGGCAAACAAACCATTTATCCAATAACTCCTGTAACTGCACCTTCAACTCTTTCAACTCAGCAGGTGCCATTCGATAAGGAGTAATAGAGATGGGAGTGGTACCAGGCAATAAATTGATACCAAACTCAACCTCTCTCTCAGGGGGTATCCCTGGCAACTCCTCAGGAAAAATGTCTGGGAATTTCGCAACTATGGGTATACTATCAAGTTGCGAACCCACTACTCTGGTATCCACAACATGAGCAAGATAAAGCCTCACATCCCTTCTGAATCAATCTCCTAGCTGCAACAGCTAAAACAAACATAGATGCAAGTTGTCTCTGCTCACTACATACCATCACACTTCTACCATCACTGGTTTTCAAGGTAACACACTTATTCTGACAGTCTACCATAGCCCCATGCTTAGATAACCAATCCATGCCTAAGATCAAATCATACTCCTTAAAAGGCATTTCAATCAAATCACCTAGGAATTCCTCATCTTGCACCATAACAAAATTATCTTGGTGCACCTTGCTCACTACCACACTATGCCCTAAAGGATTTGTCACCAAGACATCAAATCCTAGGGACTCTGAATGCAAATCATTCACATACAAGATAGATGCACTTATGTATGAATGAGTAGATCCTGGACCAATAAGCGCAAGAATTAAAATGCCAAATAAAGAAAATGTGCCCGCAATGACGGCTGAAATATCCAGCTACCTCTGCATCACATACACTCACTGTGACGCCCCTACCTCATTGTAGACCCTTAATTTTTTACCCAGTCCGGTCCAATATATTTTATATAGTCCAAAAAAATTTTTATGTTATTTTAATTAAATAATATTTATTTTAGTTTTTATATGTTTTAATAAAATAAAAAAATAATAAATAATAATAAATAAATAAATAAAATTAAAAATCGGCGACGGAAAAATCGGCAATGAAAAATTCATCCCCAAAAGCGAAATGGCCTTGGGCCATTTCGCCTGCAGGAGTTTCCTGCGGTGAAATGGCCTGGCAGCCCACCAGCACGCAAATTTCCAAGCAGTTTCTCGCAAGCTCGCAGCCCATCACAGTTTTTGCCAACAAAATTTTTCCAATGCATTTTTTTTCGAAACTAAATTCTATTTGGGTTCTGTTTTCTTTTCCTAATTAATGATAATTTCCTTAAACAATTGGCATTAAGCATCCAAAATTTCCTAAAAATAACACTAAAAAACAAAGAAAAAGGGAAAAAATTTTGGAGAAAAAAAGAAAACTTGGAACTAAGATCGGACTTTGGAACAAAAACTGGGGAGACTTTTTTGGAAGAGAGAACTTTAGTCTTGGATCAAGGAGTGGAACTTCAGATTTGAGAAGAATAAGCAAGCAAGCAATCAACCCATCAAAGGCAGCAACCTTGCCTTTGTCTCCGTTCATCCAGAAGTTAATTTTGGTGGAACCAACTACGCAGGTTTGATCCTTAAACATAAACTATTCATAGCTTTGTTTCTTTGATTCACACTAATATACATACAAAATATTGATCTTTGAATATGTAATAATTCATTTCTTTTGTTTCCAAAAACCTTAAATGATTTCTTCTATTTCTAAATACCTTAAAAACCCTAATTTGTTTCTTTTGTTTTCCAAAAATCTTAAATCGTTCCTTCTGTTTCTTCTAAAACTCAAGAACCCTAATTCTGTTTCTTCTAAAATTTAAGAACCCTAATTTTGTTTCTTAAGAACCCTAATTTATTTCTTCTAAACCTTAAAACCCTAGATTATTCCTTCTATTTCCAAAAACCATAAAAATACTCTTTTATTTTCAAAAACCTTAAATCGTTTTTCCTATTTCCAAAAGCTCTTAAGAACCCTAAACTGTTTTCTTCTAATTCTTTTCCAAAATTTTCAAATGTTTTGTTAAAAATCCAAACTCTAAACTTACCTTACAGTTTCTAAAAATCACAAAAAGCTTTATAAAACTCTAAACTATTTTCTTCAACTCCAAAAATCAAATATATTTTTCGAAACACTAAAAACCCTAATTTCCTCAAAACTAATACGTAAACCCTAGTTTTCCTAAACCCTAATCCTTAAAACCGTAAAATCTTATAAACCTAAACATTCAAACTCATTACAGTAAACCCAAAACAACAATCCAATAACCAAGAATTATAAACCTAATGTTTTAATTATTCTAAAACCCTAATTTCATAATGTTGCCCCTAAACCCTAATTTGATTCATGAAACCCTAATCCATTTTAATTCTCTTAAAACTTACAATAGCCTAAACAAATGATAATGATAATACTAAAATCCCAAAACCCTAAATGTTAATTAAAGAATTTTAAGTAGAAAATTTGTATCTTTACTTGCTTTATTTTTAGATTTAATTATGTAGTTCATTATATTTTTGATTTATTTGCAATGCTTGATTTAATTTATCATGGATGAATGTTTATTATATATTTTGATTGATGTTTAATATCCTTGATGAATTTTTTGATTATGATGAATGGTTATTTAATTACTTTTATCGATTTATTTTGATTTCTAAATGTTTTAAGAGGTATGTTTTCACTTAGTAGGTACCTCATTAATTAAGTTCTATGTAATTTAAATTGCTTTTATATTTTAGACCAATGTAAAGGACATGTTTCTACCTCATGGTGGGTGTCCTATTTAGCTTAGACATGGATGATGTAAGGGCATGTTTCCATCTTCAGATGGGTGTCCATTTATTTGTTTTGCTTGGACATTGTTTTGATTTTTATTATATCGATGCTTTATCTCAATTATTATGTGTAATATGGATAATATTGTTATATTTAAAAATTTTATAATATAAGACCTGTAAAGGAGGCCGGTTCCAATGAACTGGGCGTTGTGGGGGTGCTGGGCCATTTCTCACCTTCCCCACACGTACCCAACTTTTTGAACCCATTAGGGGGTTGGGAATTCCTTACGAATTGAGTCATCCACCCCTTTCTTTTTTTCGACCCGTCCGGGTGGCAACTCTATTTTCTCTGGACTTAGGTCCGTGTTCTCTAAGGTCCCGAGCCTAAACAGTGTCGAAGTCGCAAGAACCTTTCCACCGGGAGTGGGGGCAAAAATCCCCACTCACAGTGGCGACTCCACTGCTGATAAGAGAAGTTGATTACATTGGTCTTTATATTATTCTATTCTTTCTTATAATGATATTATCCATTGCATCATATTATATTACATCGTGTGCATGAGTTAGGACGCCCGTGTTATCCGTGTTGTATTATGTAAGGGATACCATACTTTCACTCAAGGTATGGAGATCGAGCATGGCATAACCACTCATAGCCTCATACCATTTGGTATATACTTGCTATGGGAACCTAAGCCTTTAAACCCAAAGACTAAAGCTCATGTAATTGGCCTAGTTACTTTCCTTAGGTTTTTTTACCCAAATGCATGTTGTTTGACTATGGTTAATTTGTCTTGGCTTAAATCATGGCTTATTTGGTTTGTTCTTTTGCTAATATGACCTAAGTACATTGTAAGCTCAAAATAAAATTTTCTTTAAAAGTCCAAAAGACCAAAGCTATTTTCAAAACTTTCCAAAATGGTCTTTGGACATGACCTAATAAATACTAAACCCAAAATCCATTTTTTCTAAAATATTTTTACAATGGGCTTTGAAACAAAATTATTTTCATCCAACATTTTCTTACAAAGAGCTTGCAAAATATTTAGTTCAATTATGAAATATCAAAAATCAATTGTGAGCCTAGTTTATACTAAGAATAATTAATCATGGGCTTGTTTTTGGCATAAATCATTAGTTGCTTTTTCAAGTGAGAAATCTATTTATATTAAACCTCTTAATTTAGTTTTAATCCAATATAGCATAAAAGCTACTTTAGCTGGTTGAATGGATTAAAACCTAATTAATGGGAATTATTATGAATTGATTTCCATTTTTGAAAATATAGCTATTGGTTGAAACGTCCAAGGAAAATATTCAAAAACAAGGTACCCTATGTTGGTATTTTGTTAACCATGTACCGAGGAAAAGAGACTTGCCATTCATGTGTGGATGTTATAAGGTTGGAAGGAACGTCCTAATTATCTTTCTTTGTTGATTGTTTGTGCATACATGCATACATGCATTTGCATCTCATATCATTGATCCTTTCTGGCTCATAGCCCTTGATTACGATAGTTCAAAAGCTTACGACAATCCGACCTACGCCGGAGATGAAGTATTTAGCAATGACTCAATCTCTTTTTCACCAAAAACAATGGAGCCCAAACAAATTCAAAGAATGGTGGATGAAGCCCTCAATGCCAAGATGGAAGAAATAAAAGAGGCCCTAGTTGAGACCATGAAGAACCAATTGACTGCAATTTTAGGAAATCATGCCGAAGCATCTGCTAGCACTAAGAAGCCAAAGGACAAAGGCAAGACTAAAGTTGGTGAAGTGGTTTTTGATGATGAAAAGGTGATCATTGATGATGATGATGATTGGGCTAAATACTACCAAGATCCTCAAGACAAGAAGAAAGAACTAAAGATTGTTGAAAGATTAGCTATGGAGAAAACCGAAGCTTCTGATGTTGAAAAGATGATTGTTGATTTAGAAAAGAAATTTCAGAAGAAATTAAAAACCAAAGAAATGTCCGAAGTTGAAAAACTATTTGTGCTAGATGAAGAAGTTCTATACAAGTTCAAGATGCCATCTTTTGCAAAGTTTGATGGAAGCGAAAATCCTCACTTCCATGTGAAGCAATATATCACTGCTATTGTAACACCCCTTCCCGTCCTACGTGTGTAAGCTGAGTAGAGGTGCCACACTAACCTAATGTTGCTACCAATTTTACTTAGTCAAATTTTAGTTTCGGTTTTACAGAAATTTTGCCAGAGGTTCACCTAGAAATTTGGTCCCAAATGTCGACAAAACTGGTTTTTCTGAGTTTTGAAAACATTTTTACACAACCCAATGCGAATACAATCAGTTTCAATATAATCCTAATGAATCCACCTTATAACCTCAACTACAACCTGCAAGAAGAATTCACACTCCTAGTACAAAATAAAGTAGAGGTTTATTTATTATTACATACTACTAACGTACAATATAACATAGTAATAATAACAATATAACATAGTAATTCTCAATCTTATATATACATATACATGCCACAACTAGCTAACTCATAATGGAAACTAAGAGATCTACCCTGAGATTCTGTGGGTTTGGTCGTTGCTTCCCAAGAGTTAGCTACTGCTCCGAACCTATGAGTCAAGGAAAACTTAACTCGCTGAGCAATGTCGCTCAGTGGGTACTTTACCAATGAAAATATAAGTAAAACATGAAAGCATTTGAAATAAAAGGAAATAATTGAATCAAAAATCAACCAACATTAAACCAATGGAAGTTATTGTACAGTCAGTGTAAATATGCTTTCAACAAATGTAAAAACCATAATTCAAACTCATTTTGCATTACGTAGTTTAGAAAAACAGGACTTTGGCTCTACTGGTATATAGGGAACCATAGCGATAAGGCAGTGGCCCTCACCACTATAACATAGGTGGCCCTAACCACCATTATCATATCATAGGAATGGCCCTCACCATCCTGGTTATAACCAATGGCCATCACCATTGGACCCCAATGGCCCTCACCATTGAGTTCAAATCATAACAATTCAATCACAATATCAAGCAGTACTGCATAAGTTAGTATAGTGCACCATACCCTTATCTACCACTCCCTACTACCCAGCAGAGCATAAAGGTTAAAATGATTCAATTTAAGTCTCAAACTTCATTTTAGAATAACTCAAGAAATCATTTTATTTCCCATCGCGCTTTGCCATTTACGCCGCGCACCACATTCTTTAGTCAAACCATTACCCTTTTTCACATATTTAACATCCACAATAAACATATCAAACATTTCAAAGCATTCCTCAAAAGGTCACAAATTGACCAAATGAATAGTGTCGAAGCGCGTAAAATCAGCAATGCAAAAGGCAAGCGCCAAATGAATAGTAAAATCTGAGTTTTCGTCAAAATTCAGTCCACTTCAGTCATGTATTTAACTAGGTAAATGATCTTATTTTTGGCTGAAATTTTACAGGAAACTTATTTCATATGTTGACTAAATGCATGTAAGATTTCGTCAAAAAATTCCATCGTTTGCTGCCTCAACTCGCTGCCCAAAATTAGGTCCAGAATTGGATCCCAAAGGACACCAATTCGGCCCACATTTGCATTCGGTGCAAAATTGTTTATTTTTCTGTTTTAAACCCATTTCAAAGCTTCCCTAATAATATAATGAAGATTTAGACACTTCCCTTTTAAAATAAATTGATTGTTTAAATCAATTTGGACTAAATGGAGTTCATAAACTCTTTTACCAAAATCATTGGAATCACTAGATTTCATTTGAATTTAAACAACCCAATCACCACATAGATTTAAAAAAATACCACTCAACAATTGAATTCAAACTGAAACAACACATTTATGCATCCATAGCAAAAGTTCCATAGATAAAGTTTTGGTAAGAAATTGAAAGGAAAATTAATTCTTCCAAGGTAAAGTACCAAACCTTGTTCTTTTAATTCCCCCCCTTTTTTTTTTCCTTCTTCTCCTTCCTTAATCTTTGTTTTTCCTTCAAGAAATTCAAGAACACAACCTTAAACATAAACCTTAGAAATTTAGAACATGCACTACCCTTCCATTTCTTTTCAAACTAAATCCTAATCTAACCTTATTAAACCTTAGAAACCTTGATTCTTCCATTTAATTAATCAATATCATCACTACTTAAATTTTTCTCAAATCCACCATAAGAACCCTAATTTCCAATCTTCCAATAGTTATATAAATACTTAAAATTGATACTAGAATTGAAATCTACATATTTTAAAACCTTAAAACTCACCTTGAACTTGAATCAAACTTGACAAAATTTAGAAATCCTTTGGTGTTCTTCCTATGGAGGCCGACGGTTTGGAGGGTTGTGAGAGAGAGTTTTTTGTTCCTCTTGCTATGATATATATATAGTGGAAATGATGTCCACTTTTGGGTTGGATGAATGCCTTAGGGCCATTTGTCCATACTCTTTTTCTTTTCTTCTTTTTATAAATTCTAAATGGCTAATTTTGATTGGCCATCAAAAGATTTTTATATTTTACTTTCCAATTAAGTCCTCCAACTTGTCCCTCTTCCCATTTGGTACCCCAAATTGGTTCCATGTCACCCATATGGTCCCTACATGGAACCGGGCCCACTTTACTCTCCGGCAATTAATCAGTCGTAACTTTTAAACCGTAAAGTTTGACGAGGCAAACTACATATGGTTTTGATCCTCTCGACCTCTACTTTCTATTTTTAAGGTCTATTTTAAGTTTCCAAGTCATTTTGAAAAATTACCAATAAGCCTTCGACTTTTTACAAAATTCCCTTTAAGTCCTTTCTTTGCTCGGGTTTTGCCCGGACTCTGTTTCTACTGTCGATCATTTCATATTCAACCCCTCGACGTCCTCTACGCACTCGTGTGTTTATTTTCTACTTTGGATTCATGTATAAATTTTAATGAAAATGACCAAAATGCCTCTAGACTACATGTCTTTGTTTCTCTCAAACGAGGCGTTTCCTGGAAAATCCGTTACACGTCGTTGCGACCCGATTTTTCTCTACTCTCCATTTTTGGAATCTGGTATGTGCACTATTAAGAACCTCCAGTACAACTTTTGAAAATTATAGTTACCTCCCTAAAACTTTTCATTTTTGCAATTAAGTCCCTTTGGTCCTGCGACCTTCTCTAGGAACCGCCATCAGAGATGACCTCTCCAGATCCTTTCTCTTGTTGTGCACATGATTGCTAGACATAAATACAGTGGGCGAATGTGACAGTTCCTCCCTCGTTAATTTAGGCTTTGTCCCGAAGCCCATCAGGTGGAAATAAATATGGGTACTGCTTCCTCATTGTTTCTTCGCGTTCCCATGTGGCTTCTTCTACTTTATGATTCCTCCAAAGCACTTTGACCAATGGAATCTTCTTATTCTGCAACTCTTTGATTTTTCGTGCTAAGATTTCTACCGGCTCTTCCTCATACGTCAGGTCGGGCTGAATCTCGATGTCTTGAGCTTGTATGACGTGGGTGGGACCTGAACGATACTTCCTTAGCATTGAAACATGGAAAACATCATGTATTTTACTTAATTTGGGTGGTAACGCCAACTGGTAAGCTACCGGACCTACCCGTTTTAGCATTGAAACATGGAAAACATCATGTGTTTTACTTAATCTGGGTGGTAACGCCAACTGGTAAGCTACCGGACCTACCCGTTTGATGATCTCATATGGTCCGATGAATCTAGGGTAGGGTTTAGCTTGCCTTTCTGTTTAAATCGTAACACCTTCTTCCAAGGAGAGACTTTAAGGAATACTCTGTCGCCAACCTCGAACTGTATGTCTTTCCTCTTTAGGTCCGCGTATGATTTTTGTCTATTCGTCGCTACTTTTAATCAGTCTCGAATGATCTCTACCTTTTCCTCAGTTTCCTTAACTATGTCTGGCCCCAACATCTTTTCCTCGCTAAATTCTGTCCAGCAACTGGAGTTCTGCATTTCTGACCGTACAGTACTTTGTAAGGAGCCATTTGTATGCTGGATTGATAGCTGTTGTTGTACGCGAATTCCATTAAGCTCAGGTGTTTGTCCCAGCTGCCTTAAAATTCTAAAACGCACGCCCTCAGCATATCTTTCAAAACTTGAATCACTCTTTCCTACTGTCCGTTTGTCTGGGGATGGAATGCTGTACTGTGGTACGTTCGAGTCCCAAGGGCTGTTTGGAACTTCTGCCAAAAATTTGACGTAAAGCGTGGATCTCGATCTGATATGATTGAAGTTGGAACTCCGTGGAGACGTACGATCTCTTTGATGTACAAGTCTGCCAACTTTTCTAGCGAGTAATCCACACGTACTGGTAAGAAATGAGTAGACTTAGTAAGCCGATCCACGATTACCTAGATCGCATCATATTTGTCCCTAGTCATAGTCAATCCTATGACAAAATCTATAGTGATACGATCCCATTTCCAGGTTGGAATCGTGATAGGTTGTAGTAGTTTTGAGGGTAGTTGATGTTCCGCTTTCACTTGCTGACAGATCAGACACTTCGTCATGTGATCCACAATGTCTCTTTTCATTCCTGGTCACTAGTAATACTCCTTCAAGTCCCGGTACATTTTTGTTGCTCCCGGATGCATTATATAAGGACTGTTATGAGCTTCTTGCAAAATTTGTTTCTTCAGTTCCTCAGACTTAGGTACCACCATTCTCTTCTTGTAGTATAGGATACCATCTGGACGAATTTGATAATCTCCTGATGAATTCTCCTGCGCCTATTGACTCCACTTTTTCACTTGTTCATCTTCCTTCTGAGTCTCACGTATTTGTTGATGTAAGGTATGTCGCACGTGCATTTCTGCAAAGATAGCTCCATCTTCTGTGGGCTCTAATTCTACTCTCATAGCACGTAGCGCTTGCATTGACTTCCTATTAAGTGCATCTGCTACGACATTTGCTTTGCCCAGGTGATAGTTAATCGTATAGTCGTAGTTGGCTAACAATTGCATCCATTTTTGTTGTCACAGGTTTAAATCTTTCTGCGTGGGTAGATACTTTAGGCTTTGATGATCCGTATAAATGTAACACTTTTCCCCGTATAGGTAGTGCTTCCAAGTCTTGAAAGCCAAAACAATCGCTGCTAGTTCTAAGTCATGCGTGGGATAATTCTTTTCGTGTGGCTTGAGCTGTCGAGAGACATACGCAATGACTTTGCCCTCCTGCATCAATACGCAACCTAACCCGATGTGGGATGCATCACTATAGATCACAAAATCTTTTCCTGATTCGGGTTGTATAAGAATGGGCGCTTCCGTAAGTTTTTGCTTCAGCCTTTCAAAGCTCCGTTGGCAAGTGTCGGTCCACTGGAATTTGGTATTCTTTTGAAGTAGCTTGGTCATAGGTGCGGCGATCATGGAAAACCCTTTGATGAATCTCCGATAATATCCTGCTAACCCCAAGAAACTACGGACTTCTGTTACTGTCTTAGGTGGCTTCCATTCCAATACTGCTTCTATTTTCTTGGGATCGACCCTTATTCCTTCTGCCGATACAATATGTCCCAAGAAAGCTACTTCTTCCAACCAAAATTCGCATTTGCTGAATTTAGCATATAACTGCTTCTCTCGCAGGGTTTGCAAAACGATCCTAAGGTGGCGATCATGGTCCTCTTGATTCTTTGAATACACCAATATGTCGTCAATGAATATAACCACGAACTGATCCAAATACGGGTGGAAAATTCTGTTCATCAGATCCATGAATACTGCTGGTGCGTTCGTTAATCCGAAAGGCATAACAATGAATTCATAATGTCCATAGCGAGTTCTGAATGCGGTTTTTGGTATGTCTTCGTCTTTGATTCCCAATTGATGATAACCTGATCGTAGATCAATTTTTGAAAAGACTCCAGCTACTTTGAGTTTATCAAACAAATCGTCTATGCGAGGTAGCGGATACTTGTTCTTGATGGTCAGCTTATTGAGTTGACGGTAATCCACACACAACCTTAGGGATCCGTCTTTCTTTTTCATGAACAATACTGGCGCTCCCCATGGTGACACGCTTGGCCTAATAAACCCCTTGTCTATAAGTTCATGTAGCTGTACCTTTAGTTCTTTTAGCTCCGATGGCGCCATTCGGTAAGGTGCGATGGATACCAGTGCAGTTCTCGGGCACACGTCTATGGTGAATTCCACCTCTCGTTTATATGGTAATCCGGGTAAATTATCAGGGAATACGTCGGGGAAATCACAAACAGTAGGTATATCTTGTAGCTTCGGTGCCTCTTCTTTCGCTTCTAACGTGCATAACAGATATGCCTCGCAGCCTTTTTGCACTAACCTCTTAGCCGTCATAGCAGAAATGATATTAGTTAGATAGTCCTTCCTCTTTCCCACTAAGGTCACTTCGTCGCCGTCTGACGTATGCAGAGTAACTCTCTTCCGTTTACAATCAACCAGTGCATCGTGTTTGGCCAACCAATCCATCCCAAGGATAGCATCAAATTCTAGAAATGGTAATTCAAATAAGTCTCCCCAAAAGATATGTCTGTGTATCTCCACGGGGCAATCTTTCACTACCTTCCTCGTAATCACCTCACTCCCTAATGGGCTAGTAACTAATATTCCCTCTTCTTCTAGTTCTACCTCTAGGTTCCCAAGTTTTTCATTTTTCGTGCATATATATGAGTGTGAAGAACCCGGATCTATTAAAACGTAAAGCAGAACTCCAAACATAGACAACTGACCTGCAATCACGTCTAGCGCTTCTTCATCTTCTCGCCCCCTCATGGCATACATTCTAGCAGGAACCCTCGCTTCTTATCGATTCACCGTCTCAGACTGCACACGTGATGGATCAAAGTGTAATCAAAATCTCAAAGAAAACAATTGGAAACCCTAAAGCTAATCTCTTTGACGGCTGATCAAAAGTCCAAACTCAAAACTTCCCAACTCTCTTGAAAACCCTAATCGTATTATTTATAGGAAACTCGCTTAAAAATTCGCTCCTTTAGTCCATGAGTGACACGGCCAAGCTTAGGCAAGCTTGGCCGTGTTTGAGGTGCTTGGAGGGACAAGGCCACAAGCTTGGCCGTGTCCCCTGAAGGTGTCTACTTCTGTTTGATTTTCATCTCTTCTTCCTTTGGACTTGAGTGTGACACGGCCAAGCTTAGACAACTTGGCCGTGTTTGTCATGTTTGGAGGGACACGGCCACAAGCTTGGCTGTGTCCCTTGAGTGTGTCACCTTCTGAGCTTTTGGTCTTCTTCCTTAGCTTGGTATGGGACACATCCACAAGCTTGGCTGTGTCCCCTGAGTGTGTCAGTCACTGCCCAGCTTTTCCTTTCTCTTGACTCCTTGATTTTTTCTTCCTCTGTTGGTTCCTTGCATATTAACCTAAACCAACACTTAAACAATCTTTAACCAAAAATCAAATAAACATTAACCAACAACACATAAACACCACACTAAAAACTAGATAAAAAACGACATAAACACTGAAATAAACTAAAACTACCAAAATTGATGAAAACACTAAATAAACATATTAAAACTAACAAAATACCTAAAGAAAACAATAATTATCATAATGAATAAGACACAATTCTATGACAAAAACTAATAAAACAACTACCCCACACTTAAAACTTTGCTTGTCCTCAAGCAAATTCACATGGTAAAAATTAAAAACTCAAGCAACCTTAACTATAATTCCAGCATATAAGATGAAATCCTTTAAGACTCAGCCATAAATAATTGCAATTTCTTTCAATCAAGATCTTCTTAACTCATTCATTAATCTAGACATACAAATCTCATCTCTCATCTAAGTTTTTCACTTGATTTCAAAGGTTAATTCACTCAAACCACTCATGACTGCATACTACCATAAACTTGCTTAATTATCCAATCTCCCTCACTGATTTTCTCAAGAAATAATCCGAAGGTCTTTTATTTGGATGTAATGGGGCTAAGGTGCAGGTGTGAGAAAAGACATTTAAGCTGGAACATCAAGAAATGGAGTATCTAAATTAGACAATACTCTTGCTCAAAAACTCATAGCTCCCTCAAATGGCATATTCACCATCCCTTGATAATCTTACATACTTGCACACTAAAAGAAAAGTACATGAGTGGACATTCCTCTAATGCTAGAAAATATATTAATTCTGTATATATATATATCTTCACTTTTATTTTCCTTTTTCTTTTATTTTACTCTTTTTTTAATATATATATATATATACAAAATATAAAATTGCATGAAACATCTAGCTTACAATGTAGAGGAAAAGAATAATCGACTCTTAGCAAATACAATGTGCAAAGTATGCATTTCAGCCCTACATCTTACTAAAGCAATACTATTTTTGTTTTTTTTTCTTATTTTTTTTAAATTGCTTACCCCACACTTATGAATTAAACCACCCTATTGTCATATCATAAGAAACTCCATTCCTTAATGCAGGTATGATGATAATAAGAAAAATTTGAGTTGTGAATTGTGTTGATCAATTAAGAAAAGGTCAAAGGCTCAACTTGGCTCACTAAGGAATTCATAATTAAGGGAGGTCTTTTTAAGCTAAAGGGCTAACCTAATTTGCCTTCATCATTTTAAAACTTGAGATGAAATCATAATGTGAGTTCAATTAGAATGCAAAAGCAAGCTCTAGAGATGCAAAATCATGAAGGTGCACACTTAAGAAAAGAAATTTAATTGACAATAACATTCAATCTATGAGGCTCAAAACTCACAAAGGTGGGTTCTCAAAGATTTATATGTCATGAATTGCAGAATGTGAAAATTGATCCTGAATGAATTCAAATGCTAATCTCTATGCTGATACTAAAGTCTCAACTATAATGCTAGAATCACAGAAAAAGTCAATAAGTTTTCAACAATTATGTCATACACAACGCACAATATAACACAAAACGACAAATAAAACAATAATTAACGGAAAGCTTAAAGATTACCCCCACACTTAAAACTTACATTGTCCTCAATGGAAACAAGGATAATAAAGATAAAGAGTGAAGGTACAACCTATTTTCCATCGATCCCTTGTGAGGCAAACTCTACCTTTCCATCACAAACAACAAATGTTCAAAAATAAAATATAAAATATAAAATAAAATATCCAAAATATAAAATGTTAACATTAAAAACAAAAATGAAAAATACAAACACAAATATGTTATAACTAAACACAAGAAAGTAAGGAATTGTCTCGAAAGAACTACGGTGAAGGAGGATGTGATGATGAAGCAGCCGAGGGATGAAGACTCAGAATCTTGGCAAGGCTGCTATTGATTTGGTCTAACTGTTGCAAGTCCGCAGCATGGTTACGATCTACCTTGCTCTCTAGTGCCTCAATCCTATTAAGTATCTCTTGATTATCCAGAGCTGGAGCATCTTCTTCCAAATCAAAAGAATCCGAGTCGGACCCCTCCTGGACTCGTGTTCTCTTTTGTCTGCTCCCCGGTACTTCTGACTCAGCTGAAGCCATCATATAAGCCCCTCTCCTGTGCACTACCATATGCATCTTCTCTAGTGTAGCCAAATCCAATGAATCATTACCCGTAATTCTAGTCATGTGACAGGTACTCGGGTCAAAATCATCAAGGAGGGCTGTTGCCAATGTGGTAACCAATCCTCCAATACAGATAGCCTCCTTCTTTTTGTTCACTACACTATCAAAAACATCGGCTAACCAATAGCCGGAACTAATAGGCACTGCATTAATCACACAATCTAAGAAAAATAGTTCACTAAGTTCAACTACACCCGGGCTTTCCTTCCTATCAAAGAATCCATAAGACATAAAAAGATGCAAATACCTCAAAGCGGGATTGCTCAATTTAGTTGCTTTGGCCGATTTGGCCACATAAGTTCCCGAGCCCAATGCTCCCCAAGCAAATTGTTGTTTAAATTCCTTAGGTACCGACCTTTCACCATGTTGATGGAAACCAAATATCACATTCAATTGTTCAATACTGACCATAAATGATTTCCCAAGCAATTTAAAACTCAACCTAGAGCAAATTTTTTTTTCATCTCTTTCAACCTTAAGAGATGTCAAAAATTCCAAAGTAAGCTCTTGAAACTGCAAAGGTCGCAAGGAGACTAGGTTCTCCCACCCAAGATTTTGAACATAACAATAAAAATTATCCCTAATTTGAAGAGCATTAAGGGATTCATCACTGACATACCTCGTCGGGAAGAAACCTCGAGCCAAAAGATTCGCTCTCTTTAAAGATGAAAATGATGAAGATGAAGATGCACCTTCAGTTGTAGGTCTCTTCTTCTTGCGGTGGGAAACCATCTTTGTTCTTGGCATCTTGAAAGATCTGAAAAAAATTTGAAATTTAAACCGATTAAATTGATCTTTTGGGAGAGAAGAAGACGATTTAACGGATTAATTTTAGTTTTGGAAATTGAGATTTAATGGAGGTTTTGAAGCTTTGAAACACAAACAATGGAGTTTTGGTGAGAGAAGAGTCAAAAGCGAGAGAGAGAAACCAAAACAGATCTAGGGATTGGAATGAGCAAAAAGTACAAAAATCCTGTTTTTAAAGTGTAAAAGTGAAGGGACACGGCCAAGCTTGGGTGAGCTTGGCCGTGTCTAGTGTGTTTTGAGGGACACGGCCATTGACTTGGCCTTGTCCCATGGGTGTGTCACTTACTATAAAGAAAAGTTGCAAAAATAAAAACAAAGGGAATTTTGGTGAAGCTTGGCCATGTCCCATGTGACACGGCCAAGCTTGTTGGCCGTGTCACCTACTGTGAAAATTTTGCAAAAACAAAAGAAATAGAATTTTTTTTGGTGAAGCTTGACCGTGTCCCATGTGACACAGCCAAGCTTGTTGGCTGTGTCTCCTACTGCCATTTTTATTTATATATATATATCACCAAATCTTAACTAAATTGCAAACTCTTCTTTGATCCACCCTGAAACACATTAGAAAAATAAAAACCGATCAAAGCACCCATTCCATTTATTTAAACCAAACATAAAATCAAAATTGCTAAATTTAAAATTATAACTATGAAAAGGAAATGCAAACCGATGGGTTGCCTCCCATTTAGCGCTTCTTTAATGTCATATAGTCGGACATCACTGCAAGACTTAGGGATCATGGATCAAAGTGCTGTCAATGATCCTCACTTCTTGAAACCCTTCATTGTATGGTTTAAGTCTCTGTCCATTTACTTTAAAAGTCTCATTTGTTTGAGAGTTAAGCAATTCAATGGCACCATAAGGATATACCTGAGTTATCTCGAAAGGACCACTCCATCGAGACTTGAGTTTACCTGGAAATAGACGGAGACGAGAATTAAAAAGTAAAACTTTCATACCTGGACTCAAAGTCTTTCGCACTATAATTCTGTCATGAAGTGCTTTAGTGCGATCCTTATAAATCCTCGAGCTCTCATATGCCTCATTCCTCAACTCATCTAACTCTGAAATTTGCAGAAAATGTTCTCTCTTTGCCTTGTCCAAGTCTAAATTCAGATTCTTGATTGCCCAATATGCTTTGTGCTCCAACTCCACTGGTAAATGATACGCCTTACCAAAAACCAATCGGTATGGACTCATACCTAGAGGAGTCTTGAAAGCAGTCCGATACTCCCATAGTGCATCATGCAATCTACTCGCCCAATCCTTTCTTGATAAGTTGACTGTTTTCTCTAGAATTCCTTTTATTTGCTTGTTGGATGTTTCAACTTGTCCAGAAGTCTGTGGATGGTATGGTGTTGCCACCTTGTGCTTCACACCAGATTTGTGCATTAACTTCTCAAAAAGTTTGTTGCAAAAATGACTTCCTCCATCACTGACTATCACTCTTGGTGTGCCAAATATGCTAAGAATGTTTTCCTTCACAAATTTAACAACCACATTAGCATCATTAGTACGGGTTGGGATTGCCTCCACCCATTTTGAAACATAATCAACAGCAACTAAAATATATTCATAACCAAAAGACTTGGGGAAGGACCCATGAAGTCTATTCCCCATACATCAAACAGTTCAACAATAATATATGATTGAAGGGGCATTTCATTCATCCTTTCAATGTTACCCACTCTTTGACAGTGGTCACAGTGCTTACAATACTCTTGAGCATCTTTAAATAAAGTAGGCCAGTAAAAACCACTTTGAAGCACCTTTTCTGCAGTCTTTCTTCCTCCAAAATGACCACCACAGTGAAGGTCATGACAAAATTGAAGAACACTTAGTTGTTCTTCCTCAGATACACACCTGCGAACTATCTCATCTTTGCATATCCGGAATAAGTAAGGTTCATCCCAAAAATAAAATTTACTCACGTGTAAAAACCTTTTCTTTTCTTGAAATGACATGTTAGAACGCAATATACCACAAGCAAGATAGTTAGCAATATCTGCAAACCAAGGTGCATCAATTACCACAAATAGCTGCTCATCAGTAAATGCTTCTAAATTTTTATGAATGCTATCAGATGCAAGATTTTCACTAAAGAAGGGTAATCTAGATAAATGATCAGCAACAACATTTTCACTCCCCTTAGTATCTTTGATTTGAAAATCAAATTCTTGCAACAATAACACCCATCTAATTAAGCGCGGTTTAGCATGTTGTTTTGTTAAAAGATATTTTAGAGCTACATGATCAGAATGCACAATAATTTTTGACCCAATTAAATATGCTCTAAACTTATCTAAAGCAAAAACAACAGCTAACATTTCCTTTTCAGTTGTTGTGTAATTCATTTGCGCACTATTCAGGGT
This sequence comes from Garcia nutans, assembly GCA_947685225.1. Classification (NCBI taxonomy): domain Eukaryota; kingdom Viridiplantae; phylum Streptophyta; class Magnoliopsida; order Malpighiales; family Euphorbiaceae; genus Garcia; species Garcia nutans. The sequence continues at coordinate 4,579,891 of CANTUV010000002.1, forward strand.
CAAGCTAGCATAATATATCACTCTCAAGAATTTATCAACCCTTTGCCCAAGAACAGCTCCTACTGCATGATTAGAGGCATCACACATGATTTCAAAAGGTAAAGACCAAACAGGAGCTACAATTACTGGTGCACTAGTCAGTTTTTCCTTAAGGGAATTAAAAGCTTGCATGCATTGTGCTGTAAACTCAAATGGAACATCTTTTCCCAACAAATGGCACAATGGTTGGCTTATTTTAGAAAAATCTTTAATAAACCTCCGGTAAAAACCTATATGCCCTAGAAAACTTCTTATTCCCTTAACAGAGGTAGGTGGGGGTAACTTAGCAATTAACTCAACTTTAGCCTTATCCACCTCAATCCCTTTACTTGACACTACATGACCTAAGACAATGCCTTGAGTAACCATGAAATGACTCTTTTCCCAACTCAAAGTGAGGTTACATTCAATGCATCTCTCAAGCACAAGAACAAGTTTATTGAGGCAATTATGAAAAGAACTACCAAAAACAGAAAAGTCATCCATAAATACCTCAATAAAATAATCTATCATGTCTAAGAAGACAGACATCATGCATCTTTGAAAGGTTGCAGGTGCATTGCACAAGCCAAAGGGCATACGTCAAAATGCATAAGTCCCAAAAGGGCAAGTAAAGGTAGTCTTGGATTGATCCTCTGGCGATATCAGCACCTGATAATAACCTGAAAGGCCATCCAAAAAATAATAATGTGAGTGTCCAGAAGGTTTATCTAACATCTGATCAATAAAAGGAAGAGGGAAATGGTCTTTCTTTGTGGCATTGTTCAACTTCCTATAATCGATACACATTCTCCACCCAGTAGTAGTCCTAGTAGGAACCAATTCATTATTTTCATTTTTCACCACAGTGATTCCAGATTTCTTAGGAACTACAAGTACTGGGCTCACCCACTCACTATTAGCTATTGGATAAATCACCCCTTCATCCAGCAATTTGAGCACTTCCTTCTTAACCACTTCACTCATATTTGGGTTAAGGCGCCTTTGGGTCTCCCTCATAGGTTTAGCTCCTTCTTCTAAGGTGATTCTATGCATGCACATTGAAGGGCTAATACCTTTGATGTCACTCAATCCCCATCCTATTGCTCTTTTCAATGTTTTAAGCTCACTCACCAACCTCATCTCCTCCCCTTCACTAAGTTCACTAGATATTATCACAGGTAAAGTGTTGTGATCTCCTAAAAACACATTTCAGATTTTTAGGTAACTCTTTCAGCTCTAACTCAAGTGAAGGATTCTTTTCTTCTTTTTGGATGGAGGGAAGTTCACAAACTGGGTCCTCCTTAAGTTCCTTTATTTCAGCACTCTCTAATGTCTCAAGGCAACTGGCTATTTCTGAATAAAAAATATCTATATCACCATCTAAGGTCAGTGCCAGCTCCAATTTATTCGAGGAACCTGTCTGCAAGAAAACATCTGAAACAACTGCGTCAATACAATCAATTAAAGAACAATCCTCATATAATGCAGTTGTAGGAATAGGAGAAGTGTTAAAAATAGAAAATTCAACCGTTTGTCCTAAGACAGTCATTGATAATTTACCATTTTTAACATCTATCAAGGTGTTGGTAGTAGCCATAAAAGGCCTACCCAGAAGAATAGTGTGTGCGGATGGTGTAGAGTTGCTTCCTTCCATGTCAAGAACTATAAAATCCACAGGCACTATCAACCCACCAACCTTAACTAACACATCTTTTATAACCCCTTTTGGGAATCTAAGAGATCTATCAGCTAATTGCAACACCATTTTGGTTGGTTTAAGATCCCCTAGTTCTAATTCAAGGTACACAGAATAAGGCATTAAATTTATACTAGCTCCTAAATCATACATGCCATCAGTCCCCTTTCCATTCCCCATAGTAATTTGAATTATAAAACTTCCAGGATCCTTTAGCTTTGGAGGTAGTTTATGCTGCAGAACAACACTAGCTACCTCTGAAACTATCGCCTTTTCATTTGGCTCATACCTTTTTTTCTTGGTGTTCAGCTCTTTGAAGAATTTAGCATAAGCCGGCATGTTCTTTATTGCTTCAAGTAAGGGTAAGTTAATACTTACCTTAGACAGCATGTTGAAGATGTCCGAAAATTGCTTATCTTGTTTATCATTCTTCAACCTGCTGGGGAATGGTATAGGTGGCCTGTATGGATTGCTTGCCTTGTGTAAATCTGCTGTAGGGGACTTCTCCATTGATCTTTCTCCAGCACCTTTGTTCTCTAGCTCTCCTTCCTTTTTATTCTCTTGCTCACCTGCATTCATAGAATTATTTTCAACATTATTGTTAATTACCTTGCCACTTCTAAGAACAGTCACTGATTGTGCCTGCTCAGGTTGACTTGGGAATTTCCCCTCTTGTTGAATCTGCATTTGTTGTGCAAGTTGTCCCACTTGAGTCTCCACTTTTTTAAAAGATGCTTCTAAGGAATCCAGCCTCTTGTTGTTCATCTCTTGATTCTTAGCACTGACTTGGATAAAAGCCTGTAAACTTTCCTCCAAGCTCTCTCTCTTAGGCTGCCCTTGATTTGAGGATTGACCCTACAGTTGGTTCTGTCTCTGGAGCCAAATGGAAAGGTTGTTGAGAGTTATTTGTTGTCCAGGAAAAATTTGGATGACTCCGCCAACCAGGATTGTAAGTATTGGAGTAAGGATCATTCCGGGCCCTTGGTTGATATCCCCCCATAGCATTGACTTGCTCAACTTCATTTCCATAAGACTCATATGCGGAGGGGCATATATTTGCTCCATGCCCGAAAGTTCCACAGATTCCACACACTTCTTGAGTGGATAAAGAAGTATTGTTCTTCATGTTCAGCATCTGCACTTGCCTTGTCAATTCAGCTATTTGATTGACCATCTCACTATTGGCTTCCAATTGATTCACCCCTTTACTTCTTCCCCTTACACTTTTCTGTTGAGAATTAGCTCCCAACATTTCAAAGATGTCATAAGTTTCATCCGCTGTCTTTTCTCCCATGGCTCCCCCAGCTGCGTTATCAACTGTATTCTGAAATTGCTGGGTTAGACCATTGTAGAAAAACTGATTCAAAAGTTGAAGTGGGTAGTGATGATGTGGACACTGGATCAATAACATCTTAAATCTGTCCCAAGCCTCATGAAATGGTTCTCCTTCAAATTGAGAGAATGTAGCAATCTTCCCTCTCAATTCAGCTGTCTTCTGATGTGAGTAAAACTTGCCCATAAATTTATTATAAACTTGCTCCCAAGTTGTCAAAGAATTTTCGGGCAACATCATAAGCCAGCTCTTTGCCCTATCCTTCAAAGTATACGGGAAACATCTCATCCTCAACTGGTCCTCTGTTAGTCCTCCCAATGGAAAAGTGTTGAGGGTAGAGTAAAAATCCCTGATAAAGTTCAAAGGATCTTCATTTGGAACTCCATAGAATGATGACAGCATTTTGAAATGGATGTTCTTCAATTCATAATTTCTTACTACATCCATCAATCTTATACAGGATGTGGAAGTTCCAATGACAGGTCTAGCAAAATCTCTCATAGTTCTTTGCCTTTCTTCTCCCATGTTGGTAGATTGTGCAGTATTCGACTCAAAATCAGAAGTGTCCTCCTCTGTAGTATCAAATCTGATGTACAGTTCAAACTCTTCCCTGCTCCTTTTCACTCTCTGAATTTCTAGAATGACTGGGTATAGCTCTCCTCCAAGTGATCTCATGCCTTGCATAAACAAAATTTCTGGAAAAAAAGAAATATTAAAAGCAAAAGACAAATAAAATAAAAAGTAAATAATGAAAAATAATCTATAATATTTATGCCTAATAAACAATTACGCCAATTAGCCTCCCCGGCAGCGGAGCTAAAAACTTGTTGTGCTCAAATTAAGTTCTACTATAAAGCGTCACTCGCAAGTATACGAGGTAGCTATAGCAAAGGTGATTGCCCTAAGGTCGTCTCTCAAGGAAGCTAGATAAGCTAATTGATTATTAGGTTGCAAATAACAAATTAGAATAAATTTAAATGGCTAACAACTGATGAAAACAGATCGATTGGAGTTTAAAACAATAAAAGTAAAATGAGCTGAAATATTGATTCACTTAATAAAAAGGTCTAGGGTTTGCACTTCTCTACTAACTTATATGTATGAACAGTTATTCCTCTCAACCAATTTTATTTGAAAGATTAGATCTCAAGCAACTTAATTAATCGAGTCAAGGAAATAAGCTCTCGCATTCAAACCACTTTCAAATAATCTTGTTACAATTGAAATAATCCTTTTCTTAGGTTATATTTCTAATTCACCTAAGTACCTAATTGAATTGTTCCAGCATTAGACTTCATCTCTCAATCCTTCATCTAATACCTTAAACACATAATTGGTGGCCAATCAATTATATATTAACAATAATTCCATTCAATCAAGGCTAAAGAAATAAATTTAGTTAAGAGCAATAACCAATTCATACAATCATAGTAGATCCATACAAACCCTAGACTAGATCAAATTAGTTCATAATGATATCAAACATATTCATCTCATTAAAATTCAAAGAAATTAGTTTAGACATAATAGAATTCATGAATACAATTCCCATGAAATTTAAGAGATAAAGTTTGAGAACAAAACCAAATTACAAACTCCCTTAAAGCTTCTGAAGAATCTCTTGATTAGATCTTTCTAGAAGAATGTGGCAATGGCATAAACAAATTTAATCTAGAATGTTTTTGCATCAAAGTGTAATCAAAATCTCAAAGAAAACAATTGGAAACCCTAAAGCTAATCTCTTTGACGGCTGATCAAAAGTCCAAACTCAAAACTTCCCAACTCTCTTGAAAACCCTAATCGTATTATTTATACGAAACTCGCTTAAAAATCCGCTCCTTTAGTCCATGAGTGACACGGCCAAGCTTAGGCAAGCTTAGCCGTGTTTGAGGTGCTTGGAGGGACACAGCCACAAGCTTGGCCGTGTCCCCTGAAGGTGTCTGCTTCTGTTTGATTTTCATCTCTTCTTCCTTTGGACTTGAGTGTGACACGGCCAAGCTTAGACAACTTGGTCGTGTTTGTCATGTTTGGAGGGACACGGCCACAAGCTTGGCCGTGTCCCTTGAGTGTGTCACCTTCTGAGCTTTTGGTCTTCTTCCTTAGCTTGGTATGGGACACGGCCACAAGCTTGCCGTGTCCTCTGAGTGTGTCAGTCACTGCCCAACTTTTCCTTTTTCTTGACTCCTTGATTTTTTCTTCCTCTCTTGGTTCCTTGCATATTAACCTAAACCAACACTTAAACAAACTTTAACCAAAAATCAAATAAACATTAACCAACAACACATAAACACCACACTAAAAACTAGATCAAAAATGACATAAACACTGAAATAAACTAAAACTACCAAAATTGATGAAAACACTAAATAAACATGTTAAAACTAACAAAATACCTAAAGAAAACAACAATTATCATAATGAATAAGACACAATTCTATGACAAAAACTAATAAAACAACAACCCATTACCAAAGTTCAATAAGGTACCACAGCCGACAACCTTCATGATTGGAGGGGGTTCATGACGATTTTGTCATGTCTTCTTTCCAAGATATGGGTGGAGAAGCAACCAAATAAGAAGAGGTATTTGGAAAAATTAAACAATCTATGGTGGGTAAAAAAGTAGCAATTTGTGTTGTTAATAGGTTTTGGGATTCAAGCGATGGTGAGGACGATCTTGTATCCAAGAAGGAGGAGTAGACCTGGTCCGAGCCTGAAGAAGATGAAGTAATGAACACTAGATCAGGTAAGCCTTATGCAAGGCCACCACCAAAGGAGGTAGAAATTAATAAGGGAAAGGAAGTTGAAGTAGGAAATAAAGAAGAGGAAGATGATGCTGTGCTCAAGCAATTGAAAAGAACCCAAGAAAGTGTTAGCATTTGGGACTTATTGGCTACTTCTAAGAAGCACCGAGAAACTATGGCCAAGGCCTTAGCTAGCATGCCAATTTCTACCTCCACAACACCGGAGGAGCTGATCAACTTCATAAAAATTGGAGGAGTAATGAATTGTGAGGATGTTCATGAGAAGAGTGAAGTTAATATGAGAGCAGTTTCTTTCTCAGATGTGGATTTACCAAAAAAGGGGAGAGATCACATCCGCCCTCTCTTTATCAAAATAGAAATCAAAGGGAAAAGGACTCAATGTTTAATGGTCGATGATGGGTCTGTCATAAATGTTTTTCCACTTAAAATATTGCCAAAGCTAGCCATGTCAACAAGGGATCTAAACCCGACTGAGATAACCAATCGGGCTTATGACAACACTAAGAGACATGCTGAAGGAACTTTCAAAGCTGCTGTCAAGGTCGGTCCAATTGAATCTATTGTTGAATTTGTTGTTTTAGACATACCTGTTACCTTCGCCTTACTCTTGGGACTACCATGGTTTCATCCTCTTGGTGGAGTTCCTTCCACCCTTCATCAAAAGATCAAGTTCCCTAACGGAGATGAGACAATGGTCATTGAGGCCGAAGATAATGAAATTGTTAACGCTCTAATGATCGAGAGGCCTCTCAATGGTTTCCATGTAGCTGCGATTTCTGATGATGAAGTAGTGGACTCCAAAGTCTTGAATATGATGAATAGAATGAACTACCTTCCGGAGCTGGCCTTGGAAAAGGCAAGACCAGTTTGACAAAGCTGCCAAATTTTAAAACTCAAACTTCCAAGAAGGGGTTGGGATATGATGAAGACAACAATGTCCAGCCAAAGAAAAGTGAGAAGTTGAGCTTCCCACTACTTGAAGAGATATTTTTCAAAGCTCCAGGTATGGGACCACTCCAAGGAAAGCCCGAGACAATCATGTTCGTGGGAAAGTTGATCGCAGATTTTGAAATTTTTGCAGATGTTGCCGAGCTAGTGGAGCAAGTGAAGAAAGAGCTCACCCTGTCAGCATATGAAGAAGAAGGATGGAGTAGTTTCCTAGCGAAATGATGTCGTGATAGATATCTGGAAAAATCCATGGATGGAGTATCAAGCAAGCAGAGATGCTCCTGAAGCCAAATCTGTGAGGAAAGAATTAAATTAAAAAAAAAAAAGAGTCCGCTAAGTTTAAAATCCGCAAGGGCAACTTAGGCAAAAATTAGGATAGCTCGCTAGTTCTGAAAACCCGCATGGGCAGACTAGGCAAAAATTAGAGCAATATAAAAAAATAATAAAAGAGGTCCGCTAAGTTGAAAACCTACAAGGGCAGCTTAGGCAAAAATTAGGACAACTCTCTAGCTCCGAAAACCCGCATGGGCGGACTAGGTAAAAATTAGAGCAATAAAAAAAAGAAGAAGAAAAAGGAAACCTAAATTGAAAACCCAAAAGGGCAGTTTAGGAAATTACCTAAAGCAACAAAGGACTCCCAGTCAGTCTCTTTGTCAATCCTGACTTAAGTTGGTCTAATCCAATTAAAGTCTCAGCTAATATCACAGGTATTGGTGACAAGCCTCCTTCCATTTGGTCCATGATATCCAATACTCGTGGATCAATATCGCCGTTGGAAGAAACAAGCAGGAATTGGCCAAGCAAGCAAAGACAAAGCATGCGTCCCAATGCCTTAGTAGGAGCCAAATGAGAGAGACAAAAATCAATCAAGGGAGCAAGTAGAATTTTCTCACCTCTCATCAACTGAAGAATTTCGGGCTTTGAAATTTGAAATAACATCTGTATCTTCTGTTGAGTCTTGGAAAGCAATATGGGTAACGCCATTTGTTGATTATTTGGATATCCAAGGATGGCCTCAAATTCTTTAATCAAGGGACATATTTCAAAGCCATTAATTTTAAATATCCTAGAATCCACATTCCAAAAAGAAGCCATGGCATGTAAAAAGGAGCGGTCCAATTTAACATTTTGAAAACACTTTAAAATATCAAGTTTTGACAAAGAAATTTGCTTCCAGTGAATGGCATCCATATTATTAAATAGAGTTTTTGTAACACCCCCATATTCAATGCACACACACTACAACCACAACAATGTAGCATAAGTGCACCAAACATAGGATGCTACGGTTTCCTTAACATTCAAAACATTTTAAAACTTGATACCATATCCATATCATTATATCTTATTAACAAAATAGATCATTTACTTATAAAACAAAACATATTAGTTATATATATATATATATATACATTTATATATTACACAGCGGAAGTTATAAAATATGTATATATATGAAAACATTTGAATACATATTTACTATTATACATATATTTACATTATCAACAAAACTTTACACAATATAAAAGATTTATACATGATTGGCAAGTCAGCTCTGATCTTTAAGCTCCCAAAATCAACTCTTCAATGTCTACTCTCACTCGGTCTCGAAGAGCTCTCGGGTTCGATTCTATCAGTTCTATCACCTGCGCGATTAAACACTATCGCGCTAAGCCAAGGGCTTAGTAAGATAAAACATGCAATAGACATGCTTAAATGCTATACAATGCCAATTCTAATTTATCATACATGTAACAACATAAATGCAAAGCTAACAACATACTTTTACATTTCATAACCTAACATACATATATGTATATCAGAATTCAACATCTTTGCATATATTTTATTAGTTAATCATTTAATCATTCATGAACAACACTAAGCAAAGACAAGCATGGGCCCAAGACACACTAATATGTCATTCAATTTTCAGAGTTAATGCTTTGGTTTTGTTATCACATTTATCAATATCAATATCATATACCCAACTAGGCTTCAAGGATTAAGTTCAACCAAGCTTCAAGGGGAGCAAAGCATGCTAAGCATCAACCCAACTTGGCTTCAAGAACTAACCCAACCTAGCTTCAAGGGTTGTAACATCTCAATTAGGCTTCAAGGATTCAATCCAACCTAACTTCAAGAGATTGTTACACTCATTAGGCATGCCACCAATAACAAACTCTGAAAATGGAATAACACATTAGCCACACAATTCATTTAGATTTCATTCTCAATTCTCATTATCATTTAGGCAAACATGCCTCATTTATCTCCATTAAATCACCTTAGCCAATAACAATGGCTCCACATTTCATTTCACAATATAACACTTCATTATTCAAGTGTATTTCTATCTCACATAGCATCATTCATAAATATTAACATTTCATTCCACATTTCTCATAAAACACATTACCATTCAAAGTGCATAACATAACATTGTTAATTCTCAACAATGCAATTAGGGCAAAACACAATTGACACGATTCATAGCTTTAGGACCATCCACATTCATTTGATTAGATCATTATTGTGTTTGAAACATGTTTATAATGTTCATGTTTAAGTTTAGGAACAATGGAACTTTTGAAGAATTTAAACCATGCAAAGAGAACCAAGAAATCAAACAATGTTCAAATCATTTGAAGGGCACGCCCAACTCACTTGATTGACACGCCCAACCAACTTGAGTGACACGCCCGTGTCCTTAAAAAGAAAAGAGGCAGTAGCTTCCTCAAATAAATGACACACCCAACCAACTTGAGTGACACACCCGTGTCCTTAAAAAGAAAAGAGGCAGTAGCTAATTCAAACAATTGACACGCCCACTCCCCTAAATTGATTTTGGCCGTGTCACCAATTCACAAAACCTTAACTAAAACCAACCCTTTCTCAATTGCACTCAAACACAATATTCATCATATAACATATTTCACATGAACATAATCAATGTTCTAAACACATATTCATCACAAGAACTACTTCACCACACATTAATATCACAATTAAACACATATTAACTCAAAACCCTAAAATCAACATCCTTCTCCATCCATCCAAATCAACAACCATCATTTCCAACAACAACCTTCAATTAAACTCATAACTTAAAATCAATTTAACACTTGAAAACACAACCAAACACATCTCAAATCCACCAAATCACAAAATCATCAAACCCTACTTTACTTCCAACACAACTTCCAAATAAGTAAAGAAAACAAGAAAATACTTACTTGAAAAGAAGAAATTCCACAAATCCTTTGTCAAAACCTTGGATTGCTTCATCAACTTGCTTCTTGCCTCAAGAACACTTCTCTTTTCCTTTTGCTAATGGAGAGCCGGCCACTTCATGAAGAAAGAAGACAATGATCAAGATACAAAGTCAAATTTTGCTTTTAATCTCCACCAAGTGTTCTTATCCAAGCAATTACTAAAACACCCTCAATCATATAACTAACCTTTGTCTCATATAAGTCCTTATATGTAATTTCATTAACAACCAAAAATATCTTCTTCCACTTAATCATCACCTTGACTCTTCATTTGACCACTTTATATGTTATATATATCATCATATACACAACATATACATTTTTCTCTAAACCCTAATTCTTTCTCCAAAACACATATGCACAAGCATTCTCATCCCAATTTCTTTTCTTACCCCATCATATGCATTCAATTCAATTTAACAATAACAACAACAACAACAACAACAATATAATCAAAACTTCTAAGCCACATATGAGGATATTACAATTCTCCCCCTCTAAAAAGAAAATTTCGTCCTCGAAATTACCTGAAATTAACTCTGAAACAACTGAGGATATTGCTCTCGCATCGTTTGCTCATTTTCCCAAGTTGCTTCTTCTTTCCCATGGTTCTTCCAAAGAATCTTCACCAATGGCACTCTTTTGTTTCTCAAATCTTTCACATCACGTGCCAAGATAGCAACTGGTTCCTCTTCAAAAGTCAAGTATGGGTTCACTTCAATTGATTCAAATGGCAACACATGAGATGGATCCGACCTGTACCTCCTCAACATGGAAACATGGAATACATTATGAATACGATCCAACTCAGGTGGCAAAGCAAGTCGATAAGCAACTGGCCAACTCTTTCTAACACTTCATACGGCCCAATGAAACGAGGACTCAATTTTCCCTTCCGACCGAACCTCAAAATCTTTTTCCAAGGAGACACTTTCAAAAATACCTTATCTCCAACATCAAACTGAATGTCTCTCCTCTTCAGATCTGCATAAGACTTCTGTCGGTCAGAAGCTGCTTTTAACCTGCTTCGAATTAACTTTACTTTTTCTTCAGTTTCTTGAATCAAATCAGGACCAACCAACTTATTATCTCCAAGCTCATTCCAACAAAGAGGTGTCCTACACCGTCTGCCATACAATGCTTCAAACGGTGCCATACCAATGCTGGATTGGTGACTGTTGTTGTAAACAAATTCCACAAGCGGTAGAAACCTGTCCCAACTTCCAGAAAAATCAATGACACAGCTCCTTAACATGTCTTCAAGAATCTGTATCACCCTCTCTGACTGTCCATCCGTCTGTGGATGAAAAGCAGTGCTGAAATGCAGTCGAGAACCCAAAGCATTATGCAAACTCTTCCAAAATCTTGAAGTAAACCTGGGATCTCGATCAGACACTAAAGAAGTTGGAACACCATGCAGTTTCACAATCTCCTGGATATACAGCTCAGCCAATCTCTCCAAAGAGTAATCCATCCGCACCGGAAGGAAATGAGCTGTCTTAGTCAATCTATCCACAATCACCCAAATGGCATCATGCTTCCTTTGTGTCCATGGCAAACCAGACACAAAGTCCATTGTCACTCTATCCCACTTCCATTCAGGCACTGCCAATGGTTGAAGCAACCCAGTTGGAACTTGATGCTCTGCTTTAACCTTTTGACAGGTGAGACATTTCGATACAAACTCAGCAATGTCTCTCTTCAACCCAATCCACCAATAATGTTGTCTCAAATCATTATACATCTTCGTACTACCCGGATGCATAGCAAACACTGACTGATGTGCTTCTTCTAAAATGATTCTTTTCAAATCAGCATCATCGGGTACACACAATCGGTTCTTAAACCAGAGACTCCCATCATCTCTCACAACAAAATCTCTAGTCTTCCCAATCTTGCAATCTGAAATAATCTTCTGAATCTTCATATCAACCAACTGAGCCTCTTTGATCTGATCTAACAAAACTGGCTTCAATTGCAACCGTGCCAACAATGCACCATCAACACAAGGTACAAAACTGGCATGCAATGCTCTCAACTCAACAAGCAACGAGAGCGAGTAAACTGTTAAACCAGCTAAAGACTTCCGACTCAGAGCATCAGCAACAACATTTGCTTTACCTGGATGATAGTCAATTAAGCAATCGTAGTCTTTAATCAATTCTAACCATCTCCTCTGATGAAGATTGAGTTCTTTCTGGACACCCAAATACTTCAAACTCTTGTGATCAGTGTAGATGAAACATTTTTCCCCAAATAAATAATGGCGCCAAATCTTTAATGCAAACACAATGGCAGCCAATTCCAAATCATGGGTCGGATAGTTAAGCTCATGCGGTTTCAACTGTCGAGATGCATAAGCTATAACTTTCCCTTCCTGCATCAATACACATCCCAAACCTCTATGTGAAGCATCACTGTAGATCACATATGGTTTGCCTTCAACAGGTAAAGTTAAAACAGGCGCTTGAGTTAACATATCTCTCAACTGCTCAAAGCTAGCCTGACACTGATCCGTCCACACAAATCTCACTCCCTTACGAAGCAATCTGGTGAGTGGAGTAGCTATCAAAGAAAACCCTTTTACAAACCGCCGGTAATAGCCTGCTAAACCCAGAAAACTTCTAATCTCTGTCACAGACTTGGGTGGACTCCAATTCAGAATAGCTTCAACTTTACTTGGATCAGCTCTAATGCCTTCTGCTGAAACAATATGTCCGAGAAAAGCTACTTGATCCAACCAGAACTCACATTTCGACAATTTGGCAAACAACTGCTTCTCTCTCAAAATCTGCAACACAATCCGCAGATGCATATCATGTTCCTCTTCATTCCGCGAATACACTAGAATGTCATCGATGAAGACCACAACAAACTGATCCAGATAGGGCCTGAACACCCTATTCATCAAATCCATAAAAGCTGCAGGTGCATTCGTCAGACCAAAAGGCATAACTAAAAATTCATAGTGCCCATACCTGGTCCTGAAAGCTGTCTTCGGAACATCTTCAGCTCTGACTCTCAGCTGATGGTATCCTGATCTCAGATCAATTTTAGAAAATACAGCTGCACCCTTTAATTGATCAAAGAGATCATCGATTCTAGGCAAAGGATATTTATTCTTAATAGTCACTTTGTTCAATTGCCTATAATCGATACATAACCTCATAGTACCATCTTTCTTCTTCACAAATAGCACAGGAGCTCCCCAAGGAGAAACACTGGGGCGAATAAATCCTTTGTCCAACAACTCCTGTAATTGCACTTTTAACTCCCTCAATTCTGCTGGTGCCATTCTATAAGGAGTAATAGAGATAGGAGTGGTACCAGGTAACAATTCAATACCAAACTCCACCTCTCTCTCTGGAGGCAATCCAGGCAACTCCTCTGGAAACACATCAGGGAACTCAGCAACTGTGGCAATGCTATCAATGGGAAAACCCTTCACTCTAGTATCTATCACATGAGCGAGATAGGCTTCACACCCCTTTCTAATCAACCTCCTGGCTGCAACAGCTGAAACAAATAAGGAGGCTAGCTGTTCCTGCTCATTAGATACTATCACCTCTCTATCATCACCCGTTCTCAAAGAAACAATTTTCTTTTTACAATCCACCACAGCTCCGTGTCGAGATAGCCAATCCATACCTAAGATCACATCATATTCCTTAAATGGCATCTCAATCAAATCTCCAAAGAACTCCTCACCCTGCACCCTCACTACTCTATCCCGGTGCACCTTACTCACAACCACACTATGCCCTAACGGATTTGTCACCAACACATCAAATCCTAGGGACTCAGCATGCACATCAGATACAGGCAAGACAGATACACTAACATAAGAATGCGTGGAACCCGGATCAATCAAAGCAAGTACTGGAGTATTAAATAAAGAAAAAGTACCAGCTATGACTGCCGATGCATCTGGCTGCCTCTGCATAACATACATCCTCTGGGAAGAACCAACCTCCTCTGGTCTACCCTCTCTGGATGCAGCACCTCCTCTAGAACTGAACCCTGGCCTACCTCCTCGGCTGACACCTCTGCCTCCTCTACCTCCTCTCACACTAGCTCGAGAAGCAGCAGAATCAACTGGCATCTGCTCCTGCCTCTCAGGGCAATCTCTCACAAAATGGTCTGGTGATCCACACCTGAAGCATACCCCTGCAACACCAGTCTTCCAACAAGGACCACCATGTGGCCTCCCACAATGGATGCAGATGGGAAGAGTGGATCTCCGAATCATCGGGGTCGGAGCACTAGCCACTGAAGCTGCAGGTCTAAATCTCTGCCTCTGGAACTGCACTGGCCTACCAGCTGATCTTTGACTTCTACTACTCCGAGGAACAAAACTTCCTCTACCCCTCTTAGCAGAAGAAGACCCTGCCTCGAACTGGGGCCTTCTCACTCTAACCTCCTCTTCAGAAGCAACTGCAACTATGGTCTGGGCTCTCTCTACACTCCTAGCTGCTGCAACTAACTGGGAGAAATCCTGATACCTGGAGCCTGCCACATGACATATAATTGAGGGCCTCAATCCCTCCTCAAATCGCCGACATCGATCAATCTCATCAGCAATGATACCCCCAGCATACTGACTCAGTCGAATAAACTCAACTTCATACTCAGTAACAATCTTGCTGTCTTGCTTCAAGCTTAAGAACTCCATCTTCTTCATGTCCTTATACTCCCTAGGAGTATACTTCAACTCAAATTCCCTCAGAAAATCAGTGTAAGACAGTGTTGGAGGATCATCCATAGAGTGTGGCACTGTCTTCCACCAGTCATATGCGTCCTTCTGCAGTAATGACCTGGCATAATCAAACTTTTCTTCAGGGGTGGCTTGTAACTGAATAAAGATTATCTGCACTTTGCCTAACCATTGCTCAGCCACTGCTGGATCAGTGGTTCCCATAAAATCTTCCGCCCCAAACTTCCTCAATTTATCATACTGTCTCATCTGAACCTGAGGCTGGGGTGGTGGTGGAGGTGGCTGTACTGGTGCTTGTCTCATTACTTCCATCATATGTCTAAACCAGGCTGGCGGAACCTCCTCTCCAGCTGGTCTACCCGACACCGAAGCAGGTGCCTCCTCAACACTATCAACCCTAGCTCCCTCGGCAGGAGCAATGCTCTCGGCACTACCCTCAACTGACTGTCTTGAGTGAGGATCCATCAACACCTAATACTGCAAACACAGCAGATTACATCTTATTAAAGATCAGGGACTGCCAATCTCAAACGTATATGTCATTCAAAACTCACTTTTTAAGTAAAAATATTCTTTTTATTACATTTTACCTAGGCTGAGAATCTCAAACCTAGGCTCTGATACCAAAACAATTGTAACACCCCCATATTCAATGCACACACACTACAACCACAACAATGTAGCATAAGTGCACCAAACATAGGATGCTACGGTTTCCTTAACATTCAAAACATTTTAAAACTTGATACCATATCCATATCATTATATCTTATTAACAAAATAGATCATTTACTTATAAAACAAAACATATTAGTTATCTATATATATATATATATACATTTATATATTACACAGCGGAAGTTATAAAATATGTATATATATGAAAACATTTGAATACATATTTACTATTATACATATATTTGCATTATCAACAAAACTTTACACAATATAAAAGATTTATACATGATTGGCAAGTCAGCTCTGATCTTTAAGCTCCCAAAATCAACTCTTCAATGTCTACTCTCACTCGGTCTCGAAGAGCTCTCGGGTTCGATTCTATCAGTTCTATCACCTGCGCGATTAAACACTATCGCGCTAAGCCAAGGGCTTAGTAAGATAAAACATGCAATAGACATGCTTAAATGCTATACAATGCCAATTCTAATTTATCATACATGTAACAACATAAATGCAAAGCTAACAACATACTTTTACATTTCATAACCTAACATACATATATGTATATCAGAATTCAACATCTTTGCATATATTTTATTAGTTAATCATTTAATCATTCATGAACAACACTAAGCAAAGACAAGCATGGGCCCAAGACACACTAATATGTCATTCAATTTTCAGAGTTAATGCTTTGGTTTTGTTATCACATTTATCAATATCAATATCATATACCCAACTAGGCTTCAAGGATTAAGTTCAACCAAGCTTCAAGGGGAGCAAAGCATGCTAAGCATCAACCCAACTTGGCTTCAAGAACTAACCCAACCTAGCTTCAAGGGTTGTAACATCTCAATTAGGCTTCAAGGATTCAATCCAACCTAACTTCAAGAGATTGTTACACTCATTAGGCATGCCACCAATAACAAACTCTGAAAATGGAATAACACATTAGCCACACAATTCATTTAGATTTCATTCTCAATTCTCATTATCATTTAGGCAAACATGCCTCATTTATCTCCATTAAATCACCTTAGCCAATAACAATGGCTCCACATTTCATTTCACAATATAACACTTCATTATTCAAGTGTATTTCTATCTCACATAGCATCATTCATAAATATTAACATTTCATTCCACATTTCTCATAAAACACATTACCATTCAAAGTGCATAACATAACATTGTTAATTCTCAACAATGCAATTAGGGCAAAACACAATTGACATGATTCATAGCTTTAGGACCATCCACATTCATTTGATTAGATCATTCTTGTGTTTGAAACATGTTTATAATGTTCATGTTTAAGTTTAGGAACAATGGAACTTTTGAAGAATTTAAACCATGCAAAGAGAACCAAGAAATCAAACAATGTTCAAATCATTTGAAGGGCACGCCCAACTCACTTGATTAACACGCCCAACCAACTTGAGTGACACGCCCGTGTCCTTAAAAAGAAAAGAGGCAGTAGCTAATTCAAACAATTGACACGCCCACTCCCCTAAAGGACACGCCCACTCCCCTAAATTGATTTTGGCCGTGTCACCAATTCACAAAACCTTAACTAAAACCAACCCTTTCTCAATTGCACTAAAACACAATATTCATCATATAACATATTTCACATGAACATAATCAATGTTCTAAACACATATTCATCACAAGAACTACTTCACCACACATTAATATCACAATTAAACACATATTAACTCAAAACCCTAAAATCAACATCCTTCTCCATCCATCCAAATCAACAACCATCATTTCCAACAACAACCTTCAATTAAACTCATAACTTAAAATCAATTTAACACTTGAAAACACAACCAAACACATCTCAAATCCACCAAATCACAAAATCATCAAACCCTACTTTACTTCCAACACAACTTCCAAATAAGTAAAGAAAACAAGAAAATACTTACTTGAAAAGAAGAAATTCCACAAATCCTTTGTCAAAACCTTGGATTGCTTCATCAACTTGCTTCTTGCCTCAAGAACACTTCTCTTTTCCTTTTGCTAATGGAGAGCCGGCCACTTCATGAAGAAAGAAGACAATGATCAAGATACAAAGTCAAATTTTGCTTTTAATCTCCACCAAGTGTTCTTATCCAAGCAATTACTAAAACACCCTCAATCATATAACTAACCTTTGTCTCATATAAGTCCTTATATGTAATTTCATTAACAACCAAAAATATCTTCTTCCACTTAACCATCACCTTGACTCTTCATTTGACCACTTTATATGTTATATATATCATCATATACACAACATATACATTTGTCTCTAAACCCTAATTCTTTCTCCAAAACACATATGCACAAGCATTCTCATCCCAATTTCTTTTCTTACCCCATCATATGCATTCAATTCAATTTAACAATAACAACAACAACAACAACAACAATATAATCAAAACTTCTAAGCCACATATGAGGATATTACAGTTTTTATCTTCTTTAAATGAAGTTCGGTCATTGTTGAAGAATGAAGGAAAATTAGAATTGATAAAAGGAGTTTTTCGTTTCTGTATGAAATTATGGCGTGAAGAGTAATTTATATAGTAGAAACATCCTTTTCCAAAATTGATAAGGAAAAGATGATAAGGAAAAAGCATGAGACCATGATGCATGAGGAAAAGAATTAGCGACGAAATTACTTTACCGTGTTGCATTTGGTTTTAGCTAAGTGATGCGGCTGTAAATTGTGAAAAGGAAATTGTGGTGCAATGATTATGATGGGATATATATATATAAAGAGTTACGGTCAAGATAGAAATTATATATTGTCATTATTATTTTTATACTTTTTATACAATGTTTACTCAATTGATACAATATTTATACATCATTAAGAAGGTGGTGGTAGGTCATCGAATAAAGCTCTAAAAAAATCATTGCATGTTAGAGGAGGAGGCAAATTACTCGTCCCGAGTCCGCCAGAAGCAGAAGCACCAAAATCAGAAGTAGACGAAAGGATCTGTCACGATCCTCATCAGAAGTAGACGAAAGGATCTCATGGTCATCAATTTGGAGGCCTCTAGATGAAGAAGCACCAGGATCCCTCATCCCCTGAAATTGGAAGTCTCGAAAATTTTGTTTTGATTGATGATACAAATTTTCAAAATGAGAAGCCTGCTGACGACTAGCAGCCAACTCTTCTAGAAGTTTCTTATTTTGTTCTTGAAGCATCTGCTGTGAGCCAGAAAGGAAAAAGTTAAGGCATACATAATCATGCATACATATAGCATATATTACCATGAAACAAGAAAACTTACCAGGTAACTCATATCAATGCTCTGTGGATGAGATGTCATAGCTGGAGGACTAGAATGATCAAATGAAGGAGCAGTAAAATAAGGTCTAGCCTCATGATTAAATGAGCCAGCAACCTGCAATAATCATTAAAGAATCAAAATAAGTTAAGAAAGAAGCAATTACAATCAAAATGGTAAAGGTTTACCTAAGAAGTGCCAGCCCCGAAATGTGGAACGAATTTTCCTACCTCTCCATGATGTTCCTCTTCATCTCTACCCTCATTTTCTTCGATAATTTCCCATACATCAACAGGAGATACATCAAAGTTCAAGAGCCTCATTTGAATAAAATGGGCATAAGATGCACCCGACGGATAGAGAAATGTTTCAACACCACAACCATGCCGGGCCAACCACCATGCATCCTCCGGCATTGATATAATATTTAAATTATATTCTGGGCAACGCATCAGGACCCTCCACTGCTCTGGACCAAGAAACAACTCATAAACTCTCTCTCTGAGAAACCAGCCACTAGACACTGGGCCAGCGATGACTCGGCGAGTATGTTGAAAAGATAGTGCATCATTCATGGAGGGAGTCCAGTTTATCCGTTCTTCTGTGTTCAAAACTCCTTGTGGAGAATACATTCCATTTGCAGTTAAACTTGACTTTAGCTGCACAAACAATGAAGCAGAATATGAAGCTTGCATCAATGGGCTTGAAGCCGCCCTCGAATTAGGGATTAAGAACCTAAAGGTCTATGGTGATTCTATTTTAATAGTATCACAAGCTTTAAGGAAATGGAAGATAAGAGAAGAGCGTTTGATTCCTTACCTACGACGCCTTGATCATTTGGCTCAACAATTCGATGATCTGTCCTTCGAATATCTCCCAGGAGCAAAGAATCAGTTCGCTGATGCTCTGGCTACTTTAGCTTCCATGATCAATATCAAGGAGGGGAAAGCCATTCGTCAATTGAAAGTTCAACTTCAGAAGCAACCTGCCCACATAATGCATTTGGCCGATGGTAAACCATGGTTTTGGGATATCAAAGGTTATCTCAAGGATGGAAGTTATCCGGAGGGATCATCAAAGGTTGATCAGAGGGCCATAAGGCAGCTAGCCACAGGTTACATTCTTAATGGGGATATCCTCTACAAGAGGAGTTGGAATGGAATGCACCTAAGGTGTGTGAATGAAGCAGAAGCTAAGCAGATCATGGAAATGGTACATGGTGGCGAACCAGGGCCACACATGTATGGAATCGCCTTGGCTCGAAAAATTGCCAATCTAGGATATTATTGGTCTACCATGAATGCTGACTGCGTGGCATTTGTGCAAGAATGCCATCAGTGTCAGATATTTGCCAAGATGCAGAAGCAACCTCCCGTTGCCCTGAATCCGATCACTTCTCCATGGCCCTTCGCTACTTGGGGAATAGATATAATTGGCAAAATACATCCAAAAGCATCAAATGGACATCAGTTTATCTTGGTAGCAGTGGATTACTTCACAAAGTGGGTTGAAGCAGCTTCCTATGCAGAATTAAATGCCAAAAAGGCAGCACAGTTTGTCCGAACCAACATCCTTTATCGGTACGGAATGCCGTTTGAAATTATCACTGATAATGGAACTCATTTCCAAGCAGAATTTGCTAAGCTCTTGAAGGATAAGAATGTCCAGCATCATAAGTCCTCTCCTTATAGACCTCAAACAAATGGAGCTGTAGAAGCAGCGAACAAGTCTATAAAGGTGATCATACAAAAAATGATCAAGGAACATAGGCGTTGGCATGAGAAGTTACCGCTGGCTTTGTGGGGATATAGAACATCAATTAGAACTCCTACTGGGGAAACCCCGTATTCCCTGGTGTACGGAATGGAAGCTGTACTTCCCATTGAACTGGAAGTTCAATCGGCGAGGATAATTCAAGAAAGTCAGATAAATGAAGCTGAATGGATCAGCAATTATCATCATCAGTTGTTGGGTTTGGATGAAAAAAGACTTCAAGCTCTACATCGGATTCATGGGTATCAGAAGCGAATGGCCAGACATTTCAACAAAAAGGTCAAAGATCAAAAGTTGGAAGAAGGTTGTTTGGTTCTGAAAGAGATTAGAACACCTGTTACAGATCCTCGTGGGAAGTTTCATCCTCATTGGGCGGGACCCTACATTTTAAAGAAAATACTTTCCAGCGGAGCCGTCATCTTGTCTGATTTGGATGGTCTGGAGTTCATAAATCCATGCAATCTGGATAAGCTAAAGAAATATTATGTATAATCATGCATTGTAATGAACTACATTAGACCTGATTCTCGTAAACTAATTCGAGATATGTAGGCAGCTCTCCTGGAGCACGGTCTAAATATTAATAAAAATCATCCATTTATCTTTCTTTTGCTAATATTATTAAAAAAAAAACAAAAAAAACAACAAACAACAAAAAATCCCGCTAAGTCGAAAACCCATAAAGGGCGGCTTAGGCAAGAATGGGTAAGAGCTCGCTAAGTTGAAAATTCGAAAGGACGGCTTAGGCAAAAATTAGAGCAAATAAATAAAGTAGATAATGCTCGGAAAGCAAACAAAAAAAAAAGAAAGGGTCATTCATTAAGAGTCATTCATTCAAAAAAGAATCTTTCATTACAAAAAGAGTCAGTCATTACAAAAAAGAGTCAGACCATAAGTCCTATACATTCAAGGAACTAAAAAGGTAGAAACAACCCAAAAAACAGACAATGGAGTCACCCTGGGATCTAAATCCTACGCCTCCTACGTGGGGCAGAGTCTTCGGTATCTTCCTTAGTTCCGAAGCTCTCTGCGACATCTATCTTCTCCTTGCTAAGAGGAACCACCTCCTCTCCCTCCAGCTCCTGCAGCAAGGCATACCTCCTGGGTTTTTCAACGGGCCAAACTTCGGCTATAAACTAGGTCCTATACTCCGGAGTGGGCTGAACAAGGGAAGGCTCAGCAAAAGGCCTGATCATCTGATGGTCTCTGACCCAAGTCTGTAGAACAACTCGGGTAACTCCAGGGGTAATAGGGGAAGCAATGGTAAGCCCGACCGGAAGGGGAACCCTCTGATCAATCCCTATCTGTCTGAGGACCCGGGAAGCACTATACCACCTGCTATGGGTGAAACCAAGGAGATAGACATGGTTGTGCATTGCATTTGCCTCCATGAAGCGAGGAATTCTATACCAAGGGACGAACCATAGCAATTCTTCTGGTCCAAGCTCAAACAACCAGATAGCCCACTTGGCCATGGAGGGAAAAGTAATATGGATTCTCCTGGTGCGGTACTGAGAAGGGTTATATGTCAAGGCATTAGGAGCAGCAACCACTCGGAGATGGTCTCTCAGCCAAACCTGAAAAAAAAATAAAAAAAATAAATAGATCCTTTCTATTTTACAAACAAAAAAGAGAGAATGAAATTAGAAGAAACAAAAAGGTATAACAAGATTACCTGAAGTATGATCGGGGTAACAGTCCAGTTCTCAAACCCGAGGGCAGCTCTGTCAAGACTCTGGATGGTCTCAGCCAGAATCATACCACCGATGCAATTAAGCTCTTCCATCTGCCTAACCATGGGGCAAAGCCTCAAATCACCGAAGCCAGGATCACGATTGAAAAGAAATCCGGCCAACAGGCAGAAAACAAAAGCTCGCATTCTGTGTTTCAGTTGAACCTCATCTTCAAAGTTGGCGGTCAGAAATTCATCAATCAGGGGAAGCAGCATCGCTCTACTCCCATCCATGATCATAGCTTGAGCTTGAGGCCTGGTAAAACTGAAAAGCCTCTGAAAGGATCCCACATAACCAACTTGGACCTCATGCCTTACAAGAGGGGCATTGGGGTCACATCCAATGATTGAACAAAATTCCTCAAAGAGAGGACACATTTCCTCCATTCGAGCACCGAATCTGAAAGGATCCCAAAATCTAATGCAAGCATGCAAAAAATCCCAATCCATAGCCACGCCCCTAAGGGTAGTAACGGCTTTCAGTCCATACCTTCCCATGTTGATCCTTTCGACGTTATGAAGGCTCTTGGTCCAGTTATGCATCACGTGGTTAAAAAGAGGATTCATTTTTGAGGAAAATAAAAAATCCTGCAATGAGAAATTTGTTTCTGGCCCAAAAATGCACTCAAAATTCTGTTTTTTTTTCAATACATATACTGCTCCGGGGCGGTTCGACCGCCGGGCGGGGCGGCCCGACTGCCCCCTCACAGCCTCGATTCCCTTTTTCTTGTTTATATATATATATATATATATATATTTTGATTTTATTTTTATTTTATTTTATTTTATGAAATTCTTGTGTTTTGGCCTTGTTTAGATTATTTTAGGTACTATTTTTTGGGGTTATCTCAGGGATTTATTTTTGAAAATAGATTTCTAAAAAAAAAAAACAAACACCATACATACATATCTGCTGTTAATACTAACAAATTAGTGCAGGTTTGTACTTAAGTTCAAATGACAGGTGGAAAATACGAAAAGTACAAAGTACAAAGCAAGAATAATTCAAATACTACAAATATAGTCCAAGACAAATATCAGAATTCAGCGCCGGGCTCTCCGTCTTTGCGGCCTGTTCTGCCTCTCATAAGCAGCATCAGTCCAAGCACCAGCAGCTCGTCCGACAAAGCAGTGATCAGTGCTGTCATATCAGCAACTAGGCCCTCAGGTACCTGTGAAAAAGACACAATCACAGTCAATTTCAAGAGAATTTTATGAATCCTTTTCATGAAAGGTTCTAAAAGAATATACCTGAGTAATGTGAACAAGCCTCCGGTGAGGTGCACTCTCCACACCAATTGGTCAGGACACCCAACCATCAGGTGCATGATAACGAACAGCATATGGCAACCTCAAGTCGGCTAAAGCAGGGTCCAATCGATCGGTAGCCGCAAGGATGGATGGGGGAGGCCTCAAATGTGATGAACTGTTGCTTGCTCCAGTATGTGTTTGTCCAGTCCTGGAGGCGGAAGCCCTAGTCCTAGAAGAAGAAGGTCTGTTAGCTCACCAGCTAGAAGAGGGATGGTCTCCCGGGGTGCTGGAAGTAGGGGCTGAAGAGTGGGAGGACCGATAAGGTGGTGCAGAATCGAACCGGGCCCCAATGTGTGGCATCAGTCGCTCAAGACAGTAAATATCATAATCCTCTTCATCCGAGGCAAAGGCCGATTCGAAGGGATCACCCTCATACTGGGACGCTGTAACAGGTAGAAGCGTCAGAGACAGCATGTCATCAGGGGGGTCCAAGGGAACTGTACGGAAGCCGGCAATCTGGAAGGTCACTCTCTCAGCGAGATAATACCGTCGATACTTTGGATGGGGAAGTATGAATCGACGGTGAGTCAGGGTCTGTGAACGCTGAAAGCTATGATCTTGAGTAATCCACTCTATCAGACGGTTAGACATTGTTGTGAATGCTACCTGTAAAAATTTATTATGTTAGTGAATCATTTTCTCTAATATAATAAATAACGATCAAGATAAAGTATTTACCGAGTTCATGGAGCAACTATCGAAGAACGATCTCAGCTCTCTGATAGAAAGCTTCCTCTTTGGTGCTGCTATCCTCTCTCTATACCACCTCCAAGCAATGGGAGAAAGAGGATCTACAGGGGCAAGCGGCTCACGAAGAAAAAGGGGCGACATCAGGAAAGTACTCATAAGCCCAAGTCTGAAAAAAAATGATGAATGAAATGAATGAATGAATGAATGAAGAAGAAATCAGAGTCGGTGTATGCAAGGTGAAGGAAATGTTCTTTACATTACCTCCCAGAAGTAATACAGGCCACATGGAGCAATGCGGGTATAGCAAAGGTCTGACATGTCGTCATACAATTTACACAACATCATGCTAGCCCAATCGTATGTCTGAAGTCGTGTCAGGTCGGTTAGACTCTTCAGCACATTGAGATTCACTGCATCCTTTCTTTTTGCTAAGAAGGAGCTAGCAAACAGGAGGATCAGGGTAAACCTGGCCACCTGATCAGCAGTAAGATCGCCTACCTCATAGCCAGTATAGATTGTTGGCGCCTGCTCTACAAACCACCTCCTCTGAATGCAGCGAGGCGCCTGATGTCGAGGGTAGTCAACCCCGATTAAAGTGACCATATCGGCTGAGGAGATATCATGCCGCCAATCATTGTAGTACTCCACCATCTCAACGCCAAATGGAATCCCAGAGATGACGGAAAAGTCGGTGGGCTTCATCGTCATCTCTCCCCAAGCAAAATGAAAGGTATCAGTGGTGGGCCACCATCGCTCAGCCAGTGCACAGATCAACTCTCTATGGATATCTCTACCTGCATCTATAGTCCTCAAATGGTGGAGGAAAGCAGGTCTGATTAGATCCCCCACCGGATGCCTGACATCAAAGACATAAGTCGGAATAGTGCTCATGGGTCTTTCCGCGAGAGATATCCTAATCGAAGTGTCCTAAAAAAATAAATAAATAAATAAAAATAAAAATAAAAATAAAAAAATTAATTAATTAAATTCTATCCCCAGCCGGGTGTGACTTCCTAGAGGATTATTTCTAAATTCTTTACTAGAAATAATTACCGATGGCAGAAAATGGTGAAACCTAGTATTACCCTTGATTCATTACTAGTACATGTGAAGGAAGAATTCTTAAAAATTTGTTTCTAAGTTCCTTACTAGAAATAAATAAATTTCCTAAACATGCATACTAGGTAAGTAAAAGATAAGGTACTTACCTCGTAACAGCCGGTCCTGGAGCTGTGCTTCTCCTCCTCAAGTAAAAGATTGCAGGGAGGGAGTGGGATCTCGAAGTCTTCAAAGCCGGTGAAATCCATTGTTGAAAGAAAGTTTGAAGAAAATTGAAGGAAAAGAAAGAATGAAAGCAAATGAAAATGGAATTGAATCAGCCAATTTATAAGGAAAATGTGAAAACGCAGGTCTTTTTGCACCTTGCTCAAAATTCTCTTTTCAGACAACCACTGAGCCCCATAAATCATTTTTATGGACCCCAGTGGGGGGCAATTGTGAACACTCAAATTTTAAGGCTCGGAAAGCCGACTGCAAAAAATCGAGCTGGACCGGACGTCCCCGGTAAAATTCACCGAAAGTATGTCTTCATGGTACTTGAAACGTTCGAAACGACGCAAGGATCACAGGTATGGTCTCAGAATAATTTTTGGAGGTCCGTAACTCCCAGAAAATCAGTTTGAACGGAAAAAGTGCGGATTTCGGTGCGGTTTTTGGGGTGAACCTCTGGGACTGGCGGTCCGACCGCCGTCCGTGTCCTTTTCCCGTTTTTCCGGCGAGCCGCCCGGTCCAACCGCCGTCCAGTCTGAATTTTGCCTATAAAATGCTGCTAAGTTTTCAAAAATGGAGGTTGGACTTTTTCGGGTGGGCCTCATGCTGTCGAATTCGTTTCACGGCTAAAAAACTTTTATTGGACTTTTATTTGCAAGAATCTAACCTCGTGTGGCAGGGATTAAGAATCATATTTCAAGATCTAAGGAAACAAGACCTGGAACTATGAAGTGGAAGGACCCTAAACAAGGTAGTATGATAATTTATCATTTGTTAATTTAAGCATGTCATAAAGCATCTTACCTTCTTCTTAATTGCTTTTCGGTCAAAGACCTAATCCTTTTAGGTCTAAGGCCTAATTAACTAATCAATCAACACTTCGGCATGAAGCCGCAAATCAATCAACTTTTTGGCACGGAGCCTAAATTGTATCTTTTTGGTACAAAGTACCTAAATTTCACAATTAAAATCAATCTTTTGGCCAAAGGCCTAAATTGCACGATTTTGGTACAAAGTACCAAAATTTCACAAATTTGCACTAAGTGCTAAAATTAACAACTTTGGCAAAAAGCCTGACAAATGCACGAAGCATACACACACACATGCATGAAGCATAATTTTCATCTCCTTTAAATAGGCTTTTCCGAACTACATGGGCTTTGATCTCTTATAAAAATGAGAGTATGTAGGAATATTTGAGATTCACCTCAAATAACAAGTCCACAATTTATCAACCATCTCTTCTTCTTCCTTTCTATTTTTCTTTTGGATTCATTTCTTATTTGACAAATTAATCAAATACATGACATAGTCCCCGAATCCTCCTTGGGTTCGTAGATTAGAAGCCTTTACATTGGATACATTAATTGGAGTCAGACAAGGGTTTTCTCAGCTTTTCCCTTCGGACAAAATAAACTGAGTGGCGACTCCGGACAACAAGTGAACGTTCATCCGAATCCTTTTCGGGTGGAAACAGAGGTTCACAACGCTATTTAGGGTCAAGCTAGCATAATAGATCACTCTCAAAAATTTCTCAACCCTTTGCCCAAGGACAGCTCCTACTACATGGTTGGATGCATCACACATAATTTCAAAAGGTAAGGACCAAACAGGAGCTACAATTACCGGTGTACTGGTCAATTTTTCCTTAAGGGAATTGAAAGCTTGCATGCATTGTGCAGTAAATTCAAATGGAACATCTTTCCCAAGCAAATGACACAATGGTTGGCTTATTTTAGAAAAATCTTTAATAAACCTCCAGTAAAACCTTCATGCCCTAGAAAGCTTCTTATTCCCTTAACAGAGGTAGGTGGGGGTAACTTAGCAATCAAATCTACCTTAGCTTTATCCACCTCAATCCCTTTACTAGACACAATATACCCTAACACAAATCCATGAGTAACCATGAAATGTCTTTTTTCCCAACTCAAAGTGAGATTACATTCAATGCATCTTTCAAGCACAAGAACAAGTTTACTAAGGCAATTATCAAAAGAGTCTCCAAAAATAGAAAAATTGTACATAAATACCTCAATAAAGCCATCTATGATGTCCGTGAAAATAGACATCATGCATCTCTGAAAGGTTGCAGGTGCATTGGACAAGCCAAAGGGCATACGTCGAAATGCAAAAGTTCCAAAAGTGCAAGTAAAAGTGGTCTTGGATTGATCCTCTAGTGCTATCGCCACCTGATAATAACCTGAAAGTCCATCCAAAAAGCAATAATGTGAGTGTCCAGAAAGTTTATCCAGCATTTGATCAATAAAAGGAAGAGGGAAATTATCTTTCTTTGTGGCATTATTTAACTTCCTATAGTCTATACACATTCTCCACCCAGTGGTAGTCCTAGTAGGAACCAATTCATCCTTTTCATTTTTTACCACAGTGATTCTTGATTTCTTAGGCACTACATGTACTGGGCTAACCCACTCACTATTGGCTATCGGATATATCACTCCTTCATCAAGCAATTTAAGCACTTCCTTCTTAACCACTTCACTCATGTTTGGGTTAAGGCACCTTTGGGTCTCTCTCATAGGTTTAGCTCCCTCTTCTAAGATAATTCTATGCATGCACATTGAAGGGCTAATACCTTTAATGTCACTCAACCCCCATCCTATAGCTCTTTTCAATCTTTTTAATTCACTCACCAACCTCATCTCTTCCCTTTAACTAAGTTCGCTAGAAATTATCACAGGTAAGGTGTTGTGATCTTCTAAAAACACATATTTCAGATTTTTAAGCAACTCTTTTAGCTCTAACTCAAGTGAAGGATTATTCTCTTATTTTTGAATGGAGGGGAGCTCAAATGACGGTTCCTCTTTAAATTCCTCTATTTTAGCACTTTCTAATATATCAAGGCAACTGGCTATTTCTGAGTAAAAAATATCCAAGCCACGATCTAAGGTCAGTGCAGCTCCAATTTATCCAAAGAACCTATTTGCAAGAAAACATATGAAACAACTACGTCAATACAATCAATTAAAGAGCAATCCTCATATAATGCAGTTGTAGGAATAGGAGAAGTGTTAAAACTACAAAATTCAACCATTTGTCCCAAGACAGTCATTGACAATTTACCATTTTTAACATCAATCAAGGTGTTGGTCATAGCCATAAAAGGCCTACCAAGTAAAATAGTGTGTGCGGATGGTGTAGGGTTATCTCCTTCCATGTCAAGAACTATAAAATCCATGGGGACTATCAACCCACCAACCTTAACTAACACATCTTCTATAACTTCTTTCAGGAATCTAAGAGATCTGTCAGCTAATTGCAAGACCATTTTAGTAGGTTTAAGTTCCCCAAGTTCTAATTCAAGATACACAGAGTAAGGAATCAAATTAACACGAACTCCTAAATCACACATGCCATCAATCTCCTTTCCATTTTCCATAGCAATTTTAATTATGAAGCTGCCAGGATCCTTTAGCTTTGGAGGTAGTTTATGTTGCAAAACAACACTAGCTACCTCTGATACTATCACCTTTTCATTTGGCTTATACCTCTTTTTCTTGGTGTTGAATTCCTTGAAGAATTTGGCATAAGCCGGCATGTTCTTTATTGCTTCAAGTAAAGGTAAGTTAATACTTACCTTAGACAGCATGTTGAAGATGTCTAAAAATTGCTTATCTTGTTTATCATTCTTCAACCTGCTGGGAAATGGTATAGGCGGCCGGTAAGGATTACTTGCCTTATGTAAATCTGCTGAAGGAGATTGCTCCATTGATTATTCTCTAGCACCCTTGTCCTCTGGTTCTCCTTCCTTCTTGTTTTCTTGATCACCTGCATTCACAGAATTATTTTCAACACCATTATCTTTTACCTTGCCACTTCTAAGAATAGTCACTGCTTGTGCTTGCTCAGGTTGACTCAAAAATTTTTCTTTTTGTTCAATCTGCATCTTTTGTGCAAGTTGTCCCACTTGGGTCTCCACTTTCTTGAAAGATGCTTCTAATGAATCCAACCTTTTGTTGTTCATCTCTTGATTCTTAGTGCTGACTTGGATAAAAGCATGTAAACTATCCTCCAAGCTATCTCTCTTAGGCTGCCCTTGATGTGAAGATTGCCCCGACGGTTGATTTTGTCTTTGGAACAAATGGAAAAGCTGTTGAGAATTATTTGTTGCCCATGAAAAGTTTGGATGATTCCGCCAACCAGGATTGTAAGTTTTTGAGAAAGGATCATTTTGGACCCTTGGTTCATATCCCCCCATAGCGTTAACTTGCTCAGCCTCATTTCCATAATGCTCGTATGCAGAGGGGCATATATTTGCTCCATGCCCAAAAGTTCCACAAATTCCACACACTTCTTGAGTAGATGAAAAAGCATTGTTTTTCATGTTCAGCATCTGCACTTGCCTTGTCAATTCAGCTATCTGATTGACCATCTCACTATTGGCTTCTACTTGATTTAACCCTTTACTTCTTCCTCTTACACTTTTTTATTGGGAATTAGCTCCCAGCATTTCAAAGATTTCATAAGTCTCTTCTACTATCTTTTCTCCCATAGCTCCCCCAACTGCATTATCAACAGTATTCTGAAATTGCTGGGTTAGTCCATCGTAGAAAAACTGATTCAGTAGTTGAAGTGGGTAATGATGGTGTGGACACTGGACTAACAACATCTTAAACCTGTCCCAAGCCTAATGAAATGGCTCTCCATCCATTTGAGCAAATGTAGCTATTTTTCCTCTTAATTCAGTTGTCTTCTGATGTGAATAAAATCTGCCCATAAACTTGTTATATACTTGCTCCCGAGTTGTCAAAGAATTTTTAGGTAACATCATAAGCCAGCTTTTTGCCCTATCCTTTAATGTGGATGGAAAACACCTCATCCTCAACTGGTCTTCTACTAGTCCTCCCAATGGAAATGTGTTGAGGGTGGAGTAGAAATCCCGGATAAAATTCAAAGGATCCTCATTCGAAACTCCATAGAAAGATGGCAGCATGTTGTAATGGATATTCTTCAACTCTTAATTTCTTACTGCATCTGTCAATCTTATACATGAGGTGGCATTCCCAATGACAGGTCTAACAAAATCCCTCGTAGTTCTTTGCCTTTCGTCTCACATATTGGTAGATTGTGCAGTATCCGACTCAAAATCAGAAATTTCCTCCTCTGTATTATTTTATTAGTTTTTGTCATACAATTGTAATTTATTTATTATGATGATTATTGTTTTCTCCATGCGTTTTGGTAGTTTTAATCTGTTTATTTAGTGATTTCATCAATTTTGGTAGTTTTAATTTATTCCAGTGTTTATGCCATTTTTGTACTAGTTTTTAGTGTGATTTTATGTGTTTTTGGTTAATGTTTCATTTGATTCTTGTTTAAAGTTTGTTTCAAGTGTTTGTTTTAGGTTAATGTGCAAAAAACTCCCTTGGAAGATCAAAACAAAGAAAGAAATGCATGAAGCAGTAAGACATGGCCAAGCCAAATCAAGATTGGCCGTGTCACCTCAAGCAAATTTTTGGCAGATCATGACATAGGTAGGAGACACGGCTAAGCCACTGACTGTGTCTCACCTAAAGGGCAAAACCAAGGGAACCAAGAAAGAAAGGAAAATCTGGCAGCAGTTGACACTGTCAGGTGACGCGGCCAAGCCACTGGCAGTGTCACATGACACGGCCATAAGCTTGGCCGTGTCCCATATTTAGCCAAGAAAGAAGAGCAAAGAAAGAAGAGAATCAGTAGGTGACATTGGCAGGTGACACGGCCAAGCCACTGGCCGTGTCACATGACACAGCCAGGAGCTTGTTCGTGTCACACTCATTTCCACAGAAGCAAATAAGAAAGATTACACAGAAGCTGACACCCCCAGGTGACATGGCCAAGCCACTGGCCGTGTCACATGACACGTCCACAAGCTTGGCCGTATCACTCCATGGGGCTAAGGAAAGAAAGGAAATGCAGATTTTGAGCAAGTGTTTTGTATAAATAAGAAGATTAGGGCATTTGAAAGGGTTACACATATTTTCCAATAGTCAAACATAAACTTTTGGAGCTATTCTTCATTTTCTTTTGAATTTTGATTACACTTTCATGCAAACACTCTAGATTAAATTAGTTTTAGCCATTGCATTATTCTTTATGCAAAAATGTGAGCAAAAGATTCTTTAGAAGCCAAAGAAAGTTTGTAATTTTGTTTTGTTCTCAAACTCTATCTCTTAAGTTTCATTGGAATTGTATTCATGAATTCTCTAATGTCTAAATTAATTTCTTTGAATTTTAATGAGATGAAATTGTTTGATAGCATCAATATGAACTAATTTTGATCTAGTCATTTCTTTAACAAATGTTTTGAGAAATTAATGCACAAATCGGGTGTGAAACACAAGGTGGCGACCCCATACCATCCACATACTTCAGGACAAGTTGAGACATCCAACAAGCAAATCAAAGGAATTCTGGAAAAAATAGTCAACTTATCAAGGAAGGATTGGGCAAGTAGATTGAATGATGCATTGTGGGCATATCGAACTGCTTTCAAGACTCCTTTGGGTATGAGTCCATACTGATTGGTTTTTGGTAAGGCTTGTCATTTACCAGTGGAGTTGGAGCACAAGGCGTATTGGGCAATTAAGACTCTGAATTTAGATTTGGACAAGACAAAGAGAGAACATTTTCTGCAAATTTCAGAGTTAGATGAACTAAGGAATGAGGCATATGAGAGTTCGAGGATTTATAAGGACCGCACTAAAGCACTTCATGATAGAATTTTAGTGCGAAAGGCATTCAGCCCAGGTATGAAAGTTTTACTTTTTAATTCTCACCTCCGACTGTTTCCAGGAAAACTCAAGTCTCGATGGAGTGGTCCTTTCAAGATAACTCAAGTATATCCTTCCGGTGCTATAGAATTGTTTAACTCTCGAGCGAATGAAACTTTTAAAGTAAATGGACAGAGAGTTAAACCATTTAATGAAGGGTTCCAAGAAGTAAGGATCATCGATAGTACTTTGATCTACTATCCTTAAGTCTTGTAGTAATGTCTAGGTACACGACATTAAAGAAGCGCTACATGGGAGGCAACCCATCGGTTTGCATTTCTTTTCATAGTTACAATTTCATATTTAGCAATTTTAATTTCATGTTTGGTTTAAATAAATGGAATGGGTGCTTTGATCGGTTTTATTTTTTTTAATGTGTTTCATGGTTAAGCAAGGAAGAGGATTGCATTTCTTTTAGATTTGGTGACACAAAAAAAAAAGAGGAGCCAAAATGGCAGTGAAGGACACTGCCACTTGACACGGCAAGCCACTAGCCGTGTCAAGCAAACTCAAAATACACAGTCCCAGACACGGCCAAAAGGCTTGGCCGTGTCCTTGGCCGTGTCATAGAGACACGGCCAAGCTTATGGCCGTGTCCCTTTCTTTGTCTTGCAATCTTTTGTTTTACAGTATCAAACATGTTCAGGGGACACAGCCAAGTCACTGGCCATGTCCCTCCAAACCCATCAAACACGGCCAAGCTAAACCAAGCTTGGCCGTGTGACCTTGATTTCCATGTTTAAAAACCAGTTTCAACCCTTTTCTTTCATTTTAAATCCCTGGTTTTCCTTTTCCTTTTCTCTCTCTCTCGACTCCTTCTCTCCAAAACCTCCATTTTTGTTTTCTCAAAGCTTCCAAAATCCCACTAATTCTCCATTTTTCTTCACCAAAACAAAAATCAACCCGTTCAATCTTCTTCTTTTCTCATCAAAAACCAATTAAATCTGTTAAAGCTTCAATTTTTTCCAAATCTATCAATATGCCTAGAACAAAGATGGTGTCCCACCACAAGAGGAGGCAACCTCCAACTGCAGCTCCATCTTCATCTTCTTCATCTTCAAAGAGAGCAACTCTTTTAGCTAAGGGTTTCTTTCCAATGAGGTATGTAAGCGATGAATCCCTTAATGCTCTTCATATTAGGGATAATTTTTATAGCTATGTTCAAAACCTTGGGTGGGAGAAATTAGTCTCCCTTCGACCTTTGCAATTTCAAGAGCTTACTTTGGAATTTTTAACTTCTCTTAAGGTTGAAAGAGATGAACAGAAAATTTGCACTAGGTTGAATTTTAAATTACTTGGGAAATCATGTGTAGTTAGTATTGAGCAATTGAATGCTATCTTTGGTTTCCATCAACAAGGGGAAAAATCTATACCTAAGGGTTTTAAACAATAATTTGCATGGGGAGCATTGGGCTCGGGAATATATGTGGCCAAATCGGCCAAGGCAACAAAATTGAGTAATCCCGCTCTAAGATATTTACATCGCTTTATGTCTTGTGGGTTCTTTGCATGGAAGGAAAGCCCAGGTGTAGTGGAAATTAGCGAGCTCTTTTTTTTCTTAGACTGTGCTTGTAATGCCATACCCATTAGTGCCGGCTATTGGTTGGCCGATGTTTTTGACAATGTGGCGAACAAAAAGAAGGGTGCTATTTTGTATTGGAGGATTGTTACCACTTTAGCGACAACCCTTCTTAATGATTTTGACCCGAGTAACCGCCGTATGACTATAATTTCGGGTAATGATTCGTTAGATTTAGCCACACTTGAGAAGATGCATATGGTTGTGAATAGAGGAGGGACCTATGTGATGGCTTCAGTTGAGCCAGATGCACCGGGGAGCCGACAAAAGAGAACACGAGTCCATAAGGAGTCCGATTCAGATTCTCTTGATTTGGATGAAGATGCTCCGGTCCCGGACAATCAGGAGATAATTAATAGGATAGAGGCATTGGAAAACAAGGTCGATCGTAACCATGTTGTGGTCTTGCAATAGTTGGACCAAATCAATAGCAACCTTGCTAAATTTCTGAGCCTCCATCCTTCAGCTGCATCATCATCACATCCTCCGTCACCATAGATCAAATCGGCTCTACTCTTTTGAGAAAATTCCTTACTTTCTTGTGTTTAGTTATAGCATATTGTCATTGTTATTTTTTGTTTTTGTTTTTAATGTTAACACTTTATATTTTGGTTATTTTATATAAATTGTATTTTGTTCCTGAACAATTGATTTTTGTGGATGAAAAGGTAGCGTTTGCCTCACAAGGGAACGATGGAAAACAGGTTGTACCTTAACTCTTTTTCTTTATTATCCTTGTTTCCATTGAGGATAATGTAATTTATAAGTGTGGGGTAATCTTTAAGCTTTCCTTTAATTTTTGTTTTGTTTGTCTTTGTGTGTTATATTGTGCGTTGTTCATGGCATAATTGTTGGAAACTTATTGACTTTTCTGTAATTCTAGCATTATATTTGAGCCTTTCGTATTAACATAGAGATTAGCATTTGAATTCATTCAGGATCAATTTTCACATTCTGCAATTCATGACATATAAATCTTTGAGAACCTACCCTTTGTGAGTTTTGAGCCTCATAGATTGAATATTATTGTCAATCAATTTTCTTTTCTTAAGTGTGCACCTTCATGATTTTGTATCTCTAGAGCTTGCTTTTGCATACTAATTGAACTCACATTATGATTTTATCTCAAGTTTTAAAATGATGAAGGCAAATTAGGATTAACCCCTTTAGCTTAAAAAGACCTCCCTTAATTATGAATTCCTTAGTGAGCCAAGTTGAGCCTTTGACTTTTTCTTGATTGATCAACACAATTCAACACTCAACATTTTCCTATTGTCATCATACCTTCATTAAGTAATGGAGTTTCTTATGATATGACAATAGGGAGGTTTAATTCATAAGTGTGGGGTTGAAAATAGTATTGCTTTAGTAAGATTTGGGGCTGAAATGCATACTTTGCACATTGTATTTGACTAAGAGTCGATTGTTCTTTTCCTCTACATTTTGAGCTAGATGTTCCATGCAATTTTATATTTTGTATATATATATATAATAAATAAAAAATAAAAGAGAAGATATATATATATATACAAAATTCATATATTTTCTAGCATCAGTCATCAAAGAGGAATTTAGACTCATGTACTTTTCTTTAAGTATTCAAGTATGTGAGATTATCAAGGGTTGGTGAATATGCCATTTGAGGGAGTTACAAGTTTCTAAGCAAGAGAATTGTCTAATTTAGATACTCCATGTAACACCCCTATATACCGTATATGTACCAAGCATGCTTATACGATCGTAAAATACGTATACCGAATATAGAACATGTCACTGTTTAAAAATACACAAATCATATCTCAAAATGTTTAAAAGAAATTCAAAAGACACTATATATAAAAACATTTATAAATTCACAGCGGAAGTTATTACAAACTTTTACAAGTTCAAATACATAAAATCCAAATAAACAAAACATAGAATATATACATGATTGGCAGCTTGACTCTTTGATCTTTAAGCTCTAATCCAACTCTTCAAGCACAACCTCAACTAGGTCTAGAGGAATCCTCGGTCTCAACCCTATCAACTCTACCACCTGCGCGATGAACCACAATCGCGCTGAGCCAACAACTCAGTAGCACAAACCATGATGATAATATGAAATGTCAATATCAATTTCATACATTCAACCAATAAAGATCATATTTATAAACATTACATTTCATTATTTCAATAATCATATCATCATCCACTCAATATAGACACCTATGGGCCCAACTAGCATTTAATATGATATTCAAAATTCAGAGTTGCTGCTTTGGTTCATAATCACAATAATCAAGCCCGTAGGCAATGTACATATCTCTCTATCCATGGATAGGGTAACAGACCCAGTCTCTTGGACCATCAACTCAACATCTTGAGGAGATCCCCAACCCGGCTAGACTGTTACCTGTAACAGACCCAGTCTCTTGGACCATCAACCCGACTAATCGAGGAGATCCTCAACCCGGCTAGACTGTTACTTATTTTCACATTTATCATTTCACATTATTCATAGTGTAACAGACCCAGTCTCTTGGACCTCAATTCAACTCAATTTGAAGAGATCCTCAACCCGGCTAGACTGTTACTAATCATTTTATAGGCATGCCGCCCAAAACCAGAACTCTGAAATTGAATGAACATATTAAACATACAATTATCTCATTTGCCTCTTTATCATTCTTTTTCTCAATTCATATCTCATACTCAAATAGGCAATCATGCCTCATCAATTTCATTTGCAAAACCATGTCCAACAACCATGGTTTCAACATATCTCCATTCACATAAAGATAATTCATCATCATTCATATAGCACATTACATTTCATAAGATTCACAATGTGCAAAATATCACATTATTCATATATGTATAATCAACAATGCCACCTCAAATGGATGTATGCAACAATGCAATGTTTGTACTTACCTTAGATGCAACCCACACAATATTAAACACCTCTCTTTCCAATAATCTTTCACTTCTTGAATTAGGGTAATTCACCTTCTTCACAACCTATTCCAAAAGGAAGATGAAACCCACATAAGATCATAAGGCTAAGAACCAACTACGGCAAACTCTATACTTGACACGCTCAACAACACGGGCGTGTCCCCGACCGAGCCCTAACTCCACAATACAGAAGCTTTTACATGCTCACCCACACGAGCGTGTTACTGGCCATGTTAATACCTAACCAACATAGTAGCTATAACACGCTCAGTGACATGGGCGTGTCACTGGACGTGTAATTACTACTGCGACACAGAAGCTATGACACGCTCAATGACATGGGCGTGTCACTGCTCGTGCCACTCAACCAAAATACAGAACCATCGACACGCCCACAAATCCTGGACGTGCCCTTGGGCGTGTCAGGCCAAAAACCCAGATTCCGGCCAAAACAACAACACAACCAACAAAACTCTTTCTTTCACCAAAAACCACTTCAACCAAAGTCATCTCAACATACCAAAAAACCATAACAAACTCACAAAAACACCAAAACAACTAAAACATTCTTCCAATCTCAAATCAAAAATCATCAACACAACCCTAAAACACAACCTCAAAACATTCACTTCCAACAACTTACTCTTTCCTTCAAAACATCCCCAAAAACAAGAAATCAGTTACCCAAACACTCTTAAGCCCATCTTAAACAACATAATCACAAACCATTCACAAACTCAACTCAAAACTCAAAGAAATCAAAGGATCAAGTGAAGAACTTACCAAGGATGAAGAAATCTCTTAACTTTCCACTTGATCTCTTGAATGCTTCCTTAGATCTTGAGTTTAGAGGTTCAAATCTCTCCTTTGTTCTCTTGTCCCTTAGTTGGCCGGCCAAAGCAAAAGCAAAGGAAGGAGAAGAAAATGGTCCACGGCAATGAGAAAGAAAGAAGAAGGAAGAAAGAGAAACCCAAAGTCAAACTCTTCTTTTCCTTAAAATCCTCCCAACCAAGCAAATTAAAATATTAAACAATCCCTTTCAACCTCTTCCACTCATCTAATTCCTTATTAATTAATTATTAATTCAAACACAACAAATATCTTCTTCCACTAACTCCATTTTAACTTTCCATTGACTTTGGTATATGTTATATATATTCTAATTTACATCACATATACACTCTCTTTAAAAAAAAAACCCTTTTCTCTTCCAATAAAACATATACAATAAATCCAATTAAATTAATAATAAAACCCAAAACATCTAGGGTATATTTTGGGATATTACAATTCTCCCCCTCTAAAAAGAAATTTCGTCCTCGAAATTACCTGATGTGAAGTCTGAAACAATTGTGGGTATTGATCTTGCATTGCTTGCTCACTCTCCCAAGTTGCCTCTTCTCTACCATGATTCTTCCAAAGAACTTTCACCAATGGCACTCTCTTATTTCTCAACTCTTTTACTTCATGTGCCAAAATAGCAACTGGTTCTTCTTCAAATGTCAAATCTGGACTCACTTCTATGGATTCAACTGGCAAAACATGAGATGGATCCGATCTATACCTTCTCAACATAGAAACATGGAAGACATTATGGATTCTATCCAACCCCGGTGGCAAAGCAAGCCGATAAGCAACTGGTCCAATCCTTTCCAAAATCTCATACGGTCCAACAAAACGAGGACTCAGTTTTCCTTTACGACCAAATCTCAAAATTTTCTTCCAAGGAGACACTTTCAAAAATACCTTATCTCCCACATTATACTCAATGTCTCTCCTCTTCAAATCTGAATAGGATTTCTGTCGATCTGAAGCTGCTTTTAACCGATCCCGAATTATTTTCACTTTTTCTTCAGTCTCTCTAACCAAATAAGGACCAATTAACTTACCTTCACCAGTTTCATTCCAACATAAGGGTGTTCTACAACGTCTACCATACAATGCCTCAAATGGTGCCATGCCAATGCTTGATTGGTGACTGTTGTTGTAAGCAAATTCCACAAGTGACAAAAATCTATCCCAACTACCGGAGAAATCAATGACAAAGCTTCTCAACATATCCTCAATAATTTGTATCACTCTCTCTGACTGCCCATCTGTCTGAGGATGAAAAGCAGTACTAAAGTGCAATCGAGAACCCATAAACACATGCAAACTCTTCCAAAACCTTGAAGTGAACCGGGGATCTCGATCAGACACTAAAGAAATCGGGACTCCATGTAACTTCACAATCTCATGGATATACAGTTCTGCTAACTTCTCAAGAGAATAATCCATTCAAACCGGAAGAAAGTGAGTTGTCTTAGTTAATCTATCAACAATTACCCAAATAGCATCATGCTTACTCTGAGTCAAAGGCAACCCTGGTACAAAATCCATTGTCACCCTCTCCCATTTCCATTCAGGCACTGTTAAAGGCTGAAGTAACCCTGTTGGAACTTGATGCTCAGCTTTCACCCTCTGACAAGTAAGACATTTGGACACAAATTCCGCTATGTCTCTCTTCATACCAGACCACCAATAATGTTGTTTCAAGTCATGGTACATCTTTGTACTACCCGGATGTATAGCAAAAACCGATTGATGTGCTTCTTCCAAAATGATCCTTTTCAAATTATCATTATCATAAACACACAACCTACCCTTGAACCAAAGACTACCATCACTCTTCACATGAAAATCTCGGCTCTCTCCATTTTGGCAATTTGAAATAATCTTTTGAATTTTCTCATCTGCCAATTGAGCCTCCTTAATCTGATCTAACAATATTGGTCTCAACTGCAGTTGAGCTAATAATGCACCATCATTACATACTTCAAAACTGGCATGCAATGATCTCAACTCAACAAGCAACGAGAGCGAATAAACAGCCAAACCTGCTAAAGATTTCTGACTCAAGGCATCAGCAACTACATTTGCCTTGCCAGGATGGTAATCAATCAAGCAGTCGTAGTCTTTAATCAGTTCTAACCATCGTCTTTGCCGAAGATTCAACTCCTTCTGAACACCCAAATATTTCAAACTTTTATGATCTGTATAGATAAAACATTTCTCTCCATATAAATAATGGCGCCAAATCTTCAAAGCAAACACTATAGCCGCCAACTCCAAATCATGAGTCGGATAGTTAAGCTCATGCAGCTTCAACTGCCGAGAAGCATAAGCTATAACTTTACCCTCTTGCATCAACACACACCCTAAACCACTATGTGAAGCATCACTGAAAATCACATATGGTTTATCTTCCACGGGTAAAGTAAGAACAGGTGCTTTCGTCAACATTTCTTTCAACTGCTCAAAGCTAGATTGACACTGATCCATCCACACAAATCTAGATCCTTTCCGAAGTAATCGGCTGAGTGGAGTGGCTATCAAAGAAAAACCTTTTACAAAGCATCGATAATAGCCTGCCAAACCCAGAAAACTTCTAACTTCAGTTACAAACTTTGGTGGACTCCAATTCATAATAGCTTCAACTTTACTTGGATCAACTCTAATACCATCTGCTGAAACTATATGACCCAGAAAAGTCACTTGGTCAAGCCAAAACTCACACTTTGATAACTTAGCATACAGCTGCTTCTCTCTCAATATCTGCAACACAATCCGCAAATGCTTGTCATGCTCCTCCTCATTCCGCGAATACACCAAGATATCATCGATAAAGACCACCACAAATTGATCCAAATAGGGCCTAAACACCCTATTCATCAAATCCATGAAAGCTACAGGTGCATTCATCAACCCAAAAGGCATTACTAAAAACACATAATGCCCATACCTGGTGCGGAAAGCTGTCTTAGAAACATCTTCAGCTCTCACTTTCAACTGATGGTATCCTGATCTCAAGTCAATCTTGGAAAACACTGATGCTCCCTTCAATTGATCAAAGAGATCATCAATTATAGGCAAAGGATATTTATTCATAATAGTCACTTTATTCAATTGCCTATAATCAATGCATAACCTCATGGTACCATCCTTCTTTTTCACAAACAAAACAGGAGCTCCCCAATGAGAAACACTGGGGCGTATAAATCCTTTATCCAACAACTCCTGTAACTGCACCTTTAACTCTCTCAATTCTGCTGG
This sequence comes from Garcia nutans, assembly GCA_947685225.1. Taxonomy (NCBI): domain Eukaryota; kingdom Viridiplantae; phylum Streptophyta; class Magnoliopsida; order Malpighiales; family Euphorbiaceae; genus Garcia; species Garcia nutans. The sequence continues at coordinate 4,620,767 of CANTUV010000002.1, forward strand.
TGCCATGCGATAAGGAGTGATAGAGATGGGAGTGGTACCAGGCAACAAATCGATACCAAACTCAACCTCTCTCTCAGGAGGCAACCATGGCAACTCCTCTGGAAACACATCTGGAAAATCTAAAACGGTGGCTATAACATCAAGTTGAGAACCCCTTACTCTAGTATCCATCTCTCTCAGGAAGCAACCCTGGCAACTCCTCTGGAAACACATCTGGAAAATCTGAAACGGTGGCTATAACATCAAGTTGAGAACCCCTTACTCTAGTATCCACCACATGAGCAAGGTAAGCATCACACCCTTTTCTAATCATCCTTCTAGCTGATACAGCAGATACAAATAAGAATGCAAGCTGTCTCTGCTCACTAAACACCATCACACTCTTATCATCCTTAGTTCTCAAAGTGACACATTTCTTCTGACAATCAACCACAGCTCTATGTCTAGACAACCAGTCCATGCCCAAAATCAAATCATACTCTTTAAAAGGCATTTCAATCAAGTCTCCAACAAACTCTTCACCTTGTACCACAACTGCACTATCTCGGTGCACCTTGCTAACAATCACACTATGCCCTAATGGATTTGTCACTAACACATCAAATCCTAGGGACTCAGCATGCAATTCAGTCACAGGCAAAATAGATGCACTAATATATGAATGAGTTGAGCCTGGATCAATTAAAGCAAGTACTGAAATGCCAAATAGAGAGAAAGTACCAGCGATGACTGCAGAAGCATCTGGTTGTCTTTGTATCACATAAACTCATTGAGAAGGCCCAGCCTCCTCTAGCCTAGTATCCCTGGACGATCCCCCTCTCTGACTATAACCAGGTCTACCCCCTCTGGTGAAACCTCTGCCCCCTCGACTACCTCTGAAACTAGGTCGAGAAACTGCAAAATCTGCCGGTCTCTGCTCTTGCATCTCTGGACACTCTCTAATAAAATGATCAGGAGAACCACATCTAAAGCACACAGCTGGTCCACTACTCTACCAGCAAGCACCTCTATGTGACCCTCCACACTGAGCACACACAGGTAAAATGTATCTCTGAACTACAGGAGTAGGAACACTCACTACTGAAGCTGTAGGTCTCGATCTCGGTCTCTGTAACTGAACTGACCTACCAGCTTGCCTCTGACTCCTAATAGGCCTGGGAACAAAACTTCCCCTACCTCTCTTCGCAGATGAAGACCCTGCCTCAAAATGGGGTCTCCTAGCCCTGGTCTCCTCCTCTGTAGCAGCTGCTGCTATAATCTGAGCTCTTTCCACACTCCTAGCTGCTGCAACCAGCTGGGGAAAATCCTGGTTTCTTGAACCAGCCACAAGACACATAATTGAGGGTCTCAATCCCTCCTCAAACCTCCTACACCTGACAATATCATCAGAAATAATTCCCCTGGCGTAGTGGCTCAACCGGATGAACTCTAGCTCATACTCTGTTACAGTCCGGTGATCTTGCCTCAAGGTCAGAAACTCCATCTTCTTCACATCCTTATACTCCCTCGGAGTATACTTCAGCTCAAACTCCCGTAGAAAATCACTGTAGGACCAAGTAGGTGGATCGTCCAAAGCATGCAGAACTGTCTTCCACCAATCATATGCATCCTTCTGCAACAGTGATCTGGCATAATCAAATTTTTCTGCTGGAGTGGCTTGCAACTGAATGAAAATTCTTTGAACTTTATCCAGCCACTGCTCAGCTACCGCTGGATCAATAGTACCCAGAAAACCTTCTGCCCCATACTTTCTTAGTTTATCATACTGTCTCACTGGTACCATTGGCTGAGGTGGGGGGTGGCGGCGGTTGCACTGGTGCCTGCCTCATTAATTCAACCACATGCCTAAGCCAAACTGGCGGAACCTCCTCACCAGCTGGTCTCCCTGACACAGAAACAGGGGCCTCTCCAGTTCTATCCACTCTAGCTTCATCTAGACCAACCTCTGGAGCTACCCTCTCAGCACTACGCTCAACGGATTGACGTGAATGAGGATCCATTATAACCTATATCTGCAAACACAGCAGAAATACACCTCATTAAAGATCAGAGACTGCCGACACCAAACATGTATTTTATTCAAAAACTCACTTTTAAAATCAAAATATTCTTTTTCTTACACTTGACATAGGTTAAGAATCTCAAACCTAGGCTCTGATACCAAAATAATTGTAACACCCCTATATACCGTATACGTACCAAGCATGCTTATACGATTGTAAAATACATATACCGAATATAGAACATGTCACTGTTTAAAAATACACAAATCATATCTCAAAATGTTTAAAAGAAATTCAAAAGACACTATATATAAAAACATTTATAAATTCACAGCGGAAGTTATTACAAACTTTTACAAGTTCAAATACATAAAATCCAAATAAACAAAACATAGAATATATACATGATTGGCAGCTTGACTCTCTTATCTTTAAGCTCTAATCCAACTCTTCAAGCACAACCTCAACTAGGTCTAGAGGAATCCTCAGTCTCAACCCTATCAACTCTACCACCTGCGCGATGAACCACAATCGCGCTGAGCCAACAACTCAGTAGCACAAACCATGATGATAATATGAAATGTCAATATCAATTTCATACATTCAACCAATAAAGATCATATTTATAAACATTACATTTCATTATTTCAATAATCATATCATCATCCACTCAATATAGACACCTATGGGCCCAACTAGCATTTAATATGATATTCAAAATTCAGAGTTGCTGCTTTGGTTCATAATCACAATAATCAAGCCCGTAGGCAATGTACATATCTCTCTATCCATGGATAGGGTAACAGACCCAGTCTCTTGGACCATCAACTCAACATCTTGAGGAGATCCCCAACCCGGCTAGACTGTTACTTGTAACAGACCCAGTCTCTTAGACCATCAACCCGACTAATCGAGGAGATCCTCAACCCGGCTAGACTGTTACTTATTTTCACATTTATCATTTCACATTATTCATAGTGTAACAGACCCAGTCTCTTGGACCTCAATTCAACTCAATTTGAAGAGATCCTCAACCCGGCTATACTGTTACTAATCATTTTATAGGCATGTCGCCCAAAACCAGAACTCTGAAATTGAATGAACATATTAAACATACAATTATCTCATTTGCCTCTTTATCATTCTTTTTCTCAATTCAAATCTCATACTCAAATAGGCAATCATGCCTCATCAATTTCATTTGCATAACCATGTCCAACAACCATGGTTTCAACATATCTCCATTCACATAAAGATAATTCATCATCATTCATATAGCAAATTACATTTCATAAGATTCACAATGTGCAAAATATCACATTATTCATATATGTATAATCAACAATGCCACCTCAAATGGATGTATGCAACAATGCAATGTTTGTACTTACCTTAGATGCAACCCACACAATATTAAACACCTCTCTTTCCAATAATCTTTCACTTCTTGGATTAGGGTAATTCACCTTCTTCACAACCTATTCCAAAAGGAAGATGAAACCCACATAAGATCATAAGGCTAAGAAAAAACTAGGGCAAACTCTATACTTGACACGCTCAACAACACGGGCGTGTCATCGACCGTGCCCTAACTCCACAATACAGAAGCTTTTACACGCTCACCCACACGAGCGTGTTACTGGCCATGTCAATACCTAACCAACATAGTAGCTATAACACGCTCAGTGACATGGGCGTGTCACTGGACGTGTAATTACTACTGCGACACAGAAGCTATGACACGCTTAATGACATGGGCGTGTCACTGCTCGTGCCACTCAACCAAAATACAGAACCATCGACACGCCCACAAATCCTGGACGTGCCCTTGGGCGTGTCAGGCCAAAAACCCAGATTCCGGCCAAAACAACAACACAACCAACAAAACTCTTTCTTTCACCAAAAACCACTTCAACCAAAGTCATCTCAACATACCAAAAAACCATAACAAACTCACAAAAACACCAAAACAACTAAAACATTCTTCCAATCTCAAATCAAAAATCATCAACACAACCCTAAAACACAACCTCAAAACATTCACTTCCAACAACTTACTCTTTCCTTCAAAACATCCCCAAAAACAAGAAATTAGTTACCCAAACACTCTTAAGCCCATCTTAAACAACATAATCACAAACCATTCACAAACTCAACTCAAAACTCAAAGAAATCAAAGGATCAAGTGAAGAACTTACCAAGGATGAAGAAATCTCTTAACTTTCCACTTGATCTCTTGAATGCTTCCTTAGATCTTGAGTTTAGAGGTTCAAATCTCTCCTTTGTTCTCTTGTCCCTTAGTTGGCCGGCCAAAGCAAAAGCAAAGGAAGGAGAAGAAAATGGTCCACGGCAATGAGAAAGAAAGAAGAAGGAAGAAAGAGAAACCCAAAGTCAAACTCTTCTTTTCCTTAAAATCCTCCCAACCAAGCAAATTAAAATATTAAACAATCCCTTTCAACCTCTTCCACTCATCTAATTCCTTATTAATTAATTATTAATTCAAACACAACAAATATCTTCTTCCACTAACTCCATTTTAACTTTCCATTGACTTAGGTATATGTTATATATATTCTAATATACATCACATATACACTCTCTTTAAAAAAAAACCCTTTTCTCTTCCAATAAAACAAATACAATAAATCCAATTAAATTAATAATAAAGCCCAAAACATCTAGGGTATATTTTGGGATATTACACTCCATTTCTTGATGTCCCAACTTAAATGTCTTTTCTCACACCTTCACCTTAGCCCCATTACATCCAAACAAAAAGACCTTCGGATTATTTCTTGAAAAAATCAGTGAGAGAGATTGGATAATTAAGTAAGTTTATGGCAGTATGCAGTCATGAGTGGTTTGAGTGAATTAACCTTTGAAATTGAGTGAAACACTTAGATGAGAGATGAGATTTGTTATGTCTGAATTAATGAATGAGTTAAGAAAATCTTGATTGAAGTAAATTGCATTTATTTATGGTTGAGTTTTAAAGGATTTCATCCTATATTCTTGAATTATAGTTAAGGTTATTTGAGTTTTTAATTTATGCCATGTGAATTTGCTTGAGGACAAGCAAAGTTTTAAGTGTGGGGTAGTTGTTTTATTAGTTTTTGTCATAGAATTGTAATTTATTTATTATGATGATTATTGTTTTCTCCATGCGTTTTGGTATTTTTAATATGTTTATTTAGTGATTTCATCAATTTTGGTAGTTTTAATTTATTCCAATGTTTATGTCATTTTTGTACTAGTTTTTAGTGTGATGTTTATGTGTTTTTGGTTAATGTTTCATTTGATTCTTGTTTAAAGTTTGTTTCAAGTGTTTGTTTTAGGTTAATGTGCAAAAAACTCCCTTGGAAGATCAAAACAAAGAAAGAAAAGCATGAAGCAGCAAGACATGGCCAAGCCAAATCAAGCTTGGCCGTGTCACCTCAAGCAAATTTTTGGCAGATCATGACACAGGCAGGAGACATGGCCAAGCCACTGGCCGTGTCTCACCTAAAGGGCAAAATCAAGGGAACCAAGAAAGAAAGGAAAATTTGGCAGAAGTTGACACTGTTAGGTGACACGGCCAAGCCACTGGCCGTGTCACATGACACGGCCACAAGCTTGGCCGTGTCCCATATTTAGCCAAGAAAGAAGAGAATCAGTAGGTGACACTGGCAGATGACACGGCCAGGAGCTTGGCCGTGTTACACTCATTTCCACAAAAGCAAAGAAGAAAGATTACACAAAAGCTAACACACCCAGGTGACACAGCCAAGCCACTGGCCGTGTCACTCCATGGGGCTAAGGAAAGAAAGGAAACATGGATTTTGAGCGAGGGTTTTATATAAATAAGAAGATTAGGGCATTTGAAAGGGTTACACATTTTTTCCAGCTGTCGAACATAAACTTTTGGAGCTATTCTTCATTTTCTTTTAAATTTTGATTACACTTTCATGCAAACACTCTAGATTAAATTAGTTTTAGCCATTGCATTATTCTTTTAGCAAAAATCTAAGCAAGAGATTCTTCAGAAGCCAAAGGAAGTTTGTAATTTGGTTTTGTTCTCAAACTCTATCTCTTAAGTTTCATTGGAATTGTATTCATGAATTCTCTAATGTCTAAATTAATTTCTTTGAATTTTAATGAGATGAAATTGTTTGATAGCATCAATATGAACTAATTTTGATCTAGTCTAGGGTTTGTATAGATCTACTATGATTGTATGAATTCAGTTAAGAGCAATAACCATTTCATACAATCATAGTAGATCCATACAAACCCTAGACTAGATCAAAATTAGTTCATAGTAATGCTATCAAACAAATTCATCTCATTAAAATTCAAAGAAATCAATTTAGACATCAGAGTATTCATAAACAAAATTTCAATGAAACTTAAGAAATAAAGTGTAAGAACAAAACCCAATTACAATCTTCCTTTGCTTCTGAAGAATCTCTTGCTCAGATTTGTGCTAAAAGAATAAAGTAATGGCTAGAACTAATTTAATCTAGAGTGTTTGGATGAAAGTGAAATCAATTTCCAGAGAAAAATAGAGAACAGCTAAAAGTTGTGTGTAGAACAGCTGAAGAAAGTGTGTCCAACGGCTGATGAAGAAGAAACCTCTCCCCCTTGCCCTAATTCTTCTATTTATACAAATCCCTTACTGAAAATCCAGTGTCTTTTCTTTCTTTGGTCTCATTGTGAGCGGGGATTTTTGCCCCCACTCCTGGTGGAATGGTTCTTGCGACTTCGGCACTGTTTAGGCTCGGGGCCTTAGAGAACACGGACCTAAGTTCAGAGAAAATGGAGTCGCCACCCGGACGGGCTGGAAAAAAAGAAAGGGGTGGATGACTCGATTCCTAAGGAATCCCCAACCCCCTAATGGGTTTGGAAAGTTGGGTACGTGTGGGGAAGGTGAGAAATGGCCCAGCACCCCTACAATGCCCGGTTCATTGGAACCGGCCTCCTTTACAGGTCTTAATATTATAAAATTCTTAAGTATAATAACATTATCCATATTACACACAATAAAAAGAAAGCATCAATATATTAAAATCAAAGCAATGTCCAAACAAAACAAAACAAATAAATGGACACCCATCCAAGGATGGAAACATGTCCTTACATCACATGCCTAGATAGGACATCCACCAAAAGGTAGAAACATGCCCTTTACATAAGTTCTAAAATCGAAAAGCAAATTAAATTACATGATGTTTAACTAATGAGGTACCCACCAAGTGGAAACATACCTCTTACAACTTTTGGAAGTCTAAATTAATTGATAAAAGTAAATAATCATTCATCATAAATAAATCATTCATCAAAGCTATTAATCAAAATATAAAATAAACATCCATCCATGATAAATTAAATAAATCAAGTATTGAAATTAAATAAATTAAAGCATAAGAAATTAATCAAAGCATAATCTAGTATGGAATTGAATAAAGCAAATAAAAGTTCAAGTATAGCTACTATTTCCATTTAGGGTTTTTTATCTCATGTGTTAAGGTTTTGGAAATTTCTAAAATTAAGCTATTGTGACATTTTATGGAATTAAAATAAATTAGAGTTTTATGTTTTAAAAGATTGATAAGACTCTTTGATTAAACAAATTAAGGTTTGAATGATGAAATCATGAAACTAGGGTTTTGAATACCTTAAAATACTTTAATTTGTGATTTTTGGTTATTGAACTTTAAGCTACTGTGTAATTTTAGAGTTTTTATGTTTTTTTAATGTTTTAAAAGGATTAGGGTTCATAAAAATTATGGTTTAAGGTTTTAAAAGGATTAAGGTTCATTGTTTTAGGTTTAAAAGTTGAATTTTGGTTTTAGGCTTTGAAATTAGAGTTCTCGGGTAATGAATTTGAATTAGAGTTTTAAAAAGCAATTTGATGATTTATGAAGTTTTATGAATTTAAACACATGGATTGAAGTTTTTATAAGTAGAAAAGATGTTTTTGAAGGCTTTTTGAATGAAATAGAACCTAATTTAAAAATTTGAAAGAAACAAAATTTGATTTTGGTTTTGTTGAAAAATATGTTCAATGAGAGTTTTAAGATTTTTAAGAAGAAAAAATAACAATTTTAAGTCTTTTTAGAAAAGAAAGTCACGTTTTAGTGTTTTAATCTTGGAAGAATTAAAATAAAGTTCTAAAGTTTTGATTTTAAAAAAACCTTAAATTGTATAGATTTGCTATTGTGTTACATAAATCAAAAAGAATTTAACATACCTTCTTTTGTTGATTCTCCAAAAATAACTCTTCTTGGATGAACTAGCTCCAAAGACAAGCCTTTGTTGCCCTTTGAATTGCTTAATTCGTGGTACTCCTCCCTTTAAAAATCAATTGAATTGATTTATTGCTTTTTCCTTCCTTGATTTGGTTTCAAATCCTATACTCACTGTGTAAATTTTTCCTCCTCAAATTTGGTTCAATTAATCCTTATTTATAGTGGTTTTTAGGTTATTTCTTCCTAATTCCACACGGCAATTAATATTAATAAAAAAAGAAAGAAATTAAAACCTAATTGGATTAGGTTTCTAAAATTTGGGTCAAAAAAATTTGCGTTGGTGAAAACTGTGGCAACGGGCCCGTGGCTGGGGCCAGTAGGCGCGCCAGGCAGCAGTGGGCTCCTGCGGGCAAAATAACTTCACCCCGCAAGAAGTTATTTCACCCACAGGAATTTCCTGCGGGCTAACGAATGGGCCTGCGGGTGCGTCGCCCTCAGGATTTTCCTGCGGGGCAAAACTCCCTCAGGCCCGTGCGTCAGTTTTTCGCTGCCGATTTTTTTCGACTCCGATTTTTATTTTTATTTTTATTTTTATTTTTATTTGTTTATTTTTATTTTTTATTAACAAAAATTAGATAATAAAGCAAAAACTATTTAATTAAAATTATTTTGGACCAATTAAACAACAAAAATCATTTTGGACTAAATAAAGCATATTGGATCGGATTGGGTCAAAAATTAAGGGTCTACAGTTTGCCCCCTGCTTGAATGATCTGAAACCTTAGTGAAAGAGAGTGAAAAGCAATAAGACTTAATTTTTGATATGCACCCGAGGATGATTCTAGGTTCTAGACCTGAGAAAAATTTGGGTTCTGGACCCGGTTCGAGTTCTGGACTCAAGGATGACTCTAAGTTCTGGACCTAAGGAAAATTTGGGTTCTGGACCCAGTTCGAGTTCTAGACTCAAGGATGACTCTAGGTTCTGGACCTAAATAAAATTTGGGTTCTGGACCCAAGATAAGTTCTGGACTTAGACATGATTCTAGGTTCTGGACCTAAGGGAAATTTAGGTTCTGGACTTGGTTCGAGTTCTGGACTCAGGAAAGATTCTAGGTTCTGGACCTAAGGGTAATCCGGGTTCTGGACCCGAGCTAAGTTTTGGACTTGGAAAATTCTAGGTTCTGGACCTAAGAGTAATTTGGGTTCTGGACCGGAGCTAAGTTCTGGACCTAGAAAATTCTAGGTTCTGGACCTAAGAATAATTTGGGTTCTAGACCCAAGCTAAGTTCTGGACTTAGAAAATTCTAGGTTCTGGACCTAAGGGTAATTTGGGTTCTGGACCCGAGCTATGTTCTGGACTTAGAAAATTCTAGGTTCTGGACCTAAGGAAATTTGGATTCTGGACTCGAGCTAAGTTTTGGACTTAGAAAATTCTAAGTTCTGGACCTAAGGAAAATTTGGATTCTAGACCCGAGTTAAGAAGTTTAGCTAAATTTTAGGCATATGTCTTCCTATTGCCCCATGGGTGTAAAAATATTTATATACTCGCAATTATTTGAATGATTAAAGTGAATAATTGAATTTTCTGTCTATTTACTGTGTAATTACTGTTCATGCACTATTCACTATTCACAAATAGTAAATTTACTATTTACAAATAGTTACAAATAGTATTTACTATTAGAAAAAGTGATTTTACTATTCACCAACAGTAATACTATTCATAAATAGTAACATTTACTATTTATAAATAGTGATATGTACTATTCATCAATAGTAAGACTATTCATGAATAGTAAAATTCACTATTCATGCACAGTTTTGAGTTTGTTTTCATCTGCTTGCCGTTCCTCTATAAAAGGCCATCATTTCTCCATTTCATTTCAAAATTTCAATTTCAATTTTGTAATCCTTTCAAATTTCTTTTCAATTTCAGAACATATTTTTCAAAAACAATGCATGCTTCGAGGTCGCGGACTCATTCTAATGCCAAATTATTGGAGTTTATTCGGCATCATGAAGACGAAAATCTAGATATACTGGCTGGGATGCCGCTTCATCGAAGTTCCAATCAAAAGAGCGAGGTAATGATTTCCCTCTTTTTTTATTATTTTATTATTTTATTATTTTATTATTATTATTTATTTTTTTAATTATTTTTTTAATTATTACTTATTATTATTATTATGAAAAATAAATTAATTTAAATAGATTGAATAATGCGTACTTACTTGGTATTAACTTACCTGGGTCTGTGTTAGCACGATCGTTGTGTCGTTTGGGCCGGAGGGTATATTTACAAAGCTCGACAATGGTATGATATAGTGCCTTCTCGGGTAAGGTGGATTATCCGAGATTGCAACTTTGAGCAGTTTGTCTTACAATTTCCATCCGAAGAATATCAAATAGATCGAAGCGTGGTCCAGGCGCTGGCAGAGCGATGGTTGGATACAACTCATACTTTTCACTTGCCCATTGGGGAGATGACAATTGGTCTAGTCGATTTTACTGCCATAACCGGCCTTCGATATGATGGTGCTCCGGTTCCTTTAACCAATGAAATTTTAACATTTGAAGAAATTCAGGAATTAATTGGTATGGAACCATCATATAAAGGACCTCGTAAGATAAAAATCGAGCCGATTCGTAGTTATTGGATGAACTACGAAGGTCGAATTGGCAGAAACAGTGCCGAACAGTATGCTCGAGGATTTTTGTTATATCTGCTCGGATCGACCATCTTTGGCAGCACTGAATCATCCGTTCACCTATCAGTGTTGAATGCCCTTTCTTATCTCAGAATGGTACCATCTTCTGGCTGGGGTGAAGCTGGTCTCGCATGTCTTTATCATGGCTTTGTCGAAACAAGAATTCTTTTGTCGGTTTGATGGAGGTTGTCGAGGTATTCTTTCTTCTACCAATGTCTTTTCCCTTTTTCTCTTGTGATCTTTGTTGTTATTGCAGATATGGGCATATGAACACAACCTCGTGAGAGTACCCGGCATTTCCCGAGAGAGAATCGGGTATCCAAGATTAAATTTCTGGTTGTCTGATCGTGTGAACGTTCCCGGCTCCCATCATGTGCATACTCATCGTTTTGTGTTGAGCCGCTTAACCTGGGATCAGGTAAAATAATATTAGTATGCTTTAAACATTTTACAAAAGTTTTACTTACCTTATGTTATCCTGCAGGTGAATTTGGCCTGGTGGAATCCAGAAGAGCGAGCAAATTGGTCTCCTTTGATGAGGGCTGCACTATTTTTCCAACATTCATCGGTGAATTATTGCTGGCCCTGTGTCTAGTGGCTGGTTTCTCGGGGAAAGGGTTTATGAATGGTTTCTCAGCCCAGAGCAGCGGAGGTTCCCTATCCAAATCCCAGAATATACTTTAAATATCATGTCGATGCCGGAGGATGCTTGGTGGTCGGCCCGATATGGTTTTAATGCTGAGTTATTTCTCGATTTACCGGGTCCATTTTATGCTCGTTTTATTCAAATGAGACTTTTGCACTTTGATGTATCTCCTGTCGGTGTGCGTGAGATTTCTGATGGAAATGAGGGTAGAGATGAGGAGGAACATCACGGAGATGCAGGAGAGTCTGTTCCTCTTCTCGGGACCAATACTTCTCAGGTAAAACTTTTACCTCTTTTCTATTGCAACTACTTTTATTTCTTTGATTCTTTAATGATTGTTGCAGTTTATTTTCTCGTTTGATCATGAGGCTGGACCTTCTTTTACTCCCTCTTTGTTTGCTCATTCTAGCCTGCCGGATATGCCATCTCATCCGCAGGGTATTGATATGAATTACTTGGTAAGTTCCTTATTTCACAATAGTTTATGCCATATGTATGCATGATTATGTATGCTCTTACCTTTTCCTTCTTGGCTCACAGTGGATGCTCGAAGAACAAAACAAGAAGCTTCAAGAAGAGTTAGCTGCAAGTCGTCAGCAGGCCTCTCATTTTGAAAATTTATATCATCAATCCGAACAAAATTTTTGAGACTTCCGATTTCAAGGAATAAGGGATCCTGGTGCTTCTTCATCGAGAGGCCCCCAGGCTGATGACCATGAGATCCTTTCGTCTGCTTCTGATGAGGACCATGACACATCGGAACTCCAAGGCAATAAGGATTTTAGTACTTCTGCTTCGGATGATCCCGGGATGAGTAATTTGCCCCCTCCTCCAACAGGCGATGACTTTTTCAAGTCTTTATTTGATGACCTACCACCACCCTCTTAGTGATATGTAAATATTGAAACAATTGTAAAACATTGTACAATAATGAAAAATATACAATTTTCCTCTTTACTGTATTTTTTTTTCATTACTGAATTTTTTTTTTCTTTTTTTTTCGTTACTGCCATTTTTTATTATTATTATTTTTTATATAATACATCATAATTAATATCCACTTCTTTTGTTAAACCAAATCCAAAATGGAAAAATAAATTGTGACCACTTCCTTTCCTTATGCCATATGGTCTTATCCTTTTCCATCATCTTTTCCATTTCACTTTTGGAAAAGGTTTATTTTCTTCTATATGAATCACCTTGCATGCCATATTTCAATTCATAAGCCAAGAATTTCTCTTCCAAAGTGAATACTCTTTCTTTAGCAATTTTGGTTTCCCTTTATTCATCAACCATGACCGAGCACCATTTAAAGAAAATAAAAATTCTATTTAAGAATATGGATGCCAACCATTGGAAGCAAATTTCATGGTCAAAGCTTGATGTTTTAAAATGCTTTCAAAATGTCAAATTGGACCACTCTTTCTTACATGCCGTGGCTTCCCTGTGGGATACGGATTCTAGGGTATTTAGAATTAATGGCTTTGAAATGTGTCCCTTGATTGATGAATTTGAGGCCATCCTTGGACATCCCAATAATAAACGAATGGTGTTACCCACATTGATTTCCAAAACTCAACAGAAGATGCAGATGTTATTTCAAATTCCCAAACCCGAGATTCTTCGGTTGATGAGAGGTGAAAAAATTCTACTTGCTCCTTTGACTGACTTTTGTCTCTCTCATTTGGCTCCTACTAAGGCCTGGGGATGCATGCTTTGTCTTTGCCTGCTTGGTCAATTCTTACTTGTTTCTTCTGACGGCAATATTGACCCACGAGTATTGGATATCATGGATCAAATGGAAGGAGGCTTGTCGCCGGTACCTGTGATCTTAGCCGAGACCTTAGTTGGATTAGACCGATTTAAATCAGGATTGTCAAAGAGACTGACTGGGAGCTCATTGCTGCTTTAGGTAATTACCTAAACTGCCCTTCTGGGTTTTCAATTTAGGTTTTTTTATCGCTCTTACTTTTGCCTAGTCCGCCCATGCGGGTTTTCGGAACTAGCGAGCTGTCCTAATTTTTGCCTAAGCTGCTCTTGCGGGTTTTCAACTTAGCGGACCCTTTTTTTTTAATTCTTTCTCCACATATTTGGCTTCAGGAGCGTCTTTGTTTGCTTGATACTCCCTCCATGGATTTTTCAGATATGTCACGACCCAACTTATACATATGTACAGTACGTCCACGTACAGTAAGAGGAACCATCCCGAGAAGCTACTCAAGAGCGCAAAGTGAAGGGAAGTTCTATAGAACTGAAAGGACCTATTTGAAAATATTGCAAAGTTTTGTGGAGGTGACTGTAATTACCAAAAGTTGTTCCGGAGGTCTTTAATAGTGCATATAACAGACTCCATAAATGGAAAGTAGAGAAAAATCAGGTAGCAACGGCGCGACACGATTTTTCCCGAAAATGCACGGTTTGGAAGATATAGGGGATTTTGACCAGGGGCATTATGGTCATTTTTGAAAGTGTCTCGAAAGTAATAATGGATCTCAAAAATGAAAAGTAGAAGAAAAACTAAGTCAAAAAGTGTACCACAGCATTCGGCGAAAGTGCGCAGTTTAAAAGTTACGAACGATTAATCATCGGAGGGTATTTTGGTCTTTTCACATCCTAGACCATAAAATTACAGCACAAGGAGGTTGAGGGGCCAAAATATAATTAAAATAAAGTCAAGGGCTTGAGTTTTAAATAAATAAAAGAAAGAGACATTTGGACCAATGAGAATTAGCCATTTTCCCACTTAAGTGTACCAATGGGAAATCAACACTTACACCATCACATCTTAACCTCTTTTGGCTGCCATTTGGAGGAGAGAACTCCAAAAAAAAAAAAGCCAAGAGCTCTCTTTGTTCTTGCTTGGCCGAATAGAAGAGAAAGGGAAGAGAGAGAGAGATAGTTTTTCAAGTAGCTAATTTTGGTTGCAAACTTGGGTGGAGAATAAGATTTTAAGGTAAGGAAATTCATCTATGGTCCTATTTCTTTCATTGGTTATATTATTTGCAAGATACAAATGAAAGAATAAATATGATGATTATAGAAAATTTAAGAAGTTGAAGAGAAAGTGAAAGAGATGATTTGCAGATATAAGATTAAGGATAAAAAGGATGACTAGTAGTATTAGTTAGCAAAATAAGGCATGAAGCACTTAAATTTTATTATGTTCTTGACATGGATTTTATGAAAATTATAGGAAATCAAGAAGTGAGAGAGAAGGAAGCAAAGAAGGCATAAAAGAACTAGAAACAAGTGAAAAAAAATTAAGGATTGGTACTTAAATCATTGCCCTTTTCAATTAATTCACATATTTTGCATTATGGGACTTTTGAAATGGTTTTGAAATGATGTTATTATGTGTGGTAAATATGTGGGAAAGTGCTCTTGAACCATTTGTAATCAATTGATTGTGAAAAGAATGAAAACAAAACAAACTAGCTAAATTTGCTCAATTATCCATAAACTTTGATGAACTTTTAATCACCACTCTGGTTTAATTTTTGAAAGAGGGACCCTTAGTCCTTCAATGGTATCACAAAAGGAGTCTAAAAATCAATTTTGCAAGAAAAAAATGAATTCCCCTCAAGTTTTGAAAATTGGGCCGAATGGTCCCTTTTGGGCACAATTCTGCAGCTTTCATTTTGGGCAGTCCGTTGAGGGGGCAAACAAAGGAATTTTTTGACGAAATTTTACATGCATTTAGTTAACTTATGAAGGGGTTTTCCTGCAAATTTTCAGTAAAAAATAAGTTTGTTTACTTGGTCAAAACTGTTGCCATAGTTGACTGATTTTCAGCAGTAAAAACAGATTTTACCATTTAGTTGTCGCGCGCCATTGTGTTGTCGATTTTACGTGCCGCGCTACTATTCATTTGGTCATTTTTTCTAAATGTGTTAAAACTTGAATATTATGATATAGATTGATTTTATATCATTTAAAATGACATGAAAGGGGTTTGGAATAATCAGAAAGGCATCATGAGAAATTATCCTAGTAATATATGCATTATGGAAAAATCATGACTTAGTGAATATCATGACCAAAGTAATTAATAAATTATTTATGCTCTACTTGGTATGTCAGAACCCTTGAGATAAGGATATGATTTATCATACTATTACTGCAGTACTGCTTATGACATGATATGATATTCCGGCTGAAGGCCGATGATTACAATGACATGATCAATGATTCAATGATAATGGCCATTGGCACATGTACAAGAATTATGATGAAAGATAATGAAATATGATCATGACGAGATATGTTTATCATGACCCTTCCTTATCCGCTGCTGTTCTGTTAAACCAGTAGAGCACCTAAATTGATAAAAGCAAAACAAGTAATTTCAAAATTCAGAATATGGGATTTAATCTTTTATCATTATGTTTAGATCTTATTCATTGATTTAAAGTATTCAAATACATGTTTTTAATTACTCTTTTAATCTATTTATTTAATGCAATGATTTAAGTACCCACTAAGAAAACGCTTAGCGAGTTTAGTTTTCTTTTCTAAACTCGTAGGTTGATCGAGAGGCTGTTTTCTACAGTGTCCCGAGCAGCTGGTGTTGGCAACTTTTTGGATAGAAAGTTATTATAAGTAATGTAACTAGAATGGCATGTACATATATTAGCGTAAACTAAGAATTGTATGTATAACTAGTAAAAGACCAAAGTACGTGTGCTAAGTATATTAACTATTGTATGTTGTATGAATTAGTGTGTATGGATGTGTGTGTAGAAGTGTGAAATTTTAATGCAGGTTTTGGTGGAGGATATAAGGAGGTCGACTATAGAAGTGCTTGAGATTGATTGAGATTGATTGGTTGAGATAAAAAAATGTGTTTAAAAATAAAAAAAAAATCAGTTTTAGTGACACTTGGGACCACCAATTATAGGGGAAACTCTGGCAGAAGAAGCACCGGACGTCATTGTTGGTACGTTTTATATGTTCAGCAAACCTGTACATGCTTTAATTGATCCCGGATCCACACATTCGTACATATGCATGCATAGTGAGAATTTAGAAGGATTACCAGTAGAATATGTCAAGTCCGGTATACTAGTTACAAACCCTATAGGAGATGAAGTAGTTACGAACAAAGTAATCAAAGAATGCCCTATAGAGATACACAGAAATGTATTTCCTGGAGATTTGATGGAATTACCATTTCGGGAATTTGACGTAATTTTAGGAATGAACTGGTTAGCAAAGCATAAAGCAATAGTTGACTGTAAGAAGAAAAGAGTGACGCTCCATACCCCTCGCAGAGAGGAAGTGACAGTAGTCGGAAAAAGAGGCGACTATTTGAACAACATAATATCGGCAGTGACGGCAAGGAAGCTAATACAAAAGGGATGCAAGGCATATCTAGTAAGCGCCATGGAAGCAAAGAAAGATGCTACTAAGATTCAAGACATACCAACAGTGCGTGATTTTCCCGATGTTTTCCCAGATGAGCTACTCGGACTACCACCTAAGAGAGAAGTGGAATTTACCATAGATGTTTATCCGGGAGCTGCACCAGTGTCGATTGCCCCATACCGAATGGCGCCAGCGGAACTCAAGGAATTGAAGACGCAATTACAAGAGCTACTCGACAAAGGCTTTATATGACCAAGCGTTTCCCCATGGGGCGCACCAATACTTTTCGTCAAGAAGAAGGATGGATCCTTAAGGCTATGCGTGGATTATCGACAATTGAACAAGCTCACAATCAAGAACAAGTATCCACTACCACGCATTGATGATTTATTCGATCAACTCAAAGGAGCCAGTGTATTTTCAAAGATAAATCTCCGATCGGGATACCATCAGCTGCAAATTAAGGAGGGGGACATTCCAAAGACTGCTTTCAGAACTCGGTACGGACATTATAAGTTTCTTGTAATGCCTTTTGGGCTTACAAACACACCAGCAGTATTTATGGATTTGATGAATCGAATTTTCCATCCGTACCTTGACCAATTCGTAGTGGTGTTTATAGACGACATTCTTGTTTATTCAAAGAACAAAGAAGAGCACGATCGACACCTCCGCATCGTATTACAAACATTAAGAGAAAAATAATTATATGCCAAGCTTAGTAAGTGTGAATTTTGGCTGGAAGAAGTGACATTCTTGGGACACATTGTATCTGCTGAGGGCATCAGAGTGGATCCTAAGAAAATAGAAGCTATTTTGGATTGGAAACCGCCAAGGACAGTAACAAAAATGAGAAGTTTGCTTAATTCGTGGTACTCCTCCCTTTAAAAATCAATTGAAATGATTTATTGCTTTTCCTTCCTTGATTTGGTTTCAAATCCTATACTCACTGTGTAAATTTTTCCTCCTCAAATTTGGTTCAATTAATCCTTATTTATAGTGGTTTTTAGGTTATTTCTTCCTAATTCCACACGGCAATTAATATTAATAAAAAAAAGAAATTAAAACCTAATTGGATTAGGTTTCTAAAATTTGGGTCAAAAAATTTGCGCTGGCAAAAACTGTGGCAACGAGCCCATGGCTAGGGCCAGTAGGCGCGCCAGCCCGCAGTGGGCATGCCAGCCTGCAGGAATTTCCTGCGGGAAGTTATTTCGCCCGCACCCGCAGGAAGTTATTTCGCTCGCAGGAAATTCCTGCGGGAAAACGAATGGGCCTGCGGGCGAAGGTTTTGCCTGCGGGATTTTCCTGCAGGGCAAAACTTCCTCGGGCCCGTGCGACTGTTTTTCGCTGCCGATTTTTTTCGACTCCGATTTTTATTTTTATTTTTTGATTTTTGATTTGTTTATTTTTATTTTTTATTAATAAAAATTAGATAATAAAGCAAAAACTATTTAATTAAAATTATTTTGGACCAATTAAACAACAAAAATCATTTTGGACTAAATAAAGCATATTGGATCTGATTGGGTCAAAAATTAAGGGTCTACACTCATGGAGTGACACGGCCAAGCTTGTGGACATGGCCACTGGCTTGGCCATGTCACCTGGGTGTGTCATCTTCTGTTTCTCCTTTGGTCTTCTTTGTTCTTTGAAGATGAGAGTGACACGGCCAAGCTCCTGGCCGTGTCATGTGACACGGCCAGTGGCTTGGCCGTGTCTCTTGTGTGTGTCAGCTTCTGTGTCTTTTCTTTGGTTCTTCTTTGTTCTTGGCTTAGGATGGGACACAGCCAATGTAATATCCCAAAGTGTGCCCTAGAAGTTTTGATATAATTGTTGTTTTATTTGGATTAAATGTATATGTGTGATTGGAAAGAAAAAGAAGTGAAGAGAGAGTTTATATGTTGTATATATGGAAATATATACAACATATATACAAGTCAAAATGGATGGTCAACTAAAGAAGATATTTATCTATTTTTGAATTAATGAATTAATTATAAGAAATAAAATGAGTGGAAGAGATTAAATGGAATATTTTAATATTAAATATTGCTTGGTGGAGATTTAAGTGAAGAAGAATATTTGACTTTTGCTTCATTTGTCTTCTTCATTTTCTTCTTTTCCTTTCTTGGCCGGGTACTACAAAGACAAGAGAGCAAGGAAGAGTTTTGATTTTCTAAGATCAAATTCAAGGGAGTTTTCAAGAGATTAAGTTGAAAATCCAAGAAGTTTCATTATTTTGGTAAGTTTCTCTTGATTCTCTTGTCTTATTTTAAGTTGTTTATGAGTTTGATTATTGATATTTGAAAGTAAGGTTGTGTTGATGGTATTATGTTGGTTTGTGTTTGATTTAATTGATTGTGGTGTTGGTTTTGAATTGAAAATAAGAAGTTAGGTTGATGTTGATATTGGAAGAGTAAGAGTGATGTTGGTTTTAGGGTTTTAAAGTGGTAAGTGATGTTTAACTTGAGTTTGATCAATTATTTTCATAGATTTTCATGTTGTTTGTGTTTGTTGGAGTTGTAAGCATAGAATATGTGAATTTGGTCCGAAACAGAAGCATCTTGGATGCCACACCCGTGGCCCTTGGATGCCACGCTCGTGGGGGTGTTGGACAATTGGACAGATTCATTTTCTAACCCAAGACCGTGGGGGTTTGTGAGGCCACGACCGTGGGGTTGGGAGGCCAAGGCCGTGGGCCCTAGTTAGTGGTGTTGAGTTTTAATTTGTGATTTAAGGGTCTAGTAAGAGGTTATTAAGTGAATATTTGCATTGGAATTGATGAATTTTATCATTTTTGAATTAGGTTTTGAAGAAGATAATTTGCCCTAATTCTAGTAGTGAAGAAGTGTTGGAAAAGGAAGTGTATAGATTTGTGCAAGTGGTGCTTAAGGTAAGTACAAACTACATTATTGCATACATTCATATGATGTTGAGACTTAACATACATTTGTTTGTAAATGTGTTAAGAAATCTAATGCATGGTTGATACATATTAATAATGTTATGTTTGGTATAATGTGAATGTTGTGATGAGCATGTAAATGTATGTTAATACAATTGGTTGTGTACACTTGAATAATGTGAATTGAGATATAATGAGATGTGAAGCCAATGTGGTTTGTTATAATGATGTAAATGATATAATTGAGGCATGTTTGCCTAGACAATGTTCAATGCAATTGATGATATATATATATATACTCTCTTGATGGGATATGGAGCCATGGTTGTTGGCTAAAATGATAATGATGTCAATGAGATGATTGAGGCATGATTGCCTAAGGGATGATGAGTAAATGAGAATGAAATTGAAAATGAAATAATTAATGAATTGTGTGACTAATGTGTTATTCCATTTTCAGAGTTTTGTTGTTGGTGGCATGCCTATAGTAATAATCTCTTGAAGTTAGGTTAGGCTTGATCCTTGAAGCCAAGTTGGGTTGAAGTTTAGCATGCTTAACTCCCCTTGAAGCTTGGTTGGGTCTAGTCCTTGAAGCCTAATTGAGATGTTACAACCCTTGAAGCTAGGTTGGGTTTGGTTCTTGAAGCCAAGTTGGGTTGATACTTAGCATGCTTTGTTCCCCTTGAAGCTTGGTTGAACCTAAATCCTTGAAGCCTAGTTGGGATAATGATAATGATAAATGTGATAATTAAACCAAAACACTAACTCTGAAAGTTGAATGGTATATTAGTGTCTTTTGGGCCCATGCTTGTCTTTGTTTTTAATGTGATTCTTGAATGGTGAAACATACTTGTGAGATATAATTTTATGAGATGATTACACTACATAAGTATTGTTGTCCTAAGATGGCAACCAAGAGGGGGGGTGAATTGGTTTCCTCAAGAAATAATGACAATTAAAAAACTCAACAAAATAGAAATGCAGAATAGAGAGATGGTTGAGTAATGGAAGAAAGAAAGAACACACAAGATTTATAGTGGTTCGGATTTACTTCAATCCTACATCCACTTCCTTAACAACTTGTTAAGGTTCCACTAATCTTTGAAGTTTTTACAAGCTCACTTCCAACTTTGGTGTTTTCACAAGTTCACACCTAACTTCACAAGTGTTTTCTAAGGCATACACTCAAGAACCTTTAAGGAGTTTTTAAGGTTCACTCTCACAACCCAAACAAGAGTTTTACAAGGCTTACTCTTACAACCCAAGTGTTTTCCAAGCTCACACTCAAACTTATACAATGATGTTTTCAATGCTTACACCTAACATTCATTACAATTCAAATGTAAGTTTAAGTAAAAGAAAAGTTGTTGCTTGGCTATCAAATTCTATTTTGCTTCACTTCTATATTTCTTTTCTTATAGAAGCACTGTATTTATAGCCAATGTGGTCTTACTAGCCGTTATTGATAGTAAGAATAAAGTCTTGGCAGTTTAGACCTACTTTATTAAACTGTCCAATGTATTTTGCGGTCGTCCTTCATACAAGGATGGTCGTGCTCACATCACACGCGGTCGTCCTTGGACAAGGTACGGTCGCTGTATTTAAAAAAAGCTTCAATTGTCGAATTTTAGTGCTCTGCAGTAGGAATCTTGCCCATGCTGTGATTGTCGGGACGGTCGCGCCTAACAAAGGTGCGGTCGCCCTTTTTGAATGTTGAAGTGGGTTTATAACGGTCATGTCATGTGTCATTCTCTGACAGGGCAGAAGAGATGTCCGCCAAAATTTGAATGTCGCGGTCGCCCTAGGTAGCATCTCGCGGTCAAAGTGAGATACTCACGTCGAACTTCTGGACGCACCTGAGGACGCGAACAGTACTGTCTCTTTAAGCAATTTTCTCCTGTATTGGCAGAGCGGTCACAAATATGAACGCGCGGTCGCTAAAGTTGTAAGTGAGGCCGTGTCATTCGCCGTTCTTGTCACCGCGAACCTTACTGTGATTAGAATGATTTGAGTTCCTTGAGTAGCGGTCGTCCATAACTTGGGACGGTCGCTCATCATGAAATGCGGTCGTTACTGAGGTTGGGTTTCTGACCGCAAAACCTACTGTGATAAGGTTTCATCCTTTAATTGAATGGTGCGGTCGTATTCAGGTGTGGTGCGACCGCTAGAAGTGTTCTGTTCAGCTTTATTTGAAGTAACCTAAGCCTACAACAAGATTCTCCAAACACATGTTAAATGGATCATTCAATTTGAGTTGTCAAGGATCAAAATTGAGATCATTTGTCTAACAATCTCCCCCATTTTGACTTTGAAAATTCAAATGGAATGATAAGAAAAATAATAAGTCTAAAATGCTCCCCCTTAACATATGCATGAATCATGGTTAAGTAATCTTGGTGCATTGATATTATTTGATTATCTTGGTGTATTGAATCATGTTTAAACAATCATTCCTAGTTCCAAGTTGTTTACTATTTCTCCCCCATTGTCATAGGCAAAATGCATAATAGAAAGCAAGAAGTTGATTAAAAAGATAGTAAACATCTTGTTTATTAAAAGATGGAGGAAAGTACAAGGAAATTAAGCAACAAACATTCAAGACAAAACATAAAATGCAAACTATTAAGACTAAACATCTTGAAAATTTAAACTATTAAACTATTCAGAATCATCATCCTCATCTATCTCTTCTTCTACTAAAGGAGCTTTTCCTTTATCTTGAGGAGCAAAAGAGGTAGAGCTAGTACTAATGGACTCTTCTTCTTCAGGAAGACTTTGAGTATGATCACTTATATCCCAATCTTCAAGATTGCATTGAGGCAAGTCCAGCTTGCCTTGCATATCATATAGATCATGATGCATGTGAGATATAAGGTCAATTCTCTTGTTCAAGTGCTGGAATCTCTTGGAGACACTTTTCTTGAACCTAGAGAGTTTCCCGGAGAGAGATTTGATAGCATTGAGGATGAGTTGAGTAGAGGATGAGGTAGTTTCTTGAGTTGCTTTTGATGAAGTAGCTTTGGGAGGTAATTCCACAGCAACTTCCACAGAGTCTCCCTCTTCCTCAATTGTATACCTTGGCCTTTTCTTTTGTCTATCCACAACTCCTTTCTTGCCAAAATAGTATACATATGTGCCTTTAATCTTCCTTACACATCCAACATGTTCTAGATAATCAATTGTAATGGCACTAGAGGCAAGATTGAAAGGGTTTCTCAATGTAGCTAGGTTCAGATCATTTAGAAGGTTCAGGTGCCTAGCTATTTGAGTAATTTGTGAGGATAAGAAGAAAGTTCCAGTTCTTATAACTGCATGATGATAGAGGGTGTCAATCAAGAACTTGGTTGTGTTCATTTGGATGTTGTGGGTGAAAGCATATAAAAAGATGAGGTCTCTTTTGGTTACTTTTTCATTCCCATCTGCTCTTTGATGGATGGTGTAGGTGATAATCGTATGGAGCATCCAATGGGTGAGGGATTTGATGTGTCTGGCTTTTGATTCTTTTTCAAAAGAAGTTTCTATAGAAATTTCTTGCCAGAATGCAGAGAGAGTTTGGTTAGAAAAGATTTGATCATTGTAGGAGGTTATACCATCAGTAGGAAAGTTCCAAATATTGCCAAAGTCTTCTAGGGTTAAGGCTTGGTATTGATCAAACAGTTTAAACCTAACCCCATACCATCCCAGTTCAGAATTAGCACTCTTTTCTATTTGGAAAGACATAAGAAATTCCTTGCATAAACTGGAATAACCTACCTCTTCAGGAAATACAAACTTTCTCCATCCAAGGACATCTAGTAATCTCTCAATCTCGTCCTTGATATTTAGGGCAGAAAGCATCCCACCAAAAGGAGATTTGGTTCCCTCAACTTTCTTTCTCTTCAGCATAGCATACCTAACATCTTCCTCAGAAGTTTGATGGTGAGGTTTGTGAATTTTCTCACCTCTTTTGGACTGTGGAGGAGATGGAGGATCATCTATAGGTTCTCTTATTGTGATTCCTGGAGCTCTCTTTGCTTTTCCTTTTATTTTGGAGGTTGTCTTCTTTTTGGGAGCCATTAGAATAGAAAGAAAAAGAAGAAAACTGGAAAACAGAGAGTGATTTAAGAAACAGATGAGTTTGAGAGGATTTTCGAGATTCAGAGGGAAGTTTATATGCTTTAATAACCAAAATATCAAAGAAACTGATGTATCATACTCTTAAATAGAAGAAATTAAGAAAATAGCCATTTATGACTATTGAAAGTTAAGAGTTGCGACCTGTCATACAACCAACAGTTACAAAATTTCGAGCAGAGTGTACAAAGTGAGGTCGCACATTCAAAAGGGTGCGATCGTGAAATGCGGTCTAGCGACCATTAGCATGATCAGTACGCTCGCGGGTGAAGAAACTATCTGTAACGGTCGAAACTGTTCAAATTATTGCGTCTGCGCACAAATTTTCTAAACCGCGCACAAAGTTTTTTATTTGAATGAATCTGGCAGACGAGATAGCGATCGCTATGGACAATGGAGCGAACGTGACTCACTTAGAAATGAAAGAGTCAAGGAAAGATGGAAGAATTTTCTCATGTTTTAGGCAAAATGAAGTTCATGCACATAGAAACTTCATTGATAGGCAATTAATTCAAAGTGATTCCATCAATCATTCCTAAATTAAGTTTAATGAAGTTAAGTCTATCTTCATTCAAGGGTTTTGTAAAGATATCAGCAAGTTGATTTTGTGTATCTATAAATTCTAGGATTATATTCTGATTTTGTACATTTTCTCTCAAGAAATGATGTCTAATATCTATATGTTTGGATCTTGAGTGTTGGATAGGATTTTTAGACAAATTGATAGCACTAGTGTTGTCACATTTAATGGAGATATTGTTAAATACTTTACCATAGTCAAGCAATTGTTGTTTCATCCATAATACTTGTGTGCAACAAAAACATGCTGCAACATATTCGGCTTCCGTTGTGGATAAAGCAACCGATGCTTGTTTTTTACTATGCCAAGAAACTAGACAATTACCAAGAAAGTGACATGCTCCTGTAGTGCTTTTCCTATCTAAGATACTACCAGCATAATCTGCATCTGAAAAGCCTATGATATGAAATGATGTGTTTTTAGGATAAAGTCCTAAATGCATTGTACCACTCAAATATTTCAAAATTCTCTTAGTGGCATTCAAGTGTGATTCTTTAGGATTAGTTTGAAATCTAGCACAAAGACATACACTATACATTATATCAGGTCTAGAAGCGGTTAAGTAAAGTAGTGATCCGATGATACCTCGATATTTCTTCTCATCTACTGCTTTACCATTTTCATCTTTACCTAATTTCAAGGATGTGCTCATAGGAGTTTTGCAGCCATCCATTCCAAATTTCTTGATGAGTTCTTTTGTATATTTGGATTGGTTGATGAAGATCCCATCTTCACATTGCTTGACTTGCAGTCCAAGGAAGAACTTGAGTTCACCCATCATGCTCATTTCAAATTCCCTAGTCATACAAGAAGCAAATTCTTTGCACAAGGCTTCAATAGTAGCTCCAAATATTATGTCATCCACATAAACTTGTACAATTAAAATGTTATGGTTGTCCTTTTTAACAAAGAGAGTTGTGTCTACTTTTCCTTTTGAAAAACCATTTTCAAGTAAATATGCACTAAGTTTATCATACCAAGCTCTTGGTGCTTGTTTTAATCCATATAAAGCTTTGGTATGTTTGAAAACATGATCAGGAAATTTGTAGTTTTCAAAACCAGGAGGTTGTTCTACATAAACTTCTTCGCTTATAAGTCCGTTTAGAAATGCACTTTTAACATCCATTTGAAAAAGCTTAAAGTTCATGTGACATACAAAAGCAAGTAATATTCTAATAGCTTCTAATCTGGCTACGGGGGCAAAGGTTTCATCATAGTCAATACCTTCTTCTTGATTATAGCCTTTGGCTACCAATCTTGCTTTATTTCTAACAATGTGACCATTTTCATCAAGCTTATTCCTATAGACCCATTTGCATCCTATTATAGAGTGATCTGTAGGTCTAAGAGTAAGTTGCCAAACATTATTTCTTTCAAATTGATTAAGTTCATCTTGCATTGTAGTTATCCAATTTTCATCATTTAAAGCCTCCTCAACAGTCTTTGGCTCAATTTGAGAAACAAAAGCAAAATTAGCATCAATATGATTAATTTTGGATCTAGTAATTACTCCCTTAGATGTTTCTCCAATGATGAGTTCCTTAGGATGGTCTTTCTTGTATTGCCAATCCTTAGGTAGATCTTGAGACTTTTCTTCAAGTTCATGCTGATTGATCTTTGGAGCATCAATAGATTCAAGAGGTTCAAGAGTACCTGCAGGGTCATTGAAAGTAATACCTTTCTTCTGATCATGATTAGATGATTCATCAAATACAACATGCATTGATTCTTCTATAACTAGAGTTTTCATGTTAAATACCCTATATGCTTTGCTATATGATGAATATCCTAGGAATATGCCTTCATCTGATTTGGATGAAAATTTTCCAAGATTATCCTTGGTATTCAATATGAAGCATTTGCATCCAAATACTCTAAAATATCCAATTCTGGGTATTCTTCCATTCCATAGCTCATAAGAAGTTTTATTAGTTAAATGCCTTTTGTAAACACGATTTGCAATGTAACAAGCTGTATTAACGGCTTCTGCTAAAAAATAAGATGGTAAATCATATTCATTGAGCATTGTCCTAGCCATTTCAATTAAAGTTCTATTTTTCCTTTCAACTACACCATTTTGCTGTGGAGTTCTAGGAGCAGAAAAATTATGTGAAATGCCAAGTTCATTGCAAAAGCCTTCAAAATTTTCATTCTCAAATTCTTTGCCATGATCACTTCTAATAGATGTGATCACATATCCTTTTTCATTTTGAACTCTTTTTGCAAACGTTTTGAAGTAATTAAAGGCTTCATTCTTTTGAGCTAAGAAATTAACCCATGTGAATATAGAGTAATCATCAACAAGAACAAATGCATATGATTTGCCTCCTAGGTTTGTAACTCTATTTGGTCCAAACAAGTACAAATGAATGAGCTCTAAAGGTCTAGAGGTGCTTATAACACTTTTTCATTTAAATGAGCTTTTATGTTGCTTACCATGTTGACAAGGTTCACAAATCCTATCTTTGTCATATTTTATTCATTGCAGATATATTTCAATTGATCCATACCAGCATGTCCTAGTCTTCTATGCCATAACCATGCATCATTATTAGTGGACATTAAACATTTAAATGTATGATTTGAATGTATGTTGATATTATAAGTGTTGTTTGTTCTAGTACCCTTAAATATGATAATATCATTTGAATTCGTGATCTTGCATTCTTTGGAATCAAAATTGACAAAGTATGCTTTATCACAAAGTTGACTAACACTTAGCAAGTTATGTTTCAAACCATCAACAAGCCATACATCTTCTATTAAATCCTTACCAATAGAACCAATGGAGCCAACGCCAAGAATTTTACCTTTAGCATTGTTTCCAAAAGTCACATTACCTCCATGTTTGTAGGTAATACTTGTAAAGAGCTTTGCATTCCCAGTCATATGTCTTGAGCATCCACTATCCACAAGCCATGTGCTTTTGTTGATAGTAGATTTTAGGCATACCTGCAAGGCAATAGTGATCATCTTCTTTTAGGTACCCACATGAAGTTGGGTCCTTGATGGTTAGTAGTAAAAGTGCCTTCTAACTTGAGATGAGCCTTTCTTATATAACAAGAAAAATTTTTATGTCCGAATTTCATGCAATATGTGCATTGCCATGGTATTCTATACTTATGCATTTTTCATTTTGTATTTATAGTATCATGCATACAACTACAAGTATGTGATTTCTTTTGTGCAAGTTTAGTGTATAAAAATGCATAATTATTTTTGGCTTTACTTCCTAGCAAACCATAAGAAGTTCTTTTGGTACTTTTAGACTTGGTGCAAGCATCTTTGATATGAACATCAGTAATTTCAATTGTAGATGCTTTTACAAATGTTGGTTTGCTTGGTGCAATGTTGGTTGAGCCATTGAATCCTAATCCATATTTTAAGGAAGGTGATCTTTGGTTATTAATTAATGTGTCTAATGCTTCCTTTCCTTTATGAAATCTGAAAATTGATTCTTTTAGTTCATGCTTCAATGTTTCATTTTCTTTAATAACTTTTTCTAAGTCATGTGAGTTTTTATTTAACTCTCCTATCGTATTCATCAAGTGTTCATTTGAGGTTTTCAATTCTAAGGTAGAGTTCTTTAAGCATATAAAATCTTTTTCTAACTTAGAGTTTTTCTCTTTATAAAGCATCATTTTAGAAAAATATTTTTCTATTTTAAAGTTCATGTGCTCAATCAAATCACTATCATCTATATCATTTGTATCATTATGTGCTACTAGATCAAAGGATTGAGTACTTACCTCATTAGAGTCATCTTCAATAGCCATGAGACATAGATTTGCAATTCCTTCTTCTTCTTCTTCTTCACTTGAAGAAGAGCCATCCCATGTGGCTTTGAGAGACTTTTTCTTTTCTTTATCCCATTTCTTCTTGTTCTTTAATTTGAAGCAATATGATTTAATGTGACCAGTTTTTCCACATTTATAGCATTTTACCTCTTTTTTCTTTTCTTTATCTTTGAAGGAGAATTTTGGAGGTGTACCTTTGTTTGCTTGTAATCTTTTCTTCCTTTTCCATTCATTGATTCTTTTTGAGAACATTGCCATTTCATCTTCATCATCAGTACCTTCATTGCTTGAGCTCTCAACTTCTTTGATTGCTTTGAGTGCAATTGGTTTTCTCTTTTCTTTTTCACCTTGATCTTCTTCTTTCTCACTGTGTAGCTCAAATGTGAGTAGTTTACCAACTAGCTCGTCGGTTCTTAATGTGCTAAGATCATGAGCTTCTTCTATGGATGATACTTTTGATTCAAAGTTTTTTTTAGCTCTTAGGGCTCTCAAGATTTTACTGTTTACATCACCTTGATCATATACCTTGCCATACTTCTTTAGTTCATTGACAATAGCAAGCAAGCGATTGGTCATGTCGGTGACACTTTCATTTAATTTCATCTTGAATAGCTCATACTCATGAACATGCATTTGTTTCTTGGTAAATCTCACTTGAGTCGTACCTTCATGGTAGTTTTCGAGTGTTTTCCAAATGCAATGTGCACAAGTTAAATGTTGAACTCTTCCACCTTCTTCTCTTGAAATGGAATTCATCAAGATGGAAGCGGCTCTATTATTCTTGAATCGATCTTTGACATTGCTAGCTGACCATTGTGCTTTGGGAAGTGTAACTTGAACACCTTCAGCTTCATAAGTGGGAGGTTTCCACTCACTTTCCATGAAATCCCATAGTTCAATCCCTTCACTGTCTAGAAACAAATACATTTTGTGTTTCCAGTATGAATAATCAGTTCCATCAAAGTAGGGTCTAAGAATAGTGTTAAGATTTCCATGAGAGTTTGATGAAGAAGAAGTTGCCATAGTGGATCAAATTTCACAATTAAGTTTAAGAAATCTCAGGCTCTGATACCAATTGTTGTCCCAAGATGGCAACCAAGAGGGGGGGTGAATTGGTTTCCTTAAGAAATAATGACAATTAAAAAACTCAACAAAATAGAAATGCGGAATAGAGAGATGGTTGAGTAATGGAAAAAAGAAAGAACACACAAGATTTATAGTGGTTCGGATTTATTTCAATCCTACATCCACTTCCTTAACAACTTGTTAAGGTTCCACTAATCTTTGAAGTTTTTACAAGCTCACTTCCAACTTCGGTGTTTTCACAAGTTCACACCTAACATCACAAGTGTTTTCTAAGGTTTACACTCAAGAACCTTTAAGGAGTTTTTAAGGCTCACTCTCACAACCCAAACAAGAGTTTTACAAGGCTTACTCTTACAACCCAAGTGTTTTCCAAGCTCACACTCAAACTTATACAATGGTGTTTTCAATGCTTACACCTAACATTCATTACAATTCAAATGTAAGTTTAAGTAAAAGAAAAGTTGTTGCTTGGCTATCAAATTCTATTTTGCTTCACTTCTATATTTCTTTTCTTATAGAAGCACTGTATTTATAGCCAATGTGGTTTTACTAGCCATTATTGATAGTAAGAATAAAGTCTTGGCAGTTTAGACCTACTTTATTAAACTGTCCGATGTATTTCGCGGTCGTCCTTCATAAAAGGATGGTCGCGCTCACATCACACGCGGTCGTCCTTGGACAAGGTACGGTCGCTGTATTTAAAAAAGCTTCAACGGTCGAATTTTAGTGCTCTGCAGTAGGAATCTTGCCCATGCTGTGATTGTCGGGACAGTCGCGCCTAACAAAGGTGCGGTCACCCTTTTTGAATGTTGAAGTGGGTTTATAACGGTCATGTCACGTGTCATTCTCTGACAGGGTAGAAGAGATGTCCGCCAAAATTTGAATGTCGCGGTCGCCCTAGGTAGCATCTCGCGGTCAAAGTGAGATACTCATGTCGAACTTCTGGATGCACCTGAGGACGCGAACACTACTGTCTCTTCAAGCAATTTTCTCCTGTATTGGTAGAGCAGTTGAGAATATGAACGCGCGGTCGCTAAAGTGGTAAGCGAGGCCGTGTCATTTGCCGTTCTTGTCACCGTGAACCTTACTGTGATTAGAATGATTTGAGTTCCTTGAGTAGCGGTCGTCCATAACTTGGGACGGTCGCTCATCATGAAGTGCGGTTGTTACTAAGGTCGGGTTTCTGACCGTGAAACCTACTGTGATAAGGTTTCATCCTTTAATTGAATGGTGTGGTCGTATTCAGGTGTGGTGCGACCGCTAGAAGTGTTCTGTTCAGCTTTATTTGAAGTAACCTAAGCCTGCAACAAGATTCTCCAAACACATGTTAAATGGATCATTCAATTTGAGTTGTCAAGGATCAAAATTGAGATCATTTGTCTAACAAGTATCTTATTGATAATGAAGGTAGCTTGGAAAGCTATATTGGGTAATGAAACTATGAAGATGCATCATGAATGTTTTGATATGATATGATAGTGAACAGTGTAAGGTGTTGAAATATAATATTCTCTTGAATGGTATATGAAATTGATTGTGTGACATTGACATTTCATTGATTGTAGTTTGTACCACTAAGCCGTTGGCTTAGCGCGATTATGGTTTATCTCACAGGTGACAGGGAAGAACCGGAGAGTTCCTCTAGGCTGAGTAGAGTCTAGATCTTGAAGTGTTGATAGTGGAGCTCAAAGATCAAAGACATATTGCCAAACATGTATATATATTTTATGTTTTGTAAAACTTGAGTTTTGATGTATATGTATTTGTAAATATTTGTTTTATTTTCCGTTGCGATTTTAATAAACATACTATCTATTGTGTTTTATAAATTCCTTAAAATGTTTTAAATTTATTCTTATTATTAAAAAGGGATTATTTGTATGTTTTATTAATAGTGGCATACCTATATTCAGTATACGTATAGTACGATCGTATTAGCATGCTGTGTATGTATACGGGGTATAGGGGTGTTACAGCCAAGCTTGTGGCCGTGTCATGTGACACGACCAGTGGCTTGGCCGTGTCACCTGCCAATGTTAGCTTCTGCCAAATTTTTCTTTCTTTCTTGGTTTCTTTGGTTTTGCCCTTTAGGTGAGACACGGCCAGTGGCTTAGCCGTGCCTCCTGCCCATGTCATGATCTGCTGAAAATTTCCTTGAGGTGACATGGCCAAGCTTGATTTGGCTTGGCCATGTCTTGCTTGCTTCATGCTCTTCTTTCTTGGTTTTGATCTTCCAAGGGAGTTTTTTCACTTTAACCTAAAACAAACACTTAAAACAAACTTTAAACAAGAATCAAATGAAACATTAACTAAAAACACATAAACATCACACTAAAACTACTACAAAAATGATCTAAACACTTGGATAAATTAAAAACTACCAAATTGCTGAAATCACTAAATAAACATATTAAAACTACCAAAATGCATGAAGAAAATAATAATTATCATAATAAATAAATAACAATTTTATGACAAAAACTAATAAAACACTCAACAACACGGGCGTGTCCCTGATCGTGCCCTAAACCCATAACACAGAAGCTTTGACACACTCAGTGACATGGGTGTGTCACTGCACGTGTCAATTCTCCTCCAACACAGAAGCTATGACACGCTCAATGACATGGGCATGTCACTGTACGTGTCAATCCACCAACAACACAATAGCTATAACACGTTCAGTGACATGGGCATGTCACTGGATGTGTCAATATTACTCCAACGCAGATGTTGTGACACGCTCAGTGACATGGGCATATCACTGGATGTGTCAATATTACTCCAACGCAGATGCTATGA
This sequence comes from Garcia nutans, assembly GCA_947685225.1. Lineage (NCBI taxonomy): Eukaryota > Viridiplantae > Streptophyta > Magnoliopsida > Malpighiales > Euphorbiaceae > Garcia > Garcia nutans. Next base: position 4,652,998 of record CANTUV010000002.1, read on the forward strand.
CAAGCTCAGTGACATGGGCATGTCACTACTCGTGTCACCCATACTAAAATCAGAACCAAATACACGCCCAAAGACATGGCCGTGTTCATGGGCGTGTCATGCCAAAAACCTAAAATTGACACAAACATACCATATCCAACAAACATCTTTCGTTTACCCTTTTCCACTCCAAACAAACTTAACCAAAACCATCAATATACTATAATAAACTTACATAATATCAAAACAACTCAATTATATGCATCAACACACAATCACAACCATATTTACAACTCAACACATACACAATGCACAACTCTTGTTATCTTCACCAAACTTAACCCTTTTCTTCAATCCAACCCCAAAAATCAAAGTTAATAAAACAACACAATCCTCAAACATTCCAAAATCAATCAAAAACATATCTACAACAACCATTCACCAAACTCAAATACACAAAATCCAAAAGAACACAAAGAAACAAGTTGAAAACTTACCAAAAGTGAAGAAAATCCTTAAAACTCCAACTTGATCACTTGAAACCCTTCAACTTCTTGAGTTAGGAAGCAGCAAAATCCCTTTTCCTTTGGTTGATAATGCTGATCGGCCAAAGAGAAGAAGGAAGAAGATGAAGAAAAAGCAAAGTCAAACAATTCTCACCTCTTAAACCACTTATTTCCTTCTTTAATCTCAACCAAGCAATTAATATATTAAAATAACACAAATATCATCTTCCACTTACATTAACTCTATTTTAAATAATTTAAATATCTCATTTGACCAAATCAACCTATTGACTTGTATATGTTGTATATATCTTCATATATACAACATATACACACTTTTCTTTCTTATCTTTCCACTTAATCTTATATATACATTTAAATCATTAAATTCCATTTCAACAATTAGTATTCCTAAAATTTTAGGGTATCATTTGGGATATTACAGAATTCTTATTATTCACGTATGCCCGATTCAAAGAACTGGCCTCCTCTATGATTCATTTATTAGTAAGGATTATTCAGAATATCAGGCAAAGATCAACATATATGAAATAAATAGCATACCATATGCATATCATGATGCATATGATGCGTGACTATACAACAAATTCCTACGAGCACCCACTGAGGTGGAAACATGCTCTTTACAACAATGAATCTAAAAAGAGAAATAATTATATTACATAGCTTCTCAAATCCTATACACTATTCTAAAGAGAAAATTACATATTTTCCTATATACAATAAATCTAGAAAGGAGAAATTATGAATTTATGCTTGGTTGAATGCTTGATGTTATGGATTGAGTAAGCACAATGATAATAACAAAGTAACAAAAGACAAAAAGAAAAAGAAAAAGAAAAGAAAATAAATAAATAAAATGAGTTTTGGTAATATCGAATTCGATAATTATAAAATTATCAAAGTCGAGAATACCCTGTAAGATCAGACGATTGAATAAAACTAGTATAGACATAATTAAATGAGAATGTCAAATTCGATATTTGTCCAGTTATTGATTTTGAGAATCTCCTCATATAGGGATAACCTGTAAGATCTGTTAATTAAATAAAATGGATATGTACATGACTAAATGAGAATGTCAAATTCGACATTCAAGAAATGTCAAGTTTGTTAGTATTTATAAGGTAGAATCATAAAGAAATCAGAAGTAGCATATACGTACGTGTATAGGGGCATTATCATAGGATTTGATAATTATTGAAATAACGAAGTCAAGAATACTCTGCATAAAAGATTAGTTGATAATAACACAATACATATACTAGGAGTTGATTCAAAATATCAACTGCGACATTCATAGGAATATCAGATTTGATAGTTGCCAACCATTTCTGGTTAGGTGACTTGCATCTGCAGATCGGGTCCGTATCTTATGTCTTTGTGCATGATGGAATCATAAATAATTCAATAATAGTACACATACATGTTTGGGAGTATGATAGTAACGTTAAATGATTATGGAAAGAATAAATAACAAAAATAACAGTAGAAAGAAAAGGATTAGTGGAATACAGTATGGCATATGCACTAAGTTTTGGATTGATATATCGAATTCGATATTGATGTGAATATCAAACTCAATAATCATTCACCATTTCTGGCAGAAGTAAACTATATCTGTAGATTTTCCATACAAGATGTTTTAAAGGTTATTTTCCAGTTCTAGGATCTCAGTCCTCAGTTAGGGAAGTTAGATGTAGTCCATTAGAGCTTGTTTCACTATTCATATGTCACATGTTTAAAGATTTGACTTGGAGCTGATAGATCTTAGTTCTTAAGTGAGATTTTCTTAGTTCTTTGGAGTTTAATGATTCTGTTTCTCATTAAGTAATGTGAATGAAAGAAATGATACAATGTAAACAATGGTCATGGAATTGAATAATATAGATTCAAGAACAAACATTAAAAGCTTAAGAAGCTTACTACCAAAGGATGGAATCTCAACTAACTTCTTACGATTACAAAGTGTTCTTGATTTTTATTTTGCATGATTGAACTTTTCTGCAATAATGCTCCTTTTACAAATGGGATACAAGATTAAGGATGGGAATAATCACAAAGAATGTTTTCTGACCCTCTTTCTTTTGTCTCTTATAGAGAAAAGCAAAGATTTTGAAAGGAAAGGTCTTGAAGCTTCCTCTCTCATCCAAAAAAAAGTCCCCTTCTTGGAGCTTTTATAGATGACAAGTTTAGGTTTGTACAACAAAACTATCAAGTTTGGTGGTATAAAATTGTCAAATTTGATAATTTGAAGAATCAACGAATCTAATTCTTGGTTGTCTACTTGACATTCTTGGATGATTATTAAGTCCAATCATAACATTTTTTTAACACGACAATAATTACAAGAGTGCAAAATTCCAATGTCTACATGTCCCTAAGGGTTCAGACCATATGGCTAAATAGGGTATGGTCCCTACAAGTTGGATCATGTGGATAGATAGGGTATGATCCCTAATAGTCTGGGCTATGTGGCTAAATAGGGTATGATCCCTAAAGGCACAAGCCATGTGGCTCGGGTGTTTTAGCTCTTTCAATATTGATTTAAGTGGTCCAAGTCTACTTGGTTTAGCCTTTATGGCTTTAGTTTGGGCCTAGGGATTAATCCATCTTTGGCTCAAACGTGAAAGGTCGAGCCATTACAGTTTAAGCTCATGTTTAAAGGCCAAGCCATTGTGGCATAGGTTTATGCATCATGGTTGGGTTTATACTCATAAGATAAGCCAATGTGGCTTAGGTTTGATTCCTAATGGCAAGGCTAATATGGCTCAAGCTTGTACTAGGTCAAAGTGATTTCGCCAGTGTGGCTTGGTTTTGGTGATTGAGCCAATGTGGCATCAATTTGATTTTGGTGGGCTTAGTTTAGATGTGATGGTCAACCAAATGTGGCTTGATTCTCTAGGTTAAACTTAAGATGGGAATTGAACCAATATGGTCTAGATTAGATGGTTAAGCTAGTGTGGCTTAGTTATGATGATTGAGGGTCAAGCTAATTGCGCCCCTAGTTAGAGGGGTTAAGCATATAGGGCCAAAATTCGATGTGATTGGTTAAGGTATTGTAGCATCAAGCTTAATTTATATTAAATGTTCATGCTAATGTGGCTTGGTTCATGTTTTATAGGTCGAGCCTATGAGGCTTGGTTTCATGTTTGATGGTTAAAATAATGTGGCTCATATTTAAAGGGTTAAGCCTATAGGCTAGGTCTATTACTTTGGGGGAAGGTTAAAGCCAATGTGAATTGGCTTATGCTGGACTATTAAGCCTATGTGGATTGGGTTCATATGTGATGGTTATGTCAATGTGATCTAGGCTTATGAGATAAACAAATATGGTTTAGGTTTATATTTAGGGGATAATGTCATTTAAGCCAATAACTTAATTTGGATTGAGTGTTAAGGGAATGGTACCTTAAAATTATAGGGATAGTGTGGATGAAATGCATATTTGTATGCATGAATGGAAATAATTTTATGTGGACTATTTAGGATAATGGTGCATACCTTTTAAGGGTAGGGTCTATGGCCTTTACATGCAAAGGATGGTTTAGTCCAAAGGGTGCCATCACACTAGGACAACAATATACCTAACCACATAACAAATAATGAATCTAGCATAGGTCCAACAATATGTGCATATCCATTACACCTCAAAAGGATTAGGATTTGTCGTAGGTTAGGTGCTTTTGCTATCCCCTAACATACCTAAATAAAGATTGTCAAGTGGATGCTACTTGCTACCTAGGGCTTCCTAAAACTAAAGGGTAAGGAACCCCTAAGCATGAAAAAAGGGAAAATCAATCCAATAAAATTGTGTTTGAAAAGAGCCCATAAAAATTTTATTTTGAAAATTTTAAGAGTCTCTAAGGGAATCGCTAGTTGTGAGGCCTCGCCTGAGCACCGAGCCTGACCCACAATGAGAGAGCTAGAGCATTTCTCTCTTTTAGCTAAATCTCATATGATACCATCGTGTATGGTCTCTAGTCGGTTTAGTAAGCACAAATTTAAAAATAATCTTTTACTTTAAAAAGATTTGTTTTATTTTACTTGTTAAAGGAAACTCTCCTTTTATTTTGAAAAAGGATTGATGGTTTTTATTTTGAAAAGCAAAGATTGAAGAGTTGCTACCTTAATTTATTTGGTTTGGAAAAATTAAGGAAAATCCCATTTTATTGACTTCATAATGAATGTACCATTTTATACCCAAAAGACATTAATCTAAAACCAGTCATGATGATTTCTGAGCCAAATTTTCTAAACCAACCTTAATAGAAGATTTCCTTGGATTGATTTTATCTTTTCCTTAAAACAATTTGAGAAAAATGTGATTTTATAGATTATGCCATAATTAATTGTGAAATGACCACATTCATGATGCATGAATATTTAATAAAAATGATATTTACAAATGCAGTGTGAGAATAGTAAAATATTACAACTCCATCAAAATTATGATTTTCAGGAGAGCTTTAACTCTAGCCCAGTGTGAGAATAGTAAAATATTACAACTCCATCAAAATTATGATTTTCAGGAGAGCTTTAACTCTAGCCCCTATAGAATCTAGGCCGAGCACAAATCCCCAACTAACTAATTAAAAAGAAAGACAAATAATGGCAATAATAACAACTATTGCAAAACTCATCAAATTTGCAATAGTTGTTCCAAACCTAGTAAAAGAAAAGGCAATAGTAGATGAATAATAAAAAAAATTAAAATTAAAATGAAAGCACCGGTTGAGGTTATTTAAGTAAGGGCTCACCACTGCGATTGATATCCTAAGTGTTCCTATTTATCCATTTGAATGGGAATCAGAGCTATAAGTAGTTCATGCCTTTGATTGCAAAGGAATCAAATTAACCAATTTTAGTTAATTAATCACTGAATGGAAATAGATAAAAGGAAGAAACAAATACCTTGGGCGATCATTTCTTCTTGATGAATGATCGAAGGGCTTTGCTTCTTGGTAACTCCACTAGATCAATTAATTATATAATTGATGAAGCTAAATAATGGTGATATTGATAATTAATTAAAACAAATAAATAAATAATGAAGTTAATTGAATTTTTATGAGTCAGAAAGCATTTTAGTAGAGTTTCGGTGTCTAAACTTTTGGATCCCTCCTTTTCAAGAAGAAAATGTCAATTTATAATGAAAAATAGGAAAAATTAGACCAAAATGACTCTAAACCGCATTTGCATCGGACAGGCTAGATGAACCAAACTTTTGATAGTCAACATGTACCTCCACTTGCTGCGTGCATCGCAGGCCCTTTTTATCATTTTAGGTCGTTTGACCTCCAATTTGCACAATTCAAATTGCATCGGATTCTATTATGCGGGCTTTTATTTAAGGGCAAAATTGAGTATTTTTCTCATATTTAAAATCGAAGATTTTTGGGTACGTTTAGGCCCATATGAATCCCAATTTGCATGATTCCATCTTTGTTGAAACCATGGTCACATGCACTTTGTTGTAGGTGTAAAATTATGGGTTCATATCTAGGAACATAGCTTACTAGTATTGAGTAATCATAAAAGATAGACACTCTTGAAACACAGATAAGTTCAAAAGTGAAAACTCCCATCTTCAAACCATTTTAAATGTCTAAAACTAGCCTGAAACAAATATAAGATAATTGAACAAAATTCTTGCTAGTTATTATGGACTAATTCAGTAGGATTAGCCAGAACTCAAACACCCAGATCTTTAGCACTCCTCAAATAATTCTAGAATCCCCACCCCAAGCACAAGCATCTAATATTGTTAGTATAATAGAATAACACTCTAAGTCTAAAGACGCTAGTCCAAGTCTAACATTGAATAAACTTTATTAGCCAGACAACCTCTAGCAATTTCCATTGCACCAGGTTTATGATTAGAAAATAGACCCAACATCCTGAATCAATCAAAATTTAATGCCCCTACTGTCTATGAATGGAATTTAAATGGTATGATAAAATATAACATTCTTAGTTTCCTCCAGCAAATGACCATTGCAGCAAATGCCTATAAATCCCAAACAGGAATCTCAGATAGGGCTATAGTAGAACTCCTTATAGTTGGAATTTCAAGATAGCTTAAAGGATGGTGGAATCATTATCTCACACCTTAACAATAGTTGGACATTCTAGGATCAATCCAAACCATTGAGGATGTAACTCCTATTCTCAATGAATTAGGCAAAACTATTTTGATGTAGTAGCAACCCTAATTCTATAATTTCACTTCATTTCATAGGTGGCCCTTCTCACCATAAAGATAAAAATGCAGAACTCCTTTCTGACCTTAAATTTAAAAAATTGAGTGATTTCTAATATTACAAGAATAATTTCCTAACAAGGATAATGCTTAGGGAAGATTTTAAACCAGCATTTTGGAAGGAAAAATTTCTTACTGGTTTACCCACTCTTCTAGGAGAAAAGGTTAGAAATAGAATTAAGGAATCATTTAGAAATCCCATTCCTTATAATCTTTTAACCTATGGAGAATTGGTTAGCATTACCTAGAGAGAAGGACTTTAAATCTATCAAGATCTTAGACTTCAATAACATTTCAAGTGGGAAATGAGGAAAACAAAAAAAAGTATTAAGCAGTTTTTGTAAATAGTTTGAATACTCCACAGCTAATGCAGATCAAGGTTGTGGAGGGAGCTATAGCAAAAAACATTATTCCAAAGATTCTTAAACACCTTACCATTCTAAGAAAAGATTTTCAAAACCAAATAGAGAAGATTTCTATAGGAAACCAATGAAGAATTATAGGAAATTCTCTAGAAAATCTTAACCTTCTTCTTCTAAACTCAACACCAGAAGGGATGTCACTTGCTACAGATGTGACAAGAAAGGATATATTTCCAAACATTGTAGAGTCAATAAGAAGCTTCATGAGCTTCAAATAGAAGATGAACTCCTTCGAAAAATGCAAGCACTTCTTAATGAATGCTCTAGTATCCAATCTAATTCAGAACCCACAAATAATAGTGAACCCTTACAGATATATGAATAGGTGCCACTAATACCCCTAACAAAGAATATGATTCAAAAACTACTTCCAAACAAATCAATGTGCTTAATAAGAACCAAGAATTCATGCTTAAGATCCTTAAACACATTGAAAAACCTAAAGTTCATAAAGAGTTCTTAGAAAAGCTCATGAAAATGTTAGGAGAAAACCTAAAGCCATCCACCTCAAAACTTATAGCTCATCCTATGGTTCTTAGGAATTCTTATAATTTAACAAAGATTCTTGGAAAAGATAATGCTTTAAAACAATAAAAAATAATCCAAAGCCTCCAAGAGGAAATTAAATCCATAAAATGGAATTAAAAGTACTAAAAATAATCTAAAGATCCACAGATACTTCAAATACTTCTTTCAAAGGTAGTATATAAAGAAACTTCAAAAGAGTAGAAAGAAGAAATAAAAAAAAATGAAGAATCCAAGAAAATTGAAACACTTGAAAATGTTTCTTTAGATTTTTTATTTCTTTTGAAAATAAGTAGCCTCTAGAAAATATCTCTCTAGAGTCAAAATTGTCTTCCCTGGTGATTTCAAATTAGATACAATTGCTCTTTTTGATACAGGAGCTAATTTGAATTGTCTTAGTGAAGATATTGTTCATAAACATTTTCAAGAAAAACTTGTTTCTATCAATAACTCAAAAATTACTATTGCTTCAAAAACTTATGCATCTATTGCTTCATAAAATTTCCAAATTAAAAGATCTTTTATTTTGGTAAAAGAAATAAATCAAAGTGTTATATTAGGGACTCCATTCATTAATTTGATAACTCCATATATAATTGACTATGATGGAATTTCTTTCAAAACAAAAAGAGAAAAATTTATTTTCCCTTTTATTGAAAAACCAAAAACAAGAAAATCATAATTTCATAAAGCTTATTCTATTTATGCAAATGAGATTAATTATATAATTAAGGGAAAAGAAAAACAACTATGTTTTCTAAAATAAAAAATATTGTTACAAAAAATAGAAAATGAATTATAGAATTCCAACATCAAGCAAAAAATTCAAAAATTTCATAATCTCATTGAAATAGAAATTTGTGTTGATTTACCAAATGCCTTGTGGAATAGAAAATAACATATGGCAGATCTTCCTTATGAAAATGATTTTAATGAGAGACAAATTCTCATAAAAGCTAGGCCTATTCAAATGAACCAAGAATTTGAAGCTCATTGCAGAAAAGAAATTCAATATCTTGAGTCAAAAGGATTAATAACAAAGTTTATATCTCCCTAGAGTTCTGCAGCTATTGCGTGAATAAAAATTCAAAAACAGAGCGAGGCACTCCTAGGCTTTTGATTAATTATAGACCTTTGAATAAAGCCTTGAAATGGATAAGATATCCAATTCCTAATAAAACAAAAAAATATTCCTCTTTTATTTTCTCAAAATTTGATATTAAATATGAATTTTGGCAAATTCAAATTTACCTAAAAGATGGGCATTAAGCTATTTTCATTGTTCTATTTGGACAATATAAATGGATAGTAATGCCTTTTGGATTAAAAAATACTCCCTCTGAATTTCAAAGAATCATGAATGGCATTTTTAATCCATATTTAGAATTTTGTATTGTCTATATAGATGATGTATTAATTTTTTCTGAATCTTTAGAACAATGTTTCAAACATCTTATGACATTCTTTTATGTTATTAAGAAAAATGGTCTTGTTGTTTCTAAATAAAAAAATTTCTTTATTTCAGAGTAAGATCATATTCTTAAGACATCACATTTCTCAAGGTACAATTATAACTATTGAGAGATCATTGGAGTTTGCTAATAAATTTCTTGATAAAATCTTAGATAAAACATAATTACAAAGATTCTTAGGGAGTCAATTATGTCTTAGATTTTATTCCAAATATTAATAGGTTGACAAAGCCTTTACATGAGCATCTTGAGAAAAATCCAGTTTCATGGTCTGACTAGCATATCAAAATTGTCCAGACAATTAAACAGCAGGTACAAACCATTCCTTGTTTGTATTAAGTCGATGTTGATTTAGGATGTGGGGTATACTAAAGCAAACTAGGAACAATAGGGAACAAATCATCCATTTTACTTCAGCACATTGGAATGATTGTCAGAAAATTTATTATATCATAAAAAAGGAAATTCTTTCATTTGTCATATTCATTACAAAATTTCAAGTGATTTACTTAATAAAAAAATTTTACTTTGCATTGATTGCAAATCTGCAAAAGAAGTTTATAAAAGGAAGTTCATAACATTGCATCAAAATAATATTTTACAAGATGGCAAGCAATTCTTAGTGTTTTTTTTTTATTTTGAAATCAAATTCATAAAAGGAGATTCAAACTCAATCCCAAATTTCCTGCCTAGAGAATTTCTCTAAAATAGGTGTTGATGCCTAAATAAGGAAAAGAAAAAAGAGGTTCAAAAGGACCAAGAACCTCCAAAACCTTTCACTAATCTTCTTCCTTCTTTCGCCTTACGAATAAGAAATAGTTGCTGAAGAAGAGGCAAAGTCCTCACAAAATGATTTCCAGATCCAGCAATAGATCGAGTCTATTTCCTAATCACATGAACTTATAAAGGCCTTATACAATTTCCAAGCCCAACAAGCTCAGTCCTCCTAAGAATAAACAATTTCACAATCAATTTCCTAGCCTTCATAAGCCCAGTCTCCACAGAGATAGTTAATTTCCCAATTTCTAGCTTCACAAGCCCAATCAGGTATAATTTCTCAATCCAAGTAGATTGCTCTTCTCAAAAAACCCTTTCTCAAATCAAACTTTACAGCTTGTGATTTTAAAAAATTCTAAGTTAGTTTTACCTCAAACAAAATCTAATTCCAATTATTTTTTAAAAACCAATTACCAAAATATTTGGATAATTGAAGAAGGATTTTATTACCATAATCCCTCAATAACCATTTCCAAAATATTTCTCTCAGGATGGTACATTAGCCCTCAATAACCTTCATATTCTACCTATAAAATTTTTAAGGTTATATCTCCTCCAGAATAGGGAAATGACCTTTCAAAACTCTTATCCTTTCCTATTATTTTCCAAACAAGGATTAAACACTTGTAAATCCTACTCATATTGGGATTACTAACAAGAATGGTTTAATGCCTTCCATATCCAAATTCCCAAGAATAGTCACTCTTGACTATTTTATTTCCACATTAAAACTGATCCTTCTAAATATCCATCAGGGTTTTCACAATATTGGTCATTTTTTGGTTTCAGCCATAGAAATGTTGAAAACAAAAATTCAAGAAGGATATGACTTATTCAAAACTAATTTCCAAACTTCAAATAAAGAAAAGAGATTTCACCCTAGCAATTTGCATCATTCCTGGAATTCTCAACAAAGGATAACATGTCAAAAATTCAAAGTGAAATGGTGGGATTCTTTTAATATTTTAGATAAAATTAAAAAATAGTGATCGAGGCTTATCTTTAAAAACAAGGATTTCTGAAGCCAGAACCATAGATAATACAATTTTTAACACAAAAGTCTTTCCTCATGTCAGCATTGGCAGGAGTAAAAACTAAAGATGAACTCTTTGATATAATCTCACAGTCACAACAAGCTCATTCTACTCCTTCAGAACTAGATGTAGAACCATTCATTGACCTCGGAGATGAAATTGAAGATAACTATTTTGGGATTTTCATGCCACTTCCACATAATTAGAATTTCAAAAAAAATATAAATCAAGTTTTAAGAATCAAATTTAGAAAACTGAATGGCCATCAGTTAAAGGCTCCCATTTTTAATATTTCTAGGAAGACATAATTCCAGAGCCCCAGTTCTAGAAAAATATGTACACAAAACCACAGGTGAAGTTAGGACCCTCTCTCCATTATTTCGTCAAAAGAAAGAAGGCTCATGTGAAGCTACAGAAAATGCTTTATTGGATACTATAGATCCTTAATTTTTGACCTAAATGAGTTTAGTTCTAATTAGAAGTCCAAATTAAGTCCAATCCAATTTTAGAAACCTTAAACCTTGTCCGCTCCAATTTAAAAAGCTTGAATTAGTTTTGATCTAATTTTAAAAGCCCAAGTTGACTCTGGCCTGATTTAAAAAGGGATAGGCCATCTTAATTTGACATGAGTCATGCTCATGTTGATTTGGACATAGCCACTACTCATGTCAAATTGGCTATGTCCAAATTCGACATGAGTATACTCATGTCAAATTGGACATGAGCACACTAATGTCAAATTGGGCATGCTTAAGGCCTTAATATGGCCTAATACAATTTTAATTCAAGATTAAGTGTCCTAATTATGAAAAATACAAAAGACTCAGATAAGCAGAGGACTTTGCTAATAAGATTAGGGTTTGATTAGCTGAGGTTTACCCTAATTATTGCCTAAAATACAAAAGCAATCAATAATGAAAAGGATGGACATAATCAGTAACACAATAGCAAAATCAGGAATTGAGAGTGAGAATTAGTAATCACAACCAACTTTAGCAATTAAAACAAATACATAGAAAGAAAACCCAAAAAGCAAGAAATAGAGAGCAGTTTAGAAAGAGAGACAACAGCTAAAATAAAGATTGATCTTAGGATTATTTAGCTCAGCCTAAATTTGATTTGATCTAAGGAAGCAGTAGCATCATCAAGCTCCAGTCTATGTGGATTGTGGTTTCAAACAAGGCTTGGTTCAACAGAATTACTTTGGTGGAGCCAACAACATAGGTGAGGTCTTCTTAAACATAGTTTACTTTATTTAATTGAGAATCTCATGGTTTAGCTTTTATAAACATATTATTTACTTTTTTAAATTGCAAGTTTTAATCATAGTCTTATAATCTGAAACCCTAATTGCATATTAGCTTTATAAATCTTAAAACCCTAATTTGTTTGCAAAAACCCTAATTCCATAACCAAACCCTAATTCTACAACCAAACCCTAATTCAATAATAAAACTTATTTTATAAATAGTTTAGCACCCGAAATCTCCCGCAATGGGCATTGCCCCCTTAACCCCCGCCCTCTAACTGGCTAGCGGGATAGCCGTATGTGTTGCACCTTATATTTCATTATCGCATTAATATTAAGATATGTTTGTTTTTCTTCCTGTTAATTATTCAATTATTTTCATGTATGTTTGTATTATTTTTTCCTTCTTTGTTCTTTTCCTTGGATTTACATGTATTTTAAAAAAGGATTGTAAAAGGCATGTTTCCATACTATATGGATACCTTATTTGTTTAGTTTTTATTTAATTTATTTTAAAAATTTGGGACTATTGTAAGTGATATGTTTTCATCTTTTGGTGGGTATCCTATTTCACTTATTTAATTTTATGGATATTTGGATATTGTAAGAGCATGTTTCCATCTTCGGATGGGTGCCCATTTTGTTTGATTTATTTCAATAATATGATGAATATTTATTTTCTTTAAATTGCATGTAATATGGATGATGTTATAATAATTAAGAATTAAATAATATCTATACCAGAAAAGGAGGTCGATTCTAATGAACCGAGCGCTATGGGGGTGTTGGGTCATTCTCACCCTCTTCATACATACCTAACATTCCAAACCTAGTAGGGGTTGAGATTCCTAAGGAATTGAGTCATCCACCACTTTCTATCTTCCCGATCGATTCGGGTGACAACTACTGTAACACCCCAATACTCCATATAAATACTATACATATACCTAGTATACATACAGTAAGTATATAAAGTATAAGGATGCCACTTTTCTTTTTACCTTTCAATACCTGTAACAAAATTCAAACCACAATAGGTCAATTTAAAGAACACTTACAAATTATTGTCTTTATCAAAACTTCATTTATACATATAATATAACATACTTAAAGTGGATACATGTATGCATTACCCTCTAGTTGGTCTCGACAAAATCTTACTCTTCTCGTGGCATACCAAAAGACTTCATATCTTCCACCAAGCTACCTGCGCGATAATACATCCGCGCTAAGCTCGAAAGCTTAGTAGTACAAATATAAAATACAAACATATATCATGGAAACACTAACATATAAAGATATCTCAATTCCATATACTTTTAGTTCTTATTAAGTTTATCCCTATTCATTTGCACCTTTCATATCTTTCAACTAATCTCCTATCTTATACACATATAAACATAACATTTCTACCAAGTCCAACCCATCACTAATATTCACAATCAACATCTCAATACACACATTATACATCATACTAATCATAAGTCACATTTCCAATTAAGACAATCATTGTCATCAACCACAATTCATCAATTGAATTCACAATCAATGCTAATACACACATTATACATCATACCAATCATAACATTTCTTTATTCACAATTCAACATTAAGGATTCATCACTAGTGCTCATAATCAATATTTCAACGCACATATTACATATCATCAATCACATGTCCAATGAAGTATACCAAAGATTTCATTATCCATTTCTTTCAACATTTGTATATCACATTGACAACAAAGACAGACTCGGGCCCAACAGACACCACTATGTTATTCAGAGTTCAGAGTTACTGCTTTGGTCTATAATCATAATCATCAAGCCCGTAGGCATCATATATCAATATTTCTATCCATGGATAGTGTAACAGACCCAGTCTCTTGGACCATCAACTCATCATGAGGAGATCCTCAACCCGGCAAGACTGTTACCAATCATATATTTCATATTCACAATTCTCATAGTGTAACAGACCCAGTCTCTTGGACCTCAATTCAACTCAATTTGAAGAGATCCTCAACCCGGCAAGACTGTTACCTTTTTCATTTTATAGGCATGCCTCCAAACCCAGAACTCTGAAGACTGAATAACACATTAAACACATATTTCACTTATTGTTTCATTATCAATTTCAATCTCAATGTTCATTATCATCTAGGCAAACATGCCTTATTTCTTTCAATTAGATCATCATAGCCAATCACAATGGCTTCACAACATATCATATCTCAATCCATATGATACATATAACATCATTGCTATAACATTACAAAGTACCTTATTCATATAGCACAATACAATTCACAAGATTCATAATACACAAAACATAGTATTGTTCATATAGTATCATGTGCATCATCATTATAATACTCAACATCAATTACATTAACCAAATGAACATATCATTATTCAATCACATGATTCACATTATACATATAGCATCATTGCTATAACATTACAAAGTACATTAAAGTAATTCTTCATAAAAGTGTTTATCATAATAAATTTGCATAGCTCATACCTTGTTGAATGATCCTCTTCTCTTTCACACTATACAAGTCACATTAGATTAACAATGTAATAATTTACCTAACATTATTTAATTATACTCAATCAATTGTATTCTCATACATTAATATTCATCAAATCATTCACATCTTTCATTTTCCCATTACACAATTATATATATACATATCATTAATGATATAAACACATCAAAATACATTAGTGATATGCATTAACAATGCAATCATGCAACATTGGTACTTACCTTAATAACATTTCACACCACTCTAAACTCTTCTCCACTCAATAGTTCTTCACTTCACAAATTAGGGCAATTCAACCTCTTCACAACCTAATCCAAAAGGAATATAAGCAAAATGACCATATAAATAGTACATTCTGGTTTTAGACTCCATTTTATCCTTATTTTGAAAAATTGTATAAAATAATCTACTTGACTAAAAATTCTAAAATTTTTACAGAATTTAGTTTTGTATCTTAAAATCATTCCTTTAAAATTTCAGATCAAACTGAACACAAAATCTTGGTCAAATAGTTCACCTAACCAGACTGCCCCAATTGCCCTGCATCCTGGCAGCAGTTCTGAACTTTGTGAATTCCATAAATCAAATTCAATCAACGTGGTTCCAAATTATTTTTCTCAAATACTAGACTCACTAAGAAACAACATATCCAAAATTCAATTGGATATGATTTTTCTACATTTTATTAAAAATCCCGAAATATAGCTGTCTCAGTTAAGGTACCTGCTGGAACAGGTCTAATAAAAATAATCTTTCTAAACTCATAACCATTCCAAAATCGAATCAACATATTTTTCAGTCATTCTAGACTCATAGAGGCACAACATATCAAAAATTAACTTCAAGAACATTTTTCTATAATTAATTAAAAATCATACAAGTCACAGCCTTTACTAATTGTAAAACAGAAAAATATTCACTAAACACAACTCTTACTCTTCCATCACCAACACCAATTTAACTTCTTATTTTAAAATCAATTTCAACTCTAATCAACAAATCATCAACACACTTAATCATACTATCAATAACCCTAACTCAACTCACACACATCTTCAAAAATAACAAAGGCAAACAAGAGAAAACTTACTAAAATCATGAAATTCTTGAAATTCCAACTTGTATACTTGAGATCTTCCTTCACTTTTGAGCTTAAAATTCCAAAATCATCACTTGCTCTCTTGCTTTCCTTTGTCTTTGAGTGAGCTGGCCATCAACAAGAAGAAGAAGAAGAAATGATGAAGAAAACACAAAGTCAATAGGCATTAAATACCCTTCCAAAAGAAAATTACTAAACTACCCTCAACCATATAACTAAACCTTTGTCTTTTACAAGCCCATGTTGGTAATTTCACAATCACAAATAAAATATCCTCTTCCCTTGACCAAGCCCTTTGACCAACTTATATTATATATATATGACCATATACACAACATATACACTTCACTCTACACAATGCTTTTCTTCAAACAACATAATTACCACTTATCAATGACACACTCAATTCAATAATAACAACATTATCATAACTTCTAAGCACACTTAGGGATATTACAACTACTATTGTCCACTTTTAGGCACGTGTTCTCTAAGGCCCAGAGCCTAAAAGTGCCAAAGTCACAAGAACCATTTGACCGAGAGGGGGCAAAAATCTGCGATCATGGTGTTGCTCCACTAGAGATAAAAGAAGTTGATTCCATTGGTCTTTATATTATTCTATTCTTTCCTATTATCATATTATCCATTGCATCACTTAGATTGCATTGTGTGTATGAGTTAGGATGCCCTGTGTAAACCCATGTTTAGGATGCCCTGTGTAAACCCATGTTATGTGTGTGTAAGGGATAACATACTTTAACTCAAGGTATGGAGATGGAGCATTACATAACCACTCATTGCCTCATACCTTTTGGTATATACTTGCTATGGGAACCTAAGCTTTTTAACCCAAATACTAAAGCCCATGTAGTTAGCCTAATAATTTTTCTTAGGTTTACCTTAAATGCTTATTGTTTGACTATGATTGACATATCTTAGTTTAAGTTATGGCCAATTTAGTTTGCATTTTTCTAATATGACCCAATTATAGTGTAAGCCTAAAATTAAAGCCCAAAAGATAAAATTATTTTAAAACTCTTTTTCAAGATGGTCTTTGGACATAGAAACCTTTTTAAGATGGGTCAAAAAACTTTTTTCCATATCATGGCCCAAGCACAAAGCCCAAGACTCATTTTTAAACAAACATTTTTTACAATAAGCTTGGAAACACTTTTTAAAATGGGCTCAAAACTATTTTTTACTTTATTACAACCTTTTCTTAAATGGACTTACAACTAGTTAAGTCAATTATGAAATATTAAAATCGATTGTGGTCCTGATTTATACCAAGACTTATTAATCATGGGCTTATTTTTGGCATGAATCATTAAATGCCTATTTTCAAATGAGAAATCTATTTATGATAAACCCTTTCATTTAGTTTTAATCCACAATGTAACGAAAAAGCTATTTTTTAGTTGGCCCAATGGATTAAGGCTTAATTAGTGGGAATTATCATAGACTGAGTTCTGTAATTTAAAATATAACTATTGATTAATCTGTCTAAGTGGATCTTTCAAAAATAAAATATCTCATGTTGATTTTTTATTGATCATATACCTAGGAAAAGTTATTCGCCATTTGTGTGTGGGTGATATAAGGTTGGAAGGAACATCCTTACTCTCTTTGTTTGTTTGTTACATGTACATACGTGCATTCATGCATTGCATTACATAGCATTGATCCTTTTTAGCTCACAATTGGAGTACGACAGTTCAAAAGATTATAAGAACTTGACTTATGGCTCAGAATCCAGTTAGAATTTAATCAATTTCACATCAAAATAAATGAAACCTAAGCAAGTTTAGAATATGTTGAATGATGCCCTCAACTCTAAGATGGAAGAATTGAAGGGAGCCCTAGCTGAGACTATGAGAAGTCAGATACTTTCACTATTGGAGGACAACAATGCTGAAGCATCTACTAGTAATAAGAAGCAAAAGGATGAGGGAAAGGCTAAGGTAGCTGAGATGGCCTCTGATGAAGACAAGGTAGTGATGGATGATGATAACTGGGATGCATATTTCCAAGATCCTGAAGAAAAGAAGAAAGAAAGAAGGTTGTGAAGAAAACTAAAACTATTAATGTGGAAAAATTGATTACTGATTTGGAGAAGAAGTTTGAAAAGAAGCTTAAGGCTGAGGAGGTGTTAGAGGTAGACAAGCTATTTTAGCAAGATGAAGAAGTTCCTTATAAGTTTAAGATGCTTTCCTTCACTAAGTTTGATGCAAGTGGAAATCCCCATCTGCATGTTAAGTAGTACATCATTACCATCTAGTTTGCCAGAGCTACTAAGGCTCAAACTCTAAGGTATTTCATACTCTCATTAGATACCGATGTGCAAAACTGGTTCAACACCTTAGAGGAAAGTACTCAAAAGAACTGGGATTTACTATCCCTCATCAAGTAGTATGGGTATAATGCTGAATTAGAAGTGACTCTGATGGAGGTAGAGTCAATCAAGCAAAAGCATAATGAGAACTTTGTTGATTATGTAAATAGATGAAGGAATAAGATTGCACTTTTTAAGAAGAGGCGAAATGAGTCTAACCGTATTAGGATGATAGTAAGAGGTGTCCTGCCTAATTTGCATGAATGGATGTCTCACATTCTTATCAGAGACTTCAAAGATGTTTTTTAAGCCAACTTACAAATAGAAGAATAAGAACGAGAGAAGAACCATTTTTCTAGAAAAATGAACGAGAGGGGGAATTATCAGTCTGGTCATCAGAGTACATAGAAACCAGTAGATGTCAATGCAACTGGTCAAGCAAATAAGGGACAGTTCTCAAATCTGGGGAGATCTTTGTCTTGGGTTTTAAATGAGTTACAAAAGAAAGGATTGTTATAGCCATTGGCTTCCTGACCTTTTCCGAATCCTCTTCCATCAAACTTTGATGTCAAGGCCTTTTGTCAACTCCATCAAATGCAAGGGCATGAGATAAATAAATATGTTCGATTAGGCCATGAGATCCAAGACTTAATTAATAGTGGCAAGCTACCTGAGGCCAATAAGCCCAACTCTAAGAGTAATTGTAGACCCTTAAAATTTTGACCCAATCCGATCCAATATGCTTTATTTAGTCCAAAATGATTTTTGTTGTTTAATTGGTCCAAAATAATTTTAATTAAATAATTTTTACCTTAGTATCTAATTTTTATTAATAAAAAATGAAAATAAATAAATAAATAATAAAAATAAAAATAAAAATCGGAGTCGGAAAAAAAATCGGCAGCGAAAAGTGGTCACACGGGCCCATCAGGCCAGCGTCAGCTCACCCGCAGGAATTTCCTGCGGGCGAGTTATTTTGCCCGCAGGTTCCTGCGGGCTGGCGCGCCCACGGGCTCGACAGCACAGTTTTTGCCAGCGCAAAATTTTTCAACGCAATTTTTTGAATCCTAATCCAATTAGGTTTTAATTTCTTTTTTATTAATATTACTTACCTTAATTAATTAGGAATAAACAACCTAAAAACCACTATAAATAAGGACAATTAGAACCAAATTGGGAGGAGGAAAAATTTACACAGTGACTTTAGGATTTGAAACCAAATCAAAGAAGGAAAAGTAAGAATTCAATTGAAGTGATATTTAAAGCAGCAGACTCACGATTTAAAGGAAGAAAAGAAGAATTCAAAGGCAACCAAGGCTTGTCTTAGGAGCTAGTTCATCCAAGAAGAATTATTTTTGGAAGAATCAACAAAAGAAGGTATGTTAAATTCTTTTTGATTTATGTTTTACAGTAGCCAAATTATGGAATTAGGTTCTTTTTAAATCAAAAACTTTAGAATTTTAATTTAAATTTTCCAAGATTAGAACATTAAATCGTGACTCTCTTTTTTAAAAGATTTAAAATTGTTATTTTTTCTTCTTAAAAACACTAAAACACTAATTGAACATATTTTTCAACAAAACCAAAATTAAATTCTGTTTCTTTTAAGATTTTAAAGTAGGTTCTAGTTTATTAAAAAAAAACCTTAAAAAATATCTTTTCTACTTATAAAAACTTCAATCCATGTGTTTAAATTCATAAAAATTCATAAAATATCAAATTGCTTTTTAAAAATCCTAAAAATAATTCATTACCCGAGAACCCTAATTTCAAAGTTTAAATCCAAAATTCAACTTTTAAACCTAAAATAATAAACCCTAACCCTTTTAAAACTTTAAACCCTAATTTTCATGAACCTTAGTCCTTTTAAAACATAAAAAAAAACATAAAAACTCAAAAAGTCACAGTAGCTTAAATCACCATTTAAAAATCATGAATTAAAAAGTATTTCAAAGTGTCCAAAACCCTAGTTTCATAATTTCACCATTCAAACTTTAATTTGATTAATCAAAGAGTCTTACCCACCTTTTAAAACATAAAACACTAATTTATTTTAATTCCATAAGAAGTCACAGTAGCCATAAATTGAACTTTTATTTGCTTTATTCAATTCCATATTTATTTATACTTTGATTTATCTCTTATGCTTTAATCTATTTAATTTCAATATTGATTTATTTAATTTATCATGGATGGATATTTATTTTATTGATATTTAAATACTTTTAATGAATGATTTATTTATTATGGATGATTATTTACTTTTATCAATCAATTTAGACTTCCAAAAGTTGTAAGGGGTATGTTTCCACTTGTTGGATACCTCATTAGTTAAACGTCATGTAATTTAATTTTCTTTTCTATTTTAGAACCTTTGTAAAGGGCATGTTTCTATGTTTTGGTGGGTGTCCTATCTAGGCAGGTGATGTAAGGACATGATTCCATCCTTGGATGGGTGTCCATTTATTTGATTTTTTGTTTGGACATTGCTTTGATTTTAATATAATGATGCTTTCTTTTTATTGTGCGTAGTATGGATAATATTGTTATATTTAAGAATTTTATAATATTAAGACCTGTAAAGGAGGCCGATTCCAATGAACCAGGCGTTGTGGGGGTGCTGGGCCATTTCTCACAGTCCCCACACGTACCCAACTTTTCGAACCCATTAAGGGGTTGGGGATTCATTAGGAATCGAGTCATCCACCCCTTTCTTTTTCCCGGCCCGTCCGGGTGGTGACTCCATTTTCTCCGGACTTAGGTCCGTGTTCTCTAAGGCCCCGAGCCTAAACAGTGCCGAAGTCATAAGAACCATTCCACCGGGAGTGGGGGCGAAAATCCCCGCTCACAGTGGCGACTCCACTGGGGATAAGAGAAGTTGATTCCATTGGTCTTTATATTATTCTATTCTTTCTTATAATGATATTATCCATTGCATCATATTATATTGCATTGTGTGCGTGAGTTAGGACGCCCGTGTTACCCGTGTTGTGTTATGTAAGGGATACCATACTTTCACTCAAGGTATGGAGATCGAGCATGGCATAACCACTCATAGCCTCATACCATTTGGTATATATTTTCTATGGGAACCTAAGCCTCTTTACCCAAAGACTAAAGCTCATGTAATTGGCCTAGTTACTTTCCTTAGGTTTTTACCCCAAATGCATGTTGTTTGACTATGGTTAGTTTATCTTAGTCTAAATCATAGCCTATTTGGTTTGTTCTTTTTCTAATATGACCTAAGTATATTGTAAGCTCAAAATAAATTTTTCTTTAAAATCCAAAAGACCAAAGATATTTTCAAAATTTTTCAAGATGGTCTTTGGACATAAGATTTTTTCTAAAAACAAGTCAAAATTTTTTTTGGCCCATGGCCCAAATACTAAGTCCAAAATCCATTTTTCTAAAATCTTTTAAAATGGGCTTAGAAACAAAACTATTTTCACCCAACCATTTTTTACAAAGAGCTTGCAAAAATATTTAGGTCAATTATGAAATACCAAAAATCAATTGTGGGCCTAGTTTACACTAAGAATAAATTAACCATGGGCTTGTTTTTGGCATGAACCATTAGTTACTCTTTTCAAGTGAGAAATCTATTTATAATAAACCTCTTAATTTCGTTCTAATCCAAAAAGCTACTTTGGTTGGTTGAATGGATTAAAACCTAATTAATGGGAATTATCATGGATTGATTTCCATTTTCAAGGATATAACTATTGGTTGAAACGTCCGAGGGAATTATTCGAAAGCAATGTACCCCATGTTGGTATTTTGTTAACCATATACCTAGGAAAAGAGACTCGCCATTCGTGTGTGGATGTTATAAGGTTGGAAGGAACGTCCTAATTTGTCCTTGTTTGTCCATTTGTTTGTGCATACATGCATACATTTGCATCTCATCTCATTAATCCTCTCTGGCTCACAGCCCTGGATTAAGATAGTTCAAAAGGTTATAATCCGACCTACGCCGGAGACGAGATATCTAGCAACGACTCAATCACTTGCTCACCAAGAACAATGGAGCCCGAACAAATTCAAAGAATGGTGGATGAAGCCCTCAATGCCAAGATGGAAGAAATAAAAGAGGCCCTGGCTGAGACCATGAGGAACCAATTGACTACAATCTTAGAAAAGCATGCCGAGGCATCTCCTAGCACTAAGAAACCAAAGGACAAAGGGAAGGCTAAAATTAATGAAGTAGCTTTTGATGATGAAAAGGTGGTCATTGATGATGATGATGATTGGGCTCAATACTACCAAGAGGTTCAAGAAAAGAAGAAAGAACCGAAGGCTGTTGAGAAGGCAACTATTAAAAAGACTGAGACATCTGATGTTGAAAAGATGATTGCTGATTTAGAAAAGAAATTTGAGAAGAAGCTGAAAACCGAAGAGATGTCTGAAGTTGACAAGTTATTTGAACAAGATGAAGAGGTCCCTTATAAATTCAAGATGCTTTCCTTTGCTAAGTACAATGACACTGGAAATCCTCATCTCCATGTGAAGCAGTATATCACTGCCATGCAATCTGCCCGAGCTACTAAGGCTCAAACTCTAGGGTACTTCATGCTCTCATTGGACCCTGTTGTCCAAAATTGGTTCAATACCTTAGATGATGGAACACAAAAGAGCTGGGATCTACTTTACAAAGCCTTCATCCAACAATATGGATATAATGTTGAGTTGGAAGTTACCTTGATGGAAGTTGAGTCCATTAGGCAATGACCAAATGAAAATTTTGTAGATTATGTCAAGAGATGGAGAAACAAGGCTGCTTTACTCAAGAAGAGGCCTGATGAATCCGATCAAATAAGGATGATTGTGAGAGGGGTGTTGCCTAATCTTCGTGAGAGGATGTCTCATACACTCATATGTGACTTCAAAGATCTTCTCCAAGCTGGTTTACAAATTGAAGAGTGGGAAAGGGAGAAGAATCACTTTTCAATAAAAAAGGAATGAGAAAGGGAACTACCAGTCGGGCAATCAAAGCACACAAAAAGAAGTTGATGTTAATGTCGCTAGTGAAAGAGGAATGAGGCAGTTTTCAGATCTGGGGAAGCCACTGTCTTGGGTTCTCAATAAGCTACAAAGGAAGGGATTGTTACAACCCTTGACTCCTCGTCCTTTGCCTAATCCTCTTCCACCTAACTTTGATACTAACGCATTTTGCCAATTCCATCAAAGGCCTGGACATGAAACGGACAATTGCATGAGGTTGAGGCATGAGATCCAGAATTTAATTGATAATGGCAAGATGCCCGAGCTGGACAAGCCCAACACCAAAGATAATCCATTTCCAAGGTTCAACAGAGTGCCACCACCAGCAACCTTTATGGTGGGAAAAGGATTGGAAGAAGATTTTGTTTTATCCTCTTTTCAAGATGGGAATATTGAAGATGTGAAAGGAAAAGAAGCCTAACTCAATGAACTTTCCTTAGCTTGAATGTTGCTTTTCAATCTTACTTTATTTAATATTTTGGAACTATCGTGTTTTTCAAATTTAAATTTGTTTGAATAAATTACTTTCATCATAAATTTTTGTTGGTCTTTGTTCATTTTAGTGCTTAACCAATGAGGAATCTATCTTGATAATTCATAAATTTATCTATGCATCATGACTTGAATGACTTTACTAGATGAGGGAATTACTCTATAGCATTGAGTTGTGTATGCTTACTTAGAGAGGGCTCCTGTATAATTACCTTTGTCTAGGTCTTAGTCAGTCTTAGAACATGCTTTGACAAGCTTTCGAGGCGAAATTAAACTCTACTTATTTAAGAGAGAAATTATCTAAGCATTGTTTGGTTAGCCAACAACTAGTATCCACCTTGTTAAATATCAATCCCTAGTTGTCCCTTTGAGCCTTCATAAAATTTTAGCTTTCTTTTCATTGGCTTACAAACCTCAATAACCTACCCTGAGCTATTTGTGATACTTTTGACAAGTCTTATGATTACTAAGATGAATAGGCAAGAAGATCAAAGAAAGAAATGATTAGTCAAGATCATAAGGATAGTTGAAGTTTCAAGACCATGAAGATAGTTGAAGTTCTCAAGACCATAAGGGTAGTTGATGTTTTCAAGACCATAAGGATAGTCGATGTTCTTAAAACCTTAAGGGTAGTTGAAGTTCCCTTAATGTCTCCAATATATCAAAACAACATCAACATTAGAGTAACAAATGATTTATCCCTATTAAAGAAGATTTATGTTACTCCACTCATCCATTATTGGAAGCCCAAGTTGGTACAAACAAGACAACTATGTTTGAGCTAGAACCTTAAAAAAAAAAGAAGAAGATAAAACCTAAAAAGGTGGTTTATAAAGGCAACTGAGTTATCTTTTACCTAAAGCAGCAAAAGGCTTCCATTTGGTTCATAAAGACATTTTTACTTGAATTGGCCCAACGCAACCAAAGATTCAATCAAAATTGGAGAAAAGGAGGGAGACCATCCAGTTCTTGAAAGTTTTGTACTTGATAGTCCAACAAGAAAGAAGGACAAAATGATAAAATGCTCAAAGAAATGGAAGATTAAGGAAAACAAAGAGAAAGAAAAGGGAAGAGTAAGAGAAATAAAGAAAAGGGAGAAGAAGAAAGGAAATAAATTTGGGTACTAAACTTTTTGCAAGGGCAAAGACTGTCCCTATCAAGATCCAGATTAATGCCAAGAAGATATAGAAGGAATTTGGAGTCTAGCAAGGTTGCCTCCAAGCTGTCTAAAGTTCCAACAAGAAATTTGTAGTGTGAGGGTTTGTCCATTGTGTCACACCAGCTCCAATCTCAAAATGGCCTCCACTTTAACCCATGTCCCTTATAGACCCCATTTCAAGCCTATCAAAGACCTGTTGATCTCTCTTGGTAGATAGAGTCTATTAGTGGAGATAGTTTGGATAAGCATGCATATGAGATAGACAATATTTAAACTCAAATGAGACCTTTGGCCAAGTAATGTGTATGTGCCTATCTGAAGTGCAACAGTTCTTGCTTAAATAGAAATGATTCCCAAGTTTACTACGGTAACTAGGGTTGTCATGTTATAGATATGTTAATTTGGAAAAATCAAGTCCTGAGGTACATTGACATTAATTTGGCAAAGCCAACATTTGATTTCAAAATGAAATTTCAAAAATTTCAAAAAAAAAAAAGTTTTGTCATACAAAGCCTTCAAGTTAAGAGAAGTATGTTGAACCTCCAAATGACACATTGGGCAAAGGAAATTATTATTGGAAAAGTTGTGAAGAAACTACCAACTGACATGCTGAGACATAGTTCGAAATGGATGCATCCCTGACTCTGCTGCTTGGGGTCTCTACCACTCATGTTCTCAACATATAGAAGATAAAAGCCACAAATGCAAAGCTTTCGATCATCCCAATGCAAGGCTTGAACAAGCGTCAAAACGGAATCAATAAGAACACTTCTGCTGATCACCTCAGTCTGTGAGTCAATGGAACGACTGTGAGTATTATCATGCATATCATGCATACATGAGCATATCACATCGCACTTTCTTGTCTTGTATTGTCTATTATTTATCAAAGCGAACAACAAACACTCTGTGAAGTAAAGAATCAAAAGAAGATGTCAAATCAGGGGGGCATGGAAAGCCCATTGCTTGAGAAAGCTCCAGTAATCTTGCAAAGAGAAGAAATGCATGCTTATGCGAAGAACAAGATGGCAAAAACATTAATCAAAGCTTGCATGGATAAAATCTTTGGTTTGAGCCTACACAGCAGGCAAAGTTTCTCCTTTTCAATTTTTTGAGTTTATATACCAAATATTTTTAAACTCACTTACAAATATTTTGCCACACTGGGGGGCAAGGAGAGGATATAAGGTCCAATTAAAAATAACTAAATCTTTGCAAAAAGAAAGAATAAAAGAATGGAACAATAGAACTCTCAAAAGAACGAAGGTGTAAAAGACAAAAGACCAACCCAGCTAAAAGAGCTGAAGCCAGGGTAAAGACCCGACCTCCAATGGATAGAGACCCATGTTTTAAGAGTAAAGACCCAATCTCAAATGATGAAGATCCATTTTCAATGGTGAAGACCCGATGTCAAAAGATGAAGATTCATTTTCAAGGATGAAGACCCGATCTCAAAGGATGAAGATCCATTTTGAGGGTGGAAAACCACAATGCATGGAATAACCGGAGCAGTCAGATTTCTCAAATTATAAAAGGTCAGTCAAACTCAATCTCAGGTCTAAGCACCCAATCTCGGGTCCAAGTACCCAAATCTATTCAAGCTCGGGTCCAAGAACCCAATCTCGGGTCCAAGCACCCATTCTCGGGTCCAAGTACCAAAATTAAATCAATCTCGAGTCCAAGCACCTATTCTCGGGTCTAAGCACCCATTCTCGGGTCCAAGTACCCAAATAAAATCAATCTCGGGTCCAAGCACCCAAATTCAAATAAGCCTCGGGTCCAAGTACCCAATCTCGAGTCTAAGTACTCAATCTTAGGTCTAAGTACCCAAATCAAATCAATCTCGGGTTCAAGTACCCAATTTCGGGTCCAAGTACCCAATCTCGGGTCCAAGTACCCAAATCAAATCAATCTCAATCCTGGTCCAAGTACCCAAATCAAATCAATCTCGGGTCCAAGTACCCAATTTCGGGTCCAAGTACCCAATCTCGGGTCCAAGTACCCAAATCAAATCAATCTCAATCCTGGGTCCAAGTACCCAAATCAAATCAATCTCGGGTCCAAGTACCCAATTTCGGGTCCAAGTACCCAATCTCGGGTCCAAGTACCCAAATCAAATCAATCTCGGGTCCAAATAACCAATCTCGAGTCCAAGTACCCAAAATCAATTCAAGCTCAGGTCCAAGTACCCAATCCTGGATCCAAGTACCCAATCTCGGGTCCAAGTACCCAAAATCAATTCAAGCTCGGGTCCCAGTACCCAATTTCGGGTCCAAGTACCCAAAAGAAGTCGCCATCTCAAAAATTAAGTCTTATTGCTTTTCACTCTCTTTCACTAAGGTTTCAGATCATTCAAGCACGGGGCAAACTGTAGACCCTTAATTTTTAACCCAATCCGATCCAATATGCTTTATTTAGTTCAAAATGATTTTTGTTGTTTAATTGGTCCAAAATAATTTTAATTAAATAATTTTTACCTTAGTATCTAATTTTTATTAATAAAAAATGAAAATAAACAAATAAAAACAAAAATAAAAATCAGAGTCGGAAAAAAAAATCGGCAGCAAAAAGTGGTCGCGCGTGCCCGTCGGGCCACCGTCAGCTCGCCTGCAGGAATTTCCTGCGGGCTGGCACGCCCACGGGCCTGGCTGGCGCGCCCACGGGCCCGGCAGCACAGTTTTGCCAGCGCAAAATTTTTCAACGCAATTTTTTGAATCCTAATCCAATTAGGTTTTAATTTTTTTTATTAATATTACTTACCTTAATTAATTAGGAATAAAAAACCTAAAAACCACTATAAATAAGGACCACTAGAACCAAATTGGGAGGAGGAAAAATTTACACAGTGACTTTAGGATTTGAAACCAAATCAAAGAAGGAAAAGTAAGAATTCAATTGAAGTGATATTTAAAGCAGCAGACTCACAATTTAAAGGAAGAAAAGGAGAATTCAAAGGCAACCAAGGCTTGTCTTAGGAGCTAGTTCATCCAAGAAGAATTATTTTTGGAAGAATCAACAAAAGAAGGTATGTTAAATTCTTTTTGATTTATGTTTTACAGTAGCCAAATTATGGAATTAGGTTCTTTTTAAATCAAAAACTTTAGAATTTAAATTTAAATTTTTCGAGATTAGAACATTAAATCTTGACTCTCTTTTCTAAAAAGATTTAAAATTGTTATTTTTTCTTCTTAAAAACCCTAAAACACTAATTGAACATATTTTTCAACAAAACCAAAATCAAATTTTGTTTCTTTTAAGATTTTAAAGTAGGTTCTAGTTTATTAAAAAAAAAACCTTAAAAAACTTCTTTTCTACTTATAAAAACTTCAATCCATGTGTTTAAATTCATAAAAATTCATAAAATATCAAATTGCTTTTTTAAAAACCCTAAAAATAATTCATTACTCGAGAACCCTAATTTCAAAGTTTAAATCCAAAATTCAACTTTTAAACCTAAAATAATAAACCCTAACCCTTTTAAAACCTTAAACCCTAATTTTCATGAACCTTAGTCCTTTTAAATCATAAAAGAAAAACATAAAAACATAAAAACTCAAAAAGTCACAGTAGCTTAAATCACCATTTAAAAATCATGAATTAAAAAGTATTTCAAAGTGTCCAAAACCCTAGTTTCATAATTTCACCATTCAAACTTTAATTTGATTAATCAAAGAGTCTTACCCACCTTTTAAAACCTAAAACACTAATTTATTTTAATTCCATAAGAAGTCACAGTAGCCATAAATTGAACTTTTATTTGCTTTATTTAATTCCATATTTATTTATACTTTGATTTATCTCTTATGCTTTAATCTATTTAATTTCAATACTTAATTTATTTAATTTATCATGGATGGATGTTTATTTTATTGATATTTAAATACTTTTAATGAATGATTTATTTATTATGGATGATTATTTACTTTTATCAATCAATTTAGACTTCCAAAAGTTGTAAGGGGTATGTTTCCACTTGGTGGATACCTCATTAGTTAAACATCATGTAATTTAATTTTCTTTTCTATTTTAGAACCTTTGTAAAGGGCATGTTTCTACCTTTTGGTGGGTGTCCTATCTAGGCATGTGATGTAAGGACATGATTCCATCCTTGGATGAGTGTCCATTTATTTGATTTGTTTTGTTTGGACATTGCTTTGATTTTAATATAATGATGCTTTCTTTTTATTGTGCGTAGTATGGATAATATTGTTATATTTAAGAATTTTATAATATTAAGACCTGTAAAGGAGGCCGGTTCCAATGAACCGGGCGTTGTGGGGGTGCTGGGCCATTTCTCACCTTCCCCACACGTACCCAACTTTCCGAACCCATTAAGGGGTTGGGGATTCCTTAGGAATCGAGTCATCCACCCCTTTCTTTTTCCCGGCCCGTCCGGGTGGCAACTCCATTTTCTCTGGACTTAGGTCCGTGTTCTCTAAGGCCTTGAGCCTAAACAGTGCCGAATTCTCAAGAACCATTCCACCGGGAGTGGGGGCGAAAATCCCCGCTCACAGTAATCCTTTGTCTAAATTTGGAAGAGTGCCACTGCCAGTGACCTTCATGATAGGGGTAGGATTGATGGAAAGTTTTGTCTTGTCATCTATTCAAGATGTAGATGGAAAAACTGCTAAAGAGGAGGTACCACTAAGCAAACTTAAACCAACTACAGATAAGGAGGCGATGACCATTTTGAAATAGATCTTGCAAAACCTCATTGATGATGGAAAAATCATTGCCCCTGATATGTCCAAGTATGTGAAATTTTTTCTACTAAAATTCAACAAACTTCCTTACGTTTGAGTATTGCTTATTTTATTTCTTCTTTCTTTAATATTTTTTGGAATAATTGTTTTTCAATTAACATTTTTGTTAATAAGTTATTTATATTTTTGTTGATCTTTTCTCCTTTGGTTTATAATTCCTTTTTCTTAACGCAAGATCTATTTAATTATGTTTGAGAAGAGATTCCAGCATTCTACTTAGTGATTAGGGATTAATTCACTTGAGAAAGGTTTTAGTCTAATTTAGAAGAATACCAATTCAACTCTATTATTTGGTTTAATTGAATTGATTTTCATAAATATAATTGTGGCTAGGGGGATTCAATATCTGGATAGCATTCTCATCATCAATCAATTCATTCAACACTCAATCTCTCTCTATTTTCATTTATTAAGTTAATTATCTTTAATTACAAAACTTCACAAAACTATTGATTTGCTAAACAATGGTTAAAAT
This sequence comes from Garcia nutans, assembly GCA_947685225.1. NCBI lineage: Eukaryota > Viridiplantae > Streptophyta > Magnoliopsida > Malpighiales > Euphorbiaceae > Garcia > Garcia nutans. The sequence continues at coordinate 4,683,120 of CANTUV010000002.1, forward strand.
TTGCACTAGTACTTGGCCTTGTCCTCAGTGGAACGATAACTCACTACTTTATTACTTGAACGACCCATGCACTTGCAGTATTGCAATAGCATAGGTTCTGCATATCAAGTTTTTGGCGCCGTTGCCGGGGACAATGGTTTTCAAGATTAGTAATATAATTAAGACTGTTGATTTAGTTTTTATTTTATTTTGTTTTAACATAAGTTCTTGCTTTTTGACTGTCATTCTAGGTACTTCTTTCTGTTTATGACATGAGCTAGCTCTTCCCAACTTTTTGAATTAGATCAAGAGTTAGAGAGAACATTGAGAAGAAGGCAAAATTAAGAAGAGGAAACAGTTCTGGCAGAGACGGAACCGAACTTTAAAGATCTCATCCTAGAAGAAGAAATGGCAGAACATGAGCCAAGGACAATGCAAGAGTTTGCTAGGCCTACTCTTAATGATGCTGAATCAAGTATACAAAGACCAGTGATTGCTGCCAAAAAATTCAAGATAAAGACAAATGTCATTCAAATGGTGCAGCAGACTTGTCAGTTTGATGGATTTCTAGATGAAGATCCTAATGCACACATTGAAACTTTTCTGGAAATATGTGACACATTCAAGATACAGAATGTCTCTGAAGATACTATTAGGCTGAGGTTGTTTGCATTCACGCTTAGAGACCGACTAAAGAAGTGGCTGAAGTCTTTTCCTCTTAACACTTTCACTACATGGGACAACTAGCAGAAAAATTTTAGAGAAGTATTTTCCACCGTCCAAGACTGCAAAGTTGATGAATGATATTTTTTCTTTTCTCTAACTAGATGGTGAAACCCTGTATGACGCTTGGGAAAGATTTAAGGATTTATTGAGAATATGTCCTCACCATGGGCTACCGCTGTGGCTTCAGATCCAAACTTTCTACAGTGGATTGAGTTACTCAAGTAAGCAGTCCATCAATGCAGCCGGCGGAGGTACCATAAATAATAAAACACCTGAAGAAGCAAGGGATTTGATTGAAGACATGGCCCTTACAAATTATCAGTGGAAAACCCCAAGGGAACAAGGAAGATTAAGGGCTGCTGGTTCACAACAATTGGATCCCGTAGTTGCTCTGTCAGCATAGTTTGAAGTAATGAACAAAAAGATTGATTCTTTAGCTTCTTCTCCTTCTTCGGGGAAAGCGATGCAGGCGATGTCCTGTGAATGGTGTGGGGTGGACATTAAAGTCAAGATTGCCAAAGTGGCAACATGTTTACTAGGCAAGAGCAAGTAGATTATGTTGGAAACATGACAAGGCAACAGCAGAATAACCCCTACAACAACATGTACAATCCGGGGTGGAGAAATCATCCTAATTTCTCATGGAATAATCAGAATAATCCATGACCTCCCCCTGGATTCCAATAGCCCCAACATCGCCCTTCCAAGAAATAGTAATTTGGAGGACATGATGGAGAAATTTATAGCAGCTTCTGAAACCAGGTTCCAATCAACTGAAACCACCCTAAGAAATTAGCAAGCCTTTATTCATAATTTGGAGAATCAGGTGGGGCAAATTGCCAAGTTGCTCAGTGAGAGACCACAAGGAAGTTTGCCTAGCAACACTGAGGCAAATCCTAATGAGCAGCTTAAGGCAATTACACTAAGGAGTGGAAAAGAGAACAACGGTAATGTGGATGAAAAAAAAGGAGAAGTGGCAGAGAAAAGGGCTGAAGTACAAGAAAATGAAAAAGAAGATGATCCTCCTGTCACTTCGGGAAAGAAAGTTGCACAAGAATGTGAGAAAGAGAAGCAACCACAAGACAGCAGCCCCATAATGAAGGAATACCAACCTAGAGTACCATATCCGGCGAGGTTGAACAAGGACAAGATTGATGCTCAGTTTGGTAAGTTTCTTAAACTTTTTAAACAATTGCACCTTAACATTCCATTTGCTGAGGCTTTGTCACAGATGCCTACATATGCTAAATTTTTGAAAGATATCCTCTCTAACAAAAGGAAACTTGAGGAAGTTTCTTTAGTGCATTTGTCTGAAAAGAGTTTGGCAATTTTGCAAAGTAGGTTACCTAAGAAGTTAAAAGATCCAGGTAGTTTTACCATTCCATGTTTGATAGGTAACCTTGAGATTAAAAGAGCATTAGCTGATTTGGGGGCTAGCATAAGTGTTATGCCCTATAAAATGTTTAAAGAGTTAGGTGTTGGTAAACCTAAACCAACACTTATGACCATCAACTTGCTGATAAGTCGGTAGTCCACCCTCGTGGCATTATAGAAGATGTGTTGGTAAAAGTCGGGGATTTTATTTTCCCTAATGATTTTGTTGTCATTGATATCGATGAGGATGCAGATGTTTCACTTATACTTGGTAGGCCATTTATAAATACAGCCCGAGCCCTTATCAATGTTCATGATGGCACCTTAACTTTGAGAGTGGGTGGTGAGAAAGTTATTTTTAGGATACATGATGCTATGAAAGATTCACTTTCACTTAATGAGGCGGAATCATGCAATGATGTTATTGAGCATGAGACCATTAATTGTGTTACTAACATTGTTTCCAAGGATCCCCTTGAGTTGTGTTTATTGCAAGAAAATGTTGAGGATCGAGAAGCAATGGAGCAGCTTGCTTTTCTTGAAGCAAGCAAATCGTTCAAATGCAGGGCATATGAGACTATTGAGATGCCAAAGGAAGAAACGCCAAAACCATCAGTGATTCATCCATCCAACTTGGAACTAAAGCCCCTTCCAGATCACCTTGAGTATGGATTTCTGGAGGAGAAGAAGAAATTACCATTAATTCTGAGTTCCCACCTATCTTTTGAGCAGAAAGAAAAGCTTATCCAGTTGTTACAGAAACATAAGAAAGTGATAGCTTGGATGATAGCAGACATCAAGGGTATCAGTCCATCCTATTGCACTCATAAGATATTGATGGAGAATGAATTCAAGCTGGTAATGCAACCACAATGGAGACTAAACCCGAAGATGAAAGATGTAGTGAAGGCTGAAGTGATAAAACTACTTGATGTAGGGATTATATATCCGATCTCAGATAGTTCTTGGGTGAGCCCAGGCCAGGTAGTACCAAAGAAAGGAGGGATGATGGTGGTCCCTAATGAAAATGATGAGCTGATTCTAACAAGAACAGTTACCAGTTGGAGGGTTTGCATAGACTACAAGAAATTGAATGATGCAACTAGGAAGGACCATTTTCCTTTACCCTTCATTGATCAGATGTTGGAGAGGTTATCCGGGCATGAGTATTACTGTTTTTTGGATGGTCTTTTAGGCTGTTTCCAAATTCCTATCGCCCCAAAAGACCAAGAGAAAACTACATTCACCTGCCCATATGGGACATTCGCATATCGAAGAATGCCATTCGAGTTGTGCAATGCACCTGCGATTTTTCAGAGGTGCATGGTGGCAATCTTTGATAAACTTGTTGAAGATATTATGGAGGTGTTTATGGATGATTTTTCGATCTATGGCAGCTCATTTGACAGATGTTTGGAAAATCTTGAAAGAGTCTTGATGAAATGTGAGGAAACCAACTTAGTGCTTAATTGGGAAAAGTGTCATTTCATGGTTCAAGAGGGAATTGTGTTGGGACAAAAAATTTCAAGCAAGGGCATTGAGGTGGATCGGGCTAAGGTAGACACCATAGAGAAGTTACCACCACCCACATCTGTGAAGGCCATCAGAAGTTTTCTAGGACATGCGGGCTTTTATCGGAGGTTCATAAGAGATTTTCTAAGATAGCTCATCCATTGACAAGACTCCTTGAGAAGGATGTGGATTTTGTTTTTGATGAGGAATGTTTGAGAGCATTCATAACTCTTAAGGAGAAATTGACCCATGCTCCAATCATGGTAGCTTCCAATTGGAATCTACCATTTGAACTAATGTGCGATGCAAGTGACTTTACAGTGGGAGCAGTCTTGGGTCAACGCAAGGAGAAATACTTCCAGCCTATCTACTATGCAAGCAAGACTCTAAACACGGCTCAAGCTAATTACACAACTACAAAGAAAGAGTTCCTAGCTGTGGTTTTTGCTTTTGACAAGTTTAGATCATATCTAATCTTGTCAAAAGTGATTGTTTAAATGGACCATTCGGCTTTGAGGTACTTATTTGCGAAAATTGATTCTAAGCCTAGGCTAATCCGTTGGGTTTTGTTGTTGCAGGAATTTGTCTTGACTATTCAAGACAAGAAGGGAGCTAAAAATCTTGCAGCAGTTCACCTTTCTCGCTTGAAGAATCCAACCTTGAAGAGTTTGAAGAAGGGGACATTGATGATCACTTCTCCGATGAGTAGCTGTATGCCATGGTAAGTGAGGTAAGTAATTTAAATTTTGAAACACCTTGGTTTGTAGATTTTGCTAACTATTTAGCTGTTAGGGAACTTCCTAAGGACTTAACTTATCAAGAAAAGAAGAAATTCTTTTCTGATTTAAAGTATTAGTTTTGGGAGGATCCTAAAAAGGGAGCATCAAGTACTTTACATGGAGGCATGTATGTCTCACGACTCGCTCGTCACCTAGGTGTGTTAGATGGCTGCCTCCCTATGACGGTGGATGGTTTGCCCAAGTTGTTGGGTATGGACACTTTGAAGAGATTGAATTGAGAGAAGGTAGTTGGGCTGTAGGCATGTAACACCCCCACACCCAATACATACACACTACATACACCACAATGTAGTATACGTGTATCGAATATAGGAATGCTACATATTTTTCTTAACATTCAAGAACACCTTTTTAAATGATATCATAATCTTTTTCAGTATACAATATAGATAATAAGTAATTAACTTGTAAAATAAAACAAAGTAGATATAAATATGTTTATTTAGTACGCAGCGGAATTTATAAAATAGTTACATATATGAAAACATTTAAATCCATATTTAAATATATATATATATTCACATTATAAACAATATTTACAAAATATAAAGAAGTTATACATGATTGGCAGCTTTCTCTGATCTTTAAGTCCCAAAATAACCTCTTCAATTTCTACTCTCACTCGGTCTCGAGGAGCTCTCAGGTTCAACTCTGTTACCTGCGCGATCAACACTATCGTGCTAAGCCAACGGCTTAGTAGTACAACATATGCCAACATTATGCTTAATGTAATGCAATGCCACACATATTATTAAGAAAGGCAACAACATAGGTGAAAAACTAACATCACACCTTTGCATTTCACAAATCATAATCGTATAAGCATACCACATTTCAATACAACATTATAGATGGAGAACTATCAACATATCTTTATATTTCATAAACCACACATATACAAACATATCAAATTTCAACATTTTCCACATACCCTATTAGTCAATCATTTTACCATTCATGACTCACATTAAACAAAGACAAGCATTGGGCCCAAGACACACTAATATGCCATTCAATTTTCAGAGTTAATGCTTTGGTTTTGTTATCACATTTATCATTATCATAATCCCAACTAGGCTTCAAGGATTTAAGTTCAACCAAGCTTCAAGGGGAGCAAAGCATGCTAAGCATCAACCCAACTTGGCTTTAAGAACCAATCCAACCTAGCTTCAAGGGTTGTAACATCTCAATTAGGCTTCAAGGACTTAGCCAACCTAACTTCAAGAGAATGTTACCAATAGGCATGCCACCAACAACAAAACTCTGAAAATGAATAACACATTAGACACACAATTCATTTATTGTTTCATTCTCAATTCTCATCATCAATTAGGCAAACATGCCTTATGTTCTTTCAATGGAATCATCATAGCCAATCACATTGGCTTTACATCACATTTGAATTATCATAGCCAATCACAATGGCCTCAAATCATACAATATCTCAATTCATATTATTCATATAGCATCATTGATACAATATTTCAAAGTATATATCACATTACTATTCACAATGCATATAGCCTAACATTGTTCATATGCTTCATCAATCTCATCAAATGTGTGCTATAATCTCAACATCATATGAATGTATGTTCCACATATATTTATTTAGATCATTCTTTGCTTTCAAAGTGTTTAGAGTGTTTATGTTTAGGTTTAGGAACAACAAAATCTTTGAAGAATCAAAATAAAGTGAGAAAAGTCAAGAACCATCACAGTAGCAAACACCTTCATGGGACACGGCCAAGCTTGTGGCCGTGTCTCTCAAAACCAATTGGCAGTAGCAAACACATGCATAAGACACGGCCGTGTCTCTCCAAAATCAATCCAACACGGGCTAAATTTCCTTGACTTGGCCGTGTCTCTCATGAATTGGCCGTGTCTCTCCTTGCTTTTGGCTGTGTCACTCATGAACAACACCCTAACCAAAGCCAACACTCTTTCAATTGCATTTACACACTCTTTTGCACAACAATAACCTCATTCAAATGGATACAATCAATGACATAAACACATATCTTACATAATCATCACAATAATCACTTAAACAACACATTAACATCACATTTAAACACAAGCCATCTCAAAACCCTAATTCCAACATCCTTCATAATCTTTCACTATCAACCTCTACATAACTTACCATATTCAAAACCAAACCAACACCAATTCAATCTTTTAACTTGCAACCAATTTAAACACTTGTAAACACATCTCAAACACACCAAATCAAGATTCCAACCAATCAAACCTCACATCAAACATAACTTTAAAAATAACCAAAGCAAATAAGAGAGTACTTACCTTAAATGAAGAAATTCCACAAATCTCTAGCCAAATCCTTTGATTCCTTCTTCAATTTGGTTCAAGCATCAAGCACACCTCTCTTGCTCTCTCTTTTCTTCAATGGCCGGCACACACATGAGAAGAGAATAAGAAAGAATACAAATCAACCATTTCTTCTTCTTTAAATCTCCACCACACAATTTAACAAAATAATTACTTAAATGCCCTTCATCCATTTAATTAACCTTTTGTCTCATATGTGCCCATTTAAGTAATTTCACAAATCTCAAATAAATATCCTCTTGCATTAACTCTCTATTTGACTTATGTATATGTTAGTTATATCATCATATAAACAACATATAAACTTGTCTTTAAACCCTCTTTCTTTCCCAAAACACATATACATATACATTCTCTTCTCAATTTCTTTTCTTAACACATAACATATACATTCAATCCAATTATAATAACAACATAACCAATACTTCTAGGGCAAACATAGGGATATTACAATTCTCCCCCTCTAAAAAGAAATTTCGTCCTCAAAATTACCTGACATCAAGTCTGAAACAACTGAGGATATTGATCTCGCATGGTTTGCTCACTTTCCCAAGTTGCTTCTTCTTTTGCATGATTCTTCCACAAAATCTTCACAAGTGGCACTTTCTTATTTCTCAATTCTTTCACTTCATGTGCCAAGATAGCAACTGGTTCCTCTTCAAACGTCAAATCCTGACTCACTTCGATTGATTCAATTGGCAAAACATGAGATGGATCCGATCTGTACCTCCTCAACATAGAAACATGGAATACATTATGGATACGATCCAACTCAGGTGGCAAAGCAAGCCGATAAGCAACTGGCCCAACTCTTTTTAAAACTTCATACGGTCCAATGAAACGAGGACTCAATTTTCCTTTCCGACCAAACCTCAAGATCTTCTTCCAAGGAGACACTTTCAAAAACACTTTATCTCCCACATTATACTCAATGTCTCTCCTCTTCAAATCTGAATAAGATTTTTGTCGGTCTGAAGCTGCTTTCAATCTATTTCGAATCGTTTTCACTTTCTCTTCAGTATCCTTAATCAAATCAGGCCCAATCAACTTACCATCTCCAAGTTCATTCCAACAAAGAGGTGTCCGACACCGTCTACCATACAACGCTTCGAAAGGTGCCATACCAATGCTGGATTGGTGACTGTTGTTGTAAGCAAATTCAACAAGCGGTAGAAATCCATCCCAACTTCCAGAGAAATCAATGACACAGCTTCTCAACATGTCCTCAATAATCTGTATCACTCGCTCTGACTGCCCATCTGTCTGCAGATGGAAAGCAGTGCTGAAGTGCAGTCGAGAACCCAAAGCACCCTGAAAACTCTTCCAAAATCTTGAAGTAAACCTGGGGTCTCGGTCAGACACTATAGAAATTGGGATACCATGCAGCTTCACAATCTCATGAATATACAGCTCAGCTAACCTCTCCAAAGAGTAATCCATCCGAACCGGAAGAAATGAGCTGTCTTAGTCAACCTGTCAACAATCACCCAAATAGCATCATGCTTCTTTTGTGTCAATGGAAGACCAGACACAAAATCCATTGTCACTCTCTCCCATTTCCATTCAGGCACTGACAAAGGTTGAAGCAACTCGGTTGGAACTTGATGCTCTGCTTTTACTTTTTGACATGTGAGACATCTGGAAACAAACTCCGCTATGTCTCTCTTCATACCAGACCACCAGTAATGTTGCTTCAAATCATGATACATGTTGGTATTGCCCGGATGCATAGCAAATACTGACTGATGTGCTTCTTCTAAAATAATCCTTCTCAAATCAGCATCATCAGGTACACACAATCTGTTCTCAAACCAGAGACTCCCATCATCTCTCACAATAAAATCTTGACTCTTTCCACTCTGGCAATCTGAAACAATCTTTTGAACCTTCTTATCAGCCAACTGAGCCTCTTTAATCTAATCCAACAAAACTGGTTTCAATTGCAACTGTGCCAATAATGCACCATCATCACAAGATACAAAACTGGCATGCAATGCTCTCAACTCAACAAGCAACGAGAGCGAATAAACAGTCAAACCTGCTAAAGACTTCCGACTTAAGGCATCAGCAACAACATTTGCTTTACCTGGATGATAATCAATCAAACAGTCATAGTCCTTAATCAATTCCAACCATCTCCTCTGTCGAAGATTAAGCTCTTTCTGAACCCCCAAATATTTTAAACTTTTATGGTCAGTATAGATGAAACACTTCTCCCCAAACAAATAATGTCGCCAAATCTTCAATGCAAACACAATGGCTGCCAACTCTAAATCATGGGTCGGATAATTGAGCTCATGCGGTTTCAACTATCGAGATGCATAAGCTATAACTTTACCTTCTTGCATCAGAACACAACCCAAACCACTATGTGAAGCATCACTATAGATCACATATGGTTTGCCTTCCACAGGTAAAGTAAGAACAGGCGCTTGAGTCAACATTTCTATTAACTGTTCAAAACTAGCCTGACACTAATCCGTCCAAACAAATCTCACTCCCTTTCGAAGTAATCTGGTGAGTGGAGTAGCTATCAAAGAAAAATCTTTCACAAACCGTCGGTAATAACCTGCCAAACCCAGAAAACTTCTAACTTCAGTCACAGACTTGGGTGGACTCCAATTCAAAATAGCTTCAACTTTACTCGGATCAACTCTAATACCTTCTGCTGAAACTATATGACCGAGAAAAGTAACTTGGTCAAGCCAAAACTCACACTTCGACAATTTAGCAAACAATTGCTTCTCTCTCAAGATTTGCAACACAATCCGCAAATGCTTGTCATGCTCCTCCTCATTACGCGAATACACCAAAATATCATCAATAAACACTACCACAAACTGATCCAAATAGGGCCTAAACACCCTATTCATCAGATCCATAAAAGCTGCAGGTGCATTCGTCAAACCGAAAGGCATAACTAGAAACTCATAATGCCCATACCTGGTGTAACACTCCACATTCAATACATGCACACTACAAACACCACAATGTAGTACACATGCACTAAACATAGGGATGCTATGGATTTTCTTAACATTCAAAACATTTTAAAAGATACCATCATCTTTCTCATTATGCATTTTAGTAAATAAGTAATTAGCTTGTAATACAAAATAAAATAGATATATATATATTTAGTTAATACGCAGCGGAATTTTATAAAATAGTTACATATATGAAAGCATTTAAATCAATTTTTACAAATATACATATATTTACATTATAAACAAAACTTTACAAAATATAAGAGAGTTATACATGATTGGCAAGTCTCCTCTGATCTTTAAGTTCCCAAAATCAACTCTTCACTGTCTACTCTCACTCGGTCTCGAAGAACTCTCGGGTTCAACTCGGTTACCTGCGCGATCAAACACTATCGCGCTAAGCCAACGGCTTAGTAAGACAAAATGTGCTAGTGTTATGCTTCAGTGCAATGCAATGCCAATTCTCAATCCGTATTATACATGTAACATCATATATGCAAGGCTAACAACATACCTTTACATTTCATATGCCTCATTAGATATTCATTTAACCATTCATGAACAACATTAAACAAATCATGACTCACATTAAACAAAGACAAGCATTGGGCCCAAGACACACTAATATGCTATTCGAATTTTCAGAGTTAATGCTTTGGTTTTGTTATCACATCTATCATTATCATATACCCAACTAGGCTTCAAGGATTAAGTTCAACCAAGCTTCAAGGGGAGCAAAGCATGCTAAGCTTCAACCCAACTTGGCTTCAAGAACCAACCCAACCTAGCTTCAAGGGTTGTAACATCTCAATTAGGCTTCAAGGATTCAATCCAACCTAACTTCAAGAGATTGTTACTATCATTAGGCATGCCACCAATAACATACTCTGAAAATGGAATAACACATTAGCCACACAATTCATTTACATATCATTCTCAATTCTCATCAATTAGGCAAACATGCCATATATCTTTCAATTGAACCATCATAGCCAATCACAATGGCTTTATAGCATTTCATATCTCAATTCATATTGTGTATATAGCATTATTAGTATCACATTTCAAAGTACATTATTCATAATACACATCACCATTCACAAGCCTCACAATACACAATACATAACCTTGTTCATGTAATATCATATGCATTATCAATTCCATATCATCTCACATTTCATGATTCAACAATGATGTTAGACAAATGATATCTATTTTGATCCTTGACAACTCAAATGGATGATCTATTTAACATGTATTTGAGAATCTTGTTGTAGGATTAGATTGCTTCCAATAAGGTGAACAGAACCTTTCTAGCGGTCGCGCCTCACCTGAATACGACCGCCCCATACAATTACAAGATGAAACCTTATTACATCACTCTTAACTTATCATCTTCAAATCCAAAACCAACACCACAACCAATTAAATCCAACATATAACAATCAACACAACCCCACTTTAAAATCCACAATCAACTCACAAACAACTTAAATAACTTAAAAGAATCAAGAGAAACTTACCAAATATAGTGAATCTTCTTGGATTTCCACTTAACCACTTAGAACTTCTTCAATTTGAGCTCAAAATATCATCAAACCTTTGCTTTCTCTCTTGTTCTTTAGGTTGGCCGGCCACACGTGAAAAGAAGAAAGGAAATTGATCAAAATAAAAGTCAAACTCTCTATTAATCTCCACCACACAATTTCAAAAGAAGAATTACCAAAATGCCCTCTTTAACATAGTTAAACTTCTTTTCATTATGCATGCCCTTTATAGTAATTTCAATAACAACCAAAAATATCTTCTTCCACTTAACCATCACCTTGACTCTTCATTTGACCAATATATATGTTATATATATCATCATATACACAACATATACCATTCTCTCTAAACCCTATTTTCTTTCCCAATTTCTTTTCTCTTACAATTAACACATATATTCAATCCAATATAACAACAACAACAATAACAACAACATAATCAAAACTTCTAGAGCATATATGAGGATATTACAATTCTCCCCCTCTAAAAAGAAAATTTCGTCCTCGAAATTACCTGATATCAAAGCTGAAACAACTGAGGATATTGCTCTCGCATGGATTGTTCACTTTCCCAAGTTGCTTCTTCTTTTCCATGATTCTTCCATAGAACTTTCACCAATGGCACACTCTTGTTCCTCAACTCTTTCACTTCACGTGCCAAAATAGCAACTGGTTCCTCTTCAAACGTCAAATCTTGATTCACCTCGATAGATTCAATCGGCAACACATGAGATGGATCCGAGCTGTATCTCCTCAACATAGAAACATGGAATACGTTATGAATACGATCCAACTCAGGTGGCAAAGCGAGTCGATAAGCAACTGGCCCAACTCTTTCCAAAACTTCATACGGTCCAATGAAACGAGGACTCAATTTCCCTTTCCGACCGAACCTCAATATCTTCTTCCAAGGAGATACTTTCAGAAATACCTTATCTCCAACATCAAACTCTATGTCTCTCCTTTTCAGATCTGCATAAGACTTCTGTCGGTCTGAAGCTGCTTTCAACCTGCCTCGTATCACTTCTACTTTCTCTTCAGTTTCTTGAATCAAATCAGGACCAATCAACTTATTATCTCCAAGCTCATTCCAACAAAGAGGTGTCCTACACCGTCTGCCATACAATGCTTCGAATGGTGCCATACCAATGCTAGATTGGTGACTGTTGTTGTAAGCAAACTCCACAAGAGGTAAAAACCTATCCCAACTTCCAGAGAAATCGATGACACAGCTTCTCAACATGTCTTCAATAATCTGTATCACCCTCTCTGACTGTCCATCCGTCTGTGGATGAAAAGCAGTACTGAAGTGTAATCGAGAACCCAAAGCACTATGCAAACTCTTCCAAAATCTTGAAGTAAACCTGGGATCTCGATCAGACACTAAAGAAGTTGGAACACCATGCAACTTCACAATCTCATGGATATACAGCTCAGCCAATCTCTCCAAAGAGTAATCCATCCGAACCGGAAGGAAATGAGCTGTCTTAGTCAATCTATCCACAATCACCCATATAGCATCATGCTTCCTTTGTGTCAATGGCAAACCAGACACAAAATCCATCGTCACTCTATCCCACTTCCATTCTGGCACTGATAATGGTTGAATCAACCCGGTTGGAACTTGATGCTCTGCTTTTACCTTCTGACATGTGAGACATTTCGATACAAACTCAGCAATATCTCTCTTCAAACCTATCCACCAGTAATGCTGTCTCAAATCATGATACATCTTTGTATTACCCGGATGCATAGCAAACACTGACTGATGTGCTTCTTCTAAAATGACTCTTTTCAAATCAGCATCATCGGGTACACACAATCGGTTCTTAAACCAGAGACTCCCATCACCTTTCACCACAAAATCTCTAGTCTTCCCATTCTTGCAAGCTGAAATAATACTCTGAATCTTCTCATCAGCCAACTGAGCCTCTTTGATCTGTTCCAACAAAATTGGTTTCAATTGCAACTGTGCCAATAATGCACCATCATCACAAGATACAAAACTGGCATGCAATGCTCTCAACTCAACAAGCAACGAGAGCGAATAAACAATTAAACCAGCTAAAGACTTCCGACTTAAGGCATCAGCAACAACATTTGCTTTACCTAGATGATAATCAATCAAGCAGTCGTAGTCTTTAATCAATTCCAACCACCTCCTCTGACGAAGATTGAGTTCTTTTTGGACACCCAAATACTTTAAACTCTTATGATCAGTGTAGATAAAACATTTCTCCCCAAACAGATAGTGGCGCCAAATCTTCAATGCAAACACAATGGCTGCTAGCTCCAAATCATGAGTCGGATAATTAAGCTCATGCGGTTTCAACTGTCGAGATGCATAAGCTATAACTTTACCTTCTTGCATCAACACACACCCCAAACCACTATGTGAAGCATCACTGAAAATCACATATGGTTTACCTTCCACAGGTAAAGTAAGAACAGGCGCTTGAGTCAACATATCTCTCAACTGCTCAAAGCTAGCCTGACACTGATCCGTCCACACAAATCTCACTCCCTTAGGAAGCAATCTGGTGAGTGGAGTAGCTATCAAAGAAAACCCTTTCACAAACCGTCTGTAATAGCCTGCCAAACCCAGAAAACTTCTAACCTCTGTCACAGACTTGGGTGGACTCCAATTTAAAATGGCTTCAACTTTACTCGGATCAACTCTAATGCCTTCAGCTGAAACAATATGTCCGAGAAAAGCGACTTGATCCAACTAGAACTCACACTTCGACAATTTAGCAAATAACTGCTTCTCTCTCAAAATCTGCAACACAATCCGCAAATGCTTGTCATGTTCCTCTTTATTCCGCGAATACACCAGAATATCATCAATGAAGACCACTACAAACTGATCTAAATAGGGCCTAAACACCCTATTCATCAAATCTATAAAAGCTGCAGATGCATTCGTCAGACCAAAAGGCATAACTAAAAACTCATAATGCCCATACCTAGTCCGAAAAGCGGTCTTCGGAACATCTTCAGCTCTGACTCTCAGCTGATGGTACCCAGATCTCAGATCAATTTTAGAAAACACAGCTGCACCCTTCAACTGATCAAAGAGATCATCAATTCTAGGCAAAGGATATTTATTTTTAATGGTCACCTTATTCAATTGCCTATAATCAATGCACAATCTCATAGTACCATCCTTCTTCTTCACAAATAGCACAGGAGCTCCCCACGGAGAAACACTGGGGCGAATAAATCCTTTATCCAACAACTCCTGTAATTGCACTTTCAACTCCCTCAATTCTGCTGGTGCTATTCTATAAAGAGTAATAGAGATAGGAGTGGTACCAGGCAACAATTCAATACCAAACTCCACCTCTCTCTTAGGAGGTAATCCTGGCAACTCCTCTGGAAACACATCTGAGAACTCTGCAACTGTGGCAATGCTATCAATAGGGGAACCCTTCACTCTAGTATCTATCACATGAGCAAGATAAGCTTCACACCCCTTTCTAACCAACCTCCTAGCTGCAACAGTTGAAACAAATAAGGAGGCTAGCTGTTCCTGCTCATTAGATACTATCACTTCTCTACCATCAGCAGTTCTCAAAGAAACAATTTTCCTTTTACAGTCTACCACAGCTCCATGTCTAGATAGCCAATCCATACCTAGGATCACATCATATTCCTTAAATGGCATCTCAATCAAATCTCCAAGGAACTCCTCACCTTACACCCTCACTGCACTATCTCGGTGCACCTTACTCACAACCACACTATGCCCTAACGGATTTGTCACCAAAACATCAAATCCTAGGGACTCAGCATGCATATCAGACACAGGTAAAATAGATGCACTAATATAAGAATGTGTGGAACCCGGATCAATCAAAGCAAGTACTGAAGTATCAAATAAAGAAAAAGTACCAGCTATGACTGCCGAAGCATCTGGCTGCCTCTGCATAACATACATCCTCTGGGAAGACCCAACCTCCTCTGGTCTACTCTCTCTGGATATAGAACCTCCTCTAGCACTGAACCCAGATCTGCCTCCCCGGTTGCTACCTCTGCCTCCCCGACCTCCCCTCACACTAGGTCGAGAAGCTGCAGTATCAACTGACATCTGCTCTTGCCTCTCAGGACAATCTCTCACAAAGTGATCTGGTGATCCACATCTGAAACAAACCCCTATTACACCAGTCTTCCAGCAAGGACCACCATGTGGCCTACCACAATGAATGCAGATGGGTGGAGTGGATCTCTGAGTCATTGGGGTCGGAGCACTCGCCACTGAAGCTGTAGGTCTAAATCTCTGCCTCTGGAACTGCACTGACCTACCAGCTGTTCTTTGACTCCTACTAACCCGAGGAGCAAAACTTCCCTTACCTCTTTTAACAGAAGAAGACCCTGCCTCAAACTGGGGCCTCCTCATCCTAACCTCTTCCTCTGAAGCAGCTGCAATACCTTGAGCTTGCTCCACACTCCGAGCTGCTGCCACTAGCTGGGAAAAATCTTGATATCTGGATCCAGCCACATGACACATGATAGAGGGCCTCAATCCCTTCTCAAACCTCCTACATCTATCTACCTCATCTGATATTATGCCCCCAGCATACTGACTTAATCGAATAAACTCAACCTCATATTCAGTTATGGTCCGATGATCTTGCTTCAAATCTAGAAACTCTCTTTTCTTCCCATCTTTATACTCCCTTGGAGTATACTTCAATTCAAATTCTCTCAGAAAGTCAGCATATGACAAGGTTGGTGGATCATCCATAGAATGGGGCACTGTCTTCCACCAACTATATGCATCCTTTTGTAGCAAAGATCTTGCATAGTCAAACTTTTCCTCTGAAGTAGCTTGCAACTGAACAAAGATTCTCTGTACTTTGTCTAACCACTGCTCAGCCACTGCTGGATCAGTAGTACCTACAAAATCTTCGGCTCCATACTTCCTCAATTTGTCATAGTGCCTCACTGATACCAAAGGCTGAGGGGGTGGCGGCTGAGGTTGTACTGGTGTTTGTCTCATAGATTCCATCATATGCATAAACCAGGCTGGCGGAACCTCATCACCTACTGGTCTCCCCGACCCAGAAGCAGGTGCCTCACCAGCACTAACAATCCTAGCTCCATCATCAGGAGCAATACTCTCAGCACTAGCCTCAACCGACTGACTGGAGTGAGGATCCATCACAACCTATGTCTGCAAACACAGCAGATTACATCTTATTAAAGATCAGAGACTGCCAATCCCAAATGTATATGTTATTCAAAACCACTTTTAAAGTCAAAATAGTCTTTTTATTACATTTTACCTAGGTCGAGAATCTCAAACCTAGGCTCTGATACCAAAACAACTGTAACACCCCCACATTCAATACATGCACACTACAAACACCACAATGTAGTACACATGCACTAAACATAGGGATGCTACGGATTTTCTTAACATTCAAAACATTTTAAAAGATACCATCATCTTTCTCATTATGCATTTTAGTAAATAAGTAATCAGCTTGTAATACAAAATAAAATAGATATATATATATTTAGTTAATACGCAGCGGAATTTTATAAAATAGTTACATATATGAAAGCATTTAAATCAATTTTTACAAATATACATATATTTACATTATAAACAAAACTTTACAAAATATAAGAGAGTTATACATGATTGGCAAGTCTCCTCTGATCTTTAAGTTCCCAAAATCAACTCTTCACTGTCTACTCTCACTCAGTCTTGAAGAACTCTCGGGTTCAACTCGGTTACCTGCGCGATCAAACACTATCGCGCTAAGCCAACGGCTTAGTAAGACAAAATGTGCTAGTGTTATGCTTCAGTGCAATGCAATGCCAATTCTCAATCCATATTATACATGTAACATCATATATGCAAGGCTAACAACATACCTTTACATTTCATATGCCTCATTAGATATTCATTTAACCATTCATGAACAACATTAAACAAATCATGACTCACATTAAACAAAGACAAGCATTGGGCCCAAGACACACTAATATGCTATTCGAATTTTCAGAGTTAATGCTTTGGTTTTGTTATCACATCTATCATTATCATATACCCAACTAGGCTTCAAGGATTAAGTTCAACCAAGCTTCAAGGGGAGCAAAGCATGCTAAGCTTCAACCCAACTTGGCTTCAAGAACCAACCCAACCTAGCTTCAAGGGTTGTAACATCTCAATTAGGCTTCAAGGATTCAATCCAACCTAACTTCAAGAGATTATTACTATCATTAGGCATGCCACCAATAACATACTCTGAAAATGGAATAACACATTAGCCACACAATTCATTTACATATCATTCTCAATTCTCATCAATTAGGCAAACATGCCATATATCTTTCAATTGAACCATCATAGCCAATCACAATGGCTTTATAGCATTTCATATCTCAATTCATATTGTGTATATAGCATTATTAGTATCACATTTCAAAGTACATTATTCATAATACACATCACCATTCACAAGCCTCACAATACACAATACATAACCTTGTTCATATAATATCATATGCATTATCAATTCCATATCATCTCACATTTCATGATTCAACAATGATGTTAGACAAATGATATCTATTTTGATCCTTGACAACTCAAATGGATGATCTATTTAACATGTATTTGAGAATCTTGTTGTAGGATTAGATTGCTTCCAATAAGGTGAACAGAACCTTTCTAGCGGTCGCGCCTCACCTGAATACGACCGCCCCATACAATTACAAGATGAAACCTTATTACAGTAGGTTTCGCGGCCAGAAGCCCGACCTATGTCGCGACCGCACTTCACAATCAAAAGATAAAACCTTATTACAATAGGTTTCGCGGCCAGAAGTCCGACCTAAGTCGCGACCGCACATGAATAATAGCGACCGCACATGAATAATAGCGACCGCCCCAAATTACGTGTCTCTCATGCATAAACCCTAAATGTAGCCAAATTTCTTTTGGTTAACTTAACACACATTGTACACAACATAACCTCATTCAAATGGACATAATCAACATCATTAGCAATTATTTTACATGCTCATCACAATATTTTCATCACCAACATTCATTTGATACTCTATCACATTTACAAACAAAAGTGTTTTAAGATTAAACAACATATGCATGTTTGTACCCATATAATTTGTACTTACCTTTAGCACCAATTATACAACTCTAAACACTTCCTTTTCTCCAAGAATTCTTCACTTCTCAAATTAGAGCAAATCACTTTCTTCCAAAACCTAATCCAAAATAACACAATATAATTTATCACTTACCATTTCCAAAACCCTAAACCAACATCACTCTTAACTTATCATCTTCAAATCCAAAACCAACACCACAACCAATTAAATCCAACATATAACAATCAACACAACCCCACTTTAAAATCCACAAACAACTCACAAACAACTTAAATAACTTAAAAGAATCAAGAGAAACTTACCAAATATAGTGAATCTTCTTGGATTTCCACTTAACCACTTAGAACTTCTTCAATTTGAGCTCAAAATATCATCAAACCTTCGCTTTCTCTCTTGTTCTTTAGGTTGGCCGGCCACACGTGAAAAGAAGAAAGGAAATTGATCAAAATAAAAGTCAAACTCTCTATTAATCTCCACCACACAATTTCAAAAGAAGAATTACCAAAATGCCCTCTTTAACATAGTTAAACTTCTTTTCATTATGCATGCCCTTTATAGTAATTTCAATAACAACCAAAAATATCTTCTTCCACTTAACCATCACCTTGACTCTTCATTTGACCAATATATATGTTATATATATCATCATATACACAACATATACCATTCTCTCTAAACCCTATTTTCTTTCCCAATTTCTTTTCTCTTACAATTAACACATATATTCAATCCAATATAACAACAACAACAATAACAACAACATAATCAAAACTTCTAGAGCATATATGAGGATATTACACCTGGTCCGAAAGGCGGTCTTAGGAACATCTTCAGCTCTAACTCTCAGCTGATGGTACCCTGATCTCAAATCAATTTTAGAAAACACTGCTGCACCCTTTAACTGATCAAAGAGATCATCGATTCTAGGTAAAGGATATTTATTTTTAATAGTCACCTTGTTCAATTGCCTATAATCGATACACAATCTCATAGTACCATCTTTCTTCTTCACAAACAAAACAGGAGCTCCCCACGGTGAAACACTAGGGCGAATAAATCCTTTATCTAACAACTCCTGCAACTGCACCTTCAATTCTCTCAATTCAGCAGGTGCCATTCTATAAGGAGTAATAGAGATAGGAGTAGTACCAGGCAATAATTCAATACTGAACTCCACCTCTCTCTCAGGAGGCAACCCTGGCAACTCCTCTGGAAACACATCTGGGAACTCTGCAACTGTGGCAATGCTATCAATTTGAGAACCTGTTACTCTAGTATCTACCACATGAGCAAGATAGGCATCACACCCCTTTCTAATCAACCTCCTGGCTGCAACAGCTGAAACAAACAAAGATGCTAGCTGTCCTTGCTCATTAGATACTATCACCTCTCTACCATCACCAGTTCTCAAAGAAATAATTTTCTTTTTACAATCTACCACAGCTCCATGTCGAGATAGTCAGTCCATGCCTAGGATCACATCATATTCCTTAAAAGGCATCTCAATCAAATCTCCAAGGAACTCCTCACCTTGAACCACTATTGTACTATCTCGGTGCACCATACTAACAATCACACTATGCCCTAAAGGATTTGTCACCAATACATCAAATCCTAGGGATTCAGCATGCACATCAGACACAGGCAAAACAGATGCACTAATATATGAATGTGTGGAACCCGGATCAATCAAAGCAAGTACTGAAGTATCAAATAAAGAAAAAGTACCATCTATGACTGCTGAAGCATCTGGTTGCCTCTGCATCACATAAATCCTCTGAGAAGATCCAGCCTCCTCTGGTCTACTCTCCCTGGCTGTAGAACCTCCTCTAGAACTGAACCCAGATCTGCCTCCCCTACCAAACCCTCTGCCTCCTCGACCTCCCCTCACATTAGGTAGAGAAGCTGCAGTATCCACTGACATCTACTCCTGCCTCTCAGGACAATCTCTCACAAAGTGATCAGGTGATCCACATCTAAAGCATACCCCTGACACACCAGTCCTCCAACAAGTACCACCATGGGGCCTGCCACAATGAATGCATACATGTGGAGTGGATCTCTGAGTCACTGGGGTCGGAGCACTCGCCACTGAAACTGTAGGTCTAAATCTCTGCCTCTGAAACTGTACTGACCTACCAGCTGGCCTCTGACTCCTACTAACCTGAGGAACAAAGCTTCCTTTACCTCTTTTAGCAGATGAAGACCCTGCCTCAAACTGAGGCCTTCTAACCCTGACCTCTTCCTCTGAAGCAGCTGCAATAACCTGAGCTCTCTCCATGCTCCTGGCTGCTGCAACAAGCTGGGAAAAATCATGATATCTAGATCCAGCCACATGACACATGATAGAGGGCCTCAATCCCTCCTCAAATCTCCTGCATCTATCAATCTCATCAGATATAATACCCCCAGCATACTGGCTCAATCGAATAAACTCAACCTCATATTCAGTTACAGTCCGGTTGTCTTGCTTTAAACTCAAAAACTCCATCTTCTTCCTGTCTTTATACTCCCTCGGAGTATACTTCAATTCAAACTCTCTCAGAAAATCAGCATAGGACAAAGTTGGTGGATCATCCATAGCATGGGGCACTGTCTTCCACCAATCATATGCATCTTTCTGCAGTAATGATCTTGCATAATCAAATTTCTCCTCTGAAGTGGCTTGCAACTGAACAAATACTCTTTGTACTCTATCTAGCCACTGTTCAGCTACAGCTGGATCAACAGTACCAAAGAAATCCTCTGCTCCATACTTCCTTAGTTTATCATAATGCCTCACTGATACCACAGGCTGTGGTGGGGGTGGCGGTGGTTGCACTGGTTCTTGCCTCAAAATATCCACAACATGCCTAATCCAAGCTGGCGGAACCTCCTCACCAGCTGATCTCCCCGACACCGAAGCAGGTGCCTCCCTAACACTATCAACTCTAGCTCCATCATCAGGAGCAATACTCTCAGCACTACCCTCGACTGACTGACGTGAGTGAGAATCCATCACAACCTATATCTGCAAACACAGCAGAGTACATCTTATTAAAGATCAGAGACTGCCAATCCCAAACATGTATGTTATTCAAAAACTCACTTTTTAAGTGAAAATATTCTTTTTCTTACTTTTTACCTAGGTTGAGAATCTCAAACCTAGGCTCTGATACCAAAATAATTGTAACACCCCCACACCCAATACATACACACTACATACACCACAATGTAGTATACATGTATCGAATATAGGAATGCTACGTATTTTTCTTAACATTCAAGAACACCTTTTTAAATGATATCATAATCTTTTTCAGTATACAATATAGATAATAAGTAATTAACTTGTAAAATAAAACAAAGTAGATATAAATATGTTTATTTAGTACGCAGCGGAATTTATAAAATAGTTACATATATGAAAACATTTAAATCCATATTTAAATATATATATATATATTCACATTATAAACAATATTTACAAAAATATAAAGAAGTTATACATGATTGGCAGCTTTCTCTGATCTTTAAGTCCCAAAATAACCTCTTCAATTTCTACTCTCACTCGGTCTCGAGGAGCTCTCAGGTTCAACTCTGTTACCTGCGCGATCAACACTATCGCGCTAAGCCAACGGCTTAGTAGTACAACATATGCCAACATTATGCTTAATGTAATGCAATGCCACACATATTATTAAGAAAGGCAACAACATAGGTGAAAAACTAACATCACACCTTTGCATTTCACAAATCATAATCGTATAAGCATACCACATTTCAATACAACATTATAGATGGAGAACTATCAACATATCTTTATATTTCATAAACCACACATATACAAACATATCACATTTCAACATTTTCCATATACCTTATTAGTCAATCATTTTACCATTCATGACTCACATTAAACAAAGACAAGCATTGGGCCCAAGACACACTAATATGCCATTCAATTTTCAGAGTTAATGCTTTGGTTTTGTTATCACATTTATCATTATCATAATCCCAACTAGGCTTCAAGGATTTAAGTTCAACCAAGCTTCAAGGGGAGCAAAGCATGCTAAGCATCAACCCAACTTGGCTTCAAGAACCAATCCAACCTAGCTTCAAGGGTTGTAACATCTCAATTAGGCTTCAAGGACTTAGCCAACCTAACTTCAAGAGAATGTTACCAATAGGCATGCCACCAACAACAAAACTCTGAAAATGAATAACACATTAGACACACAATTCATTTATTGTTTCATTCTCAATTCTCATCATCAATTAGGCAAACATGCCTTATGTTCTTTCAATGGAATCATCATAGCCAATCACAATGGCTTTACATCACATTTGAATTATCATAGCCAATCACAATGGCCTCAAATCATACAATATCTCAATTCATATTATTCATATAGCATCATTGATACAATATTTCAAAGTATATATCACATTACTATTCACAATGCATATAGCCTAACATTGTTCATATGCTTCATCAATCTCATCAAATGTGTGCTATAATCTCAACATCATATGAATGTATGTTCCACATATATTTATTTAGATCATTCTTTGCTTTCAAAGTGTTTAGAGTGTTTATGTTTAGGTTTAGGAACAACAAAATCTTTGAAGAATCAAAACAAAGTGAGAAAAGTCAAGAACCATCACAGTAGCAAACACCTTCATGGGACACGGCCAAGCTTGTGGCCGTGTCTCTCAAAACCAATTGGCAGTAGCAAACACATGCATAAGACACGGCCGTGTCTCTCCAAAATCAATCCAACACGGGCTAAATTTCCTTGACTTGGCCGTGTCTCTCATGAATTGGCCGTGTCTCTCCTTGCTTTTGGCTGTGTCACTCATGAACAACACCCTAACCAAAGCCAACACTCTTTCAATTGCATTTACACACTCTTTTGCACAACAATAACCTCATTCAAATGGAAACAATCAATGACATAAACACATATCTTACATAATCATCACAATAATCACTTAAACAACACATTAACATCATATTTAAACACAAGCCATCTCAAAACCCTAATTCCAACATCCTTCATAATCTTTCACTATCAACCTCTACATAACTTACCATATTCAAAACCAAACCAACACCAATTCAATCTTTTAACTTGCAACCAATTTAAACACTTGTAAACACATCTCAAACACACCAAATCAAGATTCCAACCAATCAAACCTCACATCAAACATAACTTTAAAAATAACCAAAGCAAACAAGAGAGTACTTACCTTAAATGAAGAAATTCCACAAATCTCTAGCCAAATCCTTTGATTCCTTCTTCAATTTGGTTCAAGCATCAAGCACACCTCTCTTGCTCTCTCTTTTCTTCAATGGCCGGCACACACATGAGAAGAGAAGAAGAAAGAATACAAATCAACCATTTCTTCTTCTTTAAATCTCCACCACACAATTTAACAAAACAATTACTTAAATGCTCTTCATCCATTTAATTAACCTTTTGTCTCATATGTGCCCATTTAAGTAATTTCATAAATCTCAAATAAATATCCTCTTGCATTAACTCTCTATTTGACTTATGTATATGTTAGTTATATCATCATATAAACAACATATAAACTTGTCTCTAAACCCTCTTTCTTTCCCAAAACACATATACATATACATTCTCTTCTCAATTTCTTTTCTTAACACATAACATATACATTCAATCCAATTATAATAACAACATAACCAATACTTCTAGGGCAAACATAGGGATATTACAAGGCAACTCCTATGGATTCAGATATACCAGAGGCAGCTCCTTCTACTCCTCCTTCGGATATACCACCACCTCCACCGACAGATTTTTTGGGTTCATCTACTGCTGCTGGGCCTTCAACCACTGCTGCTGGGCCTTCCACCACTATTGCACCTTCTTCTTCTGTTGGACCATCTTTTGTCCAGACTCCTGCATTTTGAGATTGGCGCCAATCAGTTAATGTTGAGTGGGATGATGACAGGAAACCCACAGATTTAGAGCGTCAGATTTGTAGGATCGAAGGGAAGATAGGGAATATAGAGCTGAATTAGAATAAGATCTTAACTCAGCAGGACCAGATGCAGCAGTTCATACTTGACCATACTACTTCTTTCCAAGCCCAGCTGGATCACGAGATCTTGAGAAGGCAATGGCTGGAACAGTCCATGTTGGAGTTCTGGCGGGATCAAGGGTTTCACCTTTTGCAACCACCACCTCCACCATACCAGCCTCCTGACCCTGCCCCTGCACCTGCACCTCCAGTTGATGTCTCTGATGATGAGACCAGCGGTGACAATTTCGGTGATGCGCCGATTTTTGACTAGCCCACATTTTATTTTATTTTCTTTGCTTATTTACTATCCTTTTTCTGTTTCTTTATTTTTATTCCTTTTGGACAATTGCAATTTTCTTTGCTAACTGTTTCTTTTATTTGTTTATTTCATTTATTTATGTCTTAACCTTATTTATGCATTTTAGATTTTTGTTTTGAAGCAAATTCGCCTTCACCATACTCTTGGCATGGTACTCATATTTATCCAATCATGGACATGGAAGGACAGTTTTTCTCTCTCTTCATTATTTCTTGTTTTGCACACACATTGAGGACAATGTGCGTCTTAAGTGTGGGGGAGAGGTATACTTTCTTGATTGAGTTTTTATTATTTCATTCTTTCTATTTGATTCATTTGTCTCAATTAATTTCTACAAATTGTTTTTGGATTTAAGTAAGTTAGATTGTTGTAATAAGTGTGAATTGAGATGGTTTCCCTTTTATATGTTAAATTAATTTGTGATTTCCTAAATGACAATTTCTTGTTGAGGTTAACTTGGCAATCTTGATCAATTGCTGAGGATCAATTGTAATAGCCATAATTAGGTAGTGGATTGATGGAAATTGGACACATCTGAAGTTTAAAACCTTAGTTATATTTTTTAGCATGTTATAATTCCTTAAATTCTTGAGTCAGACTTAGTATGACCCTTAAGTTTCTAACCCTTGAGTTGTTTAAAAATAAAAAAAAATGAAAATATAAATATAAATAAATAATTCTAGTTAAAGGAGATTTGAAAATTTATCCATGTTCCACTGATTTTTACTCCTGAATTAAAACAAATGAGTTGGAATCATGAATAGTGCTAGTAGCCATTTGAATGGTGATTCTGGCTGAGTAACCGAGGGTCGGCATCACAAATGTTTACCTTCACATCAAAAGGTTAGTATCAGTTCAAACAAGTCGGGCTCCTTAAAATGTATATATATATATATATGTGTGTATATACATTTAAAAAAAAAAAGGGTTAGAGAACTTAAGAGAAAATTTACATTTTTCGTACTTTGCTCATGGCTTTTGGATTTTCTGGAATTTTATGCTCAATCTTTTAACTCTGGATTTTTAGGTTTTAGGTCTATGAAATTTTTGTTTTGAAACTTCTTGATTCAACTGTTATGATTGTGAATTAGTTTTTGGTTGAGAACGTGGGGTTTTCTGATTTGAGTATTGTCAAAACTTTTATTTTCTTTTTGAATATAGAGGGCGTCCATCATTTCTGCTTATTATAGTGATTTAGTCCGCTTGAGGACAAGCAAAAACTCAAGTGTGGGGGAATTTGATAAGTGCACAATTGATGATATTTTGCCCCTATTTCTTAATATGATTATTATCCAATTGAGTTTAATTTGTTTGTTCAAGTGCTTTTTAGGGTTAATTTCAAGAATTCTTTATATTTTGAGGTGTATGGTCATTTCGGAGGAATTACGGATGAAAGTAGAAGAAAAGAACAAAATTCTTCAAGTGACACACCCATGGACATGGGCGTGTCAATGGACGCACCCTTGATACTGCATACAGAAGCATTGACACGCCCAGTGACATGGGCCTATCACCGAGCATGCCTTTTGCAATGATTCACAATAGCTGTGACACGCCCAGTGACATGGGTGTGTCACTGGACATGCCTTAAATTCAAAATCCCAGTGGCAATGACATGCCCAGTGACGTGTGCCTGTCAATGGGCGTGTTAGGCGAAATTATCTGCACTATAAAAGCTGAGCTGAAGCACGAATTAGGGATATGATTTTCATATTTTATAACCTAGAGCCGACTTCTAAAGCAAAGAGGAGAGTTTTGGAGCTGAGATTGAAGGTGAAGACATATTCTAAACAAGATCTAAACCAAGATTCAAGGATTCAAGTGAAGATATACGAATTATTCGCAATGTATTGTTTGGATTCTTTTTCTTATTTCTCTTGTTCTAGTTTTCTGATTTTGAACATGAACTAACTCATTCTCTATCTGGATATTGATGAACCCTAGCTTTATTGTATGGATTGAATAAATTTATTTAATTAAATCATTTGATTGACTTGTTTTATTCTTATGATGCTTAATAATTTATTTCCAATTGATAATAGCATGCTTATTGATTGGTTGCAATTTTCATATTATTGACTTGAGAAAGCTTGATATGAATTAAATACTCATAACGATTGAGGATTGATTGGAGTACTAGATATAGACTTACAAGATCCTTTGGTTTATAATTCCTTTTTCATAACTAAAGATCAATTTAATTATGTTTGAGAAGAGATTCCAGCATTCTACTTAGTGATTAGGGATTAATTCACTTGAGAAAGGTTTTAGTCTAATTTAGAGGAATACCAATTCAACTCTATTATTTGGTTTAATTCAATTGATTTTCATAAATATAATTGTGGCTAGCAAGTCAATTGGCAGCTTGCCAATAATCATTTTCTTTGCCCAATATGTCCTTTGGAGGTTCAACATACTTCCTTTAACTTGAAGGCTTTGTATGACAAAACACTTTTTTTTTAAATTTTGATTTTGAAATCAAATGTTGGCTTTGCCAAATTAATGTCAATGTACCTCAGGACTTGATTTTTCCAAATTAACATATCTATAACATGACAACCCTAGTTACCGTACTAAACTCGGGAATCATTTCTATTTAATCAAGAACTGTTGCACTTCAGATAGGCACATACACATTACTTGGCCAAAGGTCTCATTTGAGTTTAAATATTGTCTATCTCATATGCATGCTTATTCAAACTATCTCCACTAATAGATTCTACCTACCAAGATAGATCAACAGGTCTTTGATAGGCTTGAAATGGAGTTTACAAGGGACATGGGTTAAATGAAGGCCATTTTGAGATAGGAGCTGGTGTGACACAATGGACAAACCCTCACACTATAAATTTCTTGTTTGAACTTTAGGCAGTTGGGAGCAATCTTGCTAGACTCCAAATTCCTTCTATATCTTCTTGGCATTAATCTGGATATTGACTAGGACAGTTTTTGCCCTCGCAAAAAGTTTGGTTCCCAAATTCATTTCTTTTCTTCTTCTCCCTTTTCTTTATTTCTCTTACTCTTCCCTTTTCTTTCTCTTTGTTTTCCTTAATCTTCCCTTTCTTTGAGCATTTTATCATTTTGTCCTTCTTTCTTATTGGACTATCAAGTACAAAACTTTCAAGAACTGGATGGTCTCCCTCCTTTTCTCCTATTTTGATTGAATCTTTGGTTCCATTGGGCCAATTCAAGTAAAACTGTCTTTATGAACCAAATGGAAGCCTTTTGCTGCTTTAGGTAAAAGATAACTCAGTTGGCTTTATGAACCACCTTTTTAGGTTTTATCTTTTTTTTTTCTAGCTCAAACATAGTTGTCTTGTTTGTACCAACTTGGGCTTCCAATAATGGATGAGTGGAGTAACATAAATCTTCTTTAATAGGGATAAATCATTTGTTACTCTAATGTTGATGTTGTCTTGATATATTGGAGACATTAAGGGAACTTCAACTACCCTTAAGGTTTTGAGAACATCAACTATCCTTATGGTCTTAAAAACATCAACTACCCTTATGGTCTTGAGAACTTCAACTATCTTCATAGTCTTGAGTATTCATTTCTTTCTTTGATCTTCTTGCCTTTTCACCTTTGTGATCATAAGACTTGTCAAAAGTATCACAACAGCTCAAGATAGGTTGTTGAGGTTATATGCCAATGAAAAGAAAGCTAAATTTTATGAAGGCTCAAAGGGACAACTAGGGATTAATATTTAATTGGGTGGATACTAGTCGTTGGCTAATCAAACAATGGCTAGATCATCTCTCCCTTAAATAAGCAGAGTTCAATTTCACCTCGAAAGTTTGTCAAAGCATGTTCTAAGACTGACTAAGACCTAGACAAAAATAATTATACAGAAGCCCTCTCTAAGTAAGCATACACAACTCAATGCTATAGAGTAATTCCCTCATCTAGTAAAGTCATTCGAGTCATGATGCCTAGACACATTAATTTATAAACATCAAGCTAAATTCCTCATTGGTTGAGCATCAAAATGAACAAAGACCAAAAAAAATTTATGATAAAAATAATTTAAATTTGAAAAACACAATAGTTCTAAAATATTAAAGAAAGTAAGATTGAAAAGCAACATTCAAGCTAAGGAAAGTTCATTGTGTTAGGCTTCTTTTCCTTTTACATCTTCAATATTTCCATCTTGAAAGGATGATAAAACAAAGTCTTCTTCCAATCCTTTTCCCACCATGAAGGTTGCTGGTGGTGGCACTCTGTTGAACCTTGGAAATGGATTATCTTTGGTGTTGGGCTTGTCCGGCTCAGGCAACTTGCCATTATCAATTAAATTTTGGATCTCATGCCTCAACTTCATGCAATTGTCCGTTTCGTGTCCAGGCCTTTGATGGAATTGGCAAAATGCATTAGTATCAAAGTTAGGTGGAAGAGGATTAGGCAAAGGACAAGGAGTCAAGGGTTGTAACAATCCCTTCTTTTGTAGCTTATTGAGAACCCAAGATAGTGGCTTCCCTAATTCTGAAAATTGCCTCATTCCTCCTTGACTAGCGGCAATAACATCAACTTCTTTTTGTGTGCTTTGATTGCCCGACTGGTAGTTCCCTTTCTCATTCCTTTTTATTGAAAAGCGATTCTTCTCCCTTTCCCACTCTTCAATTTGTAGACCAGCTTGGAGAAGATCTTTGAAATCACATATGAGTGTATGAGACATCCTCTCACGAAGATTAGGCAACACCCCTCTCACAATCATCCTTATTTGATCGGATTCATCGGGCCTCTTCTTGAGTAAAGCAGCCTTGTTTCTCCATCTCTTGACATAATCTACAAAATTTTCATTTAGTCGTTGCCTAATGGACTCAACTTCCATTAAGGTAACTTCCATTTCAACATTGTATCCATATTGTTGGATGAAGGCTTTGTAAAGTACATCCCAACTCTTTTGTGTTCTATCATCTAAGGTATTGAACCAATTTTGGACAGCAGGATCCAATGAGAGCATGAAGTACCTTAGAGTTTGAGCCTTAGTTGCTTGGGCAGATTGCATGGTAGTGATATACTGCTTCACATGGAGATGAGGATTTCCAGTGCCATTATACTTTGCAAAAGATGGCATCTTGAACTTGTATGGGACCTCTTCATCTAGCTCAAATAATTTGTCAACTTTGGACATTTCTTCAGTTTTCAGCTTCTTCACAAATTTCTTTTCTAAATCAGCAATCATCTTTTCAACATCAGATGTCTCAATCTTTTCAATAGTTGCCTTCTCGACAGCCTTCGGTTCTTTCTTCTTTTCTTGAACCTCTTGGTAGTATTGAGCCCAATCATCATCATCATCAATGACCACCTTTTCATCATCAAAAGCTACTTCATTAATTTTAGTCTTCCCTTTGTCCTTTGGTTTCTTAGTGCTAGGAGATGCCTCGGCATGGTTTTCTAAGATTGCAGTCAATTGGTTCCTCATGGTCTCAGCCAGGGCCTCTTTTATTTCTTCCATCTTGGCATTGAGGGCTTCATCCACCATTCTTTGAATTTGTTCGGGCTCCATTGTTCTTGGTGAGCAAGTGATTGAGTCGTTGCTAGATATCTCGTCTCCGGCATAGGTCAGATTGTAAGCTTTTGAACTATCGTAATCCAGGGCTGTGAGCCAGAGAGAATTAATGATATGAGATGCAAATGTATGCATATATGTACAAACAAGGACAATTAGGATGCTCCTTCCAACCTTATAACATCCACACACGAATGGCGAGTCTCTTTTCCTAGGTATATGGTTAACAAAATACCACCATGGGGTACCTTGTTTTCGAATGAATTATCTCGGACGTTTCAACCAATAGTTATATCCTTGAAAATGGAAATCAATCCATGATAATTCTCATTAATTAGGTTTTAATCCATTCAACCAACCAAAGTAGCTTTTATGCTATATTGGATTAAAACAAAATTAAGAGGTTTATCATAGAAAGATTTCTCACTTGAAAAAGGTAACTAATGATTCATGCCAAAAACAAGCCCATAGTTAATTTATTCTTAGTGTAAACTAGGCCTACAATTGATTTTTGGTATTTCATAATTGACCTAAATATTTTGCAAGCTCTTTGTAAGAATTTTGTTTCTAAGCCCATTATAAAAAGATTTTTAGAGAAGTGGATTTTGGGCTTAGTATTTGGGCCATGGGCCAAAGAATTTATTTATTTTTTTAGAAAAGTCTTATGTCCAAAGACCATCTTAAAAAATTTTGAAAATAGTTTTAGTCTTTTAGGCTTTAAAGAAAAAATTATTTTGAGCTTGCAATATACTTAGGTCATATTAGAAAAAGAACAAACCAAATAAGCCATGATTTAGACTAAGATAAACTAACCATAGTCAAACAACATGCATTTAGGGTAAAACCTAAGGAAAGTAACTAGGCCAATTACATGAGCTTTAGTCTTTAGGTAGAAAGGCTTAGGTTCCCATAGCAAGTATATACCAAATAGTACGAGGCTATGAGTGGTTATGCCATGCTCGATCTCCATACCTTGAGTGAAAGTATCGTATCCCTTACATAACACAACACGGGTAACACGGGCTTCCTAACTCACGCACACTATGCAAACTAATATGATGTAATGGATAAAATCATTATAAGAAAGAATAGAATAATATAAAGACCAATGGAATCAACTTCTCTTATCTCCAGTGGAGTCGCCACTGTGAGCGGGGATTTTCACCCCCACTCCCAGTGGAATGGTTCTTGCTACTTCGGCACTGTTTAGGCTCGGGGCCTTAGAGAACACGGACCTAAGTCCGGAGAAAATGGACTCGCCACCTGGACGGGCCGGGAAAAAAAGAAAGGGGTGGATGACTAGATTCCTAAGGAATCCCCAACCCCCTAATGGGTTCAGAAAGTTGGGTACGTGTGGGGAAGGTGAGAAATGGCTCAGCACCCCCACAATGCCCGGTTCATTGGAACCGGCCTCCTTTACAGGTCTTAATATTATAAAATTCTTAAGTATAATAACATTATCCATATTACACACAATAATTAAAAGAAAGCATCAATATATTTAAAGTCAAAGCAATGTCCAAACAAAGCAAATAAATGGACACCCATCCAAGGATGGAAACATGTCCTTACATCACATGCCTAGATAGGACACCCACCAAAAGGTAGAAACATGCCCTTTACATAGGTTCTAAAATAGAAAAGCAAATTAAATTACATGATGTTTAACTAATGAGGTACCCACCAAGTGGAAACATACCTCTTAAAACTTTTGGAAATCTAAATTAATTGATAAAAGTAAATGATCATTCATCATAATTAAATCATTCATCAAAGCTATTAACCAAAATATAAAACAAACATCCATCCATGATAAATTAAATAAATCAAGTATTGAAATTAAATAAATTAAAGCATAAGAAATAAATCAAAGCATATCAAGTATGGAATTGAATAAAGCAAATAAAAGTTCAAGTATAGCTACTATTTCCATTTAGGGTTTTTTATCTCATGTGTTAAGGTTTTGGAAATTTCTAAAATTAAGCTACTGTGACTTTTTATGGAATTAAAATAAATTAGGGTTTTATGTTTTAAAAGATTGGTAAGACTCTTTGATTAAACAAATTAAGGTTTGAATGATGAAATCATGAAACTAGGGTTTTAAATACCTTAAAATACTTTATAATTCATGGTTTTAAATAGTGATGTAAGCTACTGTGTAATTTTAGAGTTTTTATGTTTTTATGTTTTTTAATGTTTTAAAAGGATTGTGGTTCATAAAAATTATGGTTTAAGGTTTTAAAAGGATTAGGGCTCATTATTTTAGGTTTAAAAGTTGAATTTTGAATTTTAGGGTTTTAGAATTTAGGTCACGGGTAAAAGATTTGAATTAGGGTTTTAGAAATCAATTTGATAATTTTATGAAGTTTTATGAATTTAAACAAACGAATTGAAGTTTTATAAGTAGAAAAGATGTTTTTTAAGGTTTTTTGAATGAAATAGAACCTACTTTAAAATCTTAAAAGAACAGAATTTGATTTTGGTTTTGTTGAAAAATATGTTCAATTAGTGTTTTAAGGTCTTTAAGAAGAAAAAAAATAACAATTTTAAGTCTTTTTAGAAAATAAGGTCACGTTTTAGTGTTTTAACTTTGGAAAACTAAATTAAAGTTCTAAGATTTTAACTTTTGAAAAACACAAAAAATCCTAGTTTTAGCTACTGCGTAAAAAAATTAGAATTTAGAATTTCATACCTTCTTTTGTAAGTTGCTCCAACATTGCTTCTTCTTGGATGAACTAGCTCCAAAGACAAGCCTTTTTTGCCTTTGGAATCCCTTTACTCATCATGCTGCTGTTCCAGAAAAGAATTAAATTGAATTTCTTCTTTTCCTTCTTTGATTTGGTTTCAAATTTTCCAAACTCCCTTTGGATTTCCTCTCTCTCGGCCTCCTTCCTTAAATTTAGTTCAATTGGTCCTTATTTATATTGGTGTGAGCGGGGATTTTCCCACCCCCCCCCCACTCCTGGTAGAATGGTTCTTGCGACTTCGACACTGTTTAAGCTGGGGGCCTTAGAGAACACGGACCTAAGTCCGGAGAAAATGGAGTCGCCATCCTGACGAGCCGGGAAAAAAGAAAGGGGTGGATGACTCGATTCCTAAGGAATCCCCAACTCCCTAATGGGTTCGGAAAGTTGGGTACGTGTGGGGAAGGTGAGAAATGGCCCAGCACCCCCACAGCGCCCGGTTCATTGGAACCGGCCTCCTTTACAGGTCTTAATATTATAAAATTCTTAAGTATAATAACATTATCCATATTACACACAATAAAAAGAAAGCATCAATATATTAAAATCAAAGCAATGTCCAAACAAAACAAAACAAATAAATGGACACCCATCCAAGGATGGAAACATGTCCTTACATCACATGCTTAGATAGGACATCCACCAAAAGGTAGAAACATGCCCTTTACATAAGTTCTAAAATAGAAAAGCAAATTAAATTACATGATGTTTAACTAATGAAGTACCCATCAAGTGGAAACATACCTCTTACAACTTTTGGAAGTCTAAATTAATTGATAAAAGTAAATAATCATTCATCAAAGCTATTAATCAAAATATAAAATAAACATCCATCCATGATAAATTAAATAAATCAAGTATTGAAATTAAATAAATTAAAGCATAAGAAATAAATCAAAGCATAATCTAGTATGGAACTGAATAAAGCAAATAAAAGTTCAAGTATAGCTACTATTTTCATTTAGGTTTTTTTATCTCATGTGTTAAGGTTTTGGAAATTTCTAAAATTAAGCTACTGTGACTTTTTATGGAATTAAAATAAATTAAGGTTTTATGTTTTAAAAGATTGATAAGACTCTTTGATTAAACAAATTAAGGTTTGAATGATGAAATCATGAAACTAGGGTTTTGAATACCTTAAAATACTTTAATTTGTGATTTTTGGTTATTGAACTTTAAGCTACTGTGTAATTTTTGAGTTTTTATGTTTTTATGTTTTTTAATGTTTTAAAAGGATTAGGGTTCATAAAAATTATGGTTTAAGGTTTTAAAAGGATTAAGGTTCATTGTTTTAGGTTTAAAAGTTGAATTTTGGTTTTAGGCTTTGAAATTAGGGTTCTCGGGTAATGAATTTGAATTAGAGTTTTAAAAAGCAATTTGATGATTTATGAAGTTTTATGAATTTAAACACATGGATTGAAGTTTTTATAAGTAGAAAAGATGTTTTTGAAGGCTTTTTGAATGAAATAGAACCTAATTTAAAATTTTGAAAGAAACGGAATTTGATTTTGGTTTTGTTGAAAAATATGTTCAATGAGAGTTTTAAGATTTTTAAGAAGAAAAAATAACAATTTTAAGTCTTTTTTAGAAAAGAAAGTCACGTTTTAGTGTTTTAATCTTGTAAGAATTAAAATAAAGTTCTAAAGTTTTGAATTAAAAAAACCTTAAATTGTATAGATTTGCTACTGTGTTACATAAATTAAAAAGAATTTAACAAACATTCTTTTGTTGATTCTCCAAAAATAACTCTTCTTGGATGAACTACCTCCAAAGACAAGCCTTTGTTGCCTTTTTAAATTGCTTAATTCATGGTACTCCTCCCTTTAAAAATCAATTGAATTGATTTATTGCTTTCCCTTCCTTGATTTGGTTTCAAATCCTATACTCACTGTGTAAATTTTTCCTCCTCCAATTTGGTTCAATTAATCCTTATTTATAGTGGTTTTTAGGTTATTTCTTCCTAATTCCACACGGCAATTAATATTAATAAAAAAAAGAAATTAAAACCTAATTGGATTAGGTTTCTAAAATTTGGGTAAAAAAAAATTTGCGCTAGCGAAAACTGTGGCAACTGGCCCGTGGCTGGGGCCAGTAGGCGCGCCAGCCCGCAATGGGCGTGCCAGCCCACAGGAATTTCCTGCGGGAAGTTATTTCGCCCACAGGAATTTCCTGCGGGCGAAATAACTTCGCCCCGAGTGAAATAACTTCCCCCTCAGGAAATTCCTACGGGCGAACGAATGGGCCTGCGGGGCAAAACTCCCTCGGGCCCGTGCGACTGTTTTTCGCTGCCGATTTTTTCCAACTCCGATTTTTATTTTTATTTTTTATTTTTGATTTTTATTTGTTTATTTTTATTTTTTATTAATAAAAATTAGATAATAAAGCAAAAACTATTTAATTAAAATTATTTTGGACCAATTAAACAACAAAAATCATTTTCGACTAAATAAAGCATATTGGATCGGATTGGGTCAAAAATTAAGGGTCTACAGTTTGCCCCCTGCTTGAATGATCTGAAACCTTTGTGAAAGAGAGTGAAAAGCAATAAGACTTAATTTTTGATATGGAGACTTGTTTTGGGTTCTGGACCCGAGGATGATTCTAGGTTCTAGACTTGAGAAAAATTTGGGTTCTGGACCCGGTTCGAGTTCTGGACTCAAGGATGACTCTAGGTTCTGGACCTAAGGGAAATTTGGATTTTGGACCCGATTCGAGTTCTGGACTCAAGGATGACTCTAGGTTATGGACCTAAATAAAATTTGGGTTCTGGACCCAAGCCAAGTTCTGGACTTAGACATGATTCTAGGTTCTGGACCTAAGGGAAATTTAGGTTCTGGACCTGGTTCAAGTTCTGGACTCAGGAAAGATTCTAGGTTCTGGACCTAAGGGTAATCCGGGTTCTGGACCCGAGCTAAGTTCTGGACCCGAGCTAAGTTCTGGACTTAGAAAATTCTAGGTTCTGGACCTAAGAGTAATTTGGGTTCTGGACCCGAGCTAAGTTCTGGACTTAGAAAATTCTAGGTTCTGGACTTAAGAGTAATTTGGGTTCTGGACCCGAGCTAAGTTCTGGACTTAGAAAATTCTAGGTTCTGGACCTAAGGGTAATTTAGGTTCTAGACCCGAGCTAAGTTTTGGACTTAGAAAATTCTAGGTTCTGGACCTAAGAGAAAATTTGGATTCTGGACCCGGGCTAAGTTCTGGACTTAGAAAATTCTAGGTTATGAACCCAAGGAAAATTTGGGTTCTGGACCCGAGTTAAGAAGTTTAGTTAAATTTTAGGCATATGTCTTCCTATTGCCCCCTGGGTGTAAAAATATTTATATACTCGCAATTATTTGAATAATTAAAGTGAATAATTGAATTTTCTGTCTATTTACTGTATAGTACTATTCATGTACTATTCACTATTCACAAATAGTAAATTTACTATTTGCAAATAGTGTCAAATAGTATTTACTATTGGAAAAAGTGTTTTACTATTCACCAACAGTAATACTATTCATAAATAGTAACATTTACTATTTATAAATAGTAACATTTACTATTCATCAATAGTAATACTATTCATAAATAGTAAAAATTTACTATTAATGCACAGTTTTGAGTTTATTTTCATCTGCCTGCCGTTCCTCTATAAAAGGCCATCATTTCTCCATTTCATTTCAAAATTTCAATTTCAATTTTCTAATCCTTTCAAATTTCTTTTCAATTTCAGCACATATTTTTCAAAAACAATGCATGCTTCGAGGTCACAGACTCATTCTAATGCCGAATTATTGGAGTTTATTCGGCATCATGAAGACGAAAATCTAGATATACTGGCCGAGATGCCGCTTCATCGCAGTTCCAATCAAAAGAGCGAGGTAATGATTTCCCTCTTTTTTTATTTTATTTATTTTATTATTTATTTATTATTTATTATTTATTTATTATTTATTATTTATTATTTATTTTTAATTATTTATTTTTATTATTTTTATGAAAAATAAATTAATTTAAATAGATTGAATAATGCATACTTACCTGGTATTAACTTACCTGGGTCTGTGTTAGCATGATGGTTGTGTCGTTTCCGGCCGGAGGGTGTATTTACAAAGCTCGACAATGGTATGATGTAGTGTCTTCTCTGGTAAGGCGAATTATCCGAGATTGCGGCTTTGAGCAGTTTGTCTTACAATTGCCGTCCGAAGAATATCAAATAGACCGAAGCGTGGTCTAGGCGCTGGCAGAGCGATGGCTTGATACAACTCATACTTTTTACTTGCCCATTGGGGAGATGACAATTGGTCCGGTCGATTTTACTGCCATAACCGGCCTTCGATATGATGGTGCTCCGGTTCCTCTAACCAATGAAATTTTAAGATTTTAAGAAATTCAGGAATTAATTGGTATGGAACCATCATATAAAGGACCTCGTAAGATAAAAATCAAGCCGATTCGTAGTTATTGGATGAACTACGAAGGTCGGATTGGCAGAAACAGGGACGAACAGTATGCTCGAGGATTTTTGTTATATCTGCTCGGATCGACCATCTTTGGCAGCACTGAATCATCCATTCACCTATCAGTGTTGAATGCCCTTTCTTATCTCAGAATGGTACCATCTTCTGGCTGGGGTGAAGCTAGTCTCGCATGTCTTTATCATGGCCTTGATAAGCTTTGTCGAAACAAGAATTCTTTTGTCAGCTTGATGGCGGTTGTCGAGGTATTCTTTCTTCTACCAATGTCTTTTCCCTTTTTCTCTTGTGATCTTTGTTGTTATTGCAGATATGGTCATATGAACACAACTTCGTGAGAGTACCCGGCATTTCTTGAGAGAGAATCGGGTATCCAAGATTAAATTTCTGGTTGTCTGATCATGTGAATGTTCTCGGCTCCCATCATGTGCATACTCATCGCTTTGTGTTGACCCGCTTAACCTGGGATCAGGTAAAATAACATTAGTATGCTTTAAACGTTTTGCAAAAGTTTTACTTACCTTATGTTATCCTGTAGGTGAATTTGGCCTGGTGGAATCCAGAAGAGAGAGCAAACTGGTCTCCTTTGATGAAGACTGCACTCTTTTTTCCAACATTCTTGGCGAATTATTGCTGGCCCCGTGTCTAGTGGCTGGTTTCTCGGGAAAGGGTTTATGAATGGTTTCTTGGCCCAGAGCAGCGGAGGTTCCCAATGCAAATCCCAGAATATACTTTAAATATCATGTCGATGCCGGAGGATGCTTGGTGGTCGGCCCAATATGGTTTTAATGCTGAGTTATTTCTCGATTTATCGAGTCCATTTTATGCTTGTTTTATTCAAATGAGACTCTTGCACTTTGATGTATCTCCTATCAGTGTGCGTGAGATTTCTGATGGAAATGAGGGTAGAGATGAGGAGGAACATCACGGAGATGCAGGAGAGTATGTTCCTCTTCTCGGGACCAGTACTTCTCAGGTAAAACTTTTATCTCTTTTCTATTGCAACTGCTTTTCTTTCTTTGATTCTTTAATGATTGTTGCAGTTTATTGGCTCGTTTGACCATGAGGCAGCACCTTCTTTTACTCCCTCTTTGTTTGCTCATTCTAGCCTGCCGGATACGCCATCTTATCCGCAGGGTATTGATATGAATTACCTGGTAAGTTCCTTATTTCATAATAGTTTATGCCATATGTATGCATGATTATGTATGCTCTTTGTAATATCCCAAAATGTGCCCTAGAAGTTTTAGTATAATTGTCGTTTTATTTGAATTAAAATGTATATGTTATTGGAAAGAGAAAATAATTTAAAGAGGAGTGTATATGTTGTATATATGGACATATATATAACATATACACAAGTCAAATGGATGGTCAAAGGAAGAGGATATTTATTTTGGTTATGTATGAAATTACTAAAAAGGGCAAGTAAGTGAAAGGGAGTTTAATTGTATAGAAGAGGGTATTTAGGTAATTTTCTTTTTAAATTGCTTGGTGGAGGTTTAAAGAGAGGGGAAATTTGACTTTGTCTCTTCACTTTGTCATTTTTTTTCCTTTTCTCTTTGTGTTGGCCGGACCTCAAGGAAACAAGAGAGCAAGTGAGGGTTTTTGAAGTTTAAGAGCTAATTGAAAGAAGAAAACAAGTTAGAAATTCAAGAAGTTCATCATTTTTGGTAAGTTTTCTCTTGTTCTATTTGGAATTTTGTTTGAGTTTGATGGAGTGTTGTTGATGGTTGGAGTGTGTTTGTGTATGGTGTGTGTAAAAGTGTTGAAATGGAATTAAAGATAAGAAGTTAGGTTGGTGTTGGTGATGGAAGAGTAAGAGTTGTGTTTAGTGAAATTTTTTCTGTTTTACAATTAGTAAAGGCTGTGACTTGTATGATTTTTAATTAAATATAGAAAAATGTTCTTGAAGTGAATTTTTTATATGTTGTGCCTCTATGAGTCTAGAATGACTGAAAAATATGTTGATTCGATTTTGGAATGGTTATGATTTTGGAAAGATTATTTTTACTAAACCTGTTCCAGCAGGTACCTTAACTGAGACAGCTATATTTCGGGATTTTTAATAAAATGTAGAAAAATCATATTCAATTGAATTTTGGATATGTTGTTGCTTAGTGAGTCTAGTATTTGAGAAAAATAATTTGGAACCACGTTGATTGAATTTAATTTATTGAATTCACAAAGTTCAGAACTGATGCCAGGATGCAGGGCAATTGGGGCAGTCTGGTTGGGTGAACTATTTGACCAAGATTTTGTGTTCAGTTTGATCTGAAATTTTAAAGGAATGATTTTAAGATGTAAAATTTAGTTCTGTAAAAAGTTTAGAATTTTTAGTCAAGTAGATTATTTTATACAATTTTTCAAAATAAGGAGAGTGGAGTCTAAAACCAGAATGTACTATTCATATGGTCATTTTGCTAATACTCCTTTTGGATTAGGTTGTGAAGAGGTTGAATTGCCCTAACCTAAGTGTTGAGGATTCTTGGAAGAGTAAGTGTATAGATTGGTGTGAGTTAGTTTTAAGGTAAGTGCAAATTACATTATTTCATACATTCATATGATGTTGAGATTTAACATACATTTGATTGTAAATGTGTTAAGAAATCTAATACATTGTTAATGCATATTAATAATGTATGTTTGGTATGATGTGAATGTTGTGATGAGTATGTAAAATATGTGTTAATGCCATTGATTATATCCATTTGAATGATGAAATGAAATATGGAATATGAAATGTAAAAGATGTGATGATGAAATGAAATGTGAAAGATATGATATTATGAAGAATTGCCCTATTGTGATTTGAGATCATATGAGATATGAGGCCATGGTTGTTGGCTATGATAATGCAAATGAAATATATAATGGAGGCATGGTTGCCTAATTAATTATGAGAAATGAAATGAAAAGAAATTGATAATGAGATAAATGAATTCATTGTGTGCCTAATATGTTTATTCAATTTTCAGAGTTCTGGTTTTGGCGGCATGCCTATAAATCACTAGATAGGTGAAATGACAGGGTCGTAAGCCGATTCCAGTTGAAAAATGTGAAATGTGATGTTTTTGGGGTGAAATGACTGGGTCGTAAACCTCAAAAACAAATTATTAAAACTAGATTGGGTGAAATGACTGGGTCGTAAACTCAAATCTAGTTGAATATCCATGGATAAATGTATTGATGATTATGATTATAGACCAAAACAGTAACTCTGAACTTTGAATAGCATATTAGATTATTTTTGGGCCCATGCTTGTGTTTGTTTAAATGTGACTATTGAATGGTGAAACAAATGAATAATGAGATGACTACTATACATACATTATTGAAACCGGTAAGATTTGAAATATAATATTCTCTTGAATTGATCTTGAATCTTGATTGCGTGTCATTAGCATGGCATTAAAGCATCATAGCACTGTAATTTGTACCACTAAGCCGTTGGCTTAGTGCGAATGTGATTCTTGGCGCAGGTGGCAGGGAAGAACCAGAGAGTTCCTCTAGGCCGAGTCGAGTATAGATTTTGAGGTGTTGATAGTGGGCTTAAAGATCAAAGACTGACTGCCAAAGAAATGTATAAATTTTATGGGTTGTAAAACTTGAGTTTGGATATATATGAATTTGTAAATATTGTTATTTTCCGCTGCATAGTGAACAAATATTTTATTTACTGTATTTCATAATAAACTTTTACTTTATGTTGTACTAGAAGTGTAAATCCTTTTTGCAGGTTGTAGTTGAGGTTATAAGGGGGATTTATTGGGAGTGTACTGAGAATGATTTTGTTTGCATTGGTTTGTGTAAATTTTTTAAAAATCAGAAAAAAAAAACCAGTTTTGTCGACACTTGGGACTCAATTTTTAGGCAAAATTATGGCAAAATTTCTGTAAAAATCGGAACTAAAAAAAATTGACTGAGTAAAATTGGTAGCAACATTAGGATAGTGTGGCACCTCTACTCGGCTTACATATGTAGGTCGGGAAGGGGTGTTACACTCTTACCTTTTCCTTCTTGGCTCACAGTGGATACTCGAAGAACAAAACAAGAAGCTTCAAGAAGAGTTAGCTGCAATTTGTCAGCAGGCCTTTCATTTTGAAATTTTATATCATCAATCCGAACAAAATTTTTGAGACTTCCGATTTTAAGGAATAAGGGATCCCGGTGCTTCTTCATCGAGAGGCCCCCAGGCTGATGACCATGAGATCCTTTCGTCTGCTTCTGATGAGGACCATGACACATCGAAACTCCAAGGCAATAAGGATTTTAGTACTTCTGCTTCGGATGATCCCGGGATGAGTAATTTGCCCCCTCCTCCAACAGGCAACGACTTTTTCAAGTCTTTATTTGATGACCTACCACCACCCTCTTAGTGATATGTAAATATTGAAATAATTGTAAAACATTGTACAATAATGAAAAATCAACAAGAATTCTTTACTGTAATCTTTTTTTTTTTCGTTACTGCCATTTTTTTCTTTTTTTTATATAATACATCATAATTAATATCCACTTCTTTTGTTAAACCAAATCCAAAATGGAAAAAGAAATTATGACCACTTCCTTTCCTTGTGCCATATGGTCTTATCCTTTTCCATCATCTTTTCCATTTCATTTTTGGAAAAGGTTTATTTTCTTCTATATAAATCACCTTGCATGCCATATTTCAATTCATAAGCAAAGAATTTCTCTTCCAAAGTGAATACTTTTTCTTTAGCAATTTTGGTTTCCCTTTATTCATCAACTATGACCGAGCACCATTTAAAGAAAATAAAAATTCTTTTTAAGAATATGGATGCCAACCATTGGAAGCAAATTTCATGGTCAAAGCTTGATGTTTTAAAATGCTTTCAAAATGTCAAATTGGACCACTCTTTCTTACATGTCGTAGCTTCCTTGTGGGATATGGATTCTAGGGTATTTAGAATTAATGGCTTTGAAATGTGTCCCTTGATTGAAGAATTTGAGGCCATCCTTGGACATCCCAATAATCAACGAATGGCGTTACCCACATTGATTTCCAAAACTCAACAAAAGATGCAGATGTTATTTCAAATTCCCAAACCCGAGATTCTTCGGTTGATGAGAGGTGAAAAAATTCTACTTGCTCCTTTGACTGACTTTTATCTCTCTCATTTGGCTCCTACTAAGGCCTAGGGACGCATGCTTTGTCTTTGCCTTCTCGGTCAATTCTTACTTGTTTCTTCTGACGGTGATATTGATCCATGAGTATTGGATATCATGGATCAAATGGAAGGAGGCTTGTCGCTGGTACCTGTGATCTTAGCCGAGACCTTAGTTGGATTAGACAGATTTAAATTAGGATTGTCAAAGAGACTGACTGGGAGCCCATTGCTGCTTCAGGTAATTACCTAAACTGCCCTTCTGGGTTTTCAATTTAGGTTTTTTTTATCGCTCTAACTTTTGCCTAGTCCGCCCATGAGGGTTTTCGGAACTAGTGAGCTGTCCTAATTTTTGCCTAAGCTGCACTTGCGGGTTTTCAACTTAGCGGACCCTTTTTTTTAATTCTTTCTCCACAGATTTGGCTTCGGGAGCATCTTTGTTTGCTTGATACTCCCTCCATGGATTTTTCTAGATACCTGCCACGTCATCATTCTACTAGGAAGCTGCTCCATCCTGCTTCTTCATATGCTGACTGGGTTGACTGGATCCACTCATGCTCCGAAGTCAATATCCGTTGGTTGGTACCTTGGTGGAAGATTTCTCATATTACCATGCGGACATACTTAATGTACGTTCCTCTTGCTGCACTTCGTCAAGGTACATGCTATGATCCTCACCGACTTGGGCGTCAGTATGGAGCTGAGCCTCATGATTCTGACTTTGTTCCTGACCTAGACACGCCTTGCTTGACTGAAGCCTACTTGGACCAGCTGAGGCAAAGCTGGCCTGCACATTACACTTATCGACTACCATAGATTTTACATTTGTCAATTTATAAAGTGTTTTGTTAGGATGAAAAATAACTAAAGTAATAAAAGATGCTTCTTTTCCATTGATAATTTGTCATCACCTTTTGCAATTATGATTATTTATTTCATCCGTATCTGGTCAAATACTTATAACAGTGCACATAGAACAAATTTAATCATTAATTCTGTTTTATTAAATTGGGGAACAACCAAACATAAAGCCAGCATACACAAGATCACTCCTGTTGCCAATTAGCCCTTTCGGGTTTTCTAATTGATGATTTTCTCTCATTAGCCCTGATTGTAGCCTAGCCCGCCCTTTTGGGTTTTTGGAACTAGCGGACTACTCTAACTTTTCCCTAGGCTGCCCTTTTTGGGTTTTCAACCTAGCAAGCTCTTTTTCTTTCTCTTTTTTTTTATACATAAAACCTCTTCAACCTGTCAATGTTTATTGGTTCACTAAATTCGTTCCCATCCATGTCTGATAACTTCACTGCACCTTTGCTCATGACTTGTTTCACGACATATGGTCCTTCCCATCTAGGTCTGAACTTCCCTCTTGGATCAGATACATTAGGCTTACATTGCTTCAATACCAAATCCCCAACCCTGAATCTTCGAATTTTGACCCTTCTATTGTAGGCCCGAGCTATCTTCTTTTGATACAGTTGGTGATGATACAGTGCTTTTAGCCTTCTCTCTTCTAATAGAGCTAACTGAGTGTATCTGCTTGCTACCCATTCTGTTTCAGGCAGCTCTGCTTTCAAAACTACTCTCAATGACTTGATCTCAATCTCAATTGGCAATACTGCTTCCATCCCATAAACCAAAGAGAATGGTGTCATTCCAGTAGGTGTTCGCACACTCGTCCTATATCCCCATAAAGCAAAGGGAAGCATCTCTAACCAATCCCTGTAAGTCTTGGTCATTTTGGACAGAATTTGCTTAATTGTCTTATTTGTTGCTTCCACTACCCCGTTAGCCTTTGGTCTATAAGGAGAGGATCGGTGATGATGGATTTGGTACTTGTAGAATAAATCCTTGACTGCTCCTTGAAACTGTACCCCATTGTCTGATATCACACTGTGCGAGACCCCATATCTGCAGATGAGATTCTTTTCGATAAACCTAGCCATTTGACTTGCA
The DNA here is from genome assembly GCA_947685225.1 of Garcia nutans. Classification (NCBI taxonomy): domain Eukaryota; kingdom Viridiplantae; phylum Streptophyta; class Magnoliopsida; order Malpighiales; family Euphorbiaceae; genus Garcia; species Garcia nutans. The sequence goes on from CANTUV010000002.1 coordinate 4,727,703, forward strand.
CCCAGCTTGTTGAAGGATTCAGCTTCGACCCATTTCGAAAAATAATCAACTGCTACCACAATAAAACGGTATCCGTTTGAAGCTGTCGGATGTATCTCTCCTATTATGTCGATACCCCAAGTTGCAAAGGGCCAGGGTGAAGACATTGAATGCAGTTCTTCAGGAGGCATATGATTCAAGTTACCGTACATCTGACATTGTTGGCACTTCTTGACAAACTCAATACAGTCTCTCTCCATGGTCAACTAATAGTAACCTTGTCGAATAATCTTCTTAACTAGGGCCAAACCACTCATGTGTGGACCGCAACTTCCTGCATGTATTTCTGACATGATGCGCTCCACTTCAGGCTTTCTTAAACATCTCAAATGCACCCCATCGGGCCATCTTTGATACAACTCCCCATGGAATGTGGTATATTGCAATGACCACCTCCTTTTGGCTCTTCTCTCTTTTTTTGTTGCCCCCGGCGGGTATTCTCTTTCTTCCAAAAATCTCCTTATGGTATCATACCATGCATCATGGTCTGTATCAATTTCCATGATTGTTTCATATTCATAACAAGGAGTTGATGAACTAGTCAAGATTAGAGGCTTAAGGAATAGGTTAACAAGATCTTCCCATACCGAAGCCAATGTGGCTAGGGCATCAGCCATTCGCTTTTCTTCTCTTGACAATTGTATAAACTTACACTCCTTAAAATTCTTCTTTATCATGGTCAAGTAATGATGGTATGGTTTCAATTTTTCTTCCTTCAACTCCCACTCTCCATTTGCTTGGGATACTACTAGCAACGAATCACCATAAACTTCCACCTTATCTACCTTTATAATCATTAGGGTTTCCAAACCGAAAATACAAGCTTCGTACTCCACCATATTATTGGTTGCCCTAAATTTCAACTTTTTGGCTAAAGGGATGAGTTCCCCTTCGGGTGATTCTAGTATAACTCCCAAACCTGCTCCTTTCCTGTTTGCTGCTCCATCAAAATACATTTTCCACCCTTGTACTTCAATTGCTTCTAAATGTTCATCTGGAAATTCCAGGATTACCTCTTCACTTTCTGGTAATGGTTGTTGAGCCAGAAATTCTGCCACTGCTCTACCTTTGATTGTTTTTCTGGTTACATACTCAATCTCAAATTCTTCTAATATTATCAACCATCGACAATATTTCCCAATTAAAGAGGGTGTCTCCCTTAAGTATTTCATTGGATCCAACCTAGAAATTGCTTGCACACTATATGATTGAAAGTAATGCCGCAACTTCTTAGAAGACCAAACCACGGCTATGCATGTCTTTTTAATAATACTATACTTAATTTCATAAGGTAGGAGCTTTCTACTTAAGTAGTAAACGGCATGCTCAATCCCCGACTCATCTGCTTGGGCTAGCATGGCTCCTATCGACTCTTCTTCTACTGCTAAGTATAGTAATAGAGGTTTTCCAGGTTTAGGTGGTTTCAAAACAGGTGGATTCAACAAATACTCTTTTATTCGATCAAAGCCCTTTTGACATTCTTCGTTCCATACGACCGGCTAATTCTTCCTAAGCAACTTGAAGATAGGCTCACAGATTGTTGTGAGCTTTGCTATAAATCACTAATGTACTGTAATTTACCAATGAATTCCAGAACTTCTCTCTCCGTCTTAGGGGCCGGCATATCCCTGATTGCTTTGACTTTTTTAGGATCTATCTCGATGCCATTCGGGCCAATTACGTGTCCCAACAATTTACCTAAGGTAACACTGAATACACACTTCTTTGGGTTTAATCTTAGCTTATACTTCAAAGCTCTATCAAAGAATAATTCTAAATTCTGGAAGTGTTGCTCCCTTGTATCCGACTTAACCATCATATCATCAACATATACTTCAACTTCTTTGTGCATCATGTCATGAAATAATGTGGTGGCTATCCTTTGGTAAGTTGCTCCAGCATTCTTTAAGCCGAAAGGCATCACCCTGTAACAAAATATACCCCATGTAGTAGTGAAGGCAGTTTTGGCTTTATCCTCTTGGGCCATTAACACTTGATTGTATCTGAAAAATCCATCCACAAATGAGTGTAGCACACTAGAGGCTGCACTATCAATGAGTACATCTATATGAGGTAAAGGAAAATCATCCTTAGGAGAAGCCTTGTTTAAATCTCTATAGTCCACGCAGAACCTTATCCTCCCATCTTTCTTTGGCACAGGTACTATATTTGCTAGCCAATCTGGGTATTCTATCACTTCAAGGAACTTCACTTGTATTTGCTTAGTGACCTCTTCTTTAACCAATTCAGCCCATTCAGGTCTTAATCGTCTAAGCTTTTGTTTGATAGGTTTAATGTGAGTGTAATTAGGGATATGATGCTCGGCTATGTCTCAATCTATCCCCGGCATATCTTCATAAGACCAAGCGAACACCTCTTCATATTTTTTGAATATTTTTTCAAATCTCTCTCTCTCATCAGGAGTAAGGTCGGATGCTATGCTAATGTTTTTAGGGTTTTCAGTTGTTCCCAAATTTAATGATTGTGTGTTAACAGAATTAATATTAAAGATGCTCATGTAACTGCTATTTGAATGTATGCAACCATCAGGAGAAACATCACACAAGTAAGCAAAATTAGACTTCATTTTGGAATAGAAAACATCATCATCCTCATACAAAGCAGATAAATTAAAATCAAAATCAAAATCATTGTTCTCAGAATCATAAAGCAGAATGTCTTCAAACTTTTCTTCAACTAAGGTAGCAATCTCTTCTGGAGTCTTCTCGGCTTTCAGGGTAGCTTCATTCTTCTCTTTGTTGATTGACAGGGTGAGCTTTTTCTTCACTTGCTCCACTAACTCAGCAACATCTGCAAAAATTTCAAAACTGAGAATTAACTTACCCATGAACATGATCGGCTTGGGCTTTCCTTGGAGTGGTCCCATAGTTGGAGCTTTGACAAAGATCTCTTCAAGTGGTGGGAAGCTTATCTTCTCATTCTTCTTTGGTCGAACATTATTGGCTTCATCATATCCCAACCCCTTCTTGGAAGCTTGAGTTCTAAAATCTGGCAACTTTGTGAAACCGGCTTTACCCTTTCCAAGACCAGCTCCGGGAAGGTAATTCATGTTCTTCATCATATTCAAGACTTTGGAGTCCACTGCTTCATCATCAGAAATTACAGCTACTTGAAAACCATTGAGAGGCCTCTCAACCATTAGAGCGTTAACGATCTCATTATCTTCAGCTTCAATGACCACTGTTTCATTTCCATTGGGGAATTTGATCTTTTGATGAAGGGTGGAAGGAACTCCACCAAGAGGGTGAAACCATGGTCGTCCCAAGAGTAAGGCAAAGGTAACTGGTATGTCTAAAACAACAAATTCCACAATAGATTCAATTGGACCAACCTTGACGGCTGCTTTGAAAGTTCCTTCGGCATGCCTCTTAGTGTTGTCATAAGCACGAATTGTCACCTCGGTTGGGTTTAAATCTCTTGTTGAAATGGCTAGCTTTGGTAGTATCTTAAGTGGACAAACATTTATGGCAAACCCATCATCGACCATTACACAAGGAGTCCTCTTCCCCTTGACTTCTATTTTGATAAAGAGAGGGCGGATGTGGTCTCTCCCTTCCTCTGGTAAGTCCGCATCAGAAAAAGAAACTGCTCCCATACTAACTTTGCTCTTCTCTTGAACCTCTTCACATTTCATTACTTCCCCAATTTTTATGAAGTTGATCAATTCCTCCGGTGTTGTGGAGGTAGAAATCGGCATGCTAGCCAAGGCTTTGGCCATAGTCTCTCGGTGCTTTTTAGAAGTAGCTAACAGGTCCCAAATGCTAACACTTGCTTGGGTTTTTTTTAATTGCTTGAGTACAGCATCATCTTCTTCCACTTCAACTTCCTTCCCCTTATTAGTTTCTACCTCCTTAGGTGGTGGCCTTGCATAAGGCTTACCGGATCTAGTATTCATCACCTCATCTTCTTCGGGCTCAGACCAAGTCCACTCCTCCTTCTTGAGTATAATATCATCATCACTGTCACTTGAATCCCAAAACCTGTTGACCACACAAATTGTTACTTCTCCACCAATCATAACTTGTTTAACTTCATTAAATTCCTCTTCTTCTTTGGTTGCTTCTCCTCCCATATCTTGAAAGGAAGACATGACAAAATCCTCATGCAAACCTCCTCCAATCATGAAGGTTGCTGGTGGTGGTACTCTATTGAACTTTGGCAATGGGTTATCTCTGGTGTTTGGCTTGTTGGGCTCGGGTAGCTTCCCATTATCAATTAAGTTTTGGATCTCATGTCTCAATATCACACATCTATCTGTGTCATGTCCTTGCATTTGGTGAAATTGACAAAATGCTTTGGTGTAAAAATTAGGCGGGAGAGGATTAGGCAAAGGACGAGGATTTAAGGGTTGTAGAAATCCCTTTCTTTGAAGCTTGTTGAGAACCCAGGACATCGGTTTTCCCAATTTTCAAAAATTGTCTCCTTGTTCCTTGGTTAGTAGCATTAACACCGACGGCCTTTTGCATGCTTTGGCTACCAGGTTGATAGCTCCCTTTCTCATTCCTTTTCGTTGCAAATCGACTCTTTTCCCTTTCCCATTCTTCAATTTGTAAACCAGCTTGGAGAAGGTCTTTGAAATCATGGATGAGTGTATGAGACATCCTTTCATGAAGACTAGGTAACACCCCTCTCACAATCATCCTTATTTGATTGGATTCATCGGGCCTCTTCTTGAGTAAAGCAGCCTTGTTTCTCCATCTCTTGACATAGTCTACAAAATTCTCATTCAGCCTTTGCCTAATGGATTCCACTTCCATCAAGGTAACTTCCAATTCAACATTATATCCATATTGTTGGATAAAGGCTTTGTAAAGTAGATCCCAGCTTTTTGTGTTCCATCATCTAAGGTATTGAACCAATTTTGGACAACAGGGTCCAATGAGAGCATAAAGTACCTTAGGGTTTGAGACTTAGTAGCTCTGGCAGATTGCATGGCAGTGATATATTGCTACACGTGGAGATGAGGATTTCCGGTGCCATTGTACTTAGCAAAGGAAGGCATCTTGAATTTATAAGGGACTTCTTCATCTTGTTCAAATAACTTGTCAACTTTAAACATCTCTTCGGTTTTCATCTTCTTCTCAAATTTCTTTTCTAAATCAGCAATCATCTTTTCAACATCAGATGTCTTGGTCTTTTCAATAGTTGCCTTCTCGACAGCCTTCGGTTCTTTCTTCTTTTCTTGAACCTCTTGGTAGTATTGAGCCCAATCATCATCATCATCAATGACCACCTTTTCATCATCAAAAGCTACTTCATTAATTTTAGTCTTCCCTTTGTCCTTTGGTTTCTTAGTGCTAGCAGATGCCTCGGCATTTTTTTCTAAGATTGCAGTCAATTGGTTCTTCATGGTCTCAGCTAGGGCCTCTTTGATCTCTTCCATCTTGGCATTAAGGGCCTCATCAACCATCCTTTGAATTTGTTTGGGCTCCATTGTCTTTGGTGAGCAAGTGATTGAGTCGTTGCTAGATGCTTCATCTCCGGCGTAGGTCAGTTGTAAGATTTAGAACTATCGTAATCGAGGGCTGTGAGCCAGAGAGGACCAATGATATGAGATGCAAATGTATGCATGTATGCATGTATGCACGAACAATCAATAAACAAGTGTAATTAGGACGATCCTTCCAACCTTATAACATCCACACACGAATGGCGAGTCTCTTTTCCTAGGTATATGGTTAACAAAATACCAACATGGGGTACCTTGCTTTAGAATAATTCCCTCGGACGTTTCAACCAATAGTTATATTTTCGAAAATGGAAATCAATTCATGATAATTCCCATTAATTAGGTTTTAATCCATTCAATCAACTAAAGTAGCTTTTATGCTATGTTGGATTAAAACGAAATTAAGAGGTTTATTATAAATAGATTTCTCACTTGAAAAGAGGTAACTAGTGGTTCATGCCAAAAACAAGCCCATGGTTAATTTATTCTTAGTGTAAATTAGGCCCACAATTGATTTTTGGTATTTCATAATTGACCTAAATATTTTTGCAAGCTCTTTGTAAAAAATGGTTTGGTGAAAATAGTTTTATTTCTAAGCCCATCGTAAAATATTTTAGAAAAATGGATTTTGGGCTTAGTATTTGGGCCATGAGCCAAAGAATTTTTTATTTGTTTTTAGAAAAGTCTTATGTCCAAAGATCATCTTGAAAAATTTTGAAAATAACTTTGGTCTTTTGGACTTTTAAAGAAAAATTTATTTTGAGCTTACAATATACTTAGATCATATTAGAAAAAGAACAAACCAAATAAGCCATGATTTCGACTAAGATAAACTAACCATAGTCAAACAACATGCATTTGGGGTAAAACCTAAGGAAAGTAACTAGGCCAATTACATGAGCTTTAGTCTTTGGGTTAAAAGGCTTAGGTTCCCATAGCAAGTATATACCAAACGGTACAAGGCTATGAGTGGTTATGCCATGCTCGATCTCCATACCTTGAGTGAAAGTATGGTATCCCTTACATAACATAACACGGGTAACACGGGCGTCCTAACTCACGCACACAATGCAATATAATATGATGCAATGGATAATATCATTATAAGAAAGAATATAATAATATAAAGACCAACAGAATCAACTTCTATTATCCCCAGTGGAGTCGCCACTATGAGCGGGGATTTTCGCCCCCACTCCCGATGGAATGGTTCTTGCGACTTCGGCACTGTTTAGGCTCGGGGCCTTAGAGATCACAGACCTAAGTCCGGAGAAAATGGAGTCGCCACCTGGACGAGCCGGGAAAAAAGAAAGGGGTGGATGACTCGATTCCTAAGGAATTCCCAACCCCCTAATGGGTTCGGAAAGTTGGGTACGTGTGGGAAAGGTGAGAAATGGCCCAGCACCCCCACAACGCCCGGTTCATTGGAACCGGCCTCCTTTACAGGTCTTAATATTATAAAATTCTTAAGTATAATAACATTATCCATATTACACACAATAAAAAGAAAGCATCAATATATTAAAATCAAAGCAATGTCCAAACAAAACAAAACAAAACAAATAAATGAACACCCATCCAAGGATGGAAACATGTCCTTACATCACATGCCTAGATAGGACATCCACCAAAAGGTAGAAACATGCCCTTTACATAAGTTCTAAAATAGAAAAGCAAATTAAATTACATGATGTTTAACTAATGAGGTACCCACCAAGTGGAAACATACCTCTTCCAACTTTTGGAAGCCTAAATTAATTGATAAAAGTAAATAATCATTCATCATAAATAAATCATTCATCAAAGCTATTAATCAAAATATAAAATAAACATCCATCCATGATAAATTACATAAATCAAGTATTGAAATTAAATAAATTAAAGCATAAGAAATAAATCAAAGCATAATCTAGTATAGAACTGAATAAAGCAAAAAAAAGTTCAAGTATAGCTACTATTTCCATTTAGGGTTTTTTTATCTCATGTGTTAAGGTTTTGGAAATTTCTAAAATTAAGCTACTGTGACTTTTTATGGAATTAAAATAAATTAGGGTTTTATGTTTTAAAAGATTGATAAGACTCTTTGATTAAACAAATTAAGGTTTGAATGATGAAATCATGAAACTAGGGTTTTGAATACCTTAAAATACTTTAATTTGTGATTTTTGGTTATTGAACTTTAAGCTACTGTGTAATTTTTGAGTTTTTATGTTTTTATGTTTTTTAATGTTTTAAAAGGATTAAGGTTCATAAAAATTATGGTTTAAAGTTTTAAAAGGATTAAGTTTCATTGTTTTAGGTTTAAAAGTTGAATTTTGGTTTTAGGCTTTGAAATTAGGGTTCTCGGGTAATGAATTTGAATTAGAGTTTTAAAAAGCAATTTGATGATTTATGAAGTTTTATGAATTTAAACATATGGATTGAAGTTTTTATAAGTAGAAAAGATGTTTTTGAAGGCTTTTTGAATGAAATAGAACCTAATTTAAAATTTTGAAAGAAGCAAAATTTGATTTTGGTTTTGTTGAAAAATATGTTCAATGAGAGTTTTAAGATTTTTAAGAAGAAAAAATAACAATTTTAAGTCTTTTTTAGAAAAGAAAGTCACGTTTTAGTGTTTTAATCTTAGAATAATTAAAATAAAGTTCTAAAGTTTTGATTTAAAAAAACCTTAAATTGTATAGATTTGCTACTGTGTTACATAAATTAAAAAGAATTTAACATACCTTCTTTTGTTGATTCTCCAAAAATAACTCTTCTTGGATGAACTAGCTCCAAAGACAAGCCTTTGTTACCTTTTTAAATTGCTTAATTCATGGTACTCCTCCCTTTAAAAATCAATTGAATTGATTTATTGCTTTTCCTTCCTTGATTTGGTTTCAAATCCTATACTCATTGTGTAAATTTTTCCTCCTCCAATTTGGTTCAATTAATCCTTATTTATAGTGGTTTTTAGGTTATTTCTTCCTAATTCCACACGGCAATTAATATTAATAAAAAAAGAAATTAAAACCTAATTGGATTAGGTTTCTAAAATTTGTGTCAAAAAAAATTTGCGCTGGCAAAAATTGTGGCAACGGGCCCATGGCTGGGGCCAGTAGGCGCAACAGCCCGCAGTGGGCGTGCCAGCCCGCAGGAATTTCCTGCGAGAAGTTATTTCGCCCGCAGGAATTTCCTACGGGCAAAATAACTTTGCCTGCAGGAAATTCCTGCAGGCGAAGGTTTTGCCCGTAGGTTTGCCCGTGCGGGGCAAAACTCCCTCGGGCCCGTGCCCTGCAAGAAAATCCTACGGGAAGTTATTTCGCCCGCAGGAATTTCCTGCGGGTGAAGTGCTGGGCCTACGGGCGTGCCGCCCAAAATGACCACGGGCCCGTACGACTGCGATTTTATTTTTATTTTTATTTTTAATTTTTATTTGTTTATTTTCATTTTTTATTAATAAAAATTAGATACTAAGATAAAAATTACTTAATTAAAATTATTTTGGACCAATTAGACAACAAAAATCATTTTGGGCTAAATAAAACATATTAGATCGGATTGGGTCAAAAATTAAGGGTCTACAATTATCCTACCTAGAAGAGTTGAAGTTGAGGCAAGACAAAGGTCCATCCCCAAGAGTGAAGAATTAAGATGAAGATCAATTTCTGCAAAAGCATATGGTTCTTCTTGATTTATCCAGGCATCAGGTCAACATCAAGCAGCTAGAGAATGAGCATCTTCAGAGGAAAGACGATTATGCCCTAACAATATTAATTAGCCAGAGGATGAGCATGTCCGAAAGAAACTATATTGAATAATGATCACCCAGCTTATGTTGGATTTGTTAAAGTATCTTGACGGTGTAGATTTTCTTGATATGTTGAAGTATCTAGGTTTTTTTCTAGTGAGAAATTAGAGTCGCTCACTATCCTACCAAGATATCAAAGTCGCTTGGTGGATTTCATCAGGATATTAGAGTCACTCGATGATTATTATGATTTATCAAGATATTAGAGTCGCTTGGTCGATTTCATCGGGATATTAGAGTCACTCGATAACTATTTTGATTCACAAAGATATTAGAGTCGCTTGGTGTTTTTCATCAGGATATTGAGTCGTTTAATGACTATTTTAATTCGCTAAAAAATTAGAGTCACTTGGTAGATTTTATCAAGATATTAAAGTCGCTCAATAACTATTTTGACTCACCAAGATATTTAAGTCACTTGGTGATTTTCATTGGGATATTAGAGTCGCCCAATGACCTGCTGAGATATTAGAGTCACCCAATGGATTTTGTTACTTGGTCATTGCGATATTAGATTTTCTCGATGAACCTATTGGGATATTGTAGACCCTTAATTTTTGACCTAGTCCAGTCCGTTATTTTTTATATAGTCTAAAATAATTTTTATGGTATTTTAATTAAATAGTATTTATTTTAGTATTTATTTTTAAATGTTTTAATAAAATAATAATAATAAATAATAATAATAATAAATAAAAATAAAAATAAAAATCGGTGACGAAAAAATACATCACCGAAAGTAATTAGCCAAGGCCAATTTCTCCCACAGGAATTTCCTGCAGCAAAATTGGCTGGCCGCGCGCCCAGCTAGCAATTTTTTGCAAATTTCCTCGCAGCCCGCAGCAGTTTTTTCCAGCAAAATTTTCCAACACAATTTTTTTCGAAACCAAACTCTATTTGGTTTTGGTTTCTTTTCCTAATTAATCTTAGTTTCCTTAAACAATTAGAATGAATCTTATAAATTTTCCTATAAATAACACTTTGAAAACACAGAAAAAAGGGAGAGGAGAACTTTGGACTTGGATCGGACAGTGGGACTTTGATTAGGTGATCAAAACTTGGTTTACAGAAAACCCTAGCCAGAGAAGATTAGCAACAAGCAAAGCCATCAACAATTCATCAAAGGCAGCAACCTTACCTTTGTCTTTGTTCATACAGAAAGCAACTTTTGGTGGAACCAACGAACGGAGGTTTGAATCTCTATTTTCTTTTTTACAATAGCTTCAATCACTGAAAATTAACAAATTATTTCTTATGTTTCTTCTAGACCTTAAAACCCTAAAATGTTTTTTCCAAATACCTTAAAAACCTTAATTCGTTTCTTTTATTTCCAATAACCTTAAATCATCCTTTTGTTTCCAAAAACTTCAAAAACCCTAAATCATTTTATTAATTCCCAAAACCCTAATCTCTATTCCAACAAGTCAGTAGCCTTATTTTTTTAAGCATCAAAAGCTTTAACCCTAATTAATCCTTCTTTCCAAAATCACAGTAAGCATTATTCTTTTAAAAATAACACTAGTTTCTTCCAATTTCAAAACCCTATTTTCTAAACCTTAAACCCTAAAATCTTAATTTTCAACACCGAAACCTACAATCCTAAAAGCCAGTTTTCAAAATCTTCGGGGTCTGGGCCCTGACCTCGCAAGGGGCGCTGCCCCCTTGACCTCCGCCCGCTAACCGGCTAGCGGGACTGCCGTGTGGGCTCGGGTCAATATTTATTTGTTTGGTATAAATCTTTATGTTTAACTTCTTTTATTATGATTATTCAAAATACAAACCTAAACCCTAATTTATTCAAACCATAAATTCAAATTCTGTTTTCAAATCTTCACAGTAGTTTTTTATAATTTTATTCACTGGATATTTTAATCTTTCATATAACTCCCTTAAAAACTTTCTATATTTGTTCCATTCAAAAATACTTAAGTAGTTATTATAGTCAATACTAAAACCATACTTACCTTTGATCACGACAAAATAAATCAAGGTTTCAAACCATAAAACCCTAATTTCATAATTTTACCCCTCAAACCCTAATTTGATCAATCAAAGAACCTTACTAATTTCTTAAATTATAAAGCCCTAATCCATTTAAATTCTCTTAAAACTTACAGTAGCCTAAACAATGACAATAATAATATCTTAAGATTCCAAAACCCTAAAATATTAATTAAAGAACTTTAAATAGAAACAGTAAATCTCAATTTGTATCTTTACTTGCTTTATTTTTAGATTTGATTATGTAGTCTGTTATATGCTTTGGTGGTTGATTTATTTAATTTCAATGCTTGATTTATTTAATTTATCATGGATGGATATTTTTTTTATTGTTATTATTTTCTTGTTTTAGTATTAAAAGTGTAAGAGGTATGTTTCCACTTTGTGGGTACCTCATTAGTTAAATATCATGTAATTTAAATTGCTTTTATATTTTAGACCAATGTAAAGGACATGTTTCTACCTTTTAGTGGGTGTCCTATTAGTTTAGACATGGATGATGTAAGGACATGTTTTCATCCTCAGATGGGCGTCCATTTTTTTGTTTTTCTTGGACATTGCTTTGATTTTAATATAATGATGATTTATTTTAATTGTTGCATGTAATATGGATAATATTGTTATATTTAAGAATTTTATAATATTAAGACTTGTAAAGGAGGCCGGTTCCAATGAACCGGGCGTTGTGGGGGTGCTGGGCCATTTCTCACCATCCCCACACGTACCCAACTTTCTGAACCTATTAGGGGGTTGGGAATTTCATAGGAATCGAGTCATCCACCCCTTTCTTTTTCCTGGCCCATCCGGGTGGCGAGTCCATTTTCTACGGACTTAGGTCCGTGTTCTCTAGGACCCCGAGCCTAAACAGTGCTGAAGTCGCAAGAACCATTCCACCGGGAATGGGGGCAAAAATCCCCGCTCATAGTGGTGACTCCACTGGGGATAAGAGAAGTTGATTCCATTGGCCTTTATATTATTCTATTCTTTCTTATAATGATATTATCCATTGCATCATTTAGATTGCATCATGTGCGTGAGTTAGGATGCCCGTGTTACCCGTGTTGTGTTATGTAAGGGATACCATACTTTCACTCAAGGTATGGAGATCGAGCATGGCATAACAACTCATAGCCTCATACCATTTGGTATATACTTGCTATGGAAACCTAAGCCTTTTAACCCAAAGACTAAAGCTCATGTAATTGGCCTAGTTACTTTCCTTAGGTTTTTACCCCAAATGCATGTTGTTTGACTATGGTTAATTTATCTTGGTTTAAATCATGGCTTATTTGGTTTGCTCTTTTTCTAATATGACCCAAGAACATTTGTAAGGTCAAATAAATTTTTCTTTAAAGTCCAAAAGACCAAAGCTATTTTCAAAACGTTTCAAGATGGCCTTTAGGCATAAAACTTTTCTAAAAACAAATCAAAAATTCTTTTGCTCATAACCCAAATAATAAGCCCAAAATCCATTTTTTCTAAAAGCTTTTTACAATGGGCTTAGAAATAAAATTATTTTCATCCTTTTCTTACAAAGAGCTTGCAAATTATTTAGGTCAATTGTGAAATACTAAAAATCAATTGTGAGCCTAGTTTATACTAAGAATAATTAACCATGGGCTTGTTTTTGGCATGAATCATCAGTTACTTTTTCAAGTGAGAAACCTATTTATAATAAACCTCTTAATTTAGTTTTAATCCAATATAGCATAAAAGCTACTTTAGTTGGTTGAATGGATTAAAACCTAATTGATGGGAATTATCATGGATTGATTTCCATTTTTGAAAATATAACTATTGGTTAAAATATCCGAGGGAATTATTCGAAAACAAGATGCTCCATGTTGGCATTTTGTTAACCATATTACCTAGGAAAAGAGACTCGCCATTCGTGTGTGGATGTTATAAGGTTGGGAGGAACGTCCTAATTATCTTTCTTTGTTGATTGTTTGTGCATGCATGCATACATGCATACATTTGCATCTCATATCATTAATCCTTTCTGGCTCACAGCCCTGGATTATGATAGTTTAAAAGCTTACGACAATTTGACCTACGCCGGAGATGAAGAATCTAGCAACGAATCAATCTCTTTTTCACCAAAAGTAATGGAGCCCGAACAAATTCAAAGAATGGTGGATGATGCCTTCAATGCCAAGATGAAGAAATAAAAGAGGCCCTAGCTGAGACTGTGAAGAACCAATTGGCTGCAATTTTAGGAAATAATGTCAAAGCGTCTGCTAGCTCTAAGAAGCCAAAGGAAAAAGGGAAGGCTAAAGTTGGTGAAGTAGCTTTTAATGATAATAAGGTGATCATTGATGATGATGATTGGGCTCAATACTACCAAGATCCTCAAGACAAAAAGGAGCCAAAGGTTGTTGAGAAGGCAACTACTAAAAAGACCGAGACATCTGATGTTGAGAAGATGATTGTTGATTTAGAAAAGAAATTTGAGAAGAAATTGAAAACCAAAGAAATGTCTGAAGTCGACAAACTATTTTGCGAAGTTTGATGGAACCGAAAATCCTCACCTCCATGTGAAGCAGTATATCACTGCTATGCAGTCTGCCCGAGCTACTAAGGCTCAAACTCTAAGGTACTTTATGCTCTCATTGGATTCTGTTATCCAAAATTGGTTCAATACCTTAGATGAAGGAACACAAAAGATTTGGGATCTGTTATACAAGGCTTTCATTCAGCATTATGGGTATAATGTTGAAATGGAAGTTACCTTAATGGAAGTTGAGTCCATTAGGCAACAACCAAATGAGAATTTTGTGGACTATGTGAAAAGGTGGAGAAATAAGGCTGCTTTGCTCAAGAAAGGCCCGATGAATCCGATCAAATAAAGATGATTGTGAGAGGGGTGTTGCCTAGTCTTTGTGATAAGATGTCTCATACACTTATCCGTGATTTCAAAGAGCTGGCTTGCAAATTGAAGAGTGGGAAAGGGAGAAGAGCCGCTTTTCGGCAAGAAGGAATGAGAGAAAATTATCAGCCTAACAGTCAAAGTACACAAAAGGAAGCTAATGTTAATACCGCTAGTCAAGGAGGAATAAGGCAGTTTTTAGAATTAGGGAAGCCATTGTCTTGGGTTCTCAATAAGCTACAAAAGAAGGGATTGTTACAACCATTGACTCCTCGTCCTGTGCCTAATCCTCTTCTACCAAACTTTGATACTAATGTGTTTTGCCAATTCCATCAAAGGCCTGGACACGAAACAGACAATTGTATGAAGTTGAGGCATGAGATCCAGAATCTAATCAACAGTGGTAAACTACCTGAGCCACACAAGCCCAATACCAAGAATAATCCTTTGCCTAAATTTTTTTTATCATCCTTTGAAGATGGAAATATTGAAGATGTGAAAGGAAAAGAAGCTTAACTCAATAAACTTTCCTTGGCTTGAATGTTGCTTTTCAATTTTGCTTTCTTTAATATTTAATTGGAGCAATCATGTTTTTCAAATTTAAAGTTGTTTGAGTAAATTACTTTCATTAAAATTTTTGTTGGTCTTTGCTTATTTTGGTGCTCAACCAATGAGGAATCTAGCTTGATAATTCATGAATTAATATATTTATGCATCATGACTTGAATGACTTTACTAGGTGAGGGAATTGCTCTATAGCATTGAATTGTATTTGCTTACCTAGAGAGGGCTCCTACATAATTACCTTTGTCTAGGTCCTAGTCAGTCTTAGAACATGCTTAGGCAAACTTTCGAGGCAAAATTGAACTCTACTTATTTAAGAGAGAAATGATCTAGGCATTGTTTGGTTAGCCAACAACTTGTATCCACCCTATTAAATATCAATCCCTAGTTGTCCCTTTGAGCCTTCATAAAATTTTAGCTTTCTTTTCATTGGATTACAAACCCCAATAACCTACCCTGAGCTGTTGTGATACTTTTGACAAGTCTTATGATCACTAAGGTGAAGAGGTAAGAAGATCAAGGAATGGAATGCATAGCCAATACTGTAAAAATAGTTGGTGTTATCATGACTATAAGGGTAGTTGAAGTTCTCAAGACCGTAAGGGTAGTTGAAGTTTTCCTAATATCTCCAATATATGAAGACAACATCAGAGTAACAAATGATTTAACCCTGTTAAAGAAGATTTATGTCACTCCACTCATCCATTATTGGAAACCAAGTTGGTACAAGCAAGACAACTCTTTTAGAGCTAGAACCAAAAAAAAAGAGAAAGAAGAAAAGAAAAGAAAAGAAAAAGAAAAAGAAAAAAGGACAAAAGAAAAAAGAAAAAAGAAAAAAAAGGACAAAAGAAAAAGGGAAAAAAAGAAAAAAAAAGAAAGATAAAACCTAAAAAGGCGGTTCAGAAAGCCAACTGAGTTCTCTTTTACCTAAAGTAGAAAAAGGCTTCCATTTGGTTCATAAGGACATTTTGACTTGAATTTGTCCAACCCAACCAAAGATTCAATCAAAATTGGAGAAAAAAGGAGGAAGACCATCCAGTTCTTGAAAGTTTTATACTTGACAGTCCTACGAGGAAGAAGGACAAAATGATAAAATGCTCAAAGAAAGGAAAGAGTAAGAAAAATAAAAAGAAAGAAAAGGGAGAAGAAGAAAAGAAACAAATTTGGGTATCAAACATTTTGCAAGGGCAAAGGCTGTCCTAATCAAGATCCAGATTAATTCCAAGAAGATAGAAGGAATTTGGAGTCTAACAAGATTGCTCCAAACTGCCTAAAGTTCAAACAAGAAATTTGTAGTGTGAGGTTTTGCCCATAGTGTCACAACGGCTCCAACTTACAAATGGCCTGTAGACCCTTAATTTTTGACCCAGTCCGATCTAATATATTTTATTTAGTCCAAAATAATTTTTGTGTTATCTTAATTAAATAATATTTGTTTTAGTTTTTATTTTTTATAATTTTTTTAAAAAATTATTATAATAATTAAAAATAAAAATAAAAAATAAAAAATAAAAAATAAAAATAAAAATCCACGACGAAAAAATCGGCTACGAAAAAAATTCGTCGCCGAAAGCGTTGGACGAAATGGCCAAAGCCATTTCGCCCGTAGGATTTTTCTGAGGGGGAAATAGCTTTGCCATTTCACCAGCAGGGAAATCCTGCGAGTGAAATGGCCAGCAGCCAATTTCACTCGCGCACCCTCACAAGTTTCCACAGCGGCCCGCAGTAGTTTTTTGCCAACAAAATTTTTCGACGCAATTTTTTCCGAAATCAAATTCTATTTGGTTTCGATTTCCTTTTCCTAATTAGTGATAAATTCCTTAAACAATTGGAATTAAGCTTCCAAAATTTCCTATAAATAAGAAAAAAAAAGACACATAATGGAGGGAGGAAAAAAACTTTGAAGAGATCGGACTTAAAAAATTCTTTTTGGCAGTGAAAACAATCGGACTTTTTGAGAGAGGAATAAGCAAGCAAGCAATCAATCCATCAAAGGCAGCCATCTTACCTTTGTCCTTGTTTATCCAAGAAGCAATTTTTGGTGGAACCAATAAACGAAGGCTTGCATATCTACTCTCTTTTTTCCTTATAGTAGCATCAATCATTAAATTATTTCTTTTGATTTTAAAAACCTTAATTCGTTCCTTTGTTTTCCAAAAATCTAAAAATTATTTTTCTGTTTCTTCTAAAACCTAAGAACCCTAATCTATTTCTTCAAAATCTTAAAACCCTAATTTACTATCCAACTTTCCAAAACCTTAAATCATTTTACTAATTCCCAAAACCCTAATCTGCTTTCCAATTTTCCAAAACCTTAAAACCTTAAATTGATCCTTCTATTTCCAAAAACCCTAAAAAAATACTTTCTGTTTCCAAAAACCTTAAATCGTCTTGCCTATTTCCAAAAACTTTATAAAACTATAAATTGTTTTCTCAAATTCTAAACTCAAATATATTTTCCGAAACACTAAAATCCCTAATTCAACTTCAAAACCAAAAAATAGTAAACACCAAACTAGTAAACCTAAACCCTAATTTTCCTAAACCCTAATCCTTAAGATCTTAAAACCTTATAAACCTAAATATTAAAATTCAACACAGTAAGCCTAAAAACAACAATCCAGTGGCTAATAATCATAAACCTAATGTTTTAATATCCAAACCCTAATTTCATGATTTTACTCCTCAAACCCTAATTTGATTAATCAAAGAACCTTATCAATCTCTTAAATTATAAAACCTTAATCCATTTCAATTCCCTTAAAACTTACAGTAGCCTAAACAAATAAATTCCAAAACACTAAATATTAATTAAAGAACTTTAAATGAGAAATAGTAAACTTCAATTTGTATCTTTACTTACCTTATTTAGTTATGTACTTTATTATATGCTTTGATTTATTTAAGTTCAATGATTGATTTATTTAGTTTATCATGGATGGATGTTTATTTTATATTTTGATTGATATCTTTGATGAATGATTTATTTATGATGAATGGTTATTTACTTTTATCGATTTATTTTGATTTTCAAATGTTGTAAGAGGTATGTTTCCACTTTGTGGGTATCTCATTAGTTAAATATCATGTAATTTAAATAGCTTTTATATTTTAAACCAATGTAAAGGACATGTTTCTACCTTTTGGTGGGTGTCTTATTAGTTTAGACATGGGTGATGTAAGGGCATGTTTCCATCCTCGGATGGGTGTCCATTTATTTATTTTGCTTGGACATTACTTTGATTTCAATATAACGATGCTTTATTTCAATTATTGTGTGTAATATGGATAATATTGTTATATTTAAGAATTTTATAACATTAAGACCTGTAAAGGAGGCCGGTTCCAATGAACTGGGCGTTGTGGGGGTGCTGGGACATTTCTCACCTTCCCCACACATACCCAACTTTCCGAACCCATTAGGAGGTTGGGTATTCCTTAGGAATCGAGTCATCCACCCCTTTCTTTTTCCCGGCCCGTCCGGGTGGTGACTCCATTTTCTCCGGACCTAGGTCGAACAGTGCCAAAGTCGCAAGAACCATTGCACCGGGAGTGGGGGCAAAAATCTCCTCTCATAGTGGCGACTCCACTAGGGATAAGAGAAGTTGATTCTGTTGGTCTTTATATTATTATATTCTTTCTTATAATGATATTATCCATTGCATCATATTAGATTGCATCGTGTGCGTGAGTTAGGACACCTGTGTTACCCGTGTTATGTTATGTAAGGGATACCATACGTTCACTCAATGTATGGAGATTGAGCATGACATAACCACTCATAGCCTCGTACCATTTGGTATATACTTGCTATGGGAACCTAAGCCTTTTAACCCAAAGATTAAAGCTTATGTAATTGGCCTAGTTACTTTCCTTAGGTTTTACCCCAAATGCATGTTGTTTGACTATGGTTAATTTATCTTGGCTTAAATCATGGCTTATTTGGTTTGTTCTTTTTCTAATATGACTTAAGTACATTGTAAGCTCAAAATAAATTTTTCTTTAAAATCCAAAAGACCAAAGCTATCTTCATAACATTTCAAGATGGTCTTTGGATATATAACTTTTCTAAAAACAAATCAAAAATTCTTTTGCTCATGGCCCCCAAATATTAAGCCCAAAATCCATTTTTTCTAAAATATTTTTACAATGGGCTTAGAAATAAAATTATTTTTTTTTACAAAGAGCTTGCAAATTATTTAGGTCAATTACGAAATGCCAAAAATCAATTGTGAGCCTAGTTTATACTAAGAATAATTAATCATGGGCTTGTTTTTGGCATGAATCATTAGTTACTTTTTCAAGTGAGAAATCTATTTATAATAAACCTCTTAATTTAGTTTTAATCCAATATAGCATAAAAGCTACTATAGTTGGTTGAATAGATTAAAACCTAATTAATGAGAATTATCATTTCCATTTTTTAAAATATAACTATTGGTTGAAACGTCCGAGGGAAATATTCAAAAACAAGGTACCCCATGTTGGTATTTTATTAACCATATACCTAGGAAAAGAGACTCGCCATTCGTGTGTGGATGCTATAAGGTTGGAAGGAACGTCCTAATTATCTTTCTTTATTGTTTGTGCATACATGCATATATTTGCATCTCATATCATTGATCCTCTCTGGCTCACAGCCCTGGATTATGATAGTTTAAAAGCTTACGACAATCCGACCTATGCCAGAAATGAAGAATCTAGCAATGACTCAATCTCTTTTTCACCAAAAGCAATGGAGCCCGGACAAATTCAAAGAATGGTGGATGATGCCCTCAATGCCAAGATGGAAGAAATAAAAGAGGCCCTAGCTGAGATAGTGAAGAACCAATTGGCTGCAATTTTAGGAAATAATGTCGAAGCGTCTGCTAGCTCCAAAAAGCCAAATGACAAAGGGAAGGCTAAAATTGGTGAAGTAGCTTTTGATGATGATAAGGTGATCATTGATGATGATGATTGGGCTCAATACTACCAAGATCCTCAAGACAAAAAGGAGCCGAAGGTTGTTGAGAAGGCAACTATTTGAAAGACAGAGACATCTGATGTTGAAAAGATGCTGATTTAGAAAAGAAATTTGAGAAGAAATTGAAAACCGAAGAAATGTCTAAAGTTGACAAAATATTTGAGCTAGATGAAGAAGTTTCGTACAAGTTCAAAATGCCATCTTTTGCGAAGTTTGATGGAACTGGAAATCCTCATCTCCATGTGAAGTAGTACATCACTACTATACAGTCTGCCCGAGCTACTAAGTCTCAAACTCTAAGGTACTTCATGCTCTCATTGGACCCTATTGTCCAAAATTGGTTCAACACCTTAGAGGAAAGTTCACAAAAAGATTGGGACATGTTGTACAAGGCTTTCATTCAATAATATGGGTACAATGTCAAGCTAGAAGTAACCTTGATGGAAGTTGAGTCCATTAGAAAAAGGCCAAATGAGAATTTTGTGGACTATGTGAAAAGATGGAGAAACAAGGCTGCTTTGCTCAAGAAGAGGCCCAATGAATCTGATCAAATAAGGATGATTGTGAGAGGGGTGTTGCCTAGCCTTCATGAAAGGATGTCTCAAACCCTTATAGGGGATTTCAAAGATCTTCTCCAAGCTGGTCTACAAATTGAAGAGTGGGAAAGGGAGAAAAATCACTTTTCAATAAGAAGGAATGAGAAAGGGAACTATCAGCCTAGTAATCAAAGCATGCAAAAAGAAGATGGTATTAATGCGACTGGTCAAGGAAATAAAAGACAATTCTCAGAATTGGGGAAACCTCTATCTTGGGTTTTTAGCAAGCTGCAAAAGAAAGGGTTGTTACAACCATTAGCTCCTCGACCATTACATAATCCACAACCACCAAAATTCAATGCCGAGACCTTCTATCAATTTCATCAAATGCGAGGGCATGAAATAGATAAATGTGCTTGTCTAAGACATGAGATCCAAGATTTGATTAATTGTGGTAAGCTACCTAAGCTGGATATGCCCGATACCAAGAAAAACCCTTTGCCTAAATGTGGAAGAGTGCCACCACCAGCAACCTTCATGGTGGAAAAAGGATTAGAAGAAGATTTTGTTTTATCATCCTTTCAAGATGAAGATATTGAAGATGTGAAAGCAAAAGAAGCTTAACTCAATAAACTTTCCTTAGCTTGAATGTTGCTTTTCAATTTTGCTTTCTTTAATATTTAATTTGAACAATAATGTTTTTCAAGTTTAAAGTTGTTTGAGTAAATTACTTTCATTAAAATTTTTGTTGGCCTTTGCTTATTTTGGTGCTCAACCAATGAGGAATCTAGCTTGATGATTCATGAATTAATATTTTTATGCATCATGACTTTAATGACTTTACTAGATGAAGGAATTGCTCTATAGCATTGAGTTGTGTATGCTTACTTAGAGAGGGCTCCTGCATAATTACTGTTGTCTAGGTCCTAGTCAGTCTTAGAACATGCTTTGATAAACTTTCAAGGCAAAATTGAACTCTGTTTATTAAAGAGAGAAATGATCTAGGCATTGTTTGATGAGCCAACAACTAGTATCCACCCAATTAAATATCAATCCCTAGTTATCCCTTTGAGCCTTCATAAAATTTTAGCTTTCTTTTCATTGGCTTATAAACCCCAATTGTAATATCCCAAAGTATGCCCTAGAAGTTTTGATATTATTGTTATAATTGTATTGAATGTGTATATGTTAAATTTTAAAGAGAAGAGAGCTTTAAAGGGAAGTGTATATGTTGTGTATATGGAAATATATACAACATATATACAAGTAAAAGTGATGGTCAAAGGAAGAAGATATTTAGCTATTTTAATTAATTAAGTTAATTAGTGGAAAATGAGAAATTAAAATGAATGGAAGAGATTAATTTGGATTATTTAATATTATATTTGCTTGGAGGAGATTTAAAGAGAGGAGTATTTGACTTTGGTTTCTTGAATTTCTTTCCATTTTCTTCCCTTTTCCTTTTGTTGGCTGGCCATCTAAAGCAAGAGAGAGAGAGAGTGAGTTTTGTGATCCAAGCTCAAATTGAAGGAAGATTCAAGTGAAGAAGTTGAAATTTGAGAAGTATTATCAACTTTGGTAAGTTCTCTCTTGATTTCTCTTGTTTATTTTGGAATTATGTTTGAGTTTGAGGGTTTATTGTTGAGGATAGGAGTGTGTGTTGAGTATGTTGTGTTTAAGAGTATTTGATTCATTTGATTGTTGGATCTTTGAGTTTGGATTGAAGAAAAGAGTAAATTGGTTGGAAGAGAAAGTGTGTAATTGTGTTTAAGGGTTTGTGGTGATGATTTTAATTTGTGATTGATATATGTTTTGAGTTGTTTCGGTGTTTTTGCATGTTTGTTATGGTTCTTAGGTATGTTGAGTTAAGTTTGTTTGAAGTGGATTTTGGTAAAAGAAGGTGAATTATTGAATTAAGTGTTGTTGTGGCCGGAATCTGTGTTTTTGGCCTGACACGCCCATGAGCACGACCAGGATTTTGGGCGTGTCGAAGGTTCTATGTTTTGGATGGGTGACACGAGCAGTGACACACCCATGTCACTGAGCGTGTCATAGCTACTGTGTTGGTGAGGAATTGACACGGCCATGAACACGCACATGTTGTTGGACGCGTCAATATTTCTGTGAGACAGAATATATTACATGTTCAGTGACACGCCCGTGGTTCTGAGCGTGTCAAAGCTTCTGTGTTGTGGGTTTAGGGCACGGTCAGGGACACGCCCGTGTTGGTGAGCGTGTCATTTCTAGGGTTTGCCCTAGTTAGTCTTATCTATTTTATCTCATATGTATTATTCCTTTTTGGATTAGGTTGTGAAGAGGTTGATTTGCCCTAACTTAAGTGGTGAAGAAGTGTTGGAAAGGAAGTGTATAGATTTGTATAAGTGGTGGTTAAGGTAAGTACAAGTTACATTATTGCATCTATTCATATAATGTTGAGACTTAACATACATTTGATTGTAAATGTGTTAAGAAATCTCATGTATTGTTAATACTTGTTAATAATGCTATGTTTGATATAATGTGAATATTAATGAGTATCTAAATTGTGGGTTAATGCCATTGACTATGTACAACTAAATATGAAATGAGTTGTGAAACCAATGTGATGGTTTATAATGATGCAAATGAATTATAATTGAGGCATGGTTGCCTATTTTGAGTATGATAAATGAATTGAGAAAGATTTTGTATCAAATGTGTTATTCAACCTTCAGAGTTCTGAGTTTGGTGGCATGCCAATGAATTACTGGATAGGTGAAAAGACTGGGTCGTAATTCGATTCCAGTTGAAAATTGTGAAATGATAAATGTGAAATGTGAATTAAAAGTAACAGTCTAGCCGGGTTGAGGATTTCCTCGGGTTTATCCGGGTTGAGGTCCAAGAGACTGGGTCTATTACTAGTAACAGTCTAGCCGGGTTGAGGATCTTCTCGATTTTAGACGGATTGAGGTCCAAGAGATTGGTCTGTTACACTATCCATGGATAGAGATATATACATATATGATGCCTACGGGCTTGATGATTATGATTATAGACCAAAGTAGTAACTCTGAACTTTGAATAACAAATTAGTGTCTTGTGGGCCCATACGTGTCTTTGTGTCAATGTAAATCATAAAATGATGAAATGTAGTCTTATGAATAATATGAAAATATCATTTGTGAATATTATATGAATTGTTGAAATGTGTGACATTGGGATTGCATAGAAGCATATTATTATTGTAGTTTGTACCACTAAGCCGTTGGCTTAGCGCGATTGTGATTCATCGCGTAGGTGACAGAGAAGAACCGGAGAGTTCCGCTAGACCGAGTAGAGTCTAGATTTTGAGACTTTGAGAGTGGAGCTTAAAGATCGAAGACACTGCCAATCATATATATATTTTATGTTTTGTAAAATTTGAGTTTTGATGTATAAACATTTGTAAATATTTGTTATACTTTCCGCTGCTTTTAATTAAACATTTTATCTTTTGGTCTTTTATAATTTCTTTTAAATGATTCAAACTTGTTCATGTTTTTTTTTTTTTGAAAAGGGATAAGTCATTATTTTCTTTATTATGACATTTCTATATTCAGTATACGTATATTACGATCGTAATAGCTTGCTATGTACGTATACGAAATATAGGGGTGTTACATTTATTTTGGTATCAGAGCCTAGGTTTGAGATTCTCAACCTAAGTGAATTGTAAGAAAAATAATATTTTGATTTTAAAAGTTGGTTTTGAGTACAATACATGTTTTGGTAAGGCAGTCTTTGATCTTTAATGAGGTATATTCTACTGTGTTTGCAGATATAGGTAGATATGGCATCTCATTCACGACAGTCTATTGAGGGTAGTGCGGAAAGTGTAGCTCCAGGAGAGAGTAGAGAGGGAGCTAGGGATGAGAGAGTTAGTGAGGCACCTGTTTCTGTGCCAGAGAGACCAGCTGCAGAGGAGGGTCCGCCGGGTTGTTTAAGGCATATGGTGGAGTTATTTAGACAAGCTCCAGTGCGGCCACCACCACCACAGCCTCAGGCACCGGTAAGACATTATGACAAGTTGAGGAAATATGGGGCTGAAGATTTTCTAGGCACTACCGATCCTGCAGTGGCTGAGCAATGGTTAGATAAGGTACAGAGGATATTCATTCAGTTGCAAGCCACTTCGGATGAGAAGTTTGATTATGCCAGATCCCTCTTACAGAAAGATTCCTATGACTGGTGGAAGACTGTTCCTCATGCTATGGATGATCCACCTACACTATCATATGGTGATTTCTTGAGGGAGTTCGAGCAGAAATATACTCCGAGGGAGTATAAAGATCTTAAGAAGATGGAATTCTTGAACTTAAGGCAAGACAACCGGACGGTTACAGAATATGAGATTGAGTATATCCGGTTGAGTCGATATGCTGGGGGAATTATCTCTGATGAAATAGACCGGTGCAGAAGGTTTGAGGAGGGATTTAAGGCCCTCTATTATGTGCATCGTGGCTGGTTCTAGATACCAGGATTTCTCTCAGCTTGTTGCAGCAGCTAGGAGTGTGGAGAGAGCTCAGAGTATAGCCGCAGCTGCTACTGAGGAGGAGGAGACTAGGGTAAGGAGACCCCAGTTTGAGGCAGGGTCTTCATCTGTAAAGAGGGGTAGAGGAAGTTTTGCTCCGAGGTTCAGTAGGAGTTAGAGACAGCCGGGTAGGTCAGTGCAGTATCCGAGACAGAGACCGAGACATACAGCTTCTGTAGCCAGTGCTTCGACTCCTAGAATTCAGAGGTCTACTCCACCTACATGTGAGATTTGTGGCAGAAACCATGTGGGTGTTTGCTGGATGAGAGGCAGATCAGCTGTGTGTTTTAGGTGTGGATCGCCCGATCATTTTATTAAGGAGTGTCCTGAGATATAGGAGCCTAGACAGGCTGAGTCT
The DNA here is from genome assembly GCA_947685225.1 of Garcia nutans. NCBI lineage: Eukaryota > Viridiplantae > Streptophyta > Magnoliopsida > Malpighiales > Euphorbiaceae > Garcia > Garcia nutans. Next base: position 4,752,839 of record CANTUV010000002.1, read on the forward strand.
GCAGCCTCTCGACCCAGTGTCAGCAGAGGTGGTCGAGGAAGTAGAGGTTTCAGTAGGGGTGGTCGATCCGAGTATAGTCAGAGAGGAGGATCATCATCCAGAGGCAGTAGGCCAGAGGAGGCCGGATCTTCTCAGAGGGTGTATGTGATGCAGAGGCAGCCAGATGCTTCAGCAGTGATTCCTGGTACATTTTCTTTATTTGGCATTTCAGTACTTGCTTTGATTGATCCAAGATCTACACATTCATATATTAGTGCATCCATATTACCTGTGTCTGAATTGCATACAGAATCCTTAGGATTTGATGTTTTGGTGACAAATCCTTTAGGACATAGTGTGGTTGTTAGTAAGGTGCACCGTGATAGTGCTGTTGTGGTGCAAGGTGAGGAGTTTCTTGGAGATTTAATTGAAATGCCTTTTAAAGAATATGATTTGATCTTAGGCATGGATTGGCTGTCTAAACATGGAGCTGTGGTGGATTGTGTAAAGAAGTGTGTCACCTTGAGAACCAGTGATGGTAAAGAGGTGGTAGTATCTAGTGAGCAGAGACAACTTCCATCCTTGTTTGTATCAGCTGTAACAGCTAGGAAATTGATTAGAAAAGGGTGTGATGCTTATCTTGCTCATGTGGTGGATACTAGAGTTAAGGGTTCTCAACTTGATGATATCACCACAGTTGCAGATTTTCCGGATGTGTTTCCTAAGGAGTTGCCAGGGTTACCCCCTGAGAGAGAGGTTGAGTTTGGTATCGATCTGTTGCCTGGTACCACTCCTATCTCTATCACTCCTTATCGAATGGCACCAGCTGAATTGAGAGAGTTGAAGGTGCAATTACAGGAGTTGTTGGATAAAGGGTTTATTCGCCCCAGTGTTTCTCCTTGGGGAGCTCCTGTCATGTTTGTGAAGAAGAAGGATGGCACTATGAGGTTATGCATCGATTATAGGCAATTGAACAAAGTGACTATTAAGAATAAATATCCTTTGCCTAGAATTGATGATCTCTTTGATCAATTGAAGGGAGCATCAGTGTTTTCCAAGATTGATTTGAGATTCGGGTACCATCAGTTGAGGGTTAGAGCTGAAGATGTTTCTAAGATAGCTTTTCGCACCAGATATGGGCATTATGAGTTTTTAGTAATGCCTTTTGGGTTGATGAATGCACCTGCAACTTTCATGGATTTGATGAATAGGGTGTTTAGGCCCTATCTGGATCAATTTGTGGTAGTTTTCATCGATGATATTTTAGTGTATTCGCATGATGAAAAGGAGCATGATAAGCATTTGCGAATTGTGTTGCAGATTTTGAGAGAGAAGCAATTGTATGCTAAACTGTCAAAGTGTGAATTCTGGCCTGACTAAATTACTTTTCTGGGTCATATAGTTTCAGCAGATGGGATAAGAGTCGACCCAAGTAAAGTTGAAGCTATTTTGAAATGGAGTCCACCAAAGTCTGTGACTGAAGTTAGAAGTTTTCTGGGTTTGGCAGGCTATTACCGATGGTTTGTGAAAGGTTTTTCTTTAATAGCTACTCCACTCACCAGATTGCTTCGGAAGGGAGTTAGATTTGTGTGGACAGATCAGTGTCAATCTAGTTTTTAACAGTTGAAAGAAATGTTGACTCAAGCACCTGTTCTTACTTTACCCGTGGAAGATAAACCATATGTGATTTATAGTGATGCTTCACATAATGGTTTAGGATGTGTTTTGATACAAGAGGGTAAAGTCATAGCTTATGCTTCTCGGCAGTTGAAGCCGCACGAGCTTAACTATCTGACTCATGATTTGGAGTTGGCAGCTATAGTGTTTGCTTTGAAGATTTGGCGACATCACTTATATGGGGAGAAATGTTTTATCTATACGGATCATAAAAGTTTGAAATATTTGGGTGTTCAAAAGGAGCTGAATCTTCGGCAAAGACGATGGTTAGAATTAATTAAAGACTAGACTGTTTGATTGATTATCATCCTGGTAAGGCAAATGTGGTTGCTGATGCCTTGAGTCGAAAGTCTTTAGCAGGTTTGGCTATGTATTCGCTCTCGTTGCTTGTTGAATTGAGAGCGTTACATGCTAATTTTGAAAGTTTGTGATGATGGTGCATTATTGGCTCAGCTACAGTTAAGACTAGTATTGTTAGATCAGATTAAAGAGGCTCAATTGGTAGATGAGAGAATTCAAAAGATTATATCAGATTGCCGAAATGGAGAGAGCAGAGATTTTCATGTAAAAAGTGATGGTAGTCTTTGGTTCAAGGATAGGTTGTGTGTACCTGATGATGAAAGTTTGAGGAAGATTATTTTAGAGGAAGCACACCAATCAAGTTTGCTATGCACCCGGGTAGTACAAAGATGTACCATGATTTGAAACAGCACTACTGGTGGTCTGGTATGAAGAGAGACATAGCAGAATTTGTGTCTAAATGTCTCACTTGTCAGAGGGTGAAAGCTGAACATCAAGTTCCAACAGGGTTGCTTCAACCTTTAACAGTGCCTGAATGGAAATGGGAGAGAGTGACAATGGATTTTGTATCAGGGTTGCCATTAACTCATAAGAAGCATGATGCTGTTTGGGTGATTGTTGATCGTTTGACAAAGACAGCTCATTTTCTTCCTGTTAGAATGGACTATTCTCTTGAAAGGTTGGTTGAGCTATATATTAGTGAGATAGTGAAATTACATGGAGTCCCAATCTCTTTAGTGTATGATCAAGACCCCCGGTTTACTTCGAGGTTTTGGAAGAGTTTACATGGGGCTTTGGGTTCTCGATTGCACTTTAGTACTGCTTTTCATCCGCAGACAGATGGGCAGTCAGAGAGAGTGATACAGATTATTGAGGATATGTTGAGAAGCTGTGTCATTGATTTCTCTGGAAGTTGGGACAGATTTTTGCCACTTGTGGAATTTGCTTACAACAATAGTCATCAATCCAGTATTGGTATGGCACCATTTGAGGCATTGTATGGTAGAAGATGCAGAATGCCTTTATGTTGGAATGAAATTGGAGAAGGCAAACTAATTGGTCCTAATTTGGTTAAAGAAACTGAAGAAAAAGTGAAAATAATTCGGGATCGGTTAAAGGTAGCTTCAGATCGACAGAAATCTTATTCAGATTTGAAAAGAAGAGACATAGAATTTAATATTAGAGATAAAGTATTTTTTAAAGTGTCTCCTTGGAAAAAGATATTGAGGTTTGGTCGAAGAGGGAAACTGAGTCCTCGTTTCATTGGACCGTATGAAGTTTTCGAAAGAATTGGGCCAGTTGCTTATCGTCTTGCTTTACCACCTGAGTTGGATAGAATCCATAATGTATTCCATGTTTCTATGTCAGATCCATCTCATATCTTACCAGTTGAAACCATTGAAGTGAGTTCGGATCTGACATTTGAAGAAGAACCAGTTGCTATTTTGGCGCATGAAGTGAAAGAGTTAAGAAATAAGAAAGTGCCATTGGTGAAGGTTCTTTGGAAGAATCATGGTAAAGAAGAGGCAACTTGGGAGAGTAAGCAAGTAATGCAAGATCAGTATCCTCAACTGTTTCAGACTTGATATCAGGTAATTTCGAGGACGAAATTTCTTTTTAGAGGGGGAGAATTGTAATATCCCAAAGTATGCCCTAGAAGTTTTGATATTATTGTTGTAATTGTATTGAATGTGTATATGTTAAATTTTAAAGAGAAGAGAGCTTTAAAGGGAAGTGTATATGTTGTGTATATGGAAATATATACAACATATATACAAGTCAAAGTGATGGTCAAAGGAAGAAGATATTTAGCTATTTTTAATTAATTAAGTTAATTAGTGGAAAATGAGAAATTAAAATGAATGGAAGAGATTAATTTGGATTATTTAATATTATATTTGCTTGGAGGAGATTTAAAGAGAGGAGTATTTGACTTTGTTTTCTTGATTTTCTTTCCATTTTCTTCCCTTTTCCTTTTGTTGGCCGGCCATCTAAAGCAAGAGAGAGAGAGAGAGTGAGTTTTGTGATCCAAGCTCAAATTGAAGGAAGATTCAAGTGAAGAAGTTGAAATTTGAGAAGTATTATCAACTTTGGTAAGTTCTCTCTTGATTTCTCTTGTTTATTTTGGAATTATGTTTGAGTTTGAGGGTTTATTGTTGAGGATAGGAGTGTGTGTTGAGTATGTTGTGTTTAAGAGTATTTGATTCATTTGATTATTGGATCTTTGAGTTTGGATTGAAGAAAAGAGTAAACTGGTTGGAAGATAAAGTGTGTGATTGTGTTTAAGGGTTTGTGGTGATGATTTTAATTTGTGATTGATATATGTTTTAAGTTGTTTTGGTGTTTTTGCAAGTTTGTTATGGTTCTTAGGTATGTTGAGTTAAGTTTGTTTGAAGTGGATTTTGGTAAAAGAAGGTGAATTGTTGAATTAAGTGTTGTTGTGGCCGGAATCTGTGTTTTTGGCCTGACACGCCCATGAGCACAACCAGGATTTTGGGCGTGTCGAAGGTTCTGTGTTTTGGATGGGTGACACGAGCAGTGACATGCCCATGTCACTGAGCGTGTCATAGCTACTGTGTTGGTAAGGAATTGACACGGCCATGAACATGCCCATGTTGTTGGACGTGTCAATATTTCTGTGAGACAGAATATATTACACGTTCAGTGACACGCCCGTGGTTCTGAGCGTGTCAAAGCTTCTGTGTTGTGGGTTTAGGGCACGGTCAGGGACACGCCCGTGTTGGTGAGCATGTCATGTCTAGGGTTCGCCCTAGTTAGTCTTATCTATTTTATCTCATATGTATTATTCCTTTTTGGATTAGGTTGTGAAGAGGTTGATTTGCCCTAACTTAAGTGGTGAAGAAGTGTTGGAAAGGAAGTGTATAGATTTGTATAAGTGGTGGTTAAGGTAAGTACAAGTTACATTACTACATCTATTCATATAATGTTGAGACTTAACATACATTTGATTGTAAATGTGTTAAGAAATCTCATGTATTGTTAATACTTGTTAATAATGCTATGTTTGATATAATGTGAATATTAATGAGCATCTAAATTGTGGGTTAATGCCATTGACTATGTACAACTAAATATGAAATGAGTTGTGAAACCAATGTGATGGTTTATAATGATGCAAATGAATTATAATTGAGGCATGGTTGCCTATTTTGAGTATGAGAAATGAATTGAGAAAGATTTTGTATCAAATGTGTTATTCAACCTTCAGAGTTCTGAGTTTGGTGGCATGCCAATGAATTACTGGATAGGTGAAAAGACCGGGTCGTTAGCCGATTCCAGTTGAAAAATGTGAAATGATAAATGTGAAATGTGAATTAAAAGTAACAGTCTAGCAGGGTTGAGGATTTCCTCGGGTTTATCCGGGTTGAGGTCCAAGAGACTGGGTCTATTACTAGTAACAGTCTAGCCGGGTTGAGGATCTCCTCGATTTTAGACGGGTTGAGGTCCAAGAGACTGGGTCTGTTACACTATCCGTGGATAGAGATATATATATATATGATGCCTACGGGCTTGATGATTATGATTATAGACCAAAGTAGTAACTCTGAACTTTGAATAACAAATTAGTGTCTTGTGGGCCCATACGTGTCTTTGTGTCAATTTAAATCATAAAATGATGAAATGTATTATTATGAATAATATGAAAATATCATTTGTGAATATTATATGAATTGTTGAAATGTGTGACATTGGCATTGCATAGAAGCATATTATTATTGTAGTTTGTACCACTAAGCCGTTGGCTTAGCGCGATTCTGATTCATCGAGCAGGTGACAGAGAAGAACTGGAGAGTTTCGCTAGACCGAGTAGAGTCTAGATTTTGAGACTTTGAGAGTGGAGCTTAAAGATTGAAGACACTGCCAAACATGTATATATTTTATGTTTTGTAAAATTTGAGTTTTGATGTATAAACATTTGTAAATATTTGTTATACTTTCCGCTGCTTTTAATTAAACATTTATCTTTTGGTCTTTTATAATTTCTTTTAAATGATTCAAACTTGTTCATGTTTTTTTTTTTTTGAAAAGGGATAAGTCATTATTTTCTTTATTATGGCATTTCTATATTCAGTATACGTATATTACGATTGTATTAGCATGCTATGTACGTATACGGGATATAGTGGTGTTACACCAATAACCTACCCTAAGCTGTTGTGATACTTTTGACAAGTCTTATGATCACTAAGATGAAGAGGCAAGAAGATCAAAGAAAGCAATGATTAGTCAAGACCATGAAGACAGTTGAAGTTCTCAAGACCATAAGAGGAGTTGAAGTTCTCAAGACCGTAAGGGTAGTTGAAATTTTCCTAATATCTCCAATATATCAAGATAACATCAGAGTAACAAATGATTTATCCCTGTTAAAGAAGATTTATTTCACTCCACTCATCCATTATTGGAAGCCCCAAGTTAGTACAAACAAGACAACTCTTTTAGAGCTAGAACCAAAAAAAAAGAGAAGAGAAAAAAGAAGAAAAAGAAGAGAAAAGAGAAAAGGAAAAAAGGACAAAACAAAAAAAGAAGAAGAAAAAAAGAGAAAAGAAGAAAAAATATAAAACCCAAAATGGTTCAGAAAGCCAACTGAGTTCTCTTTTACCTAAAGCAGCAAAAGGCTTCCATTTGGACAATTTGACAGCAAAAGGCTTCCATTTGGACAGTTCTCTTAAATTAGTCCAACCCAACCAAAGATTCAATCAAAATCAAAGAAAAAGGAGGAAGACCATCCAGTTCTTGAAAGTTCTGTATTTGACAGTCCTACAAGGAAGAAGGACTAAGTGATAAAATGCTCAAAGAAAGAGAAGAGTAAGAAAAATAAAAAGAAAGAAAAGGGAGAAGAAGAAAAGAAATGAATTTGGGTACCAAACTTTATGCAAAAGCAAAGACTATTCCAATCAAGATCCAGATTAATGCCAAGAAGGTAGAAGGAATTTGGAGTCTAGCAAGATTGCTCCCGATAGTCTAAAGTTCCAACAAAAAATTTATAGTGTGAAGGTTTGTCCTTTGTGTCATACCAGCTCCAATCTCAAAATGGCTTTCATTTAACCCGTGTCCCTTATAGACTCCATTTCAAGCCTATCAAAGACCTGTTGATCTCTCTTAGTAGGTAGAGTCTATTAGTGGGGATAGTTTGAATAAGTGTGCATATGAGATAGACAATATTTAAACTCAATGAGACATTTGACCAAGTAATGTGTATGTGCCTATCTGAAGTGCAACAGTTCTTGCTTAAATAGAAATAATTCCTGAGTTTAGTACGGGAACTAGGGTTGTCATGTTATAAATATGTTAATTTGAAAAATAAAGTCCTGAGGTACATTTACATTGATTTGGCAAAGTCAACATTTGATTTCAAAATCAAAATTCAAAAAGTAAAAAATATTTTTGTCACACAAAGCCTTCAAGTTAAGAGAAGTTTGTTGCATCATCAAAAATCGAAAAACACATTGGGCAAAGGAAATGATTATTGGTAAGGACATGAAGGAGCTACCAACTGACATGCTGAAACATAGTTTGAAATGCATGTATCCCTGACTCTGCTGCTTGGAGTCTCCACCACTCGTCTTTTCAACATCTTGAAGATAAAAGCCACAAATGCAAAGCTTTTGATCATTCCAATGCAAGACCTGAACGAGCATCGGAAAGGAATCAATGAGAATACTTCTACTGATCACCTCGGTCTGTGAGTCGATGGAATGATTGTAAGTATTATTCATGCATATCATGCATACATGAGCATATCACATCACACTTTCTTGTCTTGTATTGTCTATTCTTTATTAAGGTGAATAGCAAACACACTGTGAAGTAAACAATCAAAAGAAGATATCAAATCAGGGGGGCATGGAAAGCCCATTGCTTGAGAAAGTTCCAGTAATTTTGCAAAGAGAAGAAATGTGTGCTTGTGCGAAGAACTTGACAACAAAAACATCAATTAGAGCCTGCATAGAAAAATCATGGGTTTGAGCCTACACAGGGGGCAAAGTTTCTCCTTTTCAATTTTTGAGCTTATGCATGAACAAAACATTTTGTGACTCACTTCTAATATTTTACCATGCAAGGGGGCAAGGAGAAGATATGAGGGCCAACTAAAAATAGCTGAATTTTTGCGAAAGGAAGAACAAAAGAATGGAACAACAAGTAAAGCCAGAATCCTCAACTAATAAAAGGTTAATCAAATCGAATTCAATCTCGAATCAAAAGTACCCAGTCACGGGTTCGAGTACCCAAATCAAATCAAGTTAGGATCGGGCATCCCAATTTATTTTAGGATCGAGTATCCCAATCCAATTTAGGATCAAGTATCCAAATCCAGTTAGGTTCGAGTATCCAAATCCAGTTTAGGACCAAGTATCCAAATCTAGTTAGGATCGAGTATCCAAATCTAGTTAGGATCAAGTATCCCAATCTAGTTTAGGATCGAGTATCCAAATCCAGTTTAGGATCGAGTATCCAAATCCAGTTAGGATCGAGTATCCAAATCTAGTTAGGATCAAGTATCGTAATCCAATTTAGGATCGAGTATCCAAATCTAGTTAGGATCGAGCATCCAAATCCAGTTAGGATCGAGTATCCCAATCCAGTTTAGGATCGAGTATCCAAATCCAGTTAGGATCGAGTATCCCAATCCAATTTAGGATTGAGTATCCCAATCCAGTTAGCATTGAGTATCCAAATCCAGTTAGGATCGAGTATCCCAATCCAATTTAGGATCAAGTATCCAAATCTAGTTAGGATCAAGTATCCAAATCCAGTTAGAATCGAGTATCCCAATCCAGTTTAGGATCGAGTATCCAAATCCAGTTAGGATCGAGTATCCCAATCCAATTTAGGATCGAGTATCCAAATCCAGTTAGGATCGAGTATCCCAATCCAATTTAGGATTGAGTATCCAAATCCATTTAGGATCAAGTATCCCAATCCAGTTTAGGATTGAGTATCCAAATCTAGTTAGGATCGAGTATCCTAATCCAATTTAGGATTGAGTATCCAAATCCAGTTATGATCGAGTATCCGAATCCAGTTAGGATCGAGTATCCAAATCCAATTAGGATCGAGTATCCGGATCCAGTTTAGGATCGAGTATCCAAGTCTAGTTTAGGATCAAGTATCCAAATCTCTCGGGTCCAAAACCCAAATTTTTCTTAGCTCCAGAACCTAGAATCTCTTCTATGTACAGAACTTAGCTCGGGTCCAGAACCCAAAATTACCCTTAGGTCCAGAACCTAAAACTATTCTTTAAGTCCATAACTCAAACAGTGTCCAGAACCCAAAATCTTAACCATCTCAAAAATTAAGTCTTATTACTTTCACTCTCTTTTACTAAAGTCTCAGATCGTTCAAGCAGGAGGCAAACTGTAGACCTTTAATTTTTTACCCAGTCCGATCCAATATATTTTATTTAGTCCAAAATAATTTATGTGTTATCTTAATTAAATAATATTTGTTTTAGTTTTATTTTTTATAAATTTTTTAAAAAATTATTATAATAATAAATAATAATAAAAATAAAAATCTGCGACGAAAAAATCGGCAACAAAAAAAATTCGTCGCCGAAAGCTTTGGACGAAATGGCCAAAGCCATTTCGCCCTCAAGATTTTTCACAGCGTCCCGCAGCCAATTTTGCTCTCACGCCCTCGCAAGTTTCCCCAGCGGCCGGCAACAGTTTTTTCTCCAACAAAATTTTCTGATGCAATTTTTTCCGAAACCAAATTCTATTTGGTTTCGGTTTCCTTTTCCTAATTAATGATAAATTCCTTAAACAATTGGAATTAAGCTTCCAAAATTTCCTATAAATAAGAAAAAAAAGACACAGAATGAAGGGAGGAAAAAAACTTTGAAGAGATCGGACTTTAAAAATTCTTTTTGGCAGTGAAAACAATCGAACTTTTTGAGAGAGGAATAAGCAAGCAAGCAATCAATCCATCAAAGGTAGCCATCTTGCCTTTGTCCTTGTTCATCCAAGAAGCAATTTTTGGTGGAACCAACAAACGAATGTTTGAATATCTACTCTCTTTTTTCCTTACAATATTTACTAATTGCCAAAACTCTAATCTGCTTTCCAATTTTCCAAAAACCTCCCTAAAAAAATACTTTCTGTTTCCAAAATCCTTAAATCGTCTTGCCTATTTCCAAAAAATTTATAAAATTATAAATTGTTTTCTCAAATTCTAAACTCAAATATATTTTTAGAAATACTAAAAACCCTAATTCAACTTCAAAACCAATAAACAGTAAACCCCAAACTAGTAAACCTAAACCCTAATTTTCCTAAACCCTAATCCTTAAAATCTTAAAACCTTATAACCTAAATATTAAAATTCAACACAGTAAGCCTAAAAACAACAATCTAGTAGCTAATAATCATAAACCTAATGTTTTAATATCCAAATCCTAATTTCATGATTTTACTCCTCAAACCCTAGTTTGGTTAATCAAAGAACCTTATCAATCTCTTAAATTATAAAACCTTAATCCATTTCAATTTTCTTAAAACTTACAGTAGCCTAAACAAATAAATTCCAAAACACTAAATATTAATTAAAGAACTTTAAATGAGAAATAGTAAACTTCAATTTGTATCTTTACTTACCTTATTTGGTTATGTAGTTTATTATATGCTTTGATTTATTTAAGTTCAATGATTGATTTATTTAATTTATCATGGATGGATGTTTATTTTATATTTTGATTGATATCTTTGATGAATGATTTATTTATGATGAATGGTTATTTACTTTTATTGATTTATTTTGATTTTCAAATGTTGTAAGAGGTATGTTTCCACTTTGTGGGTACCTCATTAGTTAAATATCATGTAATTTAAATAGATTTTATATTTTAAACCAATGTAAAGGACATGTTTCTACCTTTTGGAGGTGTCCTATTAGTTTAGACATGGGTGATGTAAGGGCATGTTTCCATCCTCGGATGGGTGTCCATTTATTTGTTTTGCTTGGACATTACTTTGATTTCAATATAACGATGCTTTATTTCAATTATTATGTGTAATATGGATAATATTGTTATATTTAAGAATTTTATAATGTTAAGACTTGTAAAGGAGGCCGGCTCCAATGAACCGGGCGTTATGGGGGTGCTGGGCCATTTCTCACCTTCCCCACACGTACCCAACTTTCCAAACCCATTAGGGGGTTAGGGATTCCTTTGGAATTGAGTCATCCACCCCTTTCTTTTTCCTAGCCCATTCGGGTGGCGACTCCATTTTCTCTTGACTTAGATCCATGTTCTCTAAGGCCTCGAGCCTAAACAGTGCCGAAGTAGCAAGAACCATTCCACCGGGAGTGGGAGCGAAAATCCCCACTCACATGGCCTTCATTTAAACCCATGTCCCTTATATACCCCATTTCAAGCCTATTAAAGACCTGTTGATCTCTCTTGGCAAGTAGAGTCTATTAGTGGAGATAGTTTGAATAAGCATGCATATGAGATAGACAATATTTAAACTCAATGAGACCATTGGCCAAGTAATATGTATGTGCAATAGTTCTTACTTAAATAGAAATAATTCCAGAGTTTAGTACTGTAATTCCCGAGTTTAGTACGGTAACTAGGGTTGTCATGTTATAGATATGTTAATTTGGAAAAATCAAGTCCTAAGGTACATTGACATTGATTTGGCAAAGCCAATATTTGATTTCAAAATCAAAATTAAAAATTGAAAATTCAAAAAAAATTTAAAAATTTAGGAAAAAAAATTACAAAGCCTTCATGTTAAGGGATGTATGTCATTTAAAAATTTGACCCAGTCCAGTCCGTTATTTTTTATATAGTCCAAAATAATTTTGTGGTATTTTAATTAAATAATATTTATTTTAGTTTTTTTATAAGTTTTAATAAAATAAAAATAAAAATAAATAAAAATAAAAATCGACGACGAAAAAATTCATCGCAGAAAGTAATTTGCCAAGGCCATTTCTCCACAGGAAATTCCTGCGGAGAAATTGGCTGGCCGCGCGCCCAGTTCGCAATTTTTCGCAAATTTCCTCGTTGCCCGCAGCAGTTTTTTTGCCAACAAAATTTTTCAACGTAATTTTTTCCGAAACCAAACTCTATTTGGTTTTGGTCTCTTTTCCTAAATAATCTTAGTTTCCTTAAACAATTAGAATGAATCTTATAAATTTTCCTATAAATAACACTTTGAAAACACAGAAAAAAAAAAGGGAGAGGAGAACTTTGGACTTGGATCGGAGAGTGGGACTTTGATTAGGTGATCACAACTTGGTTTACAGAAAACCCTAGCCAGAGAAGATTAGCAACAAGCAAAGCCATCAACAATTCAACAAAGGCAGCAACCTTGCCTTTGTCTTTGTTCATCCAGAAAGCAACTTTTGGTTGAACCAACGAACGGAGGTTTGAATCTCTATTTTCTTTTTTACAATAGCTTCAATCACTGAAAATTAAAAAATTATTTCTTCTGTTTCTTCTAAACCTTAAAACCCTAAAACTTTTTTTCCAAATACCTTAAAAACTCTAATTCATTTCTTTTGTTTCCAAAAACCTTAAATCATCCTTCTGTTTCTAAAAACTTCAAAAACCCTAAATTGTTTTATTAATTACCAAAACCCTAATCTCTATTCTAAAAAGTTAGTAGCCTTATTTTTTTAAGCATCAAAAGCTTTAACCCTAATTAATCCTTCTTTCCAAAATCACAAAGTAAGCATTATTCTTTTAAAAATAACACTAGTTTCTTCCAATTTCAAAACCCTATTTTCTAAATCTTAAACCCTAAAATCTTAATTTTCAACACCGAAACCTACAATCCTAAAAGCCAGTTTTTAAAATCTTTAGGGTCCGGGCCTCGACCTGGCAAGGGGTGCTACCCCCTTGACCTCCGCCTGCTAACCGGCTAGCGGGACCACCGTGTGGGCTTGGGTCAATATTTATTTGTGTATTATAAATCTTTATGTTTAGCTTCCTTTATTATGATTATTCAAAATACGGTAGCTTTATTCAAAATACAAACCTAAACCCTAATTTATTCAAACCATAAATTCAAATTCTGTTTTCAAATCTTCACAGTAGTTTTTTATAATTTTAGTCACTGGGATATGTTAATCTTTCATATAACTCCCTTAAAGATTTTCTATATTTGTTCCATCCAAAAATACTTAAGTAGTTATTATAGTCAATACTTGTAACACCCCTTCCCGACCTACATGTGTAAGCCGAGTAGAGGCGCCACACTATCCAAATTGTTGCTACCAATTTACTTAGTCAAATTTTAGTTCTGATTTTTACAGAAATTTTGCCATAGTTCCGCCTAGAAATTTGGATCCCAAGTGTCGTCAAAACTTATTTTTCTGATTTTTGAAAACATTTTACACATACCAATGTGAATAAGAATACCATCAAATTTAATGCACTCCCAATGAATCCACCTTATACCCTCAACTACAAACCTGCACGAAGAGTTCACACTTCTAATATAACATAAAGTAAAGTTTTATGATTATTACATACTACTAACATACAATTATAACATAGAAAATCTCTTTTATATTTATTCATATACACGCCACAACTATCAACTCATAATGGAACTAAAAGATCTACCCCTGAGATTTGCTGTGGTCTGGTCGTTGCTTCCCCAAGATTTATCTATTGCTCCGAACCTACGAGTCAAGGAAAACTTAACTCGCTGAGCGTTGTCGCTCAGTGGGTACTTTACCAATAAAAATAAAAGTAGTACATGAAAGTATTCGAAGTAAAAAGGAAATAATAAAATCGACAATCAACCAACATTATACCAATAGAAATCGTGATACATTCAGTATGATATGTTTTCAATAATGTAAAATCATAATTCAAATTCATTTGCATTATATAGTTCAACGAAAAATAATATGTCTTTGATCCAGGCTCTACTGGGATATAGGGAACCATAGTGATAAGGCAGTGGCCCTCACCACTGTAACATAGGTGGCCCTCACCACCGATATCAGATCACAGGAATGGCCCTCACCATCCTGGTTATAACCAATGGCCCTCACCATTGGCCCCCAATGGCCCTCACCATTGAGTTCAGATCATATCAATTCAATCACAATATCAAGCAGTACTGCATAAGTTAGTATAGTGCACCATACCCTTATCTACCACTCCCACTATCCAGTAGAGCAAAAAGGTTAAAATGATTCAATTTAAGCCTCAAACCTCATTTTAGAATGACTCGCGAAATCATTTTAAATTCCCATCGCACTTTGCCATTTATGCCGCGCAACACATTCTTTAGTCAAACAATTACTCTTTTTCACATATTTAACATCCACAATAAACACATCAAATATTTCAAAGCATTCCTCAAAATATCACAAATTGACCAAATGAATAGTGTTGCGGCACGACAAATCGGCAACGCAAAATGGCATGACCAAATGAATAGTAAAATCTGGGTTTTCGTCAAAATTTCAATCCACTTCAATCATGCATTTGACCAAGTAAATGATCTTATTTTTGGCTGAAATTTACAGAAAACTTATTTCATATGTTGACTAATTGCATGTAAAATTTCGTTGAAAAATTCCTTCGTTTGCTGCCTCAAACAATTTCCACAAAAAGGTCCAGAAAGCTGTCTTTTTGGGACCATTTCGGCCCAAACACATGAAATGCATAGGATAGTTTATTTTTCTTTTGCAAATCAATATTAAGGCTTCTTTAATGGTAAAGTGAAGATTCAAACACTTCCCTTTGACAACTTTTGCATGTTTAACTCAAATCAATATATTTAAGCATCAACAACAAAACTTTCATAAACCAAAGTTTGTAAAGCATCAAACCAAAATTAATTATTCAAAGGTAAAGTACCAAACTAATTATTCAAAGGTAGAGTACCAAACCTTATTTCTTTAATTCCTCTTAGCTTTTCCTTCTTCTCCTTCCTTAATTCTTTATTTCTCCTTCAATAAATTCAAGATACAATATCAACCTTAGAAATTCAAAATAATAAGTTATCCTCCATTTCTTTTCCAACCGAAACCCTAATCCAACCTTATTAATCTTTATACATCTTGATTCTTCCATTTAATCAATTAATCTCATCACTTACTTAATATTTTTCTAATTCCACATAAAGACTCTAATTTCCAATCTTCTAATAAATATATAACTACCTAAAATTAATACCAAAATCAAAGTCTACTTACTAGAAAACCTTAAAAACTTACCTTAAAAATCAAATTTGGAGAAACTTGGAAGTCCTTTGGTAATTTCCTATTGTGGCCGAAATTTGCAAGTGGAAAAGAGAGAAATTTGCTCTTCATATCACCTATATTTATATACAAAGGAAGTGATGATCACCTTGACCACTTGTCCACTTTTTCTCTTTCTTCATTTATTACACATTTATTACACATGCTAAATGCTTTCTTTTGATTGGCCAACCTTTGATTTTTATAACTTCCTTTTTCCTTTACTTCTTTCCACTTGTCTCTCTTCCCATTGGATCTCATAAAGTTGTCCCGGGTTACCCATCCGGTCCCGACACGAAACCGGGCCCATATTACGTTCCGGCGATTAATCGATCATATCTTTTAAACCGTATAGCTCCACGAGTCAAACTATATATGGTTTTGATCCTCTCGACCTCTACTTTCTATTTATAAGATCTATTTTAGGTTTCTAAGTCATTTTGAAAAATTACCGGTAAGCCCTCAACTTTTTACAAAATTCCCTTTTGGTCCTATTTTTGCTCGGGTTTTCTCCGGCTTCGTTTCTACTGACGATCGTTTCATATTTAACCCCTCGCCATTCTCTACGTACTCACGTCTTTATTTCCTACCCTAAATTCATGTATAACTTTAATTGATAATGACCAAAATGCCCTTAGTCAACATTTCTTCATTTTTCTTTAACGGGACATTTCCTGGAAAAACCGTTACACGTCGTTGCGATCCGATTTTTCTCTATACTCCATTTTTAGAATCTGTTATATGCACTATTAAGAACATCCGGTGCAACTTTCTTTGAAATTACATCTACGTCCCCAAACTTTTTAAAAATTACAATTAGGTCCCTTTGGTCATACAACCTTATCTAGGGCTGTTATCAAGAATTATCTTCTCCTTTCCCCTATTCTCGCTATGCACGTGTCTACACTGCATAAATGCAATAGGCGGATGTGACAATACTAAAACCATACTTACCTTTGATCACGGCAAAACAAAATCAAGGTTTCAAACCATAAAACTAATTTCATATTTTTACCCCTCAAACCCTAATTTGATCAATCAAAGAACCTTACTAATTTCTTAAATTATAAAACCCTAATCCATTTCAATTCTCTTAAAACTTAAAGTAGCCTAAACAAATAACAATAATAATATCTTAAGATTCCAAAACCCTAAAATATTAATTAAAGAACTTTAAATAGAAACAGTAAACCTCAATTTGTATCTTTACTTGCTTTATTTTTAGATTTGATTATGTAGTCTATTATATGCTTTGGTGGTTGATTTATTTAATTTCAATGCTTGATTTATTTAATTTATCATGGATTGATGTTTTCTTTATTGTTATTATTTGCTTGTTTTAGTATTAAAAGTGTAAGAGGTATGTTTCCACTTTGTGGGTATCTCATTAGTTAAATATCATGTAATTTAAATTGCTTTTATATTTTAGGCCAATGTAAAGGACATTTTTCTTCCTTTTGGTGGGTGTCCTATTAGTTTAGACATGGATGATGTAAGGACATGTTTCCATCCTCGGATGGGTGTCCATTTATTTATTTTTCTTGGACATTGCTTTGATTTTAATATAATGATGCTTTATTTTAATTGTTGCATGTAATATGGATAATAATATTATATTTAAGAATTTTATAATATTAAGACCTGTAAAGGAGGCCGGTTCCAATGAACCGGGCGTTGTGGGGGTGCTGGGCCATTTCTCACCTTCCCCACATGTACCCAACTTTTTAAACCCATTAAGGGGTTGGGGATTCCTTAGGAATCGAGTCATCCACCCCTTTCTTTTTTCCGGCCCGTCAGGGTGGCGACTCCATTTTCTCCGAACTTAAATTCGTGCTCTCTAAGGCCCCGAGCCTAAATAGTGCTGAAGTCACAAGAACCATTCCACAGGGAGTAGGGGCAAAAATTTCTGCTCACAGATATTAAAGATGTCCAATAACCTATTGAGATATTAGAGTCTCTCAATTGTTTTTGTTACTTGGTCATTAGGATATTAGATTTGCTCGATAAACTTATTGGGATATTAAAGTTGCCCAATGACCTGTTAAGATATTAGAGTCACTCAATAGTTCTTATTACTGGGTCATCGGGATATTAGATTCGCTAGATGAACCCATTAGGATATTAGAGTTGCCCAATAACCCATTGAACTATTAGAGTTATTCAATGGTCGGATGTCAATACTCAATATTGGGTATCCATCCTTTGAGTTTTTGTTTGTTTATTACCTTTGTGTCTTGTTTTATAGATCCTTGGTGAAAATTTTAGAAGTTGTATCATTGCTTTTCACTCTCTTCTACTGAAGTTCCAAATCATTCAAGCAGGGGGCTTAATTTTGGCCCTGAATGATTTCAATTTTAATTAAGAGGCCCAAATTAAGTCCAATCCAATTTTAAAAAGCTTAAACATTGTCCACTCCAATTTTGAAAGCATGAATTAAGTCTGATCCATTTTTAAAAGCCTAAATCGACCCTGGTATGACATAAAACGTGGTGGGCCATCTTAATTTGACATGAGTCATGCTCATGTCGAATTGGACATAGCCAATTCGACATGAAGAGTGTTCATTATGTCCAATCCAACATGAGCAGTGTTTAGTTCATTTTTGTACTTGTTTTTAGTATGATTTTATGTGTGTTTTAGTTAATGTTTTGATTGATTTTTGTTTTAAGTGTGTTTAAAGTGTTTGTTTTAGGTTTTGGTGCAAAAACACCCTTGGAAGATCAAAACCGGGCAAGAAAAGCATGAACCAAGCAAGACATGGCCAAGCCAAGAAAGACATGGCCATGTCCCTCTAAATTTCTTCAAGGCAGTAGCTGACACACCCAGAGACACGGCCAAGCCTCTGGCCGTATCTCATTCAAAAGGCAAAACAAAGAACAAAGAAAAGAAAGAGCAAAAATGAAGGCAGGAAGAGACACACTCAGAGACACAGCCAAGCCTGTGGCCGTGTCACCTGACACGGCCAAGACAAAAATGGCTTGGCCATGTCCCATTCATACCAAAGAACAAGAGAGCAAGCAAAGAAGGAAAGAAAAGAGGCAGAGACTGACACTGTCAAGGGACACGGCCAGGACACTGGCCGTGTCACATGACACGGCCGTGTCCTCTGGCCGTGTCTCATTCTGTATCAAAGAGAGTGAGGGACACGGCCAGGAGCTTGGCCGTGTCCCAAAGAAAAAAATCAAGAGACACGGCCAAGCTCCACATGGCTTGGCCGTGTCACCTCTCACAACCAAAGAGAAGAAAGAAAGAAAGAAAGAGGTCCAGTGAGGGACACGGCCAAGGGACACGGTCGTGTCCCATGAAGAATCAAGAGACACGGCCAAGCCAACGAAGGCTTGGCCTTGTCACCCTAAGAAAAAGTGAAAAAATTGCAAGAGACACGGCCAAGCTTGTCTTGGCTTGGCCGTGTCCCACCTGAAAAGTCAAAATTCTTTCAACAAAGTGGGGGACAAAGTGGGAGACAAACATTATTGCTTGCCAAAAGAAATAGAAAACAAAGAAAAAGTGGGGGACAAAGAAAAATGGGATGAGTTGGAAGGCATGGGTGTTGATTTTTGAATGAATTAAAGGGAGAGGAAGAGGAAAATGGGGGGAGTTCTTGGGTTCTTGGAGCCAAAATTTCTGAAAAACGTGGGAGAGGGAGAGAGTGACACTCTCCCTTGTCCCTTCACCTCCAAATCTCCATTTCCATCCTCTCCACCTTCTCCATCTTCCATTGATAAGATCTTTGAGGTTCTTTGGGATAAATTGGGTTACAAGTTCTCAAAGGTTGAAGAAGCTTCATTGAAGGGAGTGGTGACTTGAGAAAGCTCCATTCCATCTTCCAAAGGCATATCCATTGAAGGTTGGTGACTTGAGAAAGCTCCATCCAAAGGTTTGGTGACTTGAGAAAGCTCCATTCCACATTGCAAAGGGAAATCAACCTTCAATACATCAAGTGGCTAAATACATCAAGTACATCAAATACATAATTTTTATAAGGGCTTGAGTTCTTCATCAAATACATCAAGTGGAGCTAGGAGGAAGACTAGCAATCCTACTCTTGGCATCTTCACAAGGGGTTTTTCTATTCTCTCTTTTAATTCATTTCTATTGTTGTTGTTGTATTAAGAGATTGATATTGCAATGAACAATTTGTATTTGTTTTATATTGAGTTGAATGAATGTCATAAATTGATGATGTTGAGCTAAATACCCATGTTTAGGGCTTATAGTATATTTGGTTGAATGTCTTGATTTGATGTTTAAATTGATGTTCCTTGTTGATTGGTTGATTGTATTGCATTAAATGCTAGGTTGATAGATTAGCTACCTATTGATCTTTGAATATTGGATGACGGACCGAGAGGTGAAATCCGATATCGGAACTATATAATCGACCACCCTATGAATGAATTAGAAATATAAGTTCTAGGGTTTTTATTAATTTGGTAATGTAAAAGAATTGGTCATTGTTAATTCATGAATGTGAGAACTAATGGATTGGTAATTGACTAATTAATCTTAAGGAACAAATTAATTACAAGGCTATGTTAATGGATAATTGAGAATTGAGCTTTGATTGAATGGACCTATGACCCTAGACACCTTCCCAAGAATCGATTTGATCTTGCACACCCATCACACACATTAAGCTCTACGCACGTTAATTTTAGGTTTAAATTAATCTTGCACATTTCATACAACAAACACTTCTGCATTTAAATACTT
This sequence comes from Garcia nutans, assembly GCA_947685225.1. Classification (NCBI taxonomy): domain Eukaryota; kingdom Viridiplantae; phylum Streptophyta; class Magnoliopsida; order Malpighiales; family Euphorbiaceae; genus Garcia; species Garcia nutans. The sequence goes on from CANTUV010000002.1 coordinate 4,772,741, forward strand.
GTCAATCAAGCTATTACGAACCACACATACTTGGGGAAACGACCTTGGGGTGATCACCTTTGCTACAGCTACCTCGTATACTTGCGAATGACGCTTTGTAGTAGTACTTAATTTTTAGCGCAACAAGCAGTGCTTATGTTGAATTGGCCATGTCCAATTTTGATATGAACATACTCATGTCAAATTGTACATGTCCAAATTTGACATGACCATACTCATGTTAAATTGGGCATGCCCAAGCCCTTAATCTGGCCTAATTCGGTTTTAATTCAAGATCGAGTTTCCTAATTATGATAAAATACAGAAGACTCGGATAAGCAGAGGACTTTGCTAATAGAATTGGGGTTTAATCAGTCAAGGTTTATCCTAATTACTGCCTATAAATATAATAGCAATCAACAATTAAAAGGATGGCCACAATCATTAATTAAATAATAGGAATAACTTTTGGTAACAAAGTAGCAAAATTAGGAATTGAGAGTCATAATTAGCAATCACAGCCAACTTTAACAATAAAAATAGATACATAGAAAGCAAATGCAAAAAGCAAGAAACAGAGAGCAGTTTAGAAAGAGAGACAGCAGCTAAAACAATAATTGATCTTAGGATTATTTGGCTTAGCCAAAACTTGATTTGATCCATGGAAGCAGTAGCATCATCAAGCTCTAGCCTCTATGGATAGTGGTGTTCAAATGAAGCTTGGTTCAATAGAATTACTTTGGTGGAGCCAACAACATAGGTGAGGTCTTCATAAACTTAGTTTACTTTATTTAATTGAGCATCTCATTGTTTAGCTTTTATAAACATATTATTTACTGTTTTAAATTGCCAAGTTTTAATCATAGTCTTATAATCTAAAACCCTAACTGCATATTAGCTTTATAAATCTTTTAAACCCTAATTTATATTAAAAAACCCTAATTCCACAACCAAACCCTAATTCTACAACAAAACCTATTTTATAAATCATTTACCATTAAGGAGCACTGCCCCTTTGACCCCGCTTGCTAATCGGCTAGCAGGACCCCCGTATGCATTGTGCCCTATATTTCGTTATCACATTAATATTAAGGTATGTTTGTTTGTCTTCCTTGTAATTATTCAATTATTTTCATGTATGTTTGTATTATTTTTTCCTTGCTTTTCTTTTCCTTGGATTTACATGTATTTTTAAAGAGGATTATAAAAGGCATGTTTCCACTATATGTGGGTGCCTTATTTGTTTAGATTGTTATTTAATTTATTTTTATGAACTTTGGTATAATTGTAGAGGACACGTTTCCACCAATTGGTGGGCGTCCTATTTTATTTATTTGTATGAATATTTGATGATTGTAAGGGTATGTTTCCATCTAAGAATGGGTACCCATTTTGTTATTTGATGTATTATTTTATCTTATTTTGTGGATGAATCCATTTTATTTTTAATTGCATGTAGTATGGATAATGTTATGATATGATTAAGAATTCAATAATTTTTAGACCTGAAAAGGAGGTCGGTTCCAATAAACATAAAAATAAAGTATGGGGGTGCTGCGTCATTCTCAACTTCCCCATGCGTACCCAACTTTTCGAACCTATTAGGGGTTGGGGATTCTTTATGAATCAAGTCATCCACCCCTTTCTATCTTTTCAACGCATTCGAGTGACAACCCATATTCTTCGAATTTAGGCCCATGTTCTCCAAGGCCGAGAGCCTAATAGTGCTGAAGTCTCGAGAACCATTCCACTGGGAGTGGGGAAAAAATCTCCGCTCACATATACCTTCTTACCACTATCAGACAGAGCTCATGTGAAGCTATAGAAATGCTTTAATTCTATCTCCACCAGCTGGCCAATGAATTATTGTCAAAAAATACTCTCCCTCTATGTAGATAGAGAAGCCTTACTTTAAAAAAGGTATAGTTAGAAAAATATAGATGTTTAGTTTAGAAAAATAAACCTATATATAATTTTAGTCAATCTTTCTTCAAGAAATTTCTAGATTATTCAATATCTCTTTGTATTTTCAACTCATCATATATATAAATAAAGAAGTGAGTTTTCATTTTTTATACTCTTCTTTAATTTCATTTAATTTTATTTCATTATATTTAAGTATGCTCTGCACTTACAGTTTAGTCTAACCTTGTGCATCAGAAATTGTTGTTGACATCTCTTCATTATGTAACATCCAAAGATTTAGATATTATTAAAAATTAATTTGAAGGTAAATTAAAGTATTGAGAAAGGTATATGTGTAGTATATACCTAATGTATACCTAGTGTATACATAATATATACCCCACATATGCTTATTACATATGTTGAATTCATAATATATACATGATATACCCCTTATGTATACATGATGTATACATAGAATGCACATTACATATACATTATATGTATGTAGGTAAAAATATACATAACATATAAGCAAAATAAATAAGACATATACATATACATAAAATATACCACACATATATACCAAGTATAAGTTGGTGGTGGAAAAGGTGATAATAATAGTAAAAATAAGAGAAGAGAAAGTCAAAGAAGGAAATAACATGATTGGTGGAAATGAAAGGTGGAAGATGATGGAAAAAATTTAAATTTATTAAATAATCCAAAATTAAAATAATTTGAATGGAAGATAGAAAATTGAAGTTTTAAAATAAATCATAATTAAAAATATATTTTGGATAGTGGAAAATGATGAAAAGTTAGATATTTATTAAATATTTATTAATTTATTAAATAAAATAATAATTAATAAATTAAATAAAAAAGAAATTAATATTGAGTTGAAGATGAAAATTTGATTTTATAAATAAATAATTAATTAATTGTATATATATATATATGTGGTCATAAGTGAAGAAGTAAAGAAAAGTCAAAATTAAAAAAAAAAAACCATCTTCCTTATTTCTTTTCTCTCAAGCACATTTATCTCCATGGCTTAGGGATGAGTTTTTCTTCATCCAAACACTAAGTTTGGCAAGGATTTTCAAGAATTAATAGTAAAGTTGGTGATTTCTCAACAAGTAAGTTTCTTACTTGAATTTTTAAGTTTCTTTAAAAGTAATGAATATGTGTTGATTGAGTTTTTGGAATAGCATGATTTAATTGTTTAGTTGGGTATGAATGAAGTTTTTTTGAGTAGTTAACAATATTTTTAAGTTGGATTGAAGAAATGATTAAGTTTAAGATGAGTTGGTTGAAGAGAGAGAATTTAGGGTTATGGAAAGTTTGACTTTTTAAATTCATGTGATTTAATTGTGCAAATTGGTTCTAAATGTGTTATTTTGATGCATAAATAAGTATTTTAAAGTTAAATGATGGATTTGGTTAGAGATTGGAAATGGTAGTATTGGATTTAGGATTTTGGAAAGGGAATTTTCAAAGATTGGTTAATTATTTAATTTTAATCCTTAAATCATGTTCTTTAATGATATAAGTAGTGGAAATAAGATTTGATTGATAATTGAATTGAGTTGAAATGAAAAACTTTCAATGGTGAAAGTTGTGCCATTTTAGGATTTTGAACAAAAGCATGTATTTAATTAATGTAATTGGTACAAAAGCATGTGTTTAATTAATGTAATTGGTTTAAACATATTAAAATATGTTTATAATGATATAAATAAACTTAGAACACCAATTTGAATGGTTTAATATGATTTTTCTAAGTTAAAGTAGGAAAGGCTATATTTTGGAATTTTGAATAGAGAGATGTTTAATTAAGGTTTGATGTTTGTAATGCCTTAGAATGTGATATTAAATGATTGTATTTGATCACATTTGGTATAGGCATTAAGGAGAGGTGATTTGCCCAACCTTAGTGTTGAAGGGCAACTTGGAAGTGAAAGTTTATGGGAGTTTTTGAGCTTGTTTTTTAGTGCTTTCTAAAGTGAGTACAAACTTTTGATAACTAGATATGTTGGCAATAAATTTGGGTTTAACACATTTTGGATGAAAAATGTGTTAAGCTACTTGATACATTGAACATTCATGAACATTGTACTATGATATGTGATTTGTTATGCATGCATTAAATACATTGTGAAAAGCCATTATTAATGGCTAAATTGCATAAAATGTGATTTATATGAATTATGTGAAAGTAACCCAAAATATTTAGGTAATGTAATTTTGATGTAAAATGTCATACATTGTGATGAAATGATGGAATATAATGAGATATGATGAATTGATATTTATATGCATGAGAAAAATGAGAAAATGAGGCAATGTGCCTAATTGATAATGAGAAAAGAGGCCATGTACCTAGTTGATTATAGAAAAATGAGAAAGAAATTGATGATGGAAAATATGAAAGAATTGTGTGCCTAGTATGATATTCAATATCTAGAGTTCTGTATTTGGCGGCATACCTATGAGGTTATCCTCATTATTTACTTTCGGGGCTAACTTTTAAGCATTACTTTGATTTTCCTTCAGGGCTAGAAGCTTGGAGTCACTATGATATGATTTGCCTTTGGGGCTAGCTTTTGAGCATTACTATGATTTGCCATTAGAACTAGACACTTGGTGTCAATTTGGACCAAAACAGTAACTCTGGGATTTGAATGGCATATTAGATACTTTGGGCCTATGCTTGTGTTTGTTCCTCTGTGAATTGTAAAATGATTAAAGAACATGTTTTATAGTGAAATTAAGTACCACATTGTGAAATATCATGTGAAAACATTTTGCATTAGCATTGTTTTACAGTTTTATTATTATCAAAGTTTATACTCTAAGCTTTTAGCTTAGCGCAATTGTAATTCATCGTGCAGGTGATAGGGGTGATCCGGTAGAGTCGGAGAGTTCTACTAGACCTGATTGAGTCTAGGCTTATGTTTATTGAGCTTGAAGTGTGTTTGGATACATCAAGATCAGAGCCATTTGCCAGCATGTACATATTTGATATTATAATATATTTTGATATTGTGTATATTAAATTTATGTTTTTAAAGTATATATATATTGTAAATTATAAAGAATCTTTGGACAAATTATATAGTGTGGGTTGTTTATATGTGTTTTAATATATATATATATATATGTATACAAATAAATATTTTGAGAAAATGTGGAGAAGTTGAGTAGTTGGGGTGGAAATGTATGATTTGTTTTATTGGGAATGTATTTTATGTAGGTTGGGCAATTGTTGAAAATTTGGAATGTCCAAATTACTGATAAAACTCTAACAAATTTTTTTCAGAAATTTTCTAATAAAATGCTTATATTGAAACCTATAACTAAAAAAGAAATAATTTATTACTATTTAAATATACATTTTTAAGTATGTGGGATCCTAAGTTTGAAATATGAAAATTTTTATTTCATCGAGTTGTAACATTTTTATACCGTATATATGTATTATATATATATTAGGTGTATTCATTATATATATAGGGTATAAAGGTGTTACATATTATCTCTGCATATTTATTTATTTTCTTATTATTTTCTTCATTTAGATTACCCTTAGATCTAGAGGCATATTGGTATCAAAGCCTTACCCTTAGATTACCCTTATATGTATATATATATATAATTGATTATATATATTATATATGTTGTTTAATTATATTGAATATGTTGTGTGTGTGTTTATGTTTATTATATGTACATTGTATATGTGTTATATATTTATTTATATTTGTTGTGTGTATACTGTATATATATTATGTGATTGTTATGTATAAATTTATATATATTATGTGTACATTGTATATATATTCGAAATATATTGAACTACAATTGATAAAATATGTTTTTTTTATATAATGTTTGATTATATTATATATATTGTGTTCATTTATACGTTTGTTGTGAATATATTGTGTACATGTTATGTATATTTGTGTATTTTATATGTATGTTGTAAAAATAAGAACAATAAAGTTATTCTTGAGATTTGTAACAATTCTTTTAACATTTATATTTAAAAAAAATTAATCAAAACATGTAGCATGGTTGAATAAAAGAAAAAATCATAAAATAAAATGTATTGCATAAAAAATAAAATAAAATAAAATAAAATAAATAAGCATCTAGGCAAGGGAAAGCAAAAGCAGGCATAATGCGTCTGGCCATAAATCTATACAAAAAAAAATACTACCACATAAATGTAAAACAAAAGATGTAAAAATATATTAAAAAATATATAGTTATAAAACTAAAATCTAATAAAATCATATTTGATATAAATTCCTATTAAATTAAAGATATCTAATATTTTATATTCTCTCTTATTAAGAATATTAAACAAATATAGTAAAAAAAACACAAGAAAAACAAGAGTGAAGGAAGGATAGTTTCTTATTACTTCAAGTTATCTTCATAATGGTAGGAGTATCCCCATTCATAGGGTAAGGTTTAACATAGGTTACAATTCCATTACAAATAAAATTAAGAATTACAATCCTATTATAAATAAAATTAAGAACACGTAACTTAATATTATAAAGGATGAGTTATACTACTCTAAAAGATAAGAGTTGTAGACATCGATTATATTATTTACTCATAACACTCTCTCTTGAATGTTTATTTTTACAAAGAATATACCTCATTAAAACCTTACAAGTAAAAACCCCAGTGGGAAAAAAACTAATAAAGGCATGCAAACAATATTGCCTCATTAAATCCTTTACCAAGAAAATTCAATGGAACAAAACCTTTAGTAAAAGAAAAAGAGTACAATGTCAAACTCCTTCTATTTGCAATATCATTGAAGATCTTTAAGATGACATATACCAATATCATGAATTAATTTCTTAAATATAGCAGTAGGTAATGCCTTAGTGAATAAATCTACTAGATTATCATTTTAACGAATTTGTTGAACACTAATCTCACCTTTCTTTTGAAGATCATGCGTAAAGAAAACTTTTGTTGAAATATAGTTTATTCTATCTCCTTTAATTAAGTAATACAGAGTGTTTTATATTATAAAGAGCAACAATCATTTCATGAAAATGTTGGATTATTGATCTTAGCCAAGCATATTCCTGACTTGCTCTATGGATTGCTATTATTTTTTTGTGATTTGCAGGAATAGGAGTTGTTATTTGTGTTGTAGAACACCAAAATATAGTTGTATTACCGTATATGAATAAATAGACTATTTGAGATCGAGCTTTTTATGGTCGGATAAATACCCTGCATCTGTCTAACCAACCGATTAAGATCTAGATTAATTTGTACAAAATAAACCCAAATCAATAGTTCCTTGGAGAAGAACTGTCTCTTACTAATAAATTGATAGGAAAGAAAAGGTTGTATCTTGCCTCATATTATTAGCAAGACACATTAGTGAACCTATTGCACTAAGATATGGTACTTTAGGACTTAAAATTTCTTCTTTATCATATCGTGACTCAAAAAGATCTATATTCACATCAAGTGATCAAACAATCATTGGATTGCTTAACGAATGTGTTTTGTCCATATAAAATTGTTTAAGGACTTTTCTATATAATTTGATTGATGAATAAAAATTTTATTTGTGAAATGTTCAATTTTTAACCTGAGACAGAACTTTGTTTTTTCAAGATCTTTCATATAAAATTCCTTTTCAAGTTTTCTTATGCTTTTGGAATTTCTTTAAGAGTTCCAGTAATATTCAAATCATCAACATGAACAAGAATTATAGTAAATTTGGATCTAAGAAATATGGACAATTATCTTCATATATTGTTATTGGGATTTCTTTATTCGAAGAGTGACCACACATTTCATGAATATGTTGGAGCCAAGTACATTCTCGGCTTACTTCATGAACTGTTATTATTTTTGTGTGGTTTAAGGAAATAACAGCTATTGTTTGTTTTGTAGAATGCCAATATATAGTTGTATTACCATATGTGAATAAATAGCTCATTTAAGATTGAGCTTTGTGTGAGTCGGATAAATATCGTGCATCTACATAACCAACCAATTAAGGTTTGGATTTATTTGAATAAAAACAAACCCAAATCAACAATTCCTTAAAGATATCACATTAGATGCTTAATATCATTCCAATCTCTTTAGGTTGGTGAAGAATTATATCTTACTAACAAATTGATAGAAAAGGCTGATTTGGCCTCGTATTATTAGCAAGATATATTAGTGCACCTATTTCACTAAGATATGATACTTCATGACCTAGAATTTCTTCATTATCGTCTCGTGGCCAAAAAGGATCTTTATTAACATCAAGTGATCAAATAACTATTAGACTACTTAACAAATGTGCTTTCTGTATAAAAAATTGTTTAAGGACTTTTTCTGTATAATTTGATTGATGAACAAAAATTTTGTTTGTTAAATGTCCAATTTGTAACCTGAGACAGAATTTGTTTTTTCAAGATCATTCATATCAAATTCCTCTTTCAAGTTTTCTAATGCTTTTGGAATTTCTTTAGGAGTTATAATAATATTCAAATTATCAATATGAACAACAATTATAGCGAATTTGGATACAATAAATATGGACAATTATCTTCATATATTTGAAGAACAACCACAAGTTCCTATGTTAGGTTATTGATCTTAGCCAAGCACATCCCCGGCTTTCTTTATGAACTGCTATTATTTTTTAGTGATTCTAGAAAGTAGCAACTATTGTTTATTTTATATGAAAATAAATAGCCCATTTTGAGATCAAGCATTGTATGGGTCAGATAAATACCGTGCACCTGTATAACCAACCAATTGACTTCTGAACTTATTTGTATAAAACAAACCCAAATCAATAGTTCTTTATAATATGGAGATATTCTTTATTCTTCTAACTTATAGTCTTAATATGATATCCTTTACTGGGAATATCTTTAAAACTTAATAAATTTCTATGAGACTTTAGAGACAATAATGCATTATTTATAACAATTTTTGTTCCTCTCAATATAATGTATTCACTCTTCTGGAGCCTTCAATTATTTTGTGTTACCAGATATTGTAGTAATAATTATAATTTTTCTCTTTACTTTCATAGTTTATAAAAATTGGTATTGATGAATACATAATCATCAATAATCTTGCTTTTAGTTTATATATGATGGTTTGCTTTAAATATATTAACAATATATAAATAAATAATTATAGATATAATGATTACTTAATTTTGTAAAATAAGTTATTATACATATATAACCATCAACACATGCATAGAAGTATAAAAGAAAGCTAAAATAATTACCTTGAATATGAATGTTTAGAATGAACAAATTGGTAAACTTTTATGCTTGAATTTTAGTGCTTAAAATAAATAAATTGGCAGAGTTTTGTGTTAATAACATATTAAGAAAAATAAAAAAAAATATATAGTAAAAGAACAAAAAAAGAATAAGGGTGAAGGAAGGAGAATTTCTTATTACTTCAAGTTATCTCGGTAGGAGTATTCCTATTTATAGAGTGAGGTTTAACATATGTTATAATCCCATTACAAATAGAATTAAGAATTACAAACTCATTAAAAATAGAATTAAGAACATGTAGCCTAATATAATAAATGATAAGTTATAGATTTCTAGAAGAAAAGAGTTATAAACATTTATTTTATTATTTATTCATAACATCTCTAAAATTCTTTCAATTAAACTTGATATTAGTTTAAAAATTTGAGTTGGTTGATCATATAGGCAATATCACACATCAAGCTCTTGTGTCAGTTGATGATATAGGCTCTTGATCTAGCCTAAATTAATGTCATCTACAAGCAGCAAGTCCACCCCTTATTCCTCAACTTATATTGATCTAATCCCTACTTCCCTTTTTAAGAGACACCCAGGCCATACTTTTGAGGCTAATTCTCCAATAAAGAAATGCAAGTTGGATTAGGACTTGAATAGCCCAACCCAATTGGCTAATTCTCCTGCTCTTAGAGTGAACTCTAACCCCTCTACTTTTAAGACTCTAATCCCTCCACCGAACCTGCACCTTGGTAAGGAGTAGTTGGGCTTTATGATAAGGAAGCTAACCCTTCCTGTTTCCCTTCTACTTTTAAGAAATGGAAGACTCAAGCTAGACTTAGGAAACAAGCTTTGAAGGAGATCTTGACTCATTCCTTATACTCTGGCACTAATGGCTCGCCTAAAGCCATAAAGAATGTAATATCCCAAACTACACCCTAAAATTTTGGAGTGTTAATTATTGTATTGGATTAAATAATTTAAATTGTATATGTTATGTATATGGAGATAAAAATAATATATACAAGATTATGTCTTTTTGGTCAAAAGAGATATTTTGATTAATTAAATGGATTTGTTTAATGTTAGTGGAAGATGATGTAGTGGATTTAACATTATATAGTTTAAATGTATGGTGGAAAGTAATTTGGGGAAAAGTGGTTTGGTTAAAAGTGAAGAGTGTTGACTTTCTTTCTTTCTTCTTCTTCTTTCATCTTCATCTTTTTCTTTTCTTCTCTTTGGCCGGCCACCCTTAGCAACTAAAGGAAAAGAGATTTTGTTGCTTCCAAGCTCAAAAGATTGAAGGTTTTCAAGAAATCAAGTTGGAGTTTTAAGGATTTTCTTCACTTTTGGTAAGTTTCCAACTTGTTTCTTGGTTTTCTTTTGAGTTTGTGTTCTTGGGTTTGTTGGATGGTTGTTTTGGTATATTTGAGGGTTGTGTTGTTTTGTTAACTTTAATTTTTGGGTTTGGATTGAAGAGAAAAAGGGTTGGGTTTGGTGAAAGAGGCAAGTGTGTGGATTGTGTGATTTTTGAGTTGTGAATATGGTGGAGTTTGTGTTTGATGTTTGTAATTGAGTTGTTTTAAGGTTTACTCAAGCATTATATGGGTTGTTGATGGTTTTGGTTGAGTTTGTGTGTTGTTGATATGGCTATTGGAAGATGATTGTTGGTTGTGGCTTTGTTGGTGTCGATTTCAGGGTTTTTGGCCTGACACGCCCAGGAGCACTGCCATGTCTTTAGGGGTGTCATTGGTTCTATTTTCTGGGTTGGTGACACGAGTAGTGACACGCCCATGTCACTGACCGTGTCACAGCTTCTTTGTAGTAGTAGCATTGTCACAGCCAGTGGCATGCCCATGTCACTGAGCGTGTCATAGCTTCTGTGTTGTTGGTTGATTGACATGTCCAGTGACACGCCCATGTCACTGAGCATGTCATAGCTTCTGTATTGGAGGAGGATTGACACGGCCAGTGACACGCCCATATCACTGAGCATGTCAAAGCTTCTGTGTTATGGGTTTAGGGCATGGTCAGGGACACGCCCGTGTTGTTGAGCGTGTCAAGTGTAGAGTTTGCCCTAGATAGTTCTCTTTCTTATTTTCTTATGTGTATCTCTAAGTGAGTGTGTATGATCACCTTTGGATTAGGTTTTGAAGAGATTTGAGCTACCTTTATTCAAGTGTTGAGAGTTATCTTGGAAGAGGAGTTGTTAGAGTGGTGTTGTTGCTCTTCGAGGTAAGTACAAACTTTGAATGATTGCATACATTTATATGACATTGGGACTTAACACAATTAGTTGAGAAATGTGTTAAGTTACATGATATATTGTTGATGAATGAATTATATGTTATGATATGCATAATGTGAATTATGTTGATGTATCAATGCAATTGAGTAATGTATTGTATATGAAAAGAAATGTGGAAAAATGTGATATGATATGTGAAAATATAATGTAACTAATCGATGTTGAGATAAAATAGAAGAATAAGAAAAGATGACATACTAAGGCAATGAGCCTAGTTTGATTATGAGAAATGAAATGAGTAATGAATTGTGAAAGAGATTGATAATGAGATAAATGAATTGGTTGTGTGCTTAGTATGTTATTCAATTTTCAGAGTTCTGGGTTTGGCAGCTTGCCTATGAATCGCTGGGCAGGAGAAAAAGACAGGGTCGTAAGCTGAGCCCAGTTGAAAAATGTGAAATATGATGTTTTTAAGGTGAAAAGGCCGGGTCGTAAGCCTCAAAAAATTGTAACAGTCTAGCCAGGTTGAGGACCAACATACTGGGGCCCTAGGGTCTAGCCTGGTTGATGTCCAAGAGACTGGGTCTGTTATATTATCCATAGATATATATATCGCCTACGGGCTTGATAAATGTGATTATGGACCAAAGCAGTAACTCTAAACTTTGAATAGCATATTAGTTTCATTTTGGGACCATGTTTGTCTTTGCTTAAATGTGAATTATGAGATGTGATGCAAATGATTAAAATATTGAGATATAATGCAATGAGTTGATATATTCATATATGTATTGTACATGAGCATCGCATTGATCTATATTGAATAAAAGTTTGTACCACTAAGCTTTCTGCTTAGCACGATTGTGGTTAATCGCGCAGGTGATAGGGTAGATCCGGTTGTGCCGGAGAGCTCATCTAGACCGAGTCAAGTCTACGCTTGAGTTTGTGATAGCAATGTTGAGTTGTGGACTTCAAGATCAGAGATGAACTGTCAGCATGTATAAATTCTATAATTTTGTAAACATTGATTTTGATATATATATATACATATATATTTTTCGCTGCTTATTTAACAAATGTTTTGAATAGACTGTTTTGGATAAACTTTTGGGAACTAATGTTATATATATATATATGTATTTTAACAAAGGAATGTTTTATCTATTACTATTTATAATATAGGTTAAATATTTTAAGTTTATTCTGACTGACTTATGATAATAATATGCTAAAGATTAAAGTTTGGTTTGTTTAGAAATGAACCGTGGCACCCCTTTATCCAGTATGCGTGTATCGCGTGTTGTGCGGGCATATGTGGTGTGCATATATTGGGGTACGGGGGTGTTACAAACTGTTTTGGTATCAGAGCCAAGGTTTGAGGTTCTCAACCTAGGTGAATTGTAAGAAAAAGAAAATTTTTATTTTTGAAATATGATTTTTAAATAAGATACATGCATTGGCACTGACAGTTTTTGATCTTTGATTAGGTATTTTCTGTTGTGTTTACAGATATAGGTAGTGATTGCGTCTCAGTCACATCAGTCTGTAGAAGGTAGTGCTGAGAGTGTAGCTCCTATTGAGGGTAGAGATGGAGCTAGGGTTGAGTTAACTGGTGAGGCACCTGCTCTTGTGCCAGAGAGACCCTCTACTGATGAGATTCCACCGGTTTGGTTACGGCATGTAGTAGATTTGTTGAGGCAGGCTCCAGTGTAGCAGCCCCCACCGTAACCACAGCCGCAAGTACCGGTGAGGTAGTATGATAAATTGAGGAAGTTCAAAGCTGAGGACTTCTTTGGTACTACAGATCCTACAGTAGCTGAGCAGTGGTTGGATAGAGTTCAGAGGGTATTTATCCAGTTGCAAGCCACTCCTAAAGAGAAGTTTGATTATGCTAGATCTCTTCTGCAGAGAGATGCGTATGATTGGTGGAAGACGGTTCCCCATGCCATGGATGATCCACCGACCTTATCTTATGGTGATTTTCTACGGGAGTTTGAGCAGAAGTATACTCTGAGGGAGTATAAGGATTCTAAGAAGATGGAGTTTCTGAATCTGTGGCAGGATAACCGGACAGTGACAGAGTATGAGATAGAGTTCATTCGGTTGAGTCACTATGTCGGTGGGATCATTTCAAATGAGATAGACCGGTATAGAAGATTTGAGGAGGGGTTGAGGCCCTCTATTATGTGTATTATTGTTGGTTTTCGATATCAGGATTTTTCCCAGCTAGTTGCAGTAGCCAGGAGTGTTGAGAGAGCACGGGGTATCGCAGCAGTTGCTACTGAGGAGGAGACCAAAGTTAGGAGACCCCGGTTTGAGACAGGGTCTTCATTTGCAAAGAGAGGCCGAGGAGGTCATTTTTAAAGTTTCAGTAGGGGCCAGAGGCAGCCTGTTAGGTTAGTCCCACATCAGTGGCAAAGATCAAGGCCTACAGTTTCTGTGGCTAGTGCACCAACCCCAGTGGCTCAGAGGTCTACTCCACCTACATGTGTCCATTGTGGTAGGATACATGGAGTGTTTGTTGGAAGATTGGTGGACCAGCTGTATGTTTCAGATGCAGATCGCCTGACTATTTCATCAGAGATTGTCCCGAGCTACAGGAGGATAGGCAAGCAGATTCTGCAGTTTCTCGACCTAGTGTGAGAGGAGGTCATTGTGGCAGAGGTTTCAGTAGAGGTGGTAGACCTGGGTTCAGTCAGAGAGGAGGCTCTACATCCGGAGGTAGTAGGCTAGATGAGGCTGGGCCATCTCAATGAGTGTATGTGATGCAGAGGCAGCCGGATGCTTCAGCCGTCATTGCGGGTGCATTCTCTTTATTTAGCATTTCAGTTCTTGCTTTGATTGATCCAGGATCTACGCATTCATATATAAGTGCATCCATCTTGCCTGTGACTGAATTGCATTCTAAGTCCCTAGGATTTGGTGTCTTGTGACAAATCCTTTAGGGCATAGTGTTATAGTGAGTAAGGTGCACCGAGATAGTCTAGTGGTTGTTCAGGATGACGAGTTTCTTGGTGATTTGATTGAAATGCCTTTTAAGGAGTATGATTTCATCTTAGGCATGGATTGGTTGTCTAAGCACGGGGCTGTGGTAGATTGTCAGAAGAAGTGTGTTACCCTGAGAACCGATGATGATAGAAGTGTTATGGTATCTAGTGAGCAGAGACAACTTGCATACTTGTTTGTTTTAGTTGTTGCAGCTAGGAGGATGATCCGGAAAGGGTGTGATGCTTATCTTGCTCATGTTATAGATACCATAGTAGTGGGTTCCCAGCTTGATAGTATACCCACAGTTGGTGAATTCCCAGATGTGTTTCCCGAGGAGTTGCCAGGGATGCCCCCTGAGAGAGAGGTTGAGTTTGGTATCAATTTGTTGCCTGGTACCACTCCTATCTCTATTACTCCCTATCAAATGGCACCTGCTGAGTTGAGAGAATTGAAAGTGCATTTGCAGGAGTTGTTGGATAAAGGATTTGTTCGCCCCAGTGTTTCTCCGTGGGGAGCACCTATTTTGTTTGTGAAGAAGAAGGATGGTACCTTGAGATTGTACGTTGATTATAGGGAGTTGAATAAGGTGACCATCAAGAATAAGTATCCTTTGCCTAGAATAGATTATCTCTTTGATCAATTGAAGGGAGCAGCAGTTTTCTCTAAGATCGATTTGAGATCAGGGTACCATCATTTGAGAATCAGAGAGAAATATTTTCCTAAGACAGCTTTTCGCACAAGGTATGGGCATTATGAGTTGTTGGTGATGCCTTTTGGATTGACGAATGCACCAGCAGCTTTTATGGATTTGATGAATACGGTGTTTCGACCCTATCTAGATCAGTTTGTAGTAGTTTTTATTAATGATATTTTGGTATATTCGTATAATAAGGAGGATCATGATAAGCACTTGCGGATTGTATTGCAGACCTTGATAGAGAAGCAATTGTATGCTAAGCTGTCAAAGTGTGAATTTTGGCTTGATCAAGTGACTTTTCTGGGTCATGTGGTGTCAGCAGATGGTATAAGAGTTGATCCGAGTAAAGTTGAAGCCATTTTGAATTGGAGTTCTGGGATTGGCAGGCTATTATCGATGGTTTGTGAAGGGTTTTTCTTTGATAGCTACTCCACTCACTAGATTACTTTGGAATGGAGTTAGATTTTTGTGGACAGATCAGTGTCAAGCAAGTTTTGAGCAATTGAAGGAGATGTTGACTCAAGCTCCTGTTCTTACTTTGCCTGTGGAAGATAAACCATATGTGATTTATAGTGATGCTTCACATAATGGTTTAGGATGTGTTTTGATGCATGAGGGTAAAGTCATAGCTTATGCTTCTCGGCAGTTGAAGTCACATGAGCTTAATTATCCGACGCATGATTTGGAATTAGTAGTCATAGTTTTCGCTTTAAAGATTTGGCAACACTACTTGTATGGGGAGAAGTGTTTCATCTATACGGATCACAAGAGTTTGAAATATTTAGGGGTTCAGAGAGAGTTGAATCTTCTGCAGAGACGGTGGTTCGAGTTGATCAATGACTATGACTATTTGATTAATTATCATCCTGGTAAGGCAAATGTTGTTGCTGATGCCTTGAGTCGGAAGTCTTTGGCAGGTTTGACTGCTTATTCGCTCTTGTTGCTTGTTGAGTTGAGAGCGTTGCATGCTAGTTTCGAGCCTTGTAGTGATGGTGCTTTGCTGGCTCAGTTGCAGTTGAGATCGGTGTTGTTGGATCAGATTAAAGAGGCTTAGTTGGCTGATGAGAAAATTCAAAAATTTGTGTCGAATTGCCACAATGGGGAGAGCCAAGGTTTTCTTGTGAGAGATGATGGCAGTCTTTGGTACAAGGATAGATTGTGTGTTCCTAATGATGCAAGACTGAGAAAGATTATTTTAAAGGAAGCACATCAGTCGGTTTTTGCTATGCACCCTGGGAGTACTAAGATGTACCATGATTTGAAGAAACATTATTGGTGGTCAGGTATGAAGAGGGATATAGCGGAATTTGTATTAAAATATCTCACTTGTTAGAGAGTGAAGGCCGAGTATCAAGTTCCTATGGGGTTGCTCCAACCTTTGTCAATGCCTGAATGGAAATGGGAACGTGTAATGATGGATTTTGCGACTGGTTTGCCTTTGACTTAGAAGAAGCATGATGCAATTTGGGTGATTGTTGATCGATTGACGAAGACAGCTCATTTCCTTCCAGTCTGGATGGACTATACTCTTGAGAAGTTGGTTGAGCTGTATTTCAGTGAGATAGTGAGATTGCATGGAGTCCCAATTTCTTTAGTGTCTGATCGAGATCCCCGGTTTACTTCAAGGTTTTGGAAGATTTTGCATGCTGCTTTGGGTTCTCGATTGCACTTTAGCACTACTTTTCATCCGCAAACAGATGGGCAGTCAGAGAGAGTGATACAGATTTTAGAGGATATGTTGAGAAGCTGTGTCATTGATTTCTCTGGGAGTTGGGACAGATTTTTGCCATTGAGGGAATTTGTTTATAACAACAATCATCAGTCCAGTATTAGAATGGCACCATTTGAGGCATTGTATGGTAGAAGATGTAGAACACCTCTATGTTGGGATGAAGTTGGAGAAGGTAAGTTGGTTGGTCCCGATTTAATTGAAGAAATAGAAGAGAAAGTGAAGATAATTCGGGATCGGTTGAAAGCAGCCTCAGATCGGCAGAAATCTTATTCAGATTTGAAGAGGAGAGACATAGAGTTTTATGTTGGAGATAAAGTATTTATGAAAGTGTCTCCTTGGAAGAGAATTTTGAGATTTGGCCGCAAAGGGAAGTTAAGTCCCCATTTCATTGGACCTTACGAGGTACTGGAGAGAGTTGGACTAGTTGCTTATAGACTAGCTTTGCCTCCTGAGTTGGATAAAATTCACAACGTCTTCCATGTCTCTATGCTACAGAGGTATAGGTCAGACCCATCTCATGTTTTGTTAGTGGAATCCATTG
The DNA here is from genome assembly GCA_947685225.1 of Garcia nutans. NCBI lineage: Eukaryota > Viridiplantae > Streptophyta > Magnoliopsida > Malpighiales > Euphorbiaceae > Garcia > Garcia nutans. Next base: position 4,790,114 of record CANTUV010000002.1, read on the forward strand.
AGGTGAGTCTGAATCTGACTTTTGAAGAAGAACCAGTGGTTATTTTAGCACATGGAGTGAAAGAGTTGAGAAATAAGAAAGTGGCAATTGTGAAGGTTCTTTGGAAGAATCATGATAGAGAAGAGGCAACTTGGGAGAGTGAGCAAGCGATGCGAGATTAGTATCCTCAATTATTCGAGACGTGAGAACAGGTAATTTCAAGGACGAAATTATTTTGTAGAGGGGGAGAATTGTAATATCCCAAACTATACCCTAAAATTTTGGAGTGTTAATTATTGTATTGGATTAAATAATTTAAAATGTATATGTTATGTATATGGAGATAAAAATAATATATACAAGATTATGTCTTTTTGGTCAAAAGAGATATATTGATTGATTAAATGGATTTGTTTAATGTTAGTGGAAGATGATGTAGTGGATTTAACATTATATAGTTTAAATGTATGATGGAGAGTAATTTGAGGAAAAGTGGTTTGGTTAAAAGAGAAGAGTGTTGACTTTCTTTCTTTCTTCTTCTTCTTTCATCTTCATCTTCTTCTTTTCTTCTCTTTGGCCACCCTTAGCAACTAAAGGAAAAGAGATTTTGTTGCTTCCAAGCTCAAAAGATTGAAGGTTTTCAAGAGATCAAGTTAGAGTTTTAAGGATTTTCTTCACTTTTGGTAAGTTTCCAACTTGTTTCTTGGTTTTCTTTTGAGTTTGTGATCTTGGGTTTGTTGGATGGTTGTTTTGGTATATTTGAGGGTTGTGTTGTTTTGTTAACTTTAATTTTTGGGTTTGGATTGAAGAGAAAAAGGGTTGGGTTTGGTGAAAGAGGCAAGTGTGTGGATTGTGTGATTTTTGAGTTGTGAATATGGTGGAGTTTGTGTTTGATGTTTGTAATTGAGTTGTTTTAAGGTTTACTCAAGCATTATATGGGTTGTTGATGGTTTTGGTTGAGTTTGTGTGTTGTTGATATGGCTATTGGAAGATGATTGTTGGTTGTGGCTTTGTTGGTGTCGATTTTAGGGTTTTTGGCCTGACACGCCCAGGAGCACTGCTATGTCTTTGGGGGTGTCGTTGGTTCTATTTTCTGGGTTGGTGACACGAGTAGTGACACGCCCATGTCACTGACCGTGTCACTGCTTCTGTGTAGTAGTAGCATTGTCACAGCCAGTGGCATGCCCATGTCACTGAGCGTGTCATAGCTTCTGTGTTGTTGGTTGATTGACATGTCCAGTGACACGCCCATGTCACTGAGCATGTCATAGCTTCTGTATTGGAGGAGGATTGACACGGCCAGTGACACGCCCATATCACTGAGCATGTCAAAGCTTCTGTGTTATTGGTTTAGGGCATGGTCAGGGACACGCCCGTGTTGTTGAGCGTGTCAAGTGTAGAGTTTGCCCTAGATAGTTCTCTTTCTTATTTTCTTATGTGTATCTCTAAGTGAGTGTGTATGATCACCTTTGGATTAGGTTTTGAAGAGATTTGAGCTACCTTTATTCAAGTGTTGAGAGTTATCTTGGAAGAGAAGTTGTTAGAGTGGTGTTGTTGCTCTTCGAGGTAAGTACAAACTTTGAATAATTGCATACATTTATATGACATTGGGACTTAACACATTTAGTTGAGAAATGTGTTAAGTTACTTGATATATTATTGATGAATGAATTAGATGTTATGATATGCATAATGTGAATTATGTTGATGTATCAATGCAATTGAGTAATGTATTGTATATGAAAAGAAATGTGGAAAAATGTGATATGATATGTGAAAATATAATGTAACTAATCGATGTTGAGATAAAATAGAAGAATGAGAAAAGATGACATACTAAGGCAATAAGCCTAGTTTGATTATGAGAAATGAAATAAGAAATGAATTGTGAAAGAGATTGATAATGAGAAAAATGAATTGATTGTGTGCCTAGTATGTTATTCAATTTTCAGAGTTCTGGGTTTGGCGGCATGCCTATGAATCGCTGGGCAGGTGAAAAGACTGGGTCGTAAGCCGAGCCTAGCTGAAAAATGTGAAATATGATATTTTTGAGGTGAAAAGACCAGGTCGTAAGCCTTAAAAAACTGTAACAGTCTAGCTGGGTTGAGGACCAAGATACTGGGTCCCTGGGGTCTAGCCGGGTTGAGGTCCAAGAGACTGGGCCTGTTACATTATCCATAGATATATATATGTCACCTACGGGCTTGATAAATGTGATTATGGACCAAAGCAGTAACTCTAAACTTTGAATAGCATATTAGTTTCGTTTTGGGCCTATATTTGTTTTTGCTTAAATGTGAATTATGAGATCTGATGCGAATGATTAAAATGTTGAGATATAATGCAATGAGTTGATATATTCATATATGTATTGTGCATGAACATCGCATTGATCTATATTGAATAAAAGTTTGTACCACTAAGCTTTCTGCTTAGCACGATTGTGGTTCATCGCGCAGGTGACAGGGTAGATTCGGTTGTGCCGGAGAGCTCGTCTAGACCGAGTCGAGTCTAGGCTTAAGTTTGTGATAGTAGTGTTGAGTTGTGGACATCAAGATCAGAGAAGAACTACCAGCATGTATAAATTCTATAATTTTGTAAACATTGATTTTGATATATATACATATGTATTTTCCGCTGCTTATTTAACAAATGTTTTGAATAGACTATTTTGGATAAACTTTTGGGAACTAATGTTATATATATATATATATATATTAACGAAGGAATGTTTTATCTATTACTATTTATAATATAGGTTAAATATTTTAAGTTTATTCGGACTGACTTATGATAATAATATGTTATAGATTAAAGTTTGGTTTGTTTAGAAATGAACCGTGGCACCCCTTTATCCGGTATGTGCATATCGTGTGTTGTGCGGGCGTATGCGGTGTGTGTATATTGGGGTACGGAAGTATAATAGTGCAACGGTTCCTAGGTTAGGGTGGTGGGCGGCCTTTAACCTCAATATGCTTTCATGATTTATATAGCTCAGATGTTGTGAAGGTTCCTATATTATTGATATTTAAACCTCGGACCTTCTTTCTCGACCTAGTTAATTATCCAATTTTAGGAAGCTTTTTTATTGTTGTCTCTTATCCTTTGTTGAATTGGAAGCAACCCAATCTCCAAGTTGTGTATTTTTGTTCACTCTAAATATGTTTTCAAGGTTTTTCTACAATGAAGCTCTCTAATCTTAGTTATGATGACCTATTTGTTGAGGTTTTTATTTATGCTCTTTTTTTCTCAAAGACCTTGGATGCATGCCTTTCTATATCTTTAAACTTAATGAGTTACTTTTCTCCTTGTCACCATCATCGTGTCTTCGAAGGTAATGCCTATTCTTCTCATAGACTCTTTCTTTTCTCTATACCCTCATGGGGTTACTTATATTTTTCTTGTGTGTTGGAGCTCTTTAAGAGCTGCCTAGACAATCGAAACTTTGGTACCTGTGAGTGGGGATTTTTGCCCCCACTCCCGGTGGAATGGTTCTTGCGACTTCGGCACTGTTTAGGCTCGGGGCCTTAGAGAACACGGACCTAAGTCCGGAGAAAATGGAGTCGCCACCCGGACGGGCCGGGAAAAAAGAAAGGGGTGGATGACTCGATTCCTAAGGAATCCCCAACCCCCTAATGGGTTCGGAAAGTTGGGTACGTGTGGGGAAGGTGAGAAATGGTCCAGCACCCCCACAACGCCCGGTTCATTGGAACCGGCCTCCTTTACAGGTCTTAATATTATAAAATTCTTAAGTATAATAACATTATCCATATTACACAATAAAAAGAAAGCATCATTATATTAAAATCAAAGCAATGTCCAAACAAAACAAAATAAATAAATGGACACCCATCCAAGGATGGAAACATGTCCTTACATCACATGCCTAGATAGGACATCCACCAAAAGGTAGAAACATGCCCTTTACAAAGGTTCTAAAATAGAAAAGAAAATTAAATTACATGATGTTTAACTAATGAGGTACCCACCAAGTGGAAACATACCTCTTACAACTTTTGGAAGTCTAAATTGATTGATAAAAGTAAATAATCATCCATAATATATAAATCATTCATCAAAAGTATTTAAAAATCAATAAAATAAACATCCATCCATCATAAATTAAATAAATCAAGTATTAAAATTAAATAAATTAAAGCATAAGAAATAAATCAAGGTATAAATAAATATGGAATTGAATAAAACCAATAAAAGTTCAAGTATAGCTACTATTTCTATTTAGGGTTATTTATCTCATGTGTTAAGGCTTTGGAAATTCTAAAGTTTAAGCTACTATGACTTTTTAGGTAATTAAAATAGATTAGGTTTTATGTTTTTTAAAGGATGGCAAGACACTTTGATTAAACAAATTAAGATTTGAATGATGAAATAAAAAAAACTTGAGTTTTAGACATTTTTGAAATATTTTTAATTCATGATTTTAAATAATGATTTAAGCTACTGTGACTTTTTTTGAGTTTTTTATGTTTTTATGTTTATGTTTTAAAAGGTTTAAAGTTTAGAAAAAGTTAGGTTTTAAGGTTTTAAAGGGTTAGGGTTCATTATTTTAGGTTTAAAAGATGATTTTTGGATTTTAGACTTTGAAATTGGGTTCTCAGCTAATGTATAATTTTTAGGGTTTTAAAAAAGCAATTTGATATTTTATGAGATTTTATGAATTTAAACACATGGATTGAAGTTTTTATGAGTAGAAAAGATGTTTTTTAAGGTTTTTTGAATAAAAAGAGCCTACTTTAAAATTTTAATAGAAACAGAATTTTATTTTGGTTTTGTAGAAAAATATGTTAAATGAGTGTTTTAAGGTTTAAAAGAAGAAAAAATAACAATTTTGAGTCCTTTTAGAAAAGAAAGTCACGTTTTTAATGTTCTAAACTTGGAAAAATTAAATTAAAACTCTAAGATTTTTTATTTAAAAAAGTTAAATTTTATAGATTTGGCTATTGTAAAACATAAATCAAAAGAATTAAAACATACCTTCTTTTGTTGATTCTCCAAAAAATAACTCTTCTTGGATGAACTAGCTCCAAAGACAAGCTTTGATTGCCTCTTTTCTTCTCCCCTTTTTCGTGCTACTACTGCTACTGATGCTATAAATATCAATTGAATTGAATTTTCCCTTTCCTTCCTTGATTTGGTTTCAAAACCTAAAGCTATCATGAAAAGTTTTTCCTCCTTTGATTTGGTTTAATTGGTCCTTATTTATAGTGATTTTTAGGTTGTTTATTCCTAATTAATTAAGGTAAGTAATAATAATAAAAAAAAGAAATTAAAACCTAATTGGATTAGAATTCTAAAAATTGCAGCTGAAAAATTTGCGCTGGCAAAAATTCTGGCGACGGGCCCGTGGGCGTGCCAGCCCTCAGGAAATTCCTGCGGGAGGCGTGCCAGCCCGCAGGCCTCCGGGCGAGCCACTGTTGGCCCGACGGGCCTGCGCTACCACTTTTCGCTGCCGATTTTTTTTCGACTTCGATTTTTATTTTTATTTTTATTTTTTATTTGTTTATTTTCATTTTTTACTACTAAAAATTAGATACTAAGGTAAAAATTATTTTGGACCAATTAAACAACAAAAATCATTTTGGACTAAATAAAGCATGTTGGATCGGATTGGGTCAAAAATTAAGGGTCTACAGTTTGCCCCCTGCTTGAATGATCTGAAACCTTAGTGAAAGAGAGTGAAAATCCATAAGACTTAATTTTTGAGGTTTTGGGTTCTGGACCCGAGAGATTGGTTTAACTCATCTGACCTTTTATCAGTTGAGAATTCTGGCATAACTGGTTGTTCCATTTTTACGAATGGTAGGTCTTTACCCACCAAAAATAGATCTTTATCTATTAGAAACTATGCCTTTTACCTAGGAACATGGATCTTTATCCATTGGAGATTGGGTCTTTACCCGTAAAAATGGATCTTTATCCATTGGAGGTCGGGTCTTTACCCTTGAAATATGGATCTTTATCCATTTGAAATCAGGTCTTTACCCTTGAAACAAGGATCTTTATCCTTCGAAATTTGGGTCTTTACCCTTTGAAACATGGATCTTTATCCATTGAAAATCAGGTCTTTACCCTTGAAACATGGATCTTTATCCATTGGAAATCGGGTCTTTACCCTTGGAACATGGATCTTTATCCATTGAGATCGGGTCTTTACCCTTGAAAATGGATCTTCATCCTTTGAGATCGGGTCTTTACCCTTAAAAATGGATCTTCATCCTTTGAGATCGGGTCTTTACCCTTGAAAGTGGATCTTCATCCTTGAGATCGGGTCTTTACCCTTAAAAATGGATTTTCATCCTTTGAGATCGGGTCTTTACCCTTAAAAATGGATCTTCATCCTTTGAGATCGGCTCTTCACCCTTGAAAATGGATCTTCATCCTTTGAGATCGGATCTTCACCCTTGAAAATGGATCTTCATCCTTTGAGATCGGATCTTCACCCTTGCAAATGGATCTTCATCCTTTGAGATCAGGTCTTCACCCTTGAAAATGGATCTTCATCCTTTGAGATCGGGTCTTCACCCTTGCAAATGGATCTTCATCCTTTAAGATCGGGTCCTCACCCTTGAAAATGGATCTTCATCCTTTGAGATCGGGTCTTCACCCTTGAAAATGGATCTTCATCCTTTGAGATCGGGTCTTCACCCTTGCAAATGGATCTTCATCCTTTAAGATCGGGTCCTCGCCCTTGAAAATGGATCTTCATCCTTTGAGATCGGATCTTCACCCTTGAAAATGGATCTTCATCCTTTGAGATTAGGTCTTCACCCTTGAAAATGGATCTTCATCCTTTGAGATCGGGTCTTCACCCTTGAAAATGGATCTTCATCCTTTGAGATTAGGTCTTCATCCTTGAAAATGGATCTTCATCCTTTGAGATCGGGTCTTCACCCTTGAAAATGGATTTTCATCCTTTGAGATCGGGTCTTCACCCTGTCTTCAGCTCTTTTAGCTGGATTGGTCTTTTATCTTTTGCACCTTCATTCTTTTGAGAGTTCTATTGTTCCATTCTCTTGTTCTTTCTTTTTGCAAAGATTTAGTCATTTTTAATTGGACCTTATCTCCTCTCCTTGCCCCCCTACGTGGCAAAATATTTGTAAGTGAGTTTAAAAATATTTGGTATATAAACCCAAAAAATTGAAAAGGAGAAACTTTGCCCCCTGTGTAGGCTCAAACCAAAGATTTTTTCCATGCAAGCTTTGATTGATATTTTTGCCATCTTGTTTTTCGCATAAGCACGCATTTCTTCTCTTTGCAAGATTACTGGAGGTTTCTCAAGCAATGGGCTTTCTATGCCCCCCTGATTTGATATCTTCTTTTGATTGCTTACTGTTCATTTTGACAAGGAATAGACAACACAAGATAAGAAAGTGTGATGTGACATGCTCATGTATGCATGATATGCATGAATAATACTTACAGTCGTTCCATTGACTCACAGACCGAGGTGATCAGCAGAAGTGTTCTCATTGAGTCCTTTTTGATGCTTGTTCAAGTCTTGCATTGGAATGATCGAAAGCTTTACATTTGTGGCTTTTATCTTCAAGATGATGAAAACATGAGTGGTGGAGACCCCAAGCAACAGAGTTAAGGATACATCCATATCAAACTATATTTCAGCATGTCAGTTGGTAGTTTCTTCATAACTTTGCCAATAATCATTTCCTTTGCCCAATGTGTCCTTTGGAGGTTCAACATACTTCCCTTAACTTGAAGGCTTTGTATGACAAAACATTTTTTGAATTTTAATTTTGAAATCAAATGTTGGCTTTGCTCAGGACTTGATTTTTCCAAATTAACATATCTATAACATGACAACCCTAGTTACCATACTAAACTCGGGGATTATTTCTACTTAAGCAAGAATTGTTGCACTTCAGATAGGCACATACACATTACTTGGCCAAAGGTATCATTGAGTTTAAATACTGTCTATCTCATATGCATGCTTATCCAAACTATCTCCACTAATAGACTCTGCCTACCAAGAGAGATAAACAGGTCTTTGATAGGCTTGAAATGGGGTCTATGAGGGAAACAGGCTTAAGTGAAGGCCGTTTTGAGATAGGAGCTGGTGTGACACAATGGACAAACCCTCACACTATAAATTTCTTGTTTGAATTTTAGGCGGTTTGGAGGCAATCTTGCTAGACTCCAAATTCCTCTTGGAATTAATCTGGATCTTGATCAGGATAGTCTTTGCTCTTACAAAAAGTTTAAGACCCAAATTAATTTCTTTTCTTCTTTTCCCTTGTCTTTCATTTCATTTTTCTTACTCCTCCCTTTCTTTGATCATTTTATCATTTTGTCCTTCTTCCTTGTAGGACTGCAAAACTTTCAAGAACTGTGTGGTCTTCCTCTTTTTCTCCAATTTTAATTGAATCTTTGGTTGGGTTGGACCAACTCATAAAAAAGGTCTTTATGAACCAAATAGAAGCCTTTTGCTGCTTTAGGTAAAAGATAACTCAGTTGGCTTTATGAACCGCCTTTTTAGGTTTTTTTCTTTTTTTTTTCTTCTTCTTCCTTTTTTTCTTTTCTATTCTTTTTTCTTTCTTTTCTTTTTCTATTCTCTCTTTTTTTTCTTTTTTTTTTTGGTTCTAGCTCAAACATAGTTGTCTTGTTTGTACCAACTTGAACTTCCAATAATATATGAGTGGAGTAACATAAATCTTCTTTAATAGGGATAAATCATTTATTACTCCAATGTTGATGTTGTCTTGGAGATATTAAGGGAACTTCAACTACCCTTAGGGTCTTGAAAATGTCCACTATCTTTATGGTCTTGAGAACTTCAACTATCTTTATGGTCTTGAGAACTTCAACTATCTTCATAGTCTTGAGAACTTCAATTATCTTCATGATCTTGACTAATCATTGCCTTTTTTTATCTTATTGCCTCTTTATCTTAGTGATCATAAGACTTGCCAAAAGTATCACAACAGCTCAAGGTAGGTTGTTAAGGTTATATGCCAATGAAAAGAAAGCTAAAATTTTATGAAGGCTCAAAGGGACAAGTAGGGATTAATATTTAATTGGGTGGATACTAGTTGTTGGCTAATCAAACAATGCCTAGATCATTTCTCCCTTAAATAAGCAGAGTTCAATTTCGCCTCAAAAATTTGTCAAAGCATGTTCTAAGACTGACTAAGACCTAGACAAAGATAATTATGCAGGAGCCCTCTCTAAGTAAGCATACACAACTCAATGCTATAGAGTAATTCCCTCATCTAGTAAAGTCATTCGAGTCATGATGCCTAGACACATTAATTTATAAACATCAAGCTAAATTCCTCATTGGTTGAGCATCAAAATGAACAAAGACCAATAAAAATTTATGATAAAAGCAATTTATTCAAACAAATTTAAATTTGAAAAACACAATAGTCCCAAAATATTAAAGAAAGTAAGATTGAAAAGCAACATTCAAGCTAAGGAAAGTTCATTGAGTTAGGCTTCTTTTCCTTTCACATCTTCAATATTCCCATCTTGAAAGGATGATAAAACAAATTCTTCTTCCAATCCTTTTCCCACCATAAAGGTTGCTGGTGGTGGCACTCTTCCAAATTTAGGCAAAGGGTTATCTTTGGTATTGGGCTTATCCGGCTCGGGTAGCTTGCCACTATCAATCAGGTCTTGAATCTCATGCCTTAGATGAGCACATTTATCTATTTCATGCCCTCGCATTTGATGAAATTGACAGAAGATCTTGGCATTAAAATTTGGCGGTAGAGGCTTATGTAGAGGCCGAGGTGCCGATGGTTGTAGCAAATCCATTTTTATTAGATTTTCTAGCATCTTTGACAAAGGCTCCCTTAATTTTGAAAATTTACGCTTCTTTGTAGACTCAGTTGTTGCATTTTCCTCAACACCTCCTTTTCCTCTTTGACATTGCACACTAGGGTGATAGCCTCTCTTATTGCTCCACTTAGATAGCACATGGTTCGGTTGGTCTTGTAGAATAGGGATTGATCTCTCATTTTTCATTCGATCTCTATCAGTAGACATGTTCCTTGTTAATGCTGTCTTTACCTTCTTTCTTATGTCAATGGGAGATGCCTCATTAGCATTGTTGATGATCTCTAGAATTTGAATCAACTGGGTCTTCATAATTTTAACCAATTGATCTTGTAGCTCGGCCATCCTAGCTTTGACAACTTCATCGATTATATCCCTTAGCTGGTTTGCATCCATCCTTCGAATGAAGCACTCGAATCAATGATGTAGGTGATATCTTTGTATGCTCTTGAATTGCTGTACCTCAGGTCTATGAGCCAGAAAAGATCAATGATATGAGATGTAAATGTATGCATGTATGCATGAGGACGTTCCTTCCAACCTTATAACATCCACACATGAATGGCGAGTCTCTTTTCCTAGGTATATGGTTAACAAAATACCAACATGGGGTACCTTGCTTTCGAATAATTCCCTCGGACGTTTCAACCAATAGTTATATTTTAAAAAATGGAAATCAATCCATGATAATTCCCATTAATTAGGTTTTAATCCATTCAACCAACTAAAGTAGCTTTTATGCTATGTTGGACTAAAATGAAATTAAGAGGCTTATTATAAATAGATTTCTCACTTGAAAAGAGGTAACTAGTGGTTCATGCCAAAAACAAGGCCATGGTTAATTTATTCTTGGTGTAAACTAGGCCCACAATTGATTTATGGTATTTCATAATTGACCTAAATATTTTTGCAAGCTCTTTGTAAAAAATGGTTGGGTGAAAATAATTTTGTTTCTAAGCCCATTAGAAAAATGGATTTTGGGCTTAGTTTTTGGGCCATGGGCCAAAGAATTTTTGATTTGTTTTTAGAAAAGTCTTATGTCCAAAGACCATCTTAAAAAGTTTTGAAAATAGTTTTGGTCTTTTGGATTTTAAAGAAAGAAAAAATTTATTTTGTGCTTACAATATACTTAGGTCATATTAGAAAAAGAACAAACCAAATAAGCCATGATTTAGACTAAGATAAACCAATCATAGTCAAACAACATGCATTTGGGGTCAAACCCTAAGGAAAGTAACTAGGCCAATTACATCTTTGGGTAAAAAGGCTTAGGTTCCCATAGCAAGTATATACCAAATAGTACGAGGCTATGAGTGGTTATGCCATGCTCGATCTCCATACCTTGAGTGAAAGTATGGTATCCCTTATATAACATAACACGGGTAACACGGGCGTCCTAACTCACGCACACTATGCAAACTAATATGATGCAATGGATAATATCATTATAAGAAAGAATAGAATAATATAAAGACCAATGGAATCAACTTCTCTTATCCCAGTGGATTTGCCACTGTGAGCGGGGATTTTTGCCCCCACTCCCGGTGGAATGGTTCTTGCGACTTCGGCACTGTTTAGGCTCGGGGCCTTAGAGAACACGGACCTAAGTCCGGAGAAAATGGAGTCGCCACCCGGACGGGCCGAGAAAAAAGAAAGGGATGGATGACTCGATTCCTAAGGAATCCCCAACCCCCTAATGGGTTCGGAAAGTTGGGTACGTGTGGGGAAGGTGAGAAATGGCCCAGCACCCCCACAACGCCCGGTTCATTGGAACCGGCCTCCTTTACAGGTCTTAATATTATAAAATTCTTAAGTATAATAACATTATCCATATTACACACAATAAAAAGAAAGCATCATTATATTAAAATCAAAGCAATGTCCAAACAAAACAAAATAAATAAATGGACACCCATCCAAGGATGGAAACATGTCCTTACATCACATGCCTAGATAGGACATCCACCAAAAGGTATAAACATGCCCTTTACAAAGGTTCTAAAATAGAAAAGAAAATTAAATTACATGATGTTTAACTAATGAGGTACCCACCAAGTGGAAACATACGTCTTACAACTTTTGGAAGTCTAAATTGATTGATAAAAGTAAATAATCATCCATAATATATAAATCATTCATCAAAAGTATTTAAAAATCAATAAAATAAACATCCATCCATCATAAATTAAATAAATCAAGTATTAAAATTAAATAAATTAAAGCATAAGAAATAAATCAAGGTATAAATAAATATGGAATTGAATAAAACCAATAAAAGTTCAAGTATAGCTACTATTTCTATTTAGGGTTATTTATCTCATGTGTTAAGGCTTTGGAAATTCTAAAGTTTAAGCTACTATGACTTTTTAGGTAATTAAAATAGATTAGGTTTTATGTTTTTTAAAGGTTGGCAAGACACTTTGATTAAACAAATTAAGATTTGAATGATGAAATAAAAAAAAAACTTGAGTTTTAGACACTTTTGAAATATTTTTAATCATGATTTTAAATAATGATTTAAGCTACTGTGACTTTTTTTGAGTTTTTTATGTTTTTATATTTTTTATGTTTTAAAAGGTTTAAAGTTTAGAAAAAGTTAGGTTTTAAGGTTTTAAAGGGTTAGGGTTCATTATTTTAGGTTTAAAAGATGATTTTTGGATTTTAGACTTTGAAATTGGGTTCTCGGCTAATGTATAATTTTTAGGGTTTTAAAAAAGCAATTTGATATTTTATGAGATTTTATGAATTTAAACACATGGATTGAAGTTTTTATGAGTAGAAAAGATGTTTTTTAAGGTTTTTTGAATGAAAAAGAGCCTACTTTAAAATTTTAATAGAAACAGAATTTTATTTTGGTTTTGTAGAAAAATATGTTAAATGAGTGTTTTAAGGTTTAAAAGAAGAAAAAATAACAATTTTGAGTCCTTTTAGAAAAGAAAGTCACGTTTTTTGTAATATCCTAAAGTATACCCTAAAAGTGTTGGGGTTATTGTTGTATTTGGATTCAATGTGTGTATTGAAGGAAAGAGAAAAGAAGAAGAAAGTCAAAAGGAATTGTGTGCGGTGGAGATTTAATGGTATAATTGTTATTATTATTATTATTATTGTTATTGTTGTTATTATTATTATTATTATTATTATTATTATTATTATTATTATTATTATTATTATTATTATTATTATTATATGAGATAAGAACGAAGGAAGAGAGGAGAACCTTCTTTCTTTCTTCTTCTTCTGTTCTTCTTCTTCGTGGACAAGAGAGCACGAGAGAGAGAGAGAGAAAGGTGATCTTCATCAAAATTTCTTAAGGATGTTAAGAGTATTAAAGATGGAGATGAAGATTTGGCAACATATTCAGGTAAGTACTCATCTCTTGAGTTGAATTTATTGATTATACTTATATATATATAAGTTTTTATCTTCTTAGTTGGATTTCTTTTGGATTTAGGTTATGTTTGGTTTGATTGGTGTGTAAGTGGATGAAAACAAGAGATTGAAGTATATAAATGTGTGAAATTAACATCTAAGTGATGATGAGTTGAGATAATTGTAAGAAAAATGATGAAATGTTGATTTGGGGTTTGGTTTGGATGAATTTCGAGTGTTTGGTCTTTAAATTATTGTAGGACACAGCCAAGTTATGAGAGACACGGCCAAGTTAGGGCAAATTTGGCCGTGTTGGATGAGTTTTGGAGAGACACGGCCACTGGCTTGGCCGTGTCCCTTGCCTGTGTTTGCTACTGTCTAATTTATGTTGAGAGACACGGCCGTGTCCCTTGCCCGTGTCTGGTACTGGATTGTTGTGTTGAGAGACACGGCCACTAGCTTGGCCGTGTCCATTGCCCGTGTTTGCTACTGCTTGAATTGGTGTTGAGTGACACGGCCACAAGCTTGGCCGTGTCCCTTGGGCGTGTTGGCTACTGGATGTTTATATTGGGAGACACGGCCACAAGCTTGGCCGTGTCCCTTGAGGGTGTTTGCAAATGTGTTTGTTATTTGGTCTTCAAACATTGTTGGATCTTCAAATGTCTTTTATACCTAAACACACTTAAAACGATAATGATCCAACCAAATGTATATGGAGGATTCTAAGTTCTTGAATAAGGTAAATTGTTATGTATGAATATATCAATGATAATATAGGAAATGTGGAAGATATAATGATCAATGAAAAAGTATGTGCAATGTCATTGATTATGTATACTTGAGTGATGAATTGAATTGATCAATATGATTTGATGATAACGTTGATATTATATGAACCATGTTAGGTTTTATGCATTGTCAATCTCATGAATTGTATTGTACTATATGTAGATTGATGATGCATATGAATAATGGCATGTTGTGTATAATGTGGAATATCATGAGATCATTGATGATGAATTACTCTAATTTTATGATTGAAGCATGCCTATATGGTATGATTGATTCATGATATGTTTGTTTAGTAATGTAATTGATGTTGCATATATCAATGATGAAACTTGAAATGTGATTTGAGATATAATGTGATATGAAGCCATTGTGATTGGCTGTGATGATTCAATTGAATTAAGTGGGACATGTTTGCCTAGATGATGATGAGAATTGATAATGAAATAATAGATGAATTGTGTGTCTGATATGTTATTCATTTTCAGAGTTCTGAGTTTGGAGGCATGCCTATAAAATGAAAGGTAACAGTCTTGCCGGGTTGAGGATCTCTTCAATTTGAGACGAATTGAGATCCAAGAGACTGGGTCTGTTACACTATGCTAATTGTGATTATGAGATATATGATTTGTAACAGTCTTGCCGGGTTGAGGATCTCCTCGATTTAGTCAGGTTGATGGTCCAAGAGACTGGGTCTGTTACTTGATAAATGTGAAATGTGAAATGTGAATTATAGTAACAGTCTTGCCGAGTTGAGGATCTCCTCGAAATTTGCCGAGTTGATGGTCCAAGAGACTGGGTCTGTTACACTATCCATGGATAGAGATATATATAGATGATGCCTACGGGCTTGATGATTATGATTATGGACCAAAGCAGTAACTCTGAACTTGGAATAACATATTAGTGTGTTGTTTGGGCCCGAGTCTGTCTTTGTTGTCAATGTGATATTAAATGTTGAAATAAATGAGTAATGAGATCTACAACTGCCTTTATTGGAAGTATGATTCATGTTTGATGAATTGTGGATATAATAATGTTATGAAGTATGCTTTTGTAATATGTGCATTGATGTATTGAAGGTGAATATGTTTTGAGGGACTTTCTTGATATATGATTTTATAAAAATAAAGTATGATGTGTAAAATATATATATATATATATGAATATGGAATTTGTGAGAATTGCTTTCGTAAAGGTGTTGAATAGGTCTTTGAATGGTAATTGGTTGAATTAATGTATATGTTTATGTATATGAGATTAGTGGGAACTTATGAAGAATGCATTGAGAAAGGAAAATGTGGTAAGAGAACAATAAAACATAATGCTAAACATATGAGGTATGATAATTTTGGTAAGTATGATAATTTTGGTAAAGTGTATTTTATTATTTAGTTGTACTACTAAGCTTTCGGGCTTAGCGCGGATGTTTAATCGCGCAGATATTTATGCGGTTGATCTGGAAGTCTAGCTATGATGCCACGAGAAGGGTAAGAGTGTCTCGAGACCAACTAGAAGGTGATGCATACATATGTGATTTTAATTATGTTGTATTTTTATAAGAATAATGATGTTCGTAAATGTTCTTTAATTTAATGTAATATCGCTTGAACTTGAATAAAGGGTTTCAAAGTAAAACGAAAAGTGCATTCTTATACTTTATATACGTATTGTATGTATACCAGGTATATGTATAGTACTTATATAGAGTATGGGGGTGTTACAATTATTTTGGTATCAAAGCTTAGGTTCGAGATTCTCGGCCTAAGTGAAATTAAAAAGAAAATTTTTGAAGAGTTTAAACAAGAATTGAAAAAAAAAATTTTGGAAATGCAATTGGTAAGACATGCATATGCATTCACACCTAGGTTGGTCTCGAACGTGGCATTATGTGAATTGTGATGTATTTGAATTACATGAGATAAATGATAGTATGTAAATGAGGTTTCATATGAAAGTAAATTTTGAAATGTTGATAATTGAGAGGTGATTGTGATATAAAGAAATGATATGGAGTTTATAAGTAAAAAGTTTGATTATTGATATGTGTTTGATTTATAAAGAAATGGCTAGAAGAATAAAGTTGGAAATGAGTTAGAAACAAAATTAAGAATTAAAGTATGTAATCTATCCTCTAATATTTGAATCTCTTTTTAATAAACTTTATGTTGGGATTTCTGGAAAGAGTAAATATTGTTGAATGGGTAATATGGAAAGATATATTGTTTAAACGATAATAGTATGGTGAAATATTGAATGAGTTGATTGACATAGATTAAGTGTGATAAATGAAGGTGTGGATAGGCAAATTTAAGGTTTTGTTTAAAGGAAAAAGAGATGATGTTGGTTAAGTACAAAGAGATATTGGTGTTGTTTGTATTGTTATTTTAATGCAAACATGGTGATTTCAATATTAGAAATGTGAGATGTTTGAATATTGTGGAAGCTCATGTTAATGGTGGTAATATGGGATATTTAGATTTTTGGAATGAGCTCAATAATTGTGAAACATATATGTTTTGGTGTTGCTTGGTGGTATATTCATATAAGATGTTTTAAAATGATATTAAGAGAGTGAGATGAATAAATTGAAGTTTAAGTAAATTAGTAAGTTGGAAATTTATAGTTTTAAATGGAATGTGGATAAAGACCAAGTAAATAGTGATAATTTAATGTATGTAATACATGAGATATATGAAATGAATATTAGTGCACATGAAGGTATTAGGAATTGAGGGGATGTGATTGATAGTAAGAAAATTTGGTTTGAAAGTAAAGAAAAGGAATTGAGCAAATGAAAATGAGTTATTTTAAGTAATTTGATTGGAAAGGATAAAAATGACTAGGAAGAATATGTTAAAGATATTTAAAAAAAAACATATATGAGAGAGATATCACATTGGAAATGTGATTAAGCTCCTTGTGAAATAAGGTCATAAGTAGAGTGTATATATTTATTGAAGTTAATGAATAACTTAAGTTATGATAAACAAATGAGCATGATAATAGTCAAAGGAAAGTGATAAATATTAAATTGGTATAAACTATATGAAAAAGGGAAATTTAATAAATTGTATAATTATGTGTTTATATAAAGAGGATTTGTGAAATGAACTTTTGATATGAATGTGATCTATGAAGGTGTGGATAATATGTTTATTATTTTATATCATTACATGTTTAATGGTATTAGGAGTGAGAATAGACCTGGGTAATATTGAACAGTGAAACTGTTATAGTAATAACTAAATGAGACTATCATAAGATGTGTTGGAGCTCAAAGAATTTATGTGGAAATATTTTTATGTATAAGTGTGTAATAAGAAATTGTAAGGAAGGAGTTATATATTTGAAAATTTTTAGAAGAGATGGATTGGAAATGGAGTAATGAAAGATACTTGTGTAAGATTGGTATCTAATTGAAGGTTGGGCTTAGGAAATGTTAAAGATAATATTATTGAACATGAGTTGGGTTAATAATGATAAATTCAACAAAAGCAAACTGTTTTGGAGATGAAATTAAAATGTGTTAATTCTTGGTGTAATAAAAGCTTGGAGAATAAATATATAATTTATGTGATACAAGTTAGTATTATAATTGTAAAGGTTGGAAATTGAATAATAGAAGAACAATATTGATTTACAACCCCTAAGTGTGATTGTTAATATATCATTGTCATATGATTTGGTTAGTGTGATTAGTGATTAGTTTTATTATCTTCAGATTTAGAACTGAGATGGATAACTATGTTTCCAGAAACATGGTTAAAAGATATGATTGGTGAAGTTATATCTTATATCTACGATATTAAAAATTTAATTGTAATTATGAGAAGTAAAGCAAGGGAAGAGAATTGTGATAATGTTTTAAGCTATGAATTGTGTGATAGAACAATAATTATATAAATATAGTAATATTGGGTGAAGTGAAGAAATAATAAAAGGGAAGAAATTGTAATCATGACTGAAAATTATATAGGATACATTTACAGTGTAAAGTGATTATGTGAATGAACTTAAAATTTATGGGAGTATGAATAATGTAAATTAATATGTATATATCAATAATGTTGGAAATGATATGATTGTATAATGAGATGTTAAATATAATTAATGATATACGTGTATACTATTTTGATGTAATGAGAAACTATGATTATTGGCAATGATGTTAGAAATGACTTATAATGGAGGTAGAGTACCTAATTGATTATGAAAAATGAATTGTGAAAAGATAAATGAACGGACTTATCTGCCTCCTATGGAACCATGCGGACCCAATGTGTTGGGCAACCAAACTTGGATTACCAACCTGGTTGGGGAAAAAGCTCGTTTATGAAGTTATAGTTGTTGGTAATATTGATAAATTTTGAATGAGTATAAGAAATGATGATATAATTATTGAAATAAGGAAATGTATATGTATAAGCATGATTCATATTGATTGAATATATGAATTTGGAAAGATTAGAATTTGAATATAAGTTTGACCTAATGAACTTAGGTTATATACAAGTATATATAGTAAAATCCAATGATAAATTTCAATAAGTTAATTGTTGGTTTGAATCAAATAAAGTTGAAATGTTAGTATATTGTGATAGATAAATCGATTGATCTAGGTTTCATTAAAGTTGCAAGGCAATATTGAGATTTAATATGTGCAATTGTATTGGGAGTGTAAGATTTAATGGTAATGTGTATGATGTAATATTCTGATTTATGAATGAACATAAATAAATTGAGGTATATTAATTGTACATGGTGAGAAATAAACTCATGAGAGTAAGGATATAGTTATCCATTGATGTTTGGTAAATGTTTATTTTGAAAGTGATGGTAAGAATGGAATAAACAATGCTAAGATATTGATTAATGATTTTTGAGGTTAAAGTTAAGAGAATATCTATAAAGAGTTAAAGTGATAATCTGACTTTAGTACAAAGATAAAATGTATTGGAGATGTTATGAGATATCTTGATTGCTTTGTTGAGAAAGTAATAAGAGGTAAAGATATATATATATATACCTATACAATGATGAATTATGAATTTCAGAGAAGATAATTATCTCTAAGGGGGAGAGTAGAAGATATGAGATTTGATAAAACTATATTGTAAGATACGATTATCTTCATATGGAAATTAAGATGGTGAATTGTTCTAAATGGGTTGTTATTATACTGGATAATTTCGAGGATGAAATTATTTAAGGGGGAGAGAATTGTAATATCCTAAAGTATACCTTAAAAGTGTTGGGGTTATTGTTGTATTTGGATTCAATGTGTGTATTGAAGGAAAGAGAAAAGAAGAAGAAAGTCAAAAGGAATTGTGTGTGGTGGAGATTTAATGGTATAATTGTTATTATTATTGTTATTGTTATTATTATTATTATTATTATTATTATTATATATATATATATGAGATAAGAACGAAGGAAGAGAGGAGAACCTTCTTTCTTTCTTCTTCTTCTGTTCTTCTTCTTCGTGGACAAGAGAGCACGATAGAGAGAGAGAGAGAAAGGTGATCTTCATCAAAATTTCTTAAGGATGTTAAGAGTATTGAAGATGGAGATGAAGATTTGGCAACATATTCAGGTAAGTACTCATCTCTTGAGTTGAATTTATTGATTATACTTATATATATAAGTTTTTATCTTCTTAGTTGGATTTCTTTTGGATTTAGGTTATGTTTGGTTTGATTGGTGTGTAAGTGGATGATAACAAGAGATTGAAGTATATAAATGTGTGAAATTAACATCTAAGTGATGATGAGTTGAGATAATTGTAAGAAAAATGATGAAATGTTGATTTGGGGTTTGGTTTGGATGAATTTTGAGTGTTTGGTCTTTAAATTATTGTAGGACACGGTCAAGTTATGAGAGACACGGCCAAGTTAGGGCAAATTTGGCCGTGTTGGATGAGTTTTGGAGAGACACGGCCACTGGCTTGGCCGTGTCCCTTGCCTGTGTTTGCTACTGTCTAATTTATGTTGAGAGACACGGCCGTGTCCCTTGCCCGTGTCTGGTACTGGATTGTTGTGTTGAGAGACACGGCCACTAGCTTGGCCGTGTCCATTGCCCGTGTTTGCTACTGCTTGAATTGGTGTTGAGTGACACGGCCACAAGCTTGGCCGTGTCCCTTGGGCGTGTTGGCTACTGGATGTTTATATTGGGAGACACGGCCACAAGCTTGGCCGTGTCCCTTGAGGGTGTTTGCAAATGTGTTTGTTATTTGGTCTTCAAACATTGTTGGATCTTCAAATGTCTTTTGTACCTAAACACACTTAAAACGATAATGATCCAACCAAATGTATATGGAGGATTCTAAGTTCTTGAATAAGGTAAATTGTTATGTATGAATATATCAATGATAATATAGGAAATGTGGAAGATATAATGATCAATGAAAAAGTATGTGCAATGTCATTGATTATGTATACTTGAGTGATGAATTGAATTGATCAATATGATTTGATGATAACGTTGATATTATATGAACCATGTTAGGTTTTATGCATTGTCAATCTCATGAATTGTATTATACTATATGTAGATTGATGATGCATATGAATAATGGCATGTTGTGTATAATGTGGAATATCATGAGATCATTGATGATGAATTACTCTAATTTTATGATTGAAGCATGCCTATATGGTATGATTGATTCATGATATGTTTGTTTAGTAATGTAATTGATGTTGCATATATTAATGATGAAACTTGAAATGTGATTTGAGATATAATGTGATATGAAGCCATTGTGATTGGCTGTGATGATTCAATTGAATTAAGTGGGACATGTTTGCCTAGATGATGATGAGAATTGATAATGAAATAATAGATGAATTGTGTGTCTGATATGTTATTCATTTTCAGAGTTCTGAGTTTGGAGGCATGCCTATAAAATGAAAGGTAACAGTCTTGCCGGGTTGAGGATCTCTTCAATTTGAGACGAATTGAGATCCAAGAGACTGGGTCTGTTACACCATGCTAATTGTGATTATGAGATATATGATTTGTAACAGTCTTGCCGGGTTGAGGATCTCCTCGATTTAGTCGGGTTGATGGTCCAAGAGACTGGGTCTGTTACTTGATAAATGTGAAATGTGAAATGTGAATTATAGTAACAGTCTTGCCGGGTTGAGGATCTCCTCGAAATTTGCCGAGTTGATGGTCCAAGAGACTGGGTCTGTTACACTATCCATGGATAGAGATATATATAGATGATGCCTACGGGCTTGATGATTATGATTATGTGTAATATCCTCATTTGTGGTCTAGAAGTTTTGATTATGTTATTGTTATTGTTGTTATTGTTGTTGTTGTTGTTGGTTTAAATTGAGAAAAGGAAAGTATATGTATATGTGTTTTGGGGAAATTTAGGGTTTAGAGACAAGTTTATATGTTGTGTATATGGTGATATATATAACATATAAAATGGTCAAAGAGAGAGAGTCAATGCAAGAGGAGATTTTTTATATGGCATGTGAAATTACTTAATTGGGTTTATAAGAGACAAAAGCTAAGTTAAGTGATGAGGGGTATATGAGTAATTGCTTGAAATGAAATGCATGGTGGAGATTAAAAGAAGAAAAGGTGTTTGACTTGTGCATTTTCTTCTTTCTTTCTTGAAGTGGCCGGCTCTCCAAATAGCAAAGAGAAAGGGAGGTGTTCTTGAGGGAAGAAGTAAATTGAAGAAGGAATCAAGAGTTTGGTTAGAGATTTGTGGAAATTCTTCATTTAAGGCAAGTAATTTCTTGTTTTCTTTTATTAATTTTGAAGTTGTGGCTAAGGTGTATTGTGAATTGTTGAGTTGATGGTTTGGTGTGTTTGATATGTGTTTACAAGTGTTAAAGTTGATTGTTAGTTAAAAGATTGAATTGAGGTTGGTTTGGTTGTGAAGGTTGTAAGTTTAAATGGATTTTGATAGTGGAAGTTCAAGTGTAAAGTTGGTTTTAGGGTTTGAGATGGTATGTGTCTAAATGTTTTGGTTGATGTGTTTAAATAAGGAATATGGTGATAAATATGTAGAATTTGTGTTTAGAACATTGATTTCATTCATTTGAAACATATTATATGGTGTTTGATGAGTTTGAGTGCAATTGGAGGAGAGTTGTGCATATTAGGGTTTGTGTTTTGGGAGACACGGCCAAAAGCAATGTGAGACACGGCCAAGCCAAGGGATTTTGGGCGTGTTGGATTAGTTTTTGGGTGACATGGCCGTGTTCCCAAGCCGTGTTAGCTACTGAGAGTTTTGGTTTAAGAGACACGGTCACAAGCTTGGCCGTGTCCCTTGCCCGTGTTGCTTACTGTCCAAGTGGGTTGAGTGACACGGCCACAAGCTTGGCCGTGTCCCTCAAGTGGCTGCCCGTGTCCCTCAAATGTGTGGGTTAGGGTTTTTATACTTTGTTCTATTTGCATTGTTTTGGTCCTTTTAAGGTAAGTTGGTACCTTAACCTAAACCTAAACACATTTAAACAATGATTGACCTAAACAAATGCATATGGAAGATCTTAAAGCTATGAATGATATAAATTATTCTTTGCCCTAATTGCATTGTTGAGATTGAACAATGTTATGTTATGCATTGTGAATGGTTATGTGTTTCATGAATAATGTATATTGAAATGTTATATCAAAGATGCTATGATGATTTAAATAAGAGGTGAAATGTGATGTAAAGCCATTGTGATTGGCTATGATGATGATATTGAAAGAAAGAAGGCGTGTTTGC
This sequence comes from Garcia nutans, assembly GCA_947685225.1. Lineage (NCBI taxonomy): Eukaryota > Viridiplantae > Streptophyta > Magnoliopsida > Malpighiales > Euphorbiaceae > Garcia > Garcia nutans. The sequence goes on from CANTUV010000002.1 coordinate 4,812,804, forward strand.
CTAAATGTGATGAGAATTTGAGAATGGAAATGGTAACTATATAATAAATGAATTGTTTGTTTAATATGTTATTCAGTTTCAGAGTTCTGGATTTGGGTGGCATGCCTAAGAAATGATGAAAGGTAACAGTCTTGCCGGGTTGAGGATCTCCTCATATGTGTTGAGTTGATGGTCCAAGAGACTGGGTCTGTTACACTATGAGAATTGTGAATATGAGATATATGATTTGTAACAGTCTTGCCGGGTTGAGGATCTCCTCATATGTGTTGAGTGGATGGTCCAAGAGACTGGGTCTGTTACACTATCCATGGATAGAGATACATGTATATACATTGCCTACTGGCGTGATTATTGTGACTATGAACCAAAGCAGTAACTCTGAACTCTGAATATCGTATTAAATACTTGTTGGGCCCATAGGTGTCAAGGTTATATGAATGTCCTAAATAATGTTATGAGTTAATGAAATGAGATGTTGTTTATTGAGTATGATTGATTAATGTTGAATGTGGAAAGATGTTGAGATGTGGTATGCTCATATGACTATGATTTGTCAAATGCATAATTATGTGGTTAACTTTATATTTATGATGTTGATCTTATCAACAACATATGTGGCATTGCATTACATTAAAGCATACCATTAGCATGTATTATCTTACTAAGCCGTTGGCTTAGCGCGATAGTGTTTAATCGCGCAGGTAATAGAGTTGATAGAGTTGAACCTGAGAGTTCATCAAGACCAAGTGAGAGTAGACCTTGAAGAATTCATTTTGGGAGCTTAAAGATCAGAGCAGACTTGCCAATCATGTATACTTCTTTATATTTTGTAAAGAAATGTTTAATATGTAAATATGTACATATTTTATAACTTCCGCTGTGTAATATTTAAATGCATATATATATATATAACTAATATGTTTTGTTTTATAAGTAAATGATCTACTTTTCTATAATGTATAATGATAAGGGTATTGTATCAAATTTAAAGTGTTTTGAATCTTAAGAAAACCGTAGCATCCCTATGTTTGGTGCACTTATGCTACATTGTGGTGGTTGTAGTATGTGTGCATTGGATATGGGGGTGTTACAATTGTTTTGGTATCAGAGCCTAGGTTTGAGATTCTCAGCCTAGGTAAAATGTAATAAAATTAATATTTTTACTTAAAAAGTTGGTTTTGAAATAAAATACATGTTTGGGATTGGCAACCTCTGATCTTTAATAAGAAGTATCCTACTGTGTTTGCAGTGTTAGGTTGTGATGGATTCTCACTCACGTCAGTCGATTGAGGGTAGTACCGAGAATATTGCTCCTGCTGTGGGTGCTAGAGTTGATAGTGTTGAGGAGGCACCTGCTTCGGTGTCGGGTAGACCAGTTGGTGAGGAGGTTCCGCCAGCCTGGTTTAGACATATGATGGAAGTTATGAGGCAAGCACCAGTGCAACCACAGCCACCACCCCCTCAACCTTCAGTACCAGTGAGGCACTATGATAAGCTAAGGAAATATGGAGCGTAGGATTTCCTTGGTACTACTGACCCAGCTGTAGCAGAACAGTGGCTTGACAAAGTACAGAGGATCTTTATTCAGTTACAAGCCACCCCTGAGGAAAAATTTGACTATGCAAGATCTTTGCTACAGAAGGACGCCTACGATTGGTGGAAGACAGTGCCACATTCTATGGATGATCCACCAACCTTGTCTTATGCGGATTTTCTGAGAGAGTTTGAGTTGAAGTATACTCCTAGGGAGTACAAAGACATGAAGAAGATGGAGTTCTTAGGCTTGAAGCAAGACAGCAAGACTGTTACTAAGTATGAAGTTGAGTTTATTCGACTGAGTCAGTATACTGGGGGTATTATTGCTGATGAGATTGATAGATGTCGGCGATTTGAGGAGGGATTGAGGCCCTCGATCATGTGCTTAGTGGCTGGATCCAGATATCAGGATTTCTCACAGCTAGTGGCAGCAGCTTGAAGTGTAGAGCGAGCTCAAGTTATTGCAGCTGCTTCAGAGGAAGAGGTTAGGGTTAGGAGGCCCCAGTTTGAGGCAGGGTCTTCTTCTGTTAAAAGAGGTAAAGGAAGCTTTGTTCCTAGAGTTAGTAGGAGTCAGAGGTTAGCTGGTAGGTCAGTGCAGTTTTAGAGGCAGAGATTTAGACCTGCAGCTTCAGTAGCGAGTGCTCCTACTCCTGGAGTTCAGAGATCCACCTTACCTGTGTGTAACCAGTGTGGTGGAAGACATGGGGGCGTTTGTTGGAGGCATAGTAGATCAGGGGTATGCTTCAGGTGTGGATCACCTGACCACTTTGTGAGAGACTGTCCTGAGAGGCAGGAGCAGATGCCAGTTGATTCTGCTGCTTCTCGAGCTAGTGTGAGGGGAGGCAGAGGAGGCAGAGGTGCCAGCCGAGGAGGTAGACCAGGGTTCAGTTCTAAAGGAGGTGCTACATCCAGGGAGGGTAGACCAGAGGAGGTTGGATCTTCCCAGAGGATGTATGTTATGCAGAGGCAGCCAGATGCATCGGCAGTCATAGCTGGTACTTTTTCTTTATTTGATATTTCAGTACTTGCTTTGATTGATTCGGGTTCCACCCATTCTTATGTTAGTGCATCTGTTTTGCCTGTATCTGATTTGCATGCTGAGTCCCTAGGATTTGATGTGTTGGTGACAAATCCGTTAGGGCATAGTGTGGTTATGAGTAAGGTGCATCGAGATAGTGCAGTAGTGGTGCAGGGTGAGGAGTTCTTTGGGGATTTGATTGAGATGCCATTTAAGGAATATGATGTGATCTTAGGTATGGATTGGCTATCTCGACATGGAGCTGTGGTGGATTGTAAAAAGAAAATTGTTTCTTTGAGAACGGGTGATGGTAGAGAGGTGATAGTATCTAATGAGCAGGAACAGCTAGCCTCCTTATTTGTTTCAGCTGTTGCAGCCAGGAGGTTGATTAGAAAGGGATGTGAAGCCTATCTTGCTCATGTGGTAGATACTAGAGTGAAGGGTTCCCCTATTGATAGCATTGCCACAGTTGCTGAGTTTCCGGATGTATTTCCAGAGGAGTTGCCAGGGTTACCTCCTGAGAGAGAGGCGGAGTTCGGTATTGAATTATTGCCTGGTACCACTCCTATCTCTATTACTCCTTATAGAATGGCACCAGCAGAATTGAGGGAATTGAAAGTTCAATTACAGGAGTTGTTGGACAAAGGATTTATTCGCCCCAGTGTTTCTCCTTGGGGAGCTCCTATGCTATTTGTGAAAAAGAAAGATGGTACTATGAGGTTGTGTATCGATTATAGGCAATTGAACAAGGTGACTATTAAAAATAAATATCCTTTGCCTAGAATCGATGATCTCTTTGATCAATTGAAGGGTACAGCTGTGTTTTCTAAAATTGATTTGAGATCTGGGTACCATCAATTGAGAGTTAAAGCTGAAGACATTTCCAAAACCGCCTTTCGGACCAGGTATGGGCATTATGAATTTCTAGTTATGCCTTTTGGTCTGACGAATGCACCTGCAGCTTTTATGGATTTGATGAATAGGGTGTTCAGGCCCTATCTGGATCAGTTTGTAGTGGTCTTCATCGATGACATTCTGGTGTATTCGCGGAATGAAGAGGAACATGACATGCATCTGCGGATTGTATTGCAGATTTTGAGAGAGAAGCAGTTGTTTGCCAAATTGTCGAAGTGTGAGTTCTGGTTGAATCAAGTCGCTTTTCTCGGACATATTGTTTCAGCAGAAGGCATTAGAGTTGATTCGAGCAAAGTTGAAGCAATTTTGAATTGGAGTCCACCAAAGTCAGTGACTGAAGTTAGAAGTTTCCTGGGTTTGGCAGGCTATTACAGACGGTTTGTGAAAGGGTTTTCTTTAATAGCTACTCCACTCACTAGATTGCTTCGTAAGGGAGTGAGATTTGTGTGGACGGATCAGTGTCAGACTAGCTTTGAGCAGTTGAGAGATATGTTGACTCAAGCGCCTATTCTTACTCTACCTGTGGAAGGCAAACCATATGTGATTTTAGTGATGCTTCACATAGTGGTTTGGGGTGTGTATTGATGCAAGAAGGTAAAGTTATAGCTTATGCATCTCGACAGTTGAAACCGCATGAGCTTAATTATCCTACTCATGATTTGGAGTTGGCAGCCATTGTGTTTGCATTAAAGATTTGGCGCCACTATCTGTTTGGGGAGAAATGTTTCATCTACACTGATCACAAGAGTTTGAAGTATTTGGGTGTCCAGAAAGAACTCAATCTTCGTTAGAGGAGATGGCTAGAATTGATTAAAGACTACGACTGCTTGATTGACTATCATCCAGGTAAAGCAAATGTTGTTGCTGATGCCTTGAGTCGGAAGTCTTTAGCTGGTTTAACAGTTTACTCGCTCTCGTTGCTTGTTGAATTGAGAGCATTGTATGCCAGTTTGGTACCTTGTGTTGACGGTGCATTATTGGCACAGTTGCAATTGAAGCCGGTTTTGTTATATCAGATCAAAGAAGCTCAGTTGGCCGATAAGAAGATACAGAAGATTGTTTCGGATTGTCAGAGTGGAAAGGGTAGAGATTTTATTGTGAAGAGTGATGGGAGCCTATGGTTTAAAAACCGATTGTGTGTACCCGATGATGCTGATTTGAAAAGGGTCATTTTGGAAGAAGCTCATCAGTCGATGTTTGCTATGCATCCGGGTAATACGAAGATGTATCATGATTTGAGACAGCATTATTGGTGGATTGGATTGAAGAGAGATATTGCAGAGTTTGTATCGAAATGTCTCACCTGTCAGAAGGTTAAAGCAGAGCATCAAGTTCCAACTGGATTGCTTCAACCATTATCAGTACCAGAATGGAAGTGGGATAGAGTGACGATGGATTTTGTGTCTGGGTTGCCTTTGACACAAAAGAGGCATGATGCTATATGGGTGATTGTGGATAGATTGACTAAGACAGCTCATTTCCTTCCGGTGCGGATGGATTACTCTTTGGAGAGGTTGGCTGAGCTGTATATCCATGAGATTGTGAAATTGCATGGTGTTCCAGCTTCTTTAGTGTCTGATCGAGATCCCAGGTTTACTTCAAGATTTTGGAAGAGTTTGCATAGTGCTTTGGGTTCTTGACTGCACTTCAGCACTGTTTTTCATCCACAGTCGGATGGACAGTCAGAGAGGGTGATACAGATTATTGAGGACATGTTGAGAAGCTGTGTCATTGATTTCACTGGAAGTTGGGATATGTTTTTACCTCTTGTGGAGTTTGCTTACAACAACAGTCACCAATCCAGCATTGGTATGGCACCGTTTGAAGCATTGTATGGCAGACGGTGTAGGACACCTCTTTGTTGGAATGAGCTTGGAGATAATAAGTTGGTTGGTCCTGATTTGATTCAAGAAACTGAAGAAAAAGTAAAGTTGATTCGAGGCAGGTTAAAAGCAGCTTCAGACCGACAGAAGTCTTACGCAGATCTGAAAAGGAGAGACATTCAGTTTGATGTTGGAGATAAGGTGTTTTTGAAAGTATCTCCTTGGAAGAAGATTTTGAGGTTCGGTCGGAAAGGAAAATTGAGTCCTCGGTTTATTGGACCATATGAAGTTTTGGAAAGAATTGGGCCAGTTGCGTATCGACTTGCTTTGCCACCTGAGTTGGATCGTATTCATAATGTATTTCATGTTTCTATGTTGAGGAGGTACAGGTCGGATCCATCTCATATGTTGCCAATTGAATCTATCGAAATGAGCCCAGATTTGACTTTTGAAGAGGAACCAGTTGCTATCTTGGCACGAGAAGTGAAAGAGTTGAGGAACAAGAGTGTGCCATTGGTGAAAGTTCTATGGAAGAATCATGGAAAAGAAGAAGCAACTTGGGAAAGTGAGCAAACCATGCAAGAACAATACCCGCAGTTGTTTCAGCTTTGATATCAGGTAATTTCGAGGACGAAATTTTCTTTTTAGAGGGGGAGAATTGTAATATCCTCATTTGTGGTCTAGAAGTTTTGATTATGTTATTTTTATTGTTGTTATTGTTGTTGTTGTTGTTGGTTTAAATTGAGAAAAGGAAAGTATATGTATATGTGTTTTGGGGAAATTTAGGGTTTAGAGACAAGTTTATATGTTGTGTATATGGTGATATATATAACATATAAAATGGTCAAAGAGAGAGAGTCAATGCAAGAGGAGATTTTTTATATGGCATGTGAAATTACTTAATTGGGTTTATAAGAGACAAAAGCTAAGTTAAGTGATGAGGGGTATATGAGTAATTGCTTGAAATGAAATGCATGGTGGAGATTAAAAGAAGAAAAGGTGTTTGACTTGTGCATTTTCTTCTTTCTTTCTTGAAGTGGCCGGCTCTCCAAATAGCAAAGAGAAAGGGAGGTGTTCTTGAGGCAAGAAGTAAATTGAAGAAGGAATCAAGAGTTTAGTTAGAGATTTGTGGAAATTCTTCATTTAAGGCAAGTAATTTCTTGTTTTCTTTTATTAATTTTGAAGTTGTGGCTAAGGTGTATTGTGAATTGTTGAGTTGATGGTTTGGTGTGTTTGATATGTGTTTACAAGTGTTAAAGTTGATTGTTAGTTAAAAGATTGAATTGAGGTTGGTTTGGTTGTGAAGGTTGTAAGTTTAAATGGATTTTGATAGTGGAAGTTCAAGTGTAAAGTTGGTTTTAGGGTTTGAGATGGTATGTGTCTAAATGTTTTGGTTGATGTGTTTAAATAAGGAATATGGTGATAAATATGTAGAATTTGTGTTTAGAACATTGATTTCATTCATTTGAAACATATTATATGGTGTTTGATGAGTTTGAGTGCAATTGGAGGAGAGTTGTGCATATTAGGGTTTGTGTTTTGGGAGACACGGCCAAAAGCAATGTGAGACACGGCCAAGCCAAGGGATTTTGGGCGTGTTGGATTAGTTTTTGGGTGACATGGCCGTGTTCCCAAGCCGTGTTAGCTACTGAGAGTTTTGGTTTAAGAGACACGGTCACAAGCTTGGCCGTGTCCCTTGCCCGTGTTGCTTACTGTCCAAGTGGGTTGAGTGACACGGCCACAAGCTTGGCCGTGTCCCTCAAGTGGCTGCCCGTGTCCCTCAAATGTGTGGGTTAGGGTTTTTATACTTTGTTCTATTTGCATTGTTTTGGTCCTTTTAAGGTAAGTTGGTACCTTAACCTAAACCTAAACACATTTAAACAATGATTGACCTAAACAAATGCATATGGAAGATCTTAAAGCTATGAATGATATAAATTATTCTTTGCCCTAATTGCATTGTTGAGATTGAACAATGTTATGTTATGCATTGTGAATGGTTATGTGTTTCATGAATAATGTATATTGAAATGTTATATCAAAGATGCTATGATGATTTAAATAAGAGGTGAAATGTGATGTAAAGCCATTGTGATTGGCTATGATGATGATATTGAAAGAAAGAAGGCGTGTTTGCCTAAATGTGATGAGAATTTGAGAATGGAAATGGTAACTATATAATAAATGAATTGTTTGTTTAATATGTTATTCAGTTTCAGAGTTCTGGATTTGGGTGGCATGCCTAAGAAATGATGAAAGGTAACAGTCTTGCCGGGTTGAGGATCTCCTCATATGTGTTGAGTTGATGGTCCAAGAGACTGGGTCTGTTACACTATGAGAATTGTGAATATGAGATATATGATTTGTAACAGTCTTGCCGGGTTGAGGATCTCCTCATATGTGTTGAGTGGATGGTCCAAGAGACTGGGTCTGTTACACTATCCATGGATAGAGATACATGTATATACATTGCCTACTGGCGTGATTATTGTGACTATGAACCAAAGCAGTAACTCTGAACTCTGAATATCGTATTAAATACTTGTTGGGCCCATAGGTGTCAAGGTTATATGAATGTCCTAAATAATGTTATGAGTTAATGAAATGAGATGTTGTTTATTGAGTATGATTGATTAATGTTGAATGTGGAAAGATGTTGAGATGTGGTATGCTCATATGACTATGATTTGTCAAATGCATAATTATGTGGTTAACTTTATATTTATGATGTTGATCTTATCAACAACATATGTGGCATTGCATTACATTAAAGCATACCATTAGCATGTATTATCTTACTAAGCCGTTGGCTTAGCGCGATAGTGTTTAATCACGCAGGTAATAGAGTTGATAGAGTTGAACCTGAGAGTTCATCAAGACCAAGTGAGAGTAGACCTTGAAGAATTCATTTTGGGAGCTTAAAGATCAGAGCAGACTTGCCAATCATGTATACTTCTTTATATTTTGTAAAGAAATGTTTAATATGTAAATATGTACATATTTTATAACTTCCGCTGTGTAATATTTAAATGTATATATATATATATAACTAATATGTTTTGTTTTATAAGTAAATGATCTACTTTTCTATAATGTATAATGATAAGGGTATTGTATCAAATTTAAAGTGTTTTGAATGTTAAGAAAACCGTAGCATCCCTATGTTTGGTGCACTTATGCTACATTGTGGTGGTTGTAGTATGTGTGCATTGGATATGGGGGTGTTACATTATGGACCAAAGCAGTAACTCTGAACTTGGAATAACATATTAGTGTGTTGTTTGGGCCCGAGTCTGTCTTTGTTGTCAATGTGATATTAAATGTTGAAATAAATGAGTAATGAGATCTACAACTGCCTTTATTGGAAGTATGATTCATGTTTGATGAATTGTGGATGTAATAATGTTATGAAGTATGCTTTTGTAATATGTGCATTGATGTATTGAAGGTGAATATGTTTTGAGGGACTTTCTTGATATATGATTTTATAAAAATAAAGTATGATGTGTAAAATATATATATATATATATATGAATATGGAATTTGTGAGAATTGCTTTCGTAAAGGTGTTGAATAGGTCTTTGAATGGTAATTGGTTGAATTAATGTATATGTTTATGTATATGAGATTAGTGGGAACTTATGAAGAATGCATTGAGAAAGGAAAACGTGGTAAGAGAACAATAAAACATAATGCTAAACATATGAGGTATGATAATTTTGGTAAGTATGATAATTTTGGTAAAGTGTATTTTATTATTTAGTTGTACTACTAAGCTTTCGGGCTTAGCGCGGATGTTTAATCGCGCAGATATTTATGCGGTTGATCTGGAAGTCTAGCTGTGATGCCACGAGAAGGGTAAGAGTGTCTCGAGACCAACTAGAAGGTGATGTATACATATGTGATTTTAATTATGTTGTATTTTTATAAGAATAATGATGTTCGTAAATGTTCTTTAATTTAATGTAATATCGCTTGAACTTGAATAAAGGGTTTCAAAGTAAAACGAAAAGTGACATTCTTATACTTTATATACGTATTGTATGTATACCAGGTATATGTATAGTACTTATATAGAGTATGGGGGTGTTACATTTTTAATGTTCTAAACTTGGAAAAATTAAATTAAAACTCTAAGATTTTTTATTTAAAAAAGTTAAATTTTATAGATTTGGCTATTGTAAAACATAAATCAAAAGAATTAAAACATACCTTCTTTTGTTGATTCTCCAAAAAATAACTCTTCTTGGATGAACTAGCTCCAAAGACAAGCTTTGATTGCCTCTTTTATTCTCCCCTTTTTCGTGCTACTGCTGCTACTGATGCTATAAATATCAATTGAATTGAGTTTTCCCTTTCCTTCCTTGATTTGGTTTCAAAACCTAAAGCTATCATGAAAAGTTTTTCCTCCTTTGATTTGGTTTAATTGGTCCTTATTTATAGTGGTTTTTAGGTTGTTTATTCCTAATTAATTAAGGTAAGTAATAATAATAAAAAAAGAAATTAAAACCTAATTGGATTAGAATTCTAAAAATTGCAGCTGAAAAATTTGCGCTGGCAAAAATTCTGGCGACGGGCTCGTGGGCCTGCCAGCCCGCAAGAGCCTGCGGGCGAGCCACTGTTGGCTTTATTTTCATTTTTTACTACTAAAAATTAGATACTAAGGTAAAAATTATTTAATTAAAATTATTTTGGACCAATTAAACAACAAAAATCATTTTGGACTAAATAAAGCATGTTATCGGATTGGGTCAAAAATTAAGGGTCTACAGTACCTATGGGAGCTTCCTTTATATATTTTTTCCCTGGAGTGATTATTTGTCTCGGAGATTTTTAGTTTGACTAGCTTTTGGCCTTTTTATACCTAAAGGGTTTTCATACTCTCTTCAGTTTACTGTACTTCTTTCTCTGTGTTAATGAAATCTTTTTTTCTATTGGCAAAAAAAAATAACAATTTGACTGTACTGGCTGAACTCACACTCACTTTAATGGTTTAATATTTACCATCCTTTTCTTAGATTAATATTATTCTTGTGATGGTGGATGTCCCACTCAAATGGGACCCACAAAAAAGAAAAGAGGTCAAATTTGGTGGGACCCACCACTAAAACTTTTCCAACAATTGTTGGCACCGAAAAGTTTATAAATTTCAAATGAAATTTGCAAATGGTGAGACAACTTACAAAAGCTTTCTCATGCATTTTTATACACATGGGAAGGCCTATTAATTCAATATGTAACAATTGAAAAAAAAATATAGAGAGATAATAAGAAATTTTTAGAGAGAGAAAATTATTTATGTGAGAATTTTTGTGAGGGATAAAATAGTAATGTCTTATTTTGGGTGTTTAGGAAATACTTACCACTATTTTGGATTAATCACAATTGTGAGTGTTGTACTTCAAGAATATTTTCTAAAAAAGTATCTCTCTTTTAATCTTATATTTTATTATTGGAAGAAATTATTTTGAAGTTTGGCCCATGGACGTAGCCCAAATTAAAAGGGTAAAACACGTTAAATATTGGCATCTCATTTTTGCTAATTATTTTTCATTTTGCACATATTTTATTTATTTATAGCCAATTCATCTCGGGCCTGCTAATGCCACTGCACTGCAAAATTTGGGATTTATTTATTTAAATTTCCCAATAATTGGTGTTAGAGCCTGGTACGCTATTGTTTGTGTAATTTGAAATGCAAGAGTATAGCAGTATGTTTAAATTAACTTCTTTAAATTCTTCCATTTAGAAGCCTAGAATGGAAGATCTCTTGATATGAAGGATCTTTATGATCCTATTGAAGGTGACAAATGCAAACCAGCAAACAAATTCGACCAGGATTGAGAGAAAATGAATCGAAAAACTGTGGGTATAATTAGGCAATGGATAGATAATAGTGTCTATCATCATATGGCTCGAGTGAAAAATGTCGAGGCTTTATGAAAAGAACTTGCCAACTTGTATGAAAGAAAACCCTTACAAAACAAAACTTGTCTTGTTAGAAAACTTGTCCATATGAGATTTAAAGATGGGAGCCGTATAGTTGAGCACTTGAGCGATTTTAAAGACATTGTAAATCGCTTAGCTAATTTAGAAGTTGTATTATCTGATGAATTACAAGTTTGTTTGCTTATTAGTATTTTGCCAGATAGTTGGGAGGCTCTGGTAGTTGCCTTGAGTAATTCAGCTTCTAAAGACAAATTGTCCATGGATGCAGTTTGTGAAAGTTTATCAAATGAAGAAACTAGGAGAAAGATCAAGGCTCTTCTACTCACTCAGTAGCACTAGTTATTGAAAGGCATAGTAGAAGCAAAACTAGACAGCCTCAAAATACAAACAATCAGTCATATAATTGTGACAAGTCAAGGGGTAGATCTAGATCAAGAAAAGATATCACTAGTTATCTATATGGCAAGCAAGGACATGTAAAGATATTTTACAGGCAATTGAAAAAGGAGTAGGTAAAAAAGAAAAAAGAAGAAAATGAAGATACAACTTCAATTACACTTGATGGTGATATTGTCATTTCTACTAGTGACAATTGTTTACATCTTGATAAAAATGAAATTTCATAGGTTGTTAATTCTAGATCTTCATATCACATATCTGCTAAACGTGAATTTTTCACATTATATAACAGTGGTTATTTTAGCTATGTCAGAATAGGAAATGAAGCTTTATCCAAGGTTGTTGGCATGGGTAAGGTATGTTTAAATTCCAATACCGTGTGTAAGCTATAGCTCAATAATGTCAGACATGTTCCCGAGATGTGACTCAATCTTATTTTCTCTGGCACTCTTGTTGATAAGGGTTGCATAAGTTTCTTTGGTACAAAGAATTATAAAATTGCCAAAGGGAATCTTATATTGGTTAAAGGAAGCAAACAAGACACTTTATTCTTCGTGCAAGCCAAAATATGCAAATAAGAGGTAAATGTAGTGGCTCAGATTTATGGCATAAAAGGCTTGGTCACTTAAGTAAGAAAAGAATTGGCATTCTCACTAGAAAGAAATTTCTACCATTGACAGGTATACATTTAGAATCTTGCACTGATTATTTGGTTAGAAAATAACATAAAGTTGTATTTTAGAGATCTTACTCTTCCAGAAAAGTAAATGTTCCTGATTTAGTTCACATTGATGTTTTTTCAGGAGTTATAAATCTTTTGGTGATGATTTATATTTTGTGACATTTATAGATGATCACTATAGAAAAGTGTAGGCTTTTGCTCTAAAATCCAAAGATCAGGTCCTGGATGTGTTACAAAATTTTTATGTCAGTATTGGAAGAGAAAGGGAAAATAGTTGAAATGTATTCATGCAGATAATGGTGGAAAATATAGAGATTCATTTGAGATATATTGCAATGAGCATGGCTTTCGTTTAAAGAAGACAATTCCAAAAACACCTCAGCAAAATGGAGTTTCTGAGAGAATGAACAGAACCATTGTAGAAAGGATCCATTGTATGCTCTCTTATGCTAAACTCCTAAGTCCTTTTGGGGTGAAACAATAAGAACTCTATTTGATCTGATTAACCTTTCTCCTTCAATTCTTCTTGATTAATATATTCCAAAAAGAGTTTGGAGGGGGAAAGATATTTCTTATGATCATTTATGCAGGGCATTTGTTTACATTCCAAAAGATGAGAGATCCAAGGTTGACTCAAAGGCTAAAGAATGCATCTTCTTAGGTTATTCCCATGAAGAGTTTGGTAACAGACTTTGGGATCCTGTTAATAAGAAAGTTATCAGAAGCTGAGATATAGTGTTCTTTAAAGATCAAACCATTAAAGATCTTGAGAAGCCTAAACAAGTCAAAGAAAAGGTTCCAGATCTCACATCTGAATCCTCTAGTTCTAAGCAAAGTGATGCAGATAAACAAAATGTTAACATTGATGGTGAGCCTATTCCTAATGCTAATGAAACTAATGAATTTGTTAATGAGTATGATAATCAGCCTCCTCCTGCAACACCAATTAAAGTCTAATTAAGAAGATCCACTAGAAATAGAGTGGTTTCCCAGAAATAATATCCTTATGAGTATGTGATGCTCACTGAGGAGAGAGAACTAGGAAGTTATGAAGAGGCCATGGCATGCGATTAGAAAAATGAGTAGCTAAATGCCATGCAAGATGAGATGAACTCCTTGCATGAGAACCACACTTATGAGCTGGTAAAGCTATCTAAAAGAAAGAGAGCATTGAAAAATAAATGGGTTTTCAAAGTGAAGACTGAAAATAACATTTCACATCTAAGATACAAGGCTAGGTTGGTTATGAAGGGTTTTGTACAAAAGAAGGCAATTGACTTTGAATAAATTTTCTCACCTGTAGTCAAAATGTCTTCCATTATAGTTATTCTTAGTATAGCCGCCAGCTTGAATTTGGAGAAAGAATAACTTGATGTGAAGACTGCTTTCCTCCATGGTGACTTAGAAGAGAAAATTTATATAGAGCAACCAGATGAGTTTAAAGTTAAAGGCAAGGAGAACCTTGTTTATAGGTTGAAGAAAAGCTTGTATGGACTTAAGCAAGTGCCAAGATAGTTGTATAAGAAATTTGAGTCTTTCATGATAGATTGAAGATATGCAAAGACAACCATTGATCACAATGTATTTATAAAGAATTTTCATGATATTGATTTTATCAGATTATTGCTTTATATGGATGATATGTCAATAGTTGGACATGATGCTGAAAAAATAAGTTCTTTGAAGAAAGAGCTTAGTCAGCCCTTTGCAATAAAGGATTTGAGATCTGCCAAGCAAATTTTTAAAATAAAGATTACTCGGGATATAAAGAGAAAAAAACTATGGCTATCTCAAGAGTAATATATTGAGAAAGTACTTGACAGGTTCAACATGAGCAAGGCGAAATCAATTTACGCTACATTTACAGGTCATTTTAAGCTAAATTCCAAACAATGTCCTTCAAGTAAGAATGACAAAAAAGAAATGAAGAAAATGTCTTGTGTTTCTATAGTAGCGTAATATATGTTATGGTTTGCACAAGTGATAATAAATAAAATCTATACATATTTAAGGTATTATTTGGGCTTGTTATTAAATGATTCTACTGATTTATGAAGTATTTTTATAGATAAAATAGCTGAAGGGAGGGCAAAAAGTTAAGTGGAGAAATATGAGTTAAAGCATAAAAAAGAGATAGAATGTGTAGACTGAAGCCTCGAGCATGACCCTTGGGCAAGGGTAGAGTTAGACCTGACCTGATACATTATGGATAAATTTGATAGCTGACATTTTAATCTTTGGAGATATGATTTTGGGGAAGAACTTTGAAGGATAAATCTGACCTTGTAGTCCCCTATTAGTTAGAATTTTAATTTGGAAACTTATTATTATTTTATTATTTTATTTTTAAGTTTTAAGTTTTCTTAGTTTGAATTAATTAGGAAGTTTAGAGAGTCAAAGATATAAAAGTTAGTGGTTCTAGCAACCCTAGCAATCGGTTGCTCTAAGTTTTGGCTGCTGAATATTTTAAATTTACAGAGGTTTTTTTTTAATTCAAAAAAGAAGCAACTAATTCTTACTTGGTTAAAGGGTAATTAAAGTTTATATTCGCGAATTGTGAGATATAAACAACTCTATCTTTTCTCTTCTTTAATATTCAGCATTTATATAATTCTCTATGGTTTAATATAATTATTGTTTGCTAATTAATCGATAGGGCCCATTATTTGATTAGTTAAATAACATATAGCTATTTAAAATTCTTGAATCTGCAATTGTTCTTGATATTTTGATTTAAGTAGCATTTAGGAGTATCCTAAGAGATTATATAATCTAATTAAATAAATCTCAAAGTTAGATTTATTGGTTAGAATCAGGTCCTTCTAGTTCGTAAGACTATCAATAATTATATTTTAAGGACATTTTTATAAGTTAGGTTATTGCCAAGAATTAATTAGAGATCATTTCTTAATTAAGTTAAAGCCTAAGGAAGGATTGGTTTGAGAGCTTATCTAATGCTATAACTAGTTTATTGAATAATTAAAAAATAATAATCTTTGAATTACTCTTTTAACTAAGTCTTTTTCCATTATTATTTTTCCAATTTAGTTTTATTGTTCTTTTATTTATTAATTTAATTTTTAGTTTTAATTTAATTTTTGTTCTTAATTTATAAACTCCCCTTTTTATTTTTTTTATTATTTATTATTTTAGTTTTCAAAATAGATTTAAATAAGTAGTCAATTCTCTATATATTCGAACCTATTCACCTCTAATACAATTTAATTTGTTTAGAGAATAGGGATTTAATTTTGGTAGTTTTAACACTCAACAAACTTCGGCGCCATTACCGGATAATTGATATTAACTTGTTTTATTTTTTTTATTACCATGTCTTTTATGGATGCCACTTCGCATCAATTTGGATACAAAAGAGAAATTCCAAACGAGGGAAATATATATTCTCTTGAATTCAAGATTTATGAACTAATTACTTGGGTGCAAAGAATAATTACAATTAATAGGCAGCAATCTAGAGTCTATGAAAGTTGCATATATATGGGATATCCTACACTTCAAAAATATGATCAAGCAGAATGGAGTTATGATCCTTACTTTAATACTTATAATTTAATGTGGGAAGATCATCCAAACTTCAACTATGGAGTTGAGCCATCAAATTTTCAACAATTTCAGCCATGGCTACCTCAACAACAATAACCACCACCACCACCTATACTAATTATATCTCTTGACAAAATATTTGAATTATTCATAACTAACACTTAAGAATTTCAACATGAGATAAGAGCTAGCATTCAAAATTTGGAGAATAAAATTAGCCAACTAACATCATCTCTATGCAAGTTGGATTCCCAAGAAGAATTTTCCTCTTAAATGAGGATCAATTCAAGAATAAATATAAGTACAATTACCTTGAGAAGTGAAAAGGAGATGCTGAAAAAATTGCACCAGAAATAGACCCCTGGGCAGGGCTTGAAGAAAATTACAGAATCTAAAATTCTAATTTAACAAAAGAAGCAACCTACCACGTCCAACAATGATCAGCCCACACTATGGATTATTCCATCTCCTTTCCCACAAAGGTTAGCTAATTTTAAGAAGGAAATGAAGGAGGAAGAAATTTTAGAAATTTTTTGCAAGATTGAGGCAAATATCCCTTTTCTTGATGCTAATAAAAAATACCTCAACATGTTAAATTTCTAAAAGAACTATACACTAACAAAGAGAAGCTCAATGGCAATGAAAAAGTAAGTATGTGAGAAAGTATTTATGTTATAGTTCAAATAAAATTATCTCCCAAGTGCAAGTACCAAGGTATGTATGTTATTCCTTGTGAAATAGGTAATTAAGGCATAAAAAGAGTTACATGTGATTTAGGTGCTTCGATAAATATTATGTCATTATCTATTTATTCATCTTTATATGATAGTCCTCTTAAAGAAACTTTTATTATGATTCAATTAGCAGATATGTCTATTATTTATCCTGAATGAGTTTTAAAGGATGTCTTCATTCAAATAAATAGATTAATTTTTCCTGCTGACTTTTATGTACTTGATATGGAAGATGATCAATCTTCTACTTCTTCTATTTTGTTAGGAAGACCTTTCCTTAGCATAATTAAGACAAAAGTAGATATATATGATGGTACACTCACTATGGAATTTGATGGAAATTTTGTTAAATTTAATGTTTATAAGGATATGAAATTTCATAGTGATGTGTCTCTGATGTAGATGTTATTAATAAAAAAAAATTGAATTGACCAATAATGATGAGCAGAATGATAATGTGAAAAACATATAGGTGAATTTTATTGTTAATGAAGAATTACAGGATTCAGAGTATGAAAGAGAGGTTCTCAAACCTCTAAAAAATAAAATCTCAATTCTTGAGTTGCCTATTTCTCATGTAAAATGTTTACCTTTTGTTGTGCATGTATCAAAATGGAAAATAATATATTCTATCATAGCAATCAAGAAGGATCTTTTGCGCCCAATATCGAAGAGATTAATTTGGGATGTTCACTAGAGAATAAGGGTGATATCTAGCCAAAGACTTTAAACAGAGGCACTTATTGGGAGGTAACCCAATCTTTACAATTTTTCTTTCTCTTATTTTATGTTATTTTTAATTTTATCTTCTTCTTCCTTCAAACATCCCTACAAATCTCTCTTTTTTAGGTCAATGGGGCACTACAATGGAGAAAAAAAATATTGCCACTTTCACTCTCCCATTTTCACCCACAATAGAAAATCATGAGGAAAAAAACAAATGACACATCACCACTAATTTGATCAAGAAAAAGAATTTAGAGGAGTTCTCTTGTTCTTAACCTTTATTTTATATCTATATTTACACATTGAGGATAATGTGTAAAATAAGTGTGGGAGAGAGATATTCTAATATTGAGTTTCAACATTTTTAAGCTTTCATGAATATTTTATGAAAAAGTTTTTAAAATTTCTTGAGTTTTGCTACTGCCCTCTTTGTCACTTAATAATTTTTAATCAAAAGTACTATTTTTTCTTTGAAATAATTCAAACTATGATGTTTTGAAAAATAATTGTTATGGCAATTCTTAACTAGTTTGTCAAGATTGATTTTTTACTTTTCCACTTGTTATGAATGATTATTTTTATAGGTATTATTTATGTGAAATGTTTTAAGTTTTGCGCTAACCTAATTATTTAATATTAAATAGTCATCAATGCATAGTTAGACTTCACTTGAGTTACTTTGATTTGCGCTTAAAATTTTAAAAGACTTACGTTGAGAACTAAATAAACAAACAAATAAATAAATAAGAGCACAAAAAAGTTCAAAAATGAATAATTTACTCAGTTGGTCAAAAGACTATAGAGCTAATAGCCACTTAAAACTATGATCAATTAAGTAACCGGGTGCCGGCATCACAAATATTTGCCCTCGAGTCAAAAAGTTATTGACATTTCAGTCAAGCTTTAAAAGTTCTTAAGTAAACTAAACTAAAATTTCTCGGTTCTTGGCATAAGTCTAATATATGAAATATATATCTTGGTGGTTGGGTGTTGTTTTGCTATGTGTTGATTGACTTTCAAGTGAAAACTAAAAATACACATTAACCATTTTTTGCAAGACTATTTTTTCATTTTGTGTTTATAATATTTATCAAATTGATCATTAATTCTTGTGGAACTATGAAAATCATTTACTATGAATTGTTAGTTTTTGATTGCCTTTAAATTTGAGTTTTGAAATATTATAGGTTGAGTTATGATTAGATGAATGTGGGTATGATGGTTTAAGAATTGTAAAGTGTTTGAGGGCAAACACAGTTTAAGTATGGGCAAATTTAATAACAAGTAAAATCTATACATATTTAAGGTATTTTTTGGGCTTGTTATTAAATGATTCTACTGATTTTTGAAGTATTTTTGCAAATAAAATAGTTGAAAGGAGGGCAAAAGGTTAAGTGGAGAAATATAAGTTAAAGCATAAAAAAAAAAAAAAAGATAGAATGTGCATACCAGAGCCTCGGGCACTACCCTTGGGCAAATGTAGCTTCAGATCTAACCTGATACATTGTGGATAAATTTGATAGCTGGCGTTTTAATATTTGAAGATACGATTTTGGAAGAACTTTGAAGAATAAATTTGACCTTGTAGTCTCCTATTAGTTGGGAATTTAATTTGAAAATTTATTATTATTTTATTATTTTATTATTAATTTTATTTTTAAGTTTTTCTATTTAGAATTAAATTAGAAAGTTTAGAGAGTCAATGATATAAAAGCTAGTGGTTCTAGCAACCCTAGCAATCAGTTGTTCTAGGTTTTGGCTGCTGGATATTTTGAATTTATAGAGTTTTTTTTTAATTCAAACAATGAACAACTAATTCTTACTTGATTGAAGGGTAATTGAAGTTCATATTCGCGAATTTTGAGATCTAAACAACTTTATCTTTTCTCTTCTTAATATTTAACATTTATATAATTTTTTGTGATTTAATATAATTGTTGTTTTGCTAATTAATCGATATGGCTCATTACTTGATTAGTTAAATAACATATAGCTATTTAAAATTTTTGAATCCATAATTATTCTTAATATTTTCATTTAAGTAGTAATTAAGAGTATCCTAAGAGATCATATCTAATTAAATAAATCTCAAAATTGGATTTATTAGTTAGAATCATGTCCTTCTGGTTCATAAGACTGTCAATAATTAGATTATAAAAATGTTCCTATAGGATAGATTATTGGCAAGAATTAATTAGAGAATGTTTTCTAATTAATTTAAAACCTAAGGAAGTATTGGTATTAGGAACTTGTCCAATAACATAACTGATTTATTGAATAATTAAAAAGAGCGAACTTTGAATTTATGATCAATTCAAGAATTGAACTAAAATTACTCTTTCAACTAAGTCTTTTTCCATTGTTATTTTCTCAATTTAATTTTATTGTTCTTTTATTTATTAATTTAATTTTAGTTCTTAATTTATAAACTCTTCTTTTTATTTTTTTTTTATTTTTTATTTTGGTTTTCAAAATAGATTTAAATAAGTAGTCAATTCTCTGTAGATTTGACCATATTCTCTACTACTATAATTTACTTTATTTAGAGAATAGAAATTTAATTTTGGTGGTTTCGACACACATCAATAAGGCCGGATATTGCTTATGTTGTTGGAGTTGTTAGCAGATTCTTTTTAATCCTAGAAAGAAATATTGGCTAGCTGTAAAATGGATACTTAGGTATCTTAGAAGCACCTCCAAAATTTGTTTATACTTTGGTGATGGAAAACCTACGTTGGATGGGTATACATGCGTAGATATGGCTGGTGATATTGGCTATAGAAAATTCATTTCTAGCTATTTGATTACTTTTATAGGGAGAGTTGTTTTTTGGCAATCAAAATAACAAAAATGTACTGCCTTATCCACCACTAAGGTTGAATATATGGCAATTACTGAAGTAAGCAAAGAACTATTATGGATGAAAAGTTTCTGCAAGAATTAAGTTTTGAGCAAGAAAAATATATATTATATTGTGATAGTCAGAGCGTCATTCATCTTAGTAAGAACTCTATCTTTCACTCACGATCAAAATACATTGATGTTAGATATTATTGGATTCAAGACGCAATGGAGATGAAATAGAATCGACTTGAAAAGATTCACACAAATGATAATAGCTCTGATATGATGACTAAAGCTCTATCTATGGAGAAGTTTGTTGCTTATAGAGAGATTACTAGTATGAAAGTCTCACTCACTCAAGTGGAACTCACATTAGCAAAGATAAGAGGTCAAATTTGGTGGGACCCACCACTAAAACTTTTTCAACAATTGCTAGCACCGAAAAGTTTGCAAATTTCAAATGAAATTTGCGAACGAGTTTTATACGCGCCTTCAATTCAATATATAACAATTGAAAGAAAAAATATGGAGAGGTAGTAAGAAATTCTGAGAGAAAAAAATTATTTATGTGAGATAATATTTTTTTGTGAGTGATAAAAAGTGAAGTTTATTTTGGATGTTTGTGAAACACTTACTACTATTTTAGATTAATGTCAATTGTGAGTATTGTGTTTCTAGAGTATTTTCTAAAAAAATCTATATCTTATAATTATGTTATTTATTAGTGGAAGAAATTATTTCGGAATTTGACCCGTGGACGTAGTCTAAATTAAAATGGTAAACTACGTTAAATATTAGTGTCTCATTTTTGCTGATTATTTTCATTTTGTATATATTTTATTTATAGCCAATTCATCTAGAGTCTGCTAATCCCACTGCACCACAAAAATTGAGATTTATTTATTTAAATTTCCCAACAATTCTCACATTCAATTATAATCTCAATTCACATAGAAAAATAATATATATATATGTGTGTTTATAAAGAAAAACAAATAATAATTGCATAATATAAGATTTGATTTGTCATAAATAAGATTTGGCCTGGCTCTAAATTAAAGCCCAGACATTCCATTGTCTAAGGTAATCCACTGTGGGGGCAACACTAAAATATATATATTTACATTAATAAACTGCATTTTTATCATTATTTATGGGCCACTATAAATTGTATGGAAGAAATAAAATTGTGTAGGCCGTGTTTTTAAGGTTTTAATCAAAACAGATATAATAATATGCATTAGAATATATAAAATGAGCTGTATTTTTTATTATTTTTTATGGGCCACTATAAATTATTTTGGGCAATAAAAATGTACGGCTGGCTCTGAATAAGATATATGGATTAAATATTAAATAAATCGATTAATCCATACAATGTGCATAATTGACATTAGACAGAGTTGTGGCCTCAACTCAATAACATAAAAAAAAAAAGGAAATTTGTATTTATAGTATGCCGTTGTTGGCAAGCTTAGACGACGGTTCAATGTTTGTTTTCTCTTTCTTCCTCTCCCTCTCTCTCTCTTTCTTTTTTTTTTCAAATTTTATTCTCCTTTCATTTGCATACAAATGTCCCGAAAAAATTATAGATGAAAAAGTCAAAACGCTTCTTAAAAAAAACAAAGTCAATAATTGGTTCGATGAATGTTATTGCATATTAAATATTTTTTTTTCTTGTGAGAAAAATTATTTATCAATAATACTACTTTTTTTATTCAAAATATTCATAATTGTAAGATTTAATTTTTTTTTCAAAACTTGAAGCAGGCAAAACACGTTCACTTCTGAAAAAATACTTCTACATTTTTTAAACAGTCAATTGTGGTTATCCGTCAATAAATTAGTTACGTGATAGTGATACTCAAAATTTAAATTCTTCAAGTTATAAAAATATATAAAATATAATTGTTGAAATTTATTAATCTCTCGCCCATTTTATGATATATAATAATTAAAAATTATAACTACATGAAAAGGAATTGAAAACATCTCAGCAAAAAGCAAATCAATCCAAACCCAAAATTTGAGAAGCTAGATGACAAAAAAAGCCAAAAGAAAATCCAATTAGGTAAAAATAATAATAGCTAGAAGAAAAGAAGATATGAAGCAAATAAAGAAGTCAAAAACAAAAAAGGATTCATGCGACAACCAATCAATTTATATAGGGGCAAAAGCACAGGGGTCAGTGGGATCCCCCTCCCCTACCCCCTTTAACATATATATATATATATATATTTTTAACTAGAGAAGGATTAAATACTAGTATTCTGGCCGTGGTTAGAGATGCTAGGTTTGTAAATTTTAATGACTCACTATTAGGAACTATAGAAACCAGTATGAGTAGTGGTCCAATCTCATTTGACTGCTTCCCAGATATAACAATTTCATTAAATGATCCAAATATATTAAAAAGTGTAGTTTTAGAAATCAAGACACATAATTATAAAATGCTTGAAGGATCTATTCCTGTAGCATTAATGTATAAAATAAATTATAAAGCTATGGTATCTGCTTTTGCTACAAAATATATAATGCAACCTAAATTAGGAGAAACTAAATTTCTACAGACAGATTTAAATAAAGCTAACACAGTAATTCCTAGGACTATTCAGTGGAAAGATATTAGTCTCCCTGATGAATGGGTCTTAGAGGATGTTGTTCCTCTTCCTGAACCAAAGACTATAGTTAAACCCAATATAGAACATAGTAAAAATTGAAAAAGAAGTAAAAGATAAAAAACTTAAATCTCATATTTTTAAACCCTTTGAAGTTTCTAAGACAGGACAAAAGGAAGTCAAATCTAAGGATTCTGACTTTGTTAAAGCAATTAAAGAACAGTTAAGTAAAACTGACTCTTCTTCTAGGTCAAAACAGGTAGTTCATGAAACACCTCAATCTAAAGCTTCTAAAACTATTAGTATAGTTACCCAAGATCCAAAATCAGAATCAGTTGAGGAATCTCAACCTGAATCTGAAGATATTGAAACCATTAGTAAAGCCCTAGAACCACAAATAAATTGTATAACATATAATCAGTCTATAGTACCTAGAATGTCTGCCCCAAACTTAGGTATAACAGATAGACCTAATACATTAACACAGTATAAATATAATGCCTCTTCAGTATATGAATGGAACATCGATAGCCTATCAGAATACAATATTCTGAGTCTTCTACAGCAGATGACAATGGCTGCCAATGCTTATAGAACCCAAACTGAAACCTCAGATAAAACAATAGCTGAACTTCTTATAGCTGGCTTTACTGGTTAACTTAAAGGTTGGTGGGATAATCATCTCACTGATGAACAACATTTAGAAATTCTAAATGCTATAAAAACATATGAAGATGGGATACCTATATTAAATGAATTTGGTGATACTATTCAAGATGCAGTGGCAACACTAATCTTGACTATATCACTTCATTTTATAGGTGACCCTACACACTTAAAGGATAAAAATGCTGAATTATTAAGTAATCTTAGATGTAAGAAACTTAGTGATTTTCAGTTTTATAAAACAACTTTCCTAACCAGAATAATGCTTAGAGAAGATTCCAACCAGGCTTTCTGGAAAGAAAAATTCTTAGCAGGATTACCTTTCTTCTTAGGAGAAAAGGTTAGGAACCATATAAAACAGGAGTATGGAAACCCTATTCCTTATGACTTATTGACTTATGGACAACTGTTTAGTATAGTTCAAAAAGAAGGGTTAAAGCTTTGTCAAGATATAAAACTTCAAAAATCATTAAAATATGAAATGAGAAAAACTAAACAAGAATTAGGTTCTTTCTGAAAACAATTTGATTATAGTATAATACAGAAAAATAAAGATTGTAATGGACAGTGTTCTACTACAAGAAAATATAAAAAACCTTATAAAAAATATCATAAAAAGAATTATAAGAAAAGATTAGATAAAGATGATTATTATAAAAAACAGAAACCTTATAAACCTTATAAATATAGAAAACCTAGTAGAAAATCATATAAACAAAAAGATAAAAAATTCACATCATATAAAGATTTAACATGTTATAAATGTGGAAGAAAAGGCCACACATCAAGATTTTGTAAATTTGATAAAAAAAATTACAAGAATTAAATTTAGAGGAATCTGTAATAAATAAAATTCATGAATTATATTTAGAATATTCAGGTTCTGAAGATTATTCAGATTCTTAAGAATTAAATCAGATAGATGAAATAGGAACAGAATCAAGTTCTGAAGATAGTAGTAGTAAATCATTAAATGTATTAACTAAAGAACAAGAATCTATATTAGAAGCAATAAAATATATAACTGATCCTAAAATTCAAGAAAAAATGTTAAATAAGATATTAGAAAATGATAAACCTAAGCATTCTATATTACCTAGTACTAGTAAACAAACTTATGATTTAACTACAATACTAAACAAGAATAAAGCAGTAAAAAACAAACCAACCATAAATGATTTACAAAAAGAAATTAAAGAAATTAAATTAGAATTAAAAGAATTAAAAAATAAACAAGAACAAGATTTACAAATAATAAAATCTTTAATGAACTCAACTTCTTCTTCTGATGAAGAAGCTAAAGAAGATATTGAACAGATAAATGGTAAAAAAACTGATAATGAAATTAGTTTAATTAGTAAAGATAAAATTCCTGATAATTTAATTTTTATGTTACATGAAATAACATCTAGAAAATATTTAATAAAAATAAAATTAAAATTCTCAGATAATTATAATATAGAAACTATAGCATTGTTTGATACGGGAGCTGATTTAAACTGCATTAAACCTAGTTTAGTACCAAAAAGATTTTGGCAACAAACTAATGAAAGTTTATCTGCAGCAAATAAATCTAAACTAAATATACTTGGTAAAGCAGAAGCCTCTATTATAGATAAAAATTTAGAAATAAAAAATATATTTATTTTAACTAATATTCATCATATGGTAATCTTAGGAACGCCATTTATGAATTTAATAACACCTTATTCAGTAAATGATGATAGTATAA
This sequence comes from Garcia nutans, assembly GCA_947685225.1. Lineage (NCBI taxonomy): Eukaryota > Viridiplantae > Streptophyta > Magnoliopsida > Malpighiales > Euphorbiaceae > Garcia > Garcia nutans. The sequence continues at coordinate 4,838,010 of CANTUV010000002.1, forward strand.
GTTTTAAAGTTAGAAAGCAAAAAATAATTTTCCCATTTTTGGAAAAACCAAAAAAGAGAAATTTAAATCTTTTAAAGGCTCATTCAATAAATGAATTACAAATAAATGCACTTATAAAAGCAAAGTCTGAATAACTTTGTAATTTAAAGAATAATTATCATTTACAAAAAATAAATGAACAGTTAAACAATAAATTTACGCAAGATAAAATTAATAAGTTAAAATCTCAAATAGAAAAAGAATTGTGTGCTGATATTCCAAATGCATTCTGGAATAGAAAGCAACATATGGTTGATTTACCTTATGAAATAGGCTTTGATGAAAAGTCTATTACAACTAAAGCTAGGCCCATTCAGATGGCGCCTGATTTAATTGAATTTTGTAAAAAAGAAATAAATGATTTAGAAAATAAAGGATTGATAACTAAATCTAGAAGCCCTTGGTCTTGTGCTGCATTCTATGTAAACAAGGCCTCTGAAATAGAAAGAGGTACACCTAGATTAGTAATAAATTATAAACCTTTAAATAAAGCTTTAAAATGGATTAGGTACCCTATTCCAAATAAAAAAGATTTATTAGGAAGGTTATATAAAGCAAATATTTTTAGTAAATTTGATATGAAATCCGGATTTTGGCAAATTCAGATTAACCCTAAAGATAGGTATAAGACTGCATTCACTATTCCATTTGGACAGTATGAATGAAATGTTATGCCTTTTGGTTTAAAGAATGCACCCTCTGAATTTCAGAGAGTGATGAATGATATTTTTAACCCTTACACTAAATTTTGTATTGTTTATATTGATGATGTTTTAATTTATTCAACAACTATAGAAGAACATTTTAAACACTTAAAAACATTTTTTATGATAATTAAACATAATGGTCTAGTATTAAGTAAAACGAAGATGTCTCTGTTTCAAACTAAGATTAGGTTCTTAGGACATTATATAGAACAGAGAATCATAGAACCTATAGAAAGAAACTTAGCCTTTGGGGATAAGTTTCCTGATCAGATAATTAATAAAGCTCAATTACAAAGATTTTTAGGTTGTTTGAATTATGTTATAGAATTCTTTCCCAACCTAAATAGGACTATTAAACCTCTGCATGATAGGCTAAAGAAAAACCCAGGCCCATGGACTGATGTCCATTCTGATATAGTTAGACAAGTTAAAGACCTAGTTAAAATTATTCCTTGCCTACATATAGCTGATCCCTTAGCCTCCAAAATAGTAGAGACTGATGCATCAGATATAGGTTTTGGTGGAATTTTAAAACAGGTTAAAGAGGGTAGAGAAGCCATAGTCCAATTCTATTCAGGACATTGGAGTCCAACCTAATTAAATTATTCTACTATAAAGAAAGAAATTTTGAGTATTGTTTTATGTATTTCAAAATTTCAATCTGATTTATTGAATCAAAAATTTCTATTGAGAATTGATTGTAAAAGTGCAAAAGATGTTTTGCAAAAAGATGTTAAAAACCTTGCCTCAAAACAGATTTTTGCTAGATGGTGTTGTCCCAAGATGGCAACCAAGAGGGGGGGGGGTGAATTGGTTTCCTCACTAAATGATGGCAAATTAAAAATCTCAACAAACACAAATGCGGAATAGAAAGTTGGTTGAGTAATGAAAGAAAGAAAGAACACACAAGATTTATAGTGGTTCGGATTTACCTCAATCCTACATCCACTTCCTTAACAACTTGTTAAGGTTCCACTATTCTTTGAAGTTTTTACAAGCTCACTTCCAACTTTGGTGTTTTCACAAGTTCACACCTAACTTCACAAGTGTTTTTCTAAGGCTCACACTTACAACCCAATCAAGAGTTTTACAAGGCTCACTCTAACAACCTAACAAGAGTTTTACAAGGCTTACTCTTACAACCCAAGTGTTTCCCAAGCTTACACTCAAACTTATACAATGGTGTTTTCAATGATCACACCTAACATTCATTACAATTTAATTGTAAGTTTAAGTAAAAGAAAATTTGTTGCTTGGCTATGAAAATCTGATTTCTTGATTGTTCTTTTCACTTCACTTTTTTGTTTTCTCATAGAGACATTGTATTTATAGCCAATGTGGTCTTACTAGCCGTTATTGAAGTTTTGAATAAAGTCTTGGCAGAATAGACCTTCTTTACTTAAACTGTCCGAAGCACTTCGCGGTCGCCCTTCATGCAAGGATGGTCGCGCTCATGCTTCTCGCGGTCGTCCTTTAACAAGGGACGGTCGCTGCTTTTGAAAAAGCTACAACGGTTGAATTTTAGTGCTCTGCAGCTGGAATCTTGTCCATGCTGTGTTTGTCGGACCGTTTCTTGTCCATGCTTTGTTTGTCGGGACGGTCGCGCCAAGCAGAGGTGCGGTCTCCCTTTTTGAATCTTCAAGTGGGTTTACAACGGTCATATTACGTGTCATTCTCTGACAGAGCAAAACTGAATGTTCGCCATAATTTGAATCTCGCGGTCGCCCTATGCAGAATCTCACGGTCAAACTCACAGTTTCGCGTCGAACTTATGGACGCACCTGTGGACGCAAACACTACTGTCTCTTTGAGCAATTTCTTCTTGAATTGTTGGGCGGTCGCGATTCTGAATGGGCGGTCGCTAAATTGATTAGCGAGGTCGAATCATTCACCGTTCTTGTCACCGCGAACCTTACTGTGATTGTAATGATTTAAGTTCCTTGAGTAGCGGTCGGGCAAGTATTTTGGACGGCCGCCATTCTGGAGGCGCGGTCGCGACTGAGGTCGAACTTCTGACCGCGAAACCTATTGTGACAAGGTTTCATTCTGTAATTGCATGTAGCGGTCGTATTCTGGTCTGGTGCGACCGCTAGAATTGTTCTGTCTTGCTTTACTTGAGGCAACCTAATCCTGCAACAAGATTCTTAAACACAAGTTAAATAGATCATCCATTTGAGTTGTCAAGGATCAAAATAGAGATCTTTTGTCTAACAATCTCCCCCATTTTGACTTTGACAATTCAAATGGAATGATGAAAAAATAATAAGTCTAAAATGCTCCCCCTTAATTTATGCATAAGTCATGATTAAGAGCATTGTGATAATCTTGGTGCATTAGGTTATGTATAAACAGTTTAAACAATTCATTGTACTATTTTCTCCCCCATTGTTTCTCCCCTATTATGTTTACTGAGTTTCATTCCATTTTCATTCCATTATGTTGTTATTTTCTCCCCCATTGTCATAGGCAAAATAAAACAAATGGTTTAAACAAATGGTTAAACATTGCATAAACTATGAAAAGCAACAATTAAAACATTAACCATTTTGAACAAAAAAAAAAGAGGCTAAAACAAATAACATTTGTAACAAACATATGTTTTTTAAGGATGGAAGAAAGTACAAAGAAAGTAAAGGAACAGACATATGAAAATGCACACAAAAACAAACTAAAGCTAAGCTATTCTGAGTCATCATCTACATCTAACTCTTCTTCAACTAAAGGAGCTTTCCCCTTATCTTGAGGAGCAATAGAGGCAGAGCTAGAGCTAATGAACTCTTCTTCTTCAGCAACGCTTTGGGTGTGATCGCTTATATCCCAATCTTCAAGATTGCATTGAGGCAAGTCCAATTTGCCTTGCATGTCATAAAGATCATGGTGCATGTGGGATATAAGGTCTATCGTTTTGTTCAAGTGCTGGAATCTCTTGGAAACACTTTTCTTGAACTTAGAGAGTTTCCGTGAGAGAGTCTTGATAGCTTGGAGAATGAGTTGTGTGGAGGTTGAAGCAGTTGGTTGAGCAGCTTTTGATGAAGTTGCTTTTGGGGGTAATTCCACAGCAACTTCTACAGAATCTCCTTCTTCCTCAATTGTATACCTTGGCCTCTTCTTTTGTTTATCCATTACTCCTTTCTTGCCAAAGTAGTATACATATGATCCTTCAATTTTCCTAACACATCCAGCATGCTCTAAGTAATCTATTGTGATAGCACTGGAAGCTAGAGTGAAAGGGTTTCTCAAGGTAGCTAAGTTCAAATCATTCAGAAGGTTTAGGTGCCTAGCTATTTGAGTAACTTGAGAGGATAGGAAGAATGTACCAGTTCTTGTAACAGCATGATGAAAGAAGGTGTCTATCAAGAACTTGGTGGAGTTTATTTTGATGTTATGGGTGAAAGCATACATAAAGATGAGGTCTCTTTTGGTGACTTTCTCATTTCCATCTGCTCTTTGGTGGATGGTATAAGTGATAATCCTATGGAGCATCCAGTGGGTGAGAGTTTTGATATGTCTGGCTTTGGATTCTTTTTCAAAGAAAGTTTCAATGGAAATTTCTTGCCAGAAATCAGAAAGGGTTCGGTTGGAGAACATTTGGTCATTGTAAGAGGTTATACCTTCAGAAGGGAAGTTCCAAATGCTACCAAAATTTTCTAGGGTTAAGGATTGATAATGATCAAAAAGCTTAAACCTTACCCCATACCAACCTAGAGTAGAGTTTGCACTCTTTTCTATTTGAAGAGACATCAGAAATTCTTTGCTAAGACTAGAGTAGCCTACCTCTTCTGGAAAGACAAATTTTCTCCATCCAAGGACATCCAACAATCTCTCAATTTCGTCCTTGATGCCCAATGCAGAAAGCATTCCACCAAAAGGTGATTTGGTGCCTTCAACCTTCTTTTTCTTAAGCATAGCATACCTAATGTCTTCCTCAGAGGTTTGGTGGTGAGATTTGTGAATTTTCTCACCTCTTTTGGATTGAGGAGGAGATGGAGGTTCAACAACAGGTTCTCTAATGGTGATTCCTGGAACTCTCTTGGCTTGACCCTTAATTTTGGAGGTGGTTTTTCTTTTGGGAGCCATTGAAACAGAAAGAACAAAAGAGAGCAGGAAAACAGAGGTTCAATTGAATGACAGATGATGAGGAGAAGATTTTAGGGTTTCAGAATGTTTTTAGAAGCAAAATATCAAAGAAAATTATTTATTATGCTCTTAAATAGATGAAATAACGAAAATAGCCGTTTATGACTGTTGAAAGTCAAGATTTGCGACCTGTCACACAGCCAACGGTTATAAATTTTCGAGCAGAGTGTACAGGGTGCGGTCGCACATTGAACAAGGTGCGATCGCGACATGAGGTCTAGCGACCATTTTCAAGATAAGTACGCTCGCGAGAGAAGAAATTGTCTGTAACGGTCGAAATAATCAAATTGGTGCGTCCGCGCATAAAGTTTCTCGACCGCGCACAGAGTTTCTAGTTCGAATGAAACTGGCAGACGAGATAGCGATCGCGAAATGACGCTTGAGCGACCGCGAAAGACTTAAAAATGAAAGATTCAAGGAAAGATGGAAGATATTTCTAATGTGTTAAGAAACATTAAATTCATGCACATAGAAACTTCATTGATAGGCAATTAATTCAAAGTATTTCCATCAATCATTCCTAAATTAAGTTTAATAAAATTAAGTCTATCTTCATTCAATGGTTTTGTAAAGACATCCGCAAGTTGATTTTGTGTTTCAATAAATTCTAGAATTATGTTCTGATTTTGCACATTTTCCCTCAAAAAATGATGTCTAATATCTATATGCTTGGATCTAGAATGTTGGATAGGATTTTTAGACAAATTGATAGCACTAGTGTTGTCACATTTAATGGAAATATTGTTAAAAACCTTACCATAGTCAAGCAATTGTTGTTTCATCCATAATACTTGTGTGCAACAAAAACATGCTGCAACATACTCAGCTTCCGTTGTGGATAAAGCAACCGATGCTTGTTTCTTACTATGCCAAGAAACTAAACAATTACCAAGAAAGTGACATGCTCCTGTTGTGCTTTTTCTATCTAAGATACTACCTGCATAATCTGCATCTGAAAATCCTATAATATGAAATGATGTGTTCTTTGGATACCAAAGTCCTAATTGCATTGTACCACTTAAATATTTCAAGATTCTTTTAGTGGCATTCAAGTGTGATTCTTTAGGACAGGTTTGAAATCTAACACATAGACATACACTGTACATTATATCAGGCCTAGATGCGGTTAAGTAAAGTAGTGATCCGATGATACCTCGATATTTCTTCTCATCTACTGCTTTACCATTGTCATCTTTACCTAATTTCAAGGATGTGCTCATGGGAGTTTTGCTAGTTTTGCAGCCATCCATTCCAAATTTCTTCATGAGTTCTCTTGTATATTTGGATTGGTTGATGAAGATCCCATCTTTACATTGCTTGACTTGCAGTCCAAGGAAGAACTTGAGTTCACCCATCATGCTCATTTCAAATTCCCTGGTCATACAAGAAGCAAATTCTTTGCACAAGGCTTCATCAGTAGCTCCAAATATTATGTCATCCACATAAATTTGTACAATCAAAATGTTATGCTTATCCTTTTTAACAAAGAGAGTTGTGTCTACTTTTCCTTTTGCAAAACCATTTTCAAGCAAATATGCACTAAGTTTATCATACCATGCTCTAGGTGCTTGTTTCAATCCATATAAAGCTTTGGTAAGTTTGAAAACATGATCATGAAATTTGTAGTTTTCAAATCCAGGAGGTTGTTCAACATAAACTTCTTCATTTATGAGTCCGTTTAGAAATGCACTTTTAACATCCATTTGATAAAGATTAAAATTCATATGACATGCAAAAGCAAGTAATATTCTAATAGCTTCTAATCTGGCTACAGGGGCAAAGGTTTCATCATAATCAATACCTTCTTCTTGATTATAACCTTTGGCTACCAATCTTGCTTTATTTCTAATAATGTGACCATTTTCATCAAGCTTATTCTTATAAACCCATTTGCATCCTATTATAGAATGATCTTTAGGTCTAGGAGTAAGTTGCCAAACATTATTTCTTTCAAATTGATTAAGTTCATCTTGCATTGCAGTTATCCAATTTTCATCATTTAAAGCTTCCTCAACAGTCTTTGGTTCAAATTGAGAAACAAAAGCAAAATTAACATCTATATGATTAGTTTTTGATCTAGTAATTACTCCCTTTGATGTTTCTCCAATGATGAGTTCCTTTGGATGATCTTTCTTGTATTGCCAATCCTTAGGTAGATCTTGAGTCTTTTCTTCAAGTTGATTGATCTTTGGAACATCAATGGATTCAAGAGGTTCAAGAGTACCTGCAGGGTCATTGAAAGTAATACCTTTCTTTTGATTAAGTTTAGATGATTCATCAAATACAACATGCATAGATTCTTCTATAACTAGAGTTTTCATGTTAAATACTCTATATGTTTTGCTATATGATGAATATCCTAAGAATATGCCTTCATCTGATTTGGATGAGAATTTTCCAAGATTATCCTTGGTATTCAATATGAAGCATTTGCATCCGAATACTCTAAAATATCCAATTTTGGGAATTCTTCCATTCCATAGCTCATAAGAGGTTGTATTAGTTAAATGCCTTTTGTAAACACGATTTGCAATGTAGCAAGCTGTATTAACGGCTTCCGCCCAAAAATAAGATGGTAAATCATATTCATTGAGCATTGTCCTAGCCATTTCAATTAAAGTTCTATTTTTCCTTTCAACTACACCATTTTGCTGTGGAGTTCTAGGAGCAGAAAAATTGTGTGAAATGCCAAGTTCATTGCAAAAACCTTCAAAATTTTCATTTTCAAATTCTTTGCCATGATCACTTCTAATAGATGTGATCACATATCCTTTTTCATTTTGAACTCTTTTTGCAAAGGTTTTGAAGTAATTAAAGGCTTCATTCTTTTGAGCTAAGAAATTAACCCATGTGAATCTAGAGTAATCATCAACAAGAACAAATGCATATGATTTGCCTCCTAAGCTAGCAACTCTATTTGGTCCAAACAAATCCAAATGAATGAGCTCTAATGGTCTAGAGGTGCTTATAACACTCTTTGTTTTAAATGAGCTTTTATGTTGCTTACCATGTTGACAAGGTTCACATAACCTATCTTTGTCATATTTTATCTTAGGTAGACCATCAACTAAGTTATCATTGCAAATATATTTCAAATGATCCATACCAGCATGTCCTAGTCTTCTATGCCATAACCATGCATCATTATTAGTGGACATTAAACATGTATGATTTGAATGTATGCTGACATTGTAAGTGTTGTTTGTTCTAGTACCTTTAAATATGATAACATCATTTGAGTTTGTGATTTTGCATTCCTTGGAATCAAACTCGACAAAGTATGCTTTATCACAAAGTTGACTAACACTTAGCAAGTTATGTTTCAAACCATCAACAAGCCATACATCTTCAATTAAATCCTTACCAATAGAACCAATGGAGCCAACACCAAGAATTTTACCTTTAGCATTGTTTCCAAAAGTTACGTTACCTCCATGTTTGTAGGTAATACTTGTAAAGAGCTTTGCATTTCCAGTCATATGCCTTGAGCATCCACTATCCACAAGCCATGTGCTTTCATTGGTAGTAGATTTTAGGCATACCTGCAAAACAATTGTGATCATCTTCTTTTAGGTACCCACTTGAAGTTGGGTCCTTGATGGTTAGTAGAAAAAGTGCCTTCTAACTTGAGATGTGCCTTTCTTATATAACAAGAAAAATTTTTGTGTCCAAATTTCATGCAATATGTGCATTGCCATGGTATTCTATTCTTCTGCATTTTTCTTTTTGCATTATACATACAACTACAAGTATGTGATTTCTTTTGTGCAAATTTAGTGAACAACAATGCATAATTATTTTTGGCTTTATCTCCTAGTGAACCATAACTAGTTCTTTTAGACTTGGTGCAAGCATCTTTGATATGAACATCAGAAATTTTAGTTGTAGATGCTTTCACAAATGTTGGTTTGCTAGGTGCAATGTTGGTTGAGCCATTGAATCCTAATCCATATTTCAAGGAAGGTGATCTTTGATTATTAATTAATGTGTTCAATGCTTCCTTTCCTTTATGAAATCTGGAAATTGATTCTTTTAGTTCTTTTAGTTCATGCTTCAATGTCTCATTCTCTTTAATCACTTTTTCTAAGTCATGTGAGCTTTTCTTTAATTCTCCTATTGTGTTCATCAAGTGTTCATTTGAGGTTTTCAATTCTAAGGTAGAATTCTTTAAGCATATATAATCTTTTTCTAACTTAGAGTTTTTCTCTTTGTAAAGCATCATTTTAGAATAATATTTTTCTATTTTAAAATTCATGTGCTCAATCAAATCACTATCATCTATATCATTTATATCATCATGTGCTACAAGATCAAAGGATTGAGTACTTACCTCATTGGAGTCATCTTCAATAGCCATGAGACATAGATTTGCAATTCCTTCTTCTTCTTCTTCCTCACTTGAAGAAGAGTCATCCCATGTGGCTTTGAGAGACTTTTTCTTTTCTTCATCCCATTTCCTTTTGTTCTTTAATTTGTAGCAATCCGATTTGATGTGACCAGTTTTTCCACATTCATAGCACTTTACCTCATTTTTCTTTTCTTTATCTTTGAAGGAGAATTTAGGAGGTGTACCTTTGTTTGCTTGTAATCTTTTCTTTCTTTTCCATTCATTGATTCTTTTTGAGAACATTGCCATTTCATCTTCATCATCAGTACCTTCATTGCTTGAGCTCTCAGCTTCTTTGATTGCTTTGAGTGCAATTGGTTTTCTCTTTTCTTTCTCACCTTGATCTTCTTCTTTTTCACTGTGCAGCTCAAAAGTGAGTAATTTACCAACTAGCTCGTCGGTTCTTAATGTGCTGAGATCATGAGCTTCTTCTATGGATGATACTTTGGATTCAAAGTTCTTTCTAGCTCTTAGGGCTCTCAAGATTTTACTGTTTACATCACCTTGATCATATACCTTGCCATACTTCTTTAGTTCATTGACAATAGCAAGCAAGCGATTTGTCATGTCGGTGACGTTTTCATTTGGTTTCATCTTGAATAGCTCATACTCATGAACATGCATTTGTTTTTTGGTGAATCTTACTTGAGTCGTACCTTCATGGTAGTTTTCAAGTGTTTTCCAAATGCAATGTGCACAAGTTAAATGTTGAACTCTTCCACCTTCTTCTCTTGAAATGGAGTTCATCAAGATGGAAGCAGCTCTATTGTTCTTGAATCGATCTCTGATATTGCTAGTTGACCATTGAGCTTTGGGAAGAGGAACTTGAATACCGTCAACTTCATGAGTAGGAGATTTCCACTCACTTTCCACGAAATCCCATAGTTCAATCCCTTCACTATCTAGAAACAAGTACATTTTGTGTTTCCAGTATGAGTAATCAGTTCCATCAAAATAGGGTCTAAGAATAGAGTTAAGATTTCCATGAGAGCTTGATGAAGAAGAAGTTGCCATAGTGGATCAGATTTCACAATTAAGTTTAAGAAATCTCAGGGCTCTGATACCAATTGTTGTCCCAAGATGGCAACCAAGAGGGGGGGGTGAATTGGTTTCCTCACTAAATGATGGCAAATTAAAAAACTCAACAAACACAAATGCGGAATAGAGAGTTGGTTGAGTAATGAAAGAAAGAAAGAACACACAAGATTTATAGTGGTTCGGATTTACCTCAATCCTACATCCACTTCCTTAACAACTTGTTAAGGTTCCACTATTCTTTGAAGTTTTTACAAGCTCACTTCCAACTTTGGTGTTTTCACAAGTTCACACCTAACTTCACAAGTGTTTTTCTAAGGCTCACACTTACAACCCAATCAAGAGTTTTACAAGGCTCACTCTCACAACCTAACAAGAGTTTTACAAGGCTTACTCTTACAACCCAAGTGTTTCCCAAGCTTACACTCAAACTTATACAATGGTGTTTTCAATGATCACACCTAACATTCATTACAATTTAATTGTAAGTTTAAGTAAAAGAAAATTTGTTGCTTGGCTATGAAAATCTGATTTCTTGATTGTTCTTTTCACTTCACTTTTTTGTTTTCTCATAGAGACATTGTATTTATAGCCAATGTGGTCTTACTAGCCGTTATTGAAGTTTTGAATAAAGTCTTGGCAGAATAGACCTTCTTTACTTAAACTGTCCGAAGCACTTCGCGGTCGCCCTTCATGCAAGGATGGTCGCGCTCATGCTTCTCGCGGTCGTCCTTTAACAAGGGACGGTCGCTGCTTTTGAAAAAGCTACAACGGTCGAATTTTAGTGCTCTGCAGCTGGAATCTTGTCCATGCTGTGTTTGTCGGACCGTTTCTTGTCCATGCTTTGTTTGTCGGGACGGTCGCGCCAAGCAGAGGTGCGGTCGCCCTTTTTGAATCTTCAAGTGGGTTTACAACTGTCATATTACGTGTCATTCTCTGACAGAGCAAAACTGAATGTCCGCCATAATTTGAATCTCGCGGTCGCCCTATGCAGAATCTCGCGGTCAAACTCACAGTTTCGTGTCGAACTTCTGGACGCACCTGTGGACGCGAACACTACTGTCTCTTTGAGCAATTTCTTCTTGAATTGTTGGGCGGTCGCGATTCTGAATGGGCGGTCGCTAAATTGATTAGCGAGGTCGAATCATTCACCGTTCTTGTCACCGCGTACCTTACTGTGATTGTAATGATTTAAGTTCCTTGAGTAGCGGTCGGGCAAGTATTTTGGACGGCCGCCATTCTGGAGGCGCGGTCGCGACTGAGGTCGAACTTCTGACCGCGAAACCTATTGTAACAAGGTTTCATTCTGTAATTGCATGTAGCGGTCGTATTCTGGTCTGGTGGGACCGCTAGAATTGTTCTGTCTTGCTTTACTTGAGGCAACCTAATCCTGCAACAAGATTCTTAAACACAAGTTAAATAGATCATCTATTTGAGTTGTCAAGGATCAAAATAGAGATCTTTTGTCTAACAGATGGCAAGCTATTTTGAGTATATTTGATTTTGATATTGAATTTATTAAAGGAGAAAACAATAGTTTACCTGATTTCCTTACTCGTGAATTCCTTCTCAGGAATCATGGCGAGAAAAAAGAAAACAACCAATAAAGAAAAGGAAACCCTTAGAGATGACTCTCCTAAAGCCCTATCTGATCATTCAGATAGTATTGCAAACCCTAAACCTATAAAGTCTTGGGCTGATGCTGTCCAAGCAGAAGATGATAAAGCTAAAATGGATATATGGGTCTCTCAGCTGGCCCAATCTCCAGAGGTCCTTAAAGCTCTTGCAAATATGGGCTTCCCGCCTCCTAAAGCCCCAGGTATGAATTCTTTAATCCCTTTTAAAATAGAGTTAGGTCAATCCTCAAAAACCCTAACTCAAAATATTTCTAAAAATGAGTTGAATGTTTCAAACTCTTCAACTCAAATTGTTTCTTCAAATTTTCCTTTAAAGTCAAAAACTTTTTGGCATAATAAAAATTTTTGGTCTACAGAATTAATTACTGATTTTGGGTCTGCTCAGCTAAACCCATGGTCTATAATTGAAACTGTATACCCTAAAGGATGATTTTTTAAACCAAAAGAATTTTCAAAACCTCAAGAATATTATCTTCATATTCTTGTGGATTCAGGTTCTTTGTTTTTAAAACACAATTATAATCAGCAAGAAAAAGCTGTCATAGCTTATTCTTCTTTTAAAATAAAGAAAATTCTCCATCCTTCTGAATGGGGAAGACCTTTGCACATTCCTGTGCAATTTAAAGCCCTTCCTTCTTTATCATGTTGTTCCTCATATAACTATTGGGACTATATAGAAGCCTGAACTAAAGCCCTGTTTTTCCAAAACCCTGGTAAAACCCATTCCTGGCTTATCTATTGTGAGACCAATTTAAAGATTAATAACCTCCCATCCTGGTTTGTTGATTGGTGGTACTATTGTGGTAATGATGAGCGTTGTCTCCCACAAGATGTACAATTAGCTTACCAGCATTATAAAACTCACTTAAACCCTAATCCTTATGAGAAGAATTTTCCTCCTCTTCTTCTCTTTAGTTTGACTTTCAATATACCTTGGGTATATCAATGGTACTTTGAATCATCTATTCTTCCAGGTACCAATATCCATGTTATATTAAGGAAGTCTAAAGTCAAGTGGTGGACTGCCTTTCGCAATTCTACCACTGAGGAGATTGTTAAAGCATGACTCCTAAAGAGAAACCACAATGGTCTTGAACCAAGGCTATCCGTCTCTTTTGGAGCTCAAAGAGCCCAGAATATTGCCCTTCTTGCAGCTGCCAAGACTGCAGAAGAATATAAAGCCTTAATGGAACAGATGGTTGGGTCTCTTCCCTCAACATCTGAGCCCATTAAGCCCAGTAGAACCTGCTCTGCTGGATCTTCAACTAAAGTCCATTCTAAAGTCTCTAAAGCCTCATCTAGAAGAAGAAAATCTCCTTCCTCTTCTTCGGATTCCTCCTCATCATCCATGACGTCATCTTCCATCGAGACATCTGACTCGGATTACTGTCCCAGTAATGAGGATGATTGCTATGGTATATTGTCCCCCATCAAAATAAAAAGTAAAGAAAAAATAAAAAGAAAAGAGAAAAAAGATAAAAAGAAAAGAGAAAAAAGATAAAAAGAATAAAGAGAAAAAAGATAAAGACAAAAAAGACAAAAAAAGACAAAGAAGAAAAGAAAAGAAAAAGAAAAAGAAAAAGAAAAAGAAAAAGAAAAAGAAAAAGAAAAAGAAAAAGAAAAAGAAAAGAAAAAGAAAAGAAAAAGTAAAAGAAAAGTAAAGTAAAGAAAAGAAAAATAAAAAGAAAATTGAGTCAGAAATTGAATCTGACTCAGATTCGTCTTATTAAAGGCAGGAGAAACCTAATTTCTCCACTCAAATTATTAAATTCAATAAAGACGGTGCCCACTGACAAGATACTGTTCATCAACAGTGTAACACCCCGATACTCCATATAAATACTGTACATATAACTTGTATACATACAGTAAGCATATAAAGTATGAGGATGTCACTATTCGTTACAATTTAAAAACCTTTCACTTAGTTCAAATCATATCTTTTCATAAAGTATTTCTTTTAATGAACTTATACTTAAATATAATGATAATAATAATCTTATATTATCAAAACTTTATTTATACATATGATTACATCCTTGTAGTAAAATACAACATAATTAAATAATACATGTATGCAACACCCTCTAGTTGGTCTCAGAATACTCTTACCTTTCTCGTGGCATACCCATTTGACTTTTAGATCAACCACCTATTTACCTGCGCGATTTACATAACCACGCTAAGCAAGAAAGCTTAGTAATACAAAGAAATAATTTCAAAATAAACATTACAAGTAAATCTTACTTTATATATTAATATCATGTATTACCAATTTCTCATCATATTTACTCTTTTCAATGCACTTTCTATATATGTTTCCACCAATCTCATAGTATATATATATACTATTATACATCATTTCAACAAATCACAATTCAGTGACTCATTCAAACTTTCATGAGATAATGTTCACAATTTCCACATCCATAAACACTTTACACATCATATTATGTTTTCATAAACTCATCATTCAACATAGCTTCTCAAGCCATATTCACTTTCAATCATTTACTTATCACATAATAGTACATTTTATTCCATAATTCACATTAAAACAAAGACATGCATGGGCCCACAAAACACTAATATGCCATTCAACTTTCAGAGTTAATGCTTTGGTTCAATCATCACATTTATCATTATCCCAACTAGGCTTCAAGGATTTAGGTTCAACCAAGCTTCAAGGGGAACAAAGCATGCTAAGTATCAACCCAACTTGGCTTCAAGAACCAATCCAACCTAGCTTCAAGGGTTGTAACATCTCAATTAGGCTTCAAGGACTAGACCCAACCAAGCTTCAAGGGGAGTAAACATGTTAAACTTCAACCCAACTTGGCTTCAAGGATCAATTCCAACCTAACTTCAAGAGATTGTTACTAATATTAGGCATGCCACCAACAACAAACTTTGAAAATGGAATAACACATTAGCCACACAATTCATTTATTATTTCTTTATCAATCTCATTCTCAATTCTCATCATAGTCAACCACAATGGCTTCACATCACATTTGATTCATTATAGCCAATCACAATGGCTTCACATCACATTTGATTCATTATAGCCAATCACAATGGCTCCACATCACATTTGATTCATTATAGCCAATCACAATGGCTTCACATCACATTTGATTCATTATAGCCAATCACAATGGCTTCACATCACATTTGATTCATTATAGCCAATCACAATGGCTTCACATCACATTTGATTCATTATATCTCAATTCACATTACAACACTTCATCATTCAAGTATACATAATCAATTTCATTGAACACATAGACAACATGTCCACTTATTTCTTTTCAATCATTATTACCAACCATAATGATATCACATTTCATCACTTCTCAAGACACATTAATATACTTCATCATTACAATATTTATCATAACAAATTGCATTGCACATACCCTTTTTTTTTTTGAATTATCACCATAGCTTTCACACTATACAATCAATAATATTAGTCACATTGTATTAACCATATAATAAATTACTTAACATTGTTTTAGGTCTCAAGATCATATAAAAGAATGCATCTTTGTAAGTTGTACTTACCTTAAAGATAATTCACATCAATCCATACACTTCCTCTTCCAAATATTCTTTACCATTTAAGTTAAAGCAATCCAACCTCTTCATAACCTAATTCAAAGGAATAATACACACTTATTTACAAATACACATAAATTCCAATACAATGATTCACCTATTGGTCCCATACTAGGCCCTTAGATCACAATTCACAAGCCAATATCAACATTTAGGTCCCCACGGTCGTGGCTTCCCAATTCCTACGACCGTGGGATCCAACACGGTTCTGTCCATTTTTCATTACAACCCCCACGGTCGTGGCCTTCAAGGGCCACGGTCGTGGCATTGAAGACTCTTCTGTTCTACTAAAATTCATGAAGACGCAGTCAACCTTATAACCCCACGGTCGTGGCCCTCATTTGCCACGGCCGTGGCATCCAATCCGGGACTGTTTTCTGAAACAAACTCAAGTATTTTGCATTTTAAACCAATCCATATGAACACAAACATAATCAAACTCTTCCTTTCTTCTAAAAATTGAGTTAAAGTTCAAATCCAACATATAAAGACTATTTTGCTCTCATTCATCTACTTAATCCATACTTACAACTTTCACTATCATCACACCTTAATCATATCAAATATCAATTCAATCTATAGAAATCAACACAAAGAAAGGGCACTTACTTGGATTCTTTGCCCAAATCTTCAATATCCACTTGCAAATCTCTTGATATCCTTTAATCTTTGGTGTAAATATAAGCAAAATCACCTTTCTCTCTCTAGCTTCTCTCTCTCTCTCTCTCTCTCTCTCTCTCTCACGAAGAAGAAGAAGAAGAAGAAGAAGAAGAAAGAAAGAATTTTCCTCTTTCTTCGTTCTTATCTAATATAATAATAATAATAATAATAATAATAATAATAATAATAATAATAATATAATTTAAATCTCCACCACACACACACTTCTCCAACCTTTGACTTTCTTTGTAATATCCTCATATATGCCCTAGAAGTTATGATAATATTGTTATTATTGAATTGAATGTGTGATTGATAAGTGGTAATTATGTATGGTTTATGTGAATGATAAAAGAAATGGAGAGATAATGTATATGTGTGTAGTTGGAGAATGCATTGTGTAGAGAGAAGTGTATATGTAGTGTATATGGTGATATATATAAAATATATGTTGGTCAAAATGGAAAGTCAAGGGAAGAGGATATTTTATTTGTGAGATGTGAAATTACCAATATGGGTATATATGAGACAAAAGCTTAGTTAAGTGGATGAGGGTATTATGGTAATTTTCTCTTGGATGGCTATTTAATGCATATTGACTTTGTGTTTTCTTCATCATTTCTTCTTCTTCTTCTTTGTGTTGGCCGGCTCATCATAGACAAGGGAAAACAAAAGAACAAATGAGGGTTTTGTTATTTCCAAGCTCAAAGTGAAGAAAGCTTTCAAATTTACAAGTTGGAGTTTCAAGGAATTTCACTATTTGGTAAGTTTCTCTTGTTTGATCTTGTTATTTTTGGAAGTTATACTTGAGTTGAGTTGTGATTTGATGATGAGATGATTATAGTTGTTTATGGTGTGAATTTAAGTTTTGAGATTGCTTGTTAGATAAGAAGCTAGGTTGGTGTTGGTGATGGAAGAGTAAGAGTTGTGTTTAGTGAAAATTTTTCTGTTTTACAATTAGTAAAGGCTGTGACTTGTATGATTTTTAATTAATTATAGAAAAATGTTCTTGAAGTGAATTTTTGATATGTTGTGCCTCTATGAGTCTAGAATGACTGAAAAATATGTTGATTCGATTTTGGAATGGTTATGAGTTTAGAAAGATTATTTTTATTGGACCTGTTCCAGCAGGTACCTTAACTGAGACAGCTATATTTCGGGATTTTTAATAAAATGTAGAAAAATCATATCCAATTGAATTTTGGATATGTTGTTTCCTAGTGAGTCTAGTATTTGAGAAAAATAATTTGGAACCACGTTGATTGAATTTGATTTATGGAATTCACAAAGTTCAGAACTGCTGCCAGGATGCAGGGCAATTGGGGCAGTCTGGTTAGGTGAACTATTTGACCAAGATTTTGTGTTCAGTTTGATCTGAAATTTTAAAGGAATGATTTTAAGATACAAAAATAAATTCTGTAAAAATTTTAGAATTTTTAGTCAAGTAGATTATTTTATACAATTTTTCAAAATAAGGATAAAATGGAGTCTAAAACCAGAATGTACTATTCATATGGTCATTTTGCTAATATTCCTTTTGGATTAGGGTTTGAAGAAGGTGATTTGCCCTAATTTGAGAAGTGAGAAATCTTATGAAGAAAGGATTGCTTAGAGTTATGTGAGTGTTCATAAGGTAAGTACCAATACATATGATTGTATTTATTTACATGATTTGAGACTTAATACATTTGTTTGCAAATGTGTTAAGTGGTTTACTATAATGTTAATATAATTGGATTAAGGTGATGATTGAATGATGTGAAGG